>CM053172.1:45573227-45653355 GCA_012977825.3 Pteromalus puparum
GTGTGTGTGTGTGTGTGTGTGTGTGTGTGTGTGTGTGTGTGTGTGTGTGTGTGTGTGTGTGTGTGTGTGTGTGTGTGCATATCTCCCTCGTAAAAAGGCGTTTTTTCCGATCGCACGGGGCGAAATTTATTAAAATGGATCCTCTCCTAATTTTTTTCCCTCTCATCGTATATATACGTATGTGCACTCTCGGAGCGGCGAAGAAAAAAGTCAGGTCTCTCGCATGCGATCACGTTGCCAAGACGCGCCGGTCATTCAGAGTGTCGACGAGACATGGGCAGAGGGAAAGAGGACCACCCACCTACCGGATTGGCTGATTGCCTTTTGCGCGGGATTCAGCCTGTCGTTGCGGAAACCGTCGGAAGGATTAAAAAGACCGCGTGGGCACACACGCGGTGTATCTCTATCGAACCGTCATTGCTAATTGGCAGTAAACGTGTCGAGAGTTTACGCGCAAGTTTGCGGTTCACCGAGGACTTCAAATTCTTTTGTGATACGATGTACGTGTGTTTTCTTGATGTCTTTGCGGTGGTTTTCCACGGTTTATTTTAAATGGCTAAATTAGCAATATCGAAGTGATAAACTTTTCAAAATATGTGAGCAGAAAAATTTAACGAGCTTTTAAGTTTGTTGAAAAAAAGATGCAGCGGCGGCAAACGTTTTGATTGCTTGTAACAAGTCGTTTAGTTTTTCGAGTATTTTTACACTGTATTAAAAAGCGAACTACACTGACACAAGTTTACGAAATAAATTTCGGCGAGCTGTATACAAGAAAAACGCGTTCACCCGATCAAACAAACAAAATGTAACTCGAAAGCAATTAATACCGCGCAGAACTCAATCGAGCGGGCAATCGGCTGCTTAATTGTTTAAAGCACTCGAAGGCGCTTAAGTAGAGTCGGCCACTCATCTCGCACGAGACGACATTATTATATACTCCGATAAGTGGACACTTAGGACTGCGGAGTCTCTCTCTCTCTCTCTCTCTCTCTCTCTCTCTCTCTCTCTCTCTCTCGAAACGGATTTTTCACGGGAGGAGCGATTTTTGCCGTCGTTAATGCCTTTAGTACCCTCTTTGCTTTTATGTCCCCCTTCTGGAAGTTCGATCCGTCGCTGTAACGCGCTCGCGCGCGTGCGGGACGGGAGACGGGGGCGTCGTCCGTCATGGTAACTCGCGAATAAAAAGCTGAGGAGATGCCACTTTGACGCAAAACGATCCTCTGGCTATATGTACGCGTGTGTCCTCTGATACTCTGCCGTCGGATTGAATCGCCAGATTTTTCGGAAGTGGTTGCGTCGAACGAGTGAAGCCTTTTTGCGGAAAAAAATAAACGCTGTAATTTTGAACAATAAATTCTAATCGTATAAGAATAGCTAACGAGGTAACTTCGTCGGACACAGAGAAAAAAAAACGGTAAAATTGATTTTACGAGTACGCACTACATCATCGCGCTCGCGCGCAAACTGAAAAAAGAGGAAGTGACTCTTAAAAGCGAGTTTATGCCCTGTACACCAAACCGCGTACAAATCTTTTTTTCTCGGCAAATAAGACATTTTGTCGGCCATCAACGGTATACAGTCGCCCGCGAGTCTGTTAGCCTTTTACAGTCTGGAAAAAAACAGCCAAAAGCTTCTCTCGCACACGTCGAAAAGTGTAACACGCGCGGCACGTTTTTTGCATTTTGATCGGATTCCTGGTACAGCCGTCGGCTAACAGTTCCGTGTCTAGGTCTAAAACCACCGCGACAGTTCGCTGAAAATATTTCGCAGCACAACACACTGTGTGTACGCAGTGGCAAACATATATATTATGCCTGTCTTTCTCTCGTAAAATTAAGTTTTTACGATCGTTTTATGGATGAGCGCTCGTGTGACCCAGCGCACCTTGACGCGAGATCGCGAGGGTTGGACACTCGCGGGTACTGTTCGATCATTTTAGAAGAGCGCCTGTATCGTCTCGTTGTGTTTATGAGACGGCGAAGTATGCACATTTTTTTCGCGATTCACTCGAACCGAATTTCACGCACTAGTGGATTACGTATATCCTTTGCAATGTCGCACTGCACTCGAGAGCAATTCTCTTGTTTGCTCGGTTAGCACTTTACACTTATATCGGAGGAACGCATCTATCTTCGGCTATCGGGAGAGGAGCAGCTTAAGCTTCGGTAGTTTGCGACGGAATGAGCAGGATCTAGGCGAAAAATGAAAGTTGCTCGAACGAGTTTCCCCGGCCGAGGGGATGCAACGCAACTTTCTCTCGACGAAAAAAATTGGAGCCTACAGGTCTACATCGGCGTAAGCTCTAGCGCGGTTCAACTTTCTAATTTTTTTTTTTTTGCATCGAAAGTTTCCCCAACGGCTCTTTCCGATTTCCCAAGACTGTAACGTATTCTAGACTACATTTGCATGTCACCGATTACTTTGATAATTTTCTAGACCGTCGACTCCAACCTATACAACGCGTCCCGTACTTTTCTCTCTCTCTCCTATTACGTATACGAGACAGCTCGCGCTTGGACGTGTAATTTCGACAATAGCCGCATCCCAAGATCAAACAATGGCGGGCACAACATACGAGAAGCAAAAAAAAAAAGAAAAAATTCGAAACAACGTATATGCCCACAACAATGCACGATCATAATGAATCACGCGCGTCCTCATGAATATCACACGCGCATTATGGACCGGAGAGAGGCTATATCCTTCCAAGTCATCCCGCGGAGCCGCTCGCCGCCGCTTCGTCTCATTCCGCCATAGAGCAACATTAATTTTCGAGTCCCTCTCATTTCGTTTCGTTTCTTTTGAAGAAGACATCAACTCGTTTCACAATGCGGACCTTCTTCCTCCTCCTCCGGTGTGGTGTGTATATATATATACAGCAGCGTCATATATAATTCATAGGGTGTGTGTGCGCGCGATGCCGTCTCTGATCCTCGGGAATCCGGCGGCGGACGGCAGCCGGCGAGCGCACACATGTCTCTCTCGCTACGCTCAGATGCGTATCTGTATGTGTATAGGTATATATATAAATATATATATATATATAGCCGTTGAAGAGAGAAAGAGAGAGAGAGAGAGAGAGAGAGAGAGAGAGAGAGAGAGAGAGAGAGAGAGAGAGAGAGAGAAAAGAGAGGCAGAAACGGCACAGACGGGCGCGCGCGGGCATGGCGTCGAATCTGGTGCTGTCTCACGGATTCGGATGGGCGGCAGCGACTTCTCTTCTCTCTTTTCTGATGCCGGACCCGCGGCTGCTGCTGCTACTGCTGCTGCAGGCGTACGCGCGCAACATAAATATACACGAGGGGACGAGCGTAAAAGTCCCGATCTACACGCTGCTCTGAAAATGGGGTAGGCTGTGTGCCCGCGAGCATCGATGCATGTCATTTTCTGCGCTGTATTATAATACTCTCTCGTCTGTGTAAACGCGACTTGGTCCCGCCGACTGATTCATCATATTGATTTTTAAACCGATAGAGTTCGATAAACTTTTCGAAACGAGTACGAAAAAAAGCAAGCGTATAGATGTGTATCGGCGCAAAAACAAGTTTACGACAGGGATCCTCAGCGCGGCTCTATTTTTACCCGAGATAAATATATTTTTATCATGCTTTTCTCTCTCGATGCGATTTCGAGACTGAACTTTACGATTTCTCTCCTCCGAAAAAGAAAGCAACGTCACACTGAGCGGCGGTGGCGGCAGCGGTCTAAGACCTGAAATCCGGGGCTCCTCAAAGCTCCGTACGCTTGCGCGCGATCTTATTATATTTTGGTTGAATTATTTATAGAGCGCTGGAGACTCTCGGCTGGATATATCGCGTATATAGGTAAATCGTGCCTTTTCCTCGGCTCTCCCGCGCGTTTGTGCGGCTACCGGCTCACCGGCTTATTTTTCCAAAAGCGTGTCACCGACGAATATATATATAGTGGATAAGGCATCTTTCGTGTGCTACACGAGTCATAAATTTCGAGTGATTAGGACGCGTCGTGGCTTCTCTCGGTCGGAGCATCCTGCACGCTGAAAGCGACTTTTCCTGTGGGATAGTATCTGCTTTTGTATACTCGAGAAAATAAGTCAGGTCACATGCCGGCGCTCGTAAAGCTTAAAATACAAATTAATTTTTTGTGTCTCGAGAGAAAGATGCAGCGCTGGCTACCGTACGCGCGCATGCGGTCTGTCAACTCAAGTAGCTATCCGGCGGCGGTGGTGCACCAGAAAGTGTATACGTTGAATTTTCTCCTAGGTGGTCCAATTTGTGGGAAGGCTTTTTCGAGAGGAAAATTTTCCTATGTACTATTTCGTTTATAGAATGTACAAAAGAGGAAAAAAAGACAATTTTGTTGTTTTCCTTGGTCGATGTACAGGAATATACATGTGTGGAAGGGAGAAAGTCCAAATATTTACGTGGCATCACATCACGCGCGCGTGAGCAATTTAACACGACTTCCACATGCTCGCTCGACCGGCCGGATAGTTTATATAGAGCGATTCTCTGGAAACGCGCTTACGCACATATAGCTCCTCTCTCCAAATTGCGAGCAGCAGCGCTATATAACAAAAGCTTGCGCAGAGGAGAAATGTTTTCCTTTTGGCGTCCGACGAAATTCAGCCGGGCAACCTAGAGCGCGCGCGGAGAAAATAGAAAAGATGAGAAAAGAGGGTAGGGAGAGGATGTGTATATAGGTATATATAAGCTGCTGCGCGGAGAATTGAGATGGAAAGAGCTATAGCGAGCAGAGAGAGAGAGAGAGAGAGAGAGAGAGAGAGAGCGGCTTTGCCCAATGACGACGGTTCCCATGACGACGCGACCCCAGGAACACACGAAACGTTCTTGACATCCTTGACTTGAGTTTGGCTCGCTCGAATTCCCCATTGTCGTTCCTCGTCGCGCGACGCTGTGTGCGTGTGTGTTTTATATATAGGTATATATAGTGCGCTATTCCGCGACGCAAACGCACGCGTCGTCGCCGAGAGTTACCCCACTTTTCTGACATTGGATCAATCAGCCGGTTTTCGGCTCGATGACGTCCCCCAATCTCGTCGCTCGCCGAGGTCTCTGCGCTTATCGACCGAGGAAAAAATCGAGCCTCGCGGTAAATCAATTGCTTCTGGGTTTTATTGGACGTTTTAGCCTGATTGGACGAAACGTCGAACCAGCGGATCTGTCTACATTATATTCCTGCCCATGTACAATATAATTAAATTTATTTACTCGCTAAGATAGCGTGGATTATTTTTTCAACAATTAAAATTTTTAAAAAATCCCAAAAACATCGAATAATCGAGCAACAAACGCACCAAAAAAAAAAAGAAAATCCCCCGAAAAACGCTCGGCTTACTGCACTGCCATGTTGAATAGGGAGCTTGCGGCTCGAGCCATAGGAAGCGCTCACCGGATTCCCGGCCCCCCTATTGGCCCGGCCGGCTGATCTGTGCGCGCGCGAGACGAGAGGCGGGGGTATGCGTATAGCACCGGCGGCGAGAAAACGTCTGAGAGAGAGACGAAGAGAGAGAGAGAGAGAGAGAGCACGTCGGGACGCCCCAGTCGAAAACACACAGTCTCCCCCGCCTGACGTCGCTGCTCTCGTTTTCCCTTCTCCCCCGCCCCTATATGTATAGCGATGCCAATTCCCTCGGCTTTCCTCTGCTTTTTCCGCGGGACTGTATGCGCGAGAGGGTTTAATTTCAAGGAGTCGGAAGCCAAGATTTTTAGTTATCAGAGGGGCCGTCGTCGGAAGTATGCGGAGAGCGCGCGCGAGCGAGGAAGGGTTGATGTTTTTTAATCAACGCTCCGGGGAATTAAATTATGCAGATTCGCGCGTGAGCTAGCACTGGAAGAGAGAAAGAGAGAGAGAGACAAACTTTCGATGGCTAAAAAGTTTTCTCGTCGGCGTCGTCCGGGACTTTCAGTGTTTATTATAGTATGCACAGCCTCGCATACCCCTTGCGAATTCAGCCCGCGTATTCTCCCCGCATTCGAATATTACATGATCCGCTCGAATTTTCTTCTTTCGCTCGTTCGTATAAAATTGTTGTAGATAATATGTATGAATCGATCTTCTCGCGACATTCATTAATTAACGTAAACATATAGCAGGGGTGCGCTACTCCACTGATCTCGCGCATGTGTATATAACATCGCTATTGAAACGGAAGCCGATGACGTTCACCTACATACCGACGTACTCTGCAGCAGCAGCCGCCGCGTGGCGCCGTAAAATACTGATGAATTTTATCGGTAATAAATTTGCGCCGGCTCGCCGGCAAGCCGTTTGTATTGGTACTTAAACAATGGGCGTGGTGGCAGACGGCCACGAGAGAGACCACGTGCTTTTCCGTTTTCCAAAACTCCGCAAGCGCTCGAACACTGCGAAAGGCGCAAGTGAATCGAACGCATCAAGAGGGGAGAGAGAGAGAGAGAACGTCCAATTTCGCAGCTGGCGTTGGGAGGGAAGAAAAAAAAGTAAATCGGCCGGGATTTTCCGTCGACTGCGCGCTATATATACGACTAAAACCATCCCCCGGAGGGAGAGAAGAGAGCTTTCTCGTGTTAGTCCGACTGTGTGCGCGAGTGAGAATCCATACTCGTCGCTTTCTATTTGCCGCGAGAATGAGAGAGAGAGAGAGCTACTTTTTCGCCTCGTCGACGACGCGAGGGGAGAGACGCGCAAGACTGTAATACAATCGGACTTAGGAAATAGTCAAAAGTGTATTAGAGCTGAAAAGCCCACATAAATCTCTAGGCTGGGGAAAAATCCAATTTTTTTCTTTCTTCTTCTCTCCAAAATGTTTTGCTTTTCGAGCTCAACGATAAATCTCGTGCGTGTTGTACACTGCGAAGGAAAATTTAACGTCTGCGCCGTATTTTCGGTCACTTTCCGAGCGTATGTATACACGTCCATTTTGGTTCTCATATGCACCCCGAGAGCGAAATTTCCTTTAATATAATATATGCGTTCGTTGGGGCGCCCACTCGGCTAAAAGCATGCGAAGCTTTTATCCGTATTAAAGAGGAAAATTTTCTAATTACTCGTATCACACCGGGTAGCCATTATGAAACAATTCGCAGTGTCGTCTCCCGAAATGAATTCTGTCCCCGAGCGCGCGTGGGCGGCGGAACGAGAGCCCAATCTCCCGGCGACTATCCTCTTACTCTCGCTCCGCCGTAAACTCGCGCGCGCGCGCGTCCCCGAGGTAGATTCACCTTAACACTTTGCTGATATAAAAGGAGGAAAAAGATCGAGTAACCGGGACGAGAATGGATGGAATTGTTTCCATAGGAATCCTCTTACGTTCGCTCGGGCAAAATTGAGCCGAAATTATGTTTCTCGTCGCAGGAGCGAAAGCAGAGCTCTTGTATATGGCAACACTTGAAGGCTATCGGAATGGAAGAAAGGAGGCGCTCTGGGCATGAAACTAAAGAGCACCGGCTCTCGGCATGCTTATACACTGAAAAGCGTATCGTCGTTATACGTGGGGTGGCGCCCATTAGCTCTCTCGCCGCTACAAGCCACGGGACTTTATACCTGGCGCGACATAAACCACTCACCCCATATAAAAGTCATGGCCGACGGGTATGCGGCTCCGATGGCCTACTGCCGAAGGAGTAAGTCGTGAGCCTTGTATGTGTGTGGTATATACCGATGCTTATAACATTTTAATGCGCACTTTCACTGAAATCGCGTCTTCTTTCTATGCTTGCAGGCTGACGTTTTTCTTCTGGGACCGGTAGACAAAAGGCTTCAAAGTGTTCGGCACCGTGGAAAAGTCGTACTACCACGCGTTCGACTTGTGCAGGTGAACTTGACATTTTCTCTTTTTCCTTGTATCGCTCCATTTCAAACTCTATTATATAGCCGTTTGTCGCGGTCGTTAAAAATTTCACCGGGCGACCATCAGCTGTTGTGTGAATTTCAATCGCGTTTGCAATTATTATAATAGAAGCATAACATACGCAAAATCGTTCGCCATCAAGCTCCTCGTCGTCTCTCTAATTAAAGTTTACAAATCCGTGCTGTAAAAAAGGAATTTATCATCGCTGGCGAACGCGCGTAAAGCCATATACTCGCGTACACAACGCGTCGTCCGCGTTCTAAAGTTCAAGTTTACTTATCGTGCTCTCATTACACTCGACGTTTACGAGATGCTGTCCATCTTACGAGCCGCCGCTGCGTTGCTCTTGCCTCTACTCGCACTGACGCGCTGTTTGCTAATATTTCAGGTTCCCCCGCGTGTTCCCGCCTGCAACCCTGGCTGGTATACAAGGTGAGTCGCACATGCTCTAATAAGCACACATTTTGTTGTAATATATTATATTCTTGCTAGCTGATGCGCGTCGTGTGTATGTGTATGTGCGCAAAGTGTGTCAAAAAAGCGAAGGAAAAAACCAAGGTGTGAGCAGGCTACATTTCACGCATTGACAGACTATGACCCAGAAAATCTCGCACTGAACAAAGCCCGAGTATTTTCGAAAAACGAATTATGTCCTACGAAGATGATTTGCATATAAATAAGTGCAGACATCCGAGAAATGGGTTAATCTCCGTCCGTCTCGAGCTTTCCGAAATTCGGGTCAGCTTGCGCAATATTACACTCTGACCGTCGCACTGGCGAAAAGAATCACACACGAGAATCTAAAAACGAAAACGACGAACGCAAGAGCCCACTCGGAGCAGTGACATTTCGGATATGCAAAGGGATCGCGCGGGTAAAACGTCTCCTCTCTATCCGTCGAGTGCGTAAAGTCACGTGTTTATATGCAAGAGGAGCTGCGCGTGGGAAGTCGGCGAGTCGCGCCGTTATGCCGGTAATTAATACGCGGAGAGCTGCTCTCCCGCTCTCCCTCTTTCTCTCTCTTGCTGCTGCTGCTGCAGTGAGTGATCGCGGTGGCAAGCGCCCGAGGAAGGTTTTGCGGCTGAAGCTGTTGTCAGACCGTTTTATTTTATTGCTCGTAAAAGTACCGAGATTTAGACTGCAATACACCCGCTCGCGCGCGCGCCGCCGCCGCCGCCGCCGCCGGTGATGTGTATAGGCGCCCGTTATACTCGTGGCGAGCTTGCAAGCTCGTCTTTTATCCTTCTTTATCTGGACTTCCTCTCTCTCTCTCTCTCTCTCTTCTGCTTCCTCTTCGCGGTGCGTCTGCGTGTGGGCAGCACCGGACGTGGAATCTATTCGTCCCGAATGATCGCGCGTAGTAGTCTCGGACGCTTTGCCAAGTGGAACGGCCAGAGTCGATTTCTAGATTGGCTGCCTCTGCTGCGCTAACTGCAGCCAGCGTGCGCGCGGACTCACTTGTTTGTTTGCTTTCCGATTTCTTTCGAATCCGCGGCCTTTGAGTCGAGCCTCCGCTACTTCTGAAGTTATTCAGGTCTGTTGGTTTGTTTGCTTGTTCGACGATCCGTCTTATTTATCCGAGAACGGCGAGTTCGTTACAATAATTTTCGCAGCGTGACTCTGTCTCAACAAGCTCCGCGAGGCTTTCGAGAGAGAGATAGGAGAACGTCGCGAAGGTCGCTCTGAAAATAGATTTACACAAGATGAATCGGCCGAGACAAAAAATGAAGTGTACAAACGAGGCAGCCAATTAAAAAGAATCGTCCGCTTCCTTTCGACTTCAGCCTCGCGCGCGCAATGATCTACTAATTAAACGAAGAAGTTCCTCCGGACTCTCCGCCTCCATAAATTCGAGAAAAACTAATCCTGCCTCCAGAGCGGAAATGAAATGCGCGCACACGTAAACCCGCCTTCTAAGTACAGCCAAGTCTCCCACGTGTGCATCGTCGCGTATATCCCCAAACGCCTCGAAGTCACGCGCTCAAGGGGTCGTCGCGCGCTATCTTTTCGGGGTAGAACATATACACGAAAGAAGGCGCGCGCGCGCGCTCCGCATCGGATCAGTATATACACCGCCGAAGTCAAAGAGAGAGAGAAAGAGAGAGAGAGAGAGAGAGAAAAGTTGGAAAAAGAGAGAGGGAGAAATTCGATGTGTACAGCGCAGATGAGCGAGTCACACGAGGAGGGGGAGAATGAGCGAGCTCGCATGTGTAAAGCTCGTGTGCGCCGCGAGCGACTGCTATACTACTCCACGGGTATCGAGGGGAGCTTGCCGCGAGTGCCGACAGATAGCGCGCGACTCGCTCGGCGCTTCAGAAGCAAGCAGAGAGCGAGCGAGCTAGCAGCGCGCAGCTCCGAGAGTCGAGCAGAGCTCAGTTGTCGCTCAGTTTGGCTCGACGAGGCCAACGAGGAAGAATACACACGAGAGAGAGGGAGACTGACACGGGGCTTCTCCCATGTATATCCGCTCCGATCTCGCTCTGACACGTACGTGTGTTGTTGCCGCGCATCTCGACCATCCTCGTTACTCTCCTGGTGCTTCGCTCTACCTGCGGCCCAGCCTGGCGATTTTTTTCTCCGCCGAGGCCTATTCTTCCCGCTCGCGGGCCATTAAAGCACCCGTCGACTACCTGACGGGAGACCGCGCCGCTCGAGTCTGCAGCAGCTGAGGAGCGAAAAAAAAAGTGAAACCGAGTGAACACCGGCAGTAGCGCGGGCAGTGGGTCGAGGGAATTTTTTTTTCTGTGAACCCTTCTAACGAGAGCATTGTGTAACGGACAGTGCGTGACGGACAGACTGAAAGAGAGAGAAAGAGTTGACCCGCAGTGCACAGTGTGACACTATACACCGTACTTCGAGATGATTCCGCGCTCGTTCGGACAGAGTTCGGAGCTCACCCTCGGGATCGCTGCTCCTCGCACGGACAGTCTGCCGCATCCCGGTGCACAAGAATAGAAAGCGAGAGCTTTGAGTCAGTGTGTGCGCGACCTGTGTACACCCAAGTTTTTTCCTTCGCTCCTGAGAGCGAGAGCATTTAAAGAGAGACATACGCACACGCGCCTGACAGCTGCGGCAGTTGTTAGCACGCTGAGATAGCTAAAGTGAGTTTTCTGTTTTATCTTTTTCATTCTGGTACGCATCATCAACAACCTTCGTCCCATCCATCTGGACCTCCTGGACCATCAACGACGTCGTCAACCATCAACAACAACACTCTAATAATCTGCTGCGCGCACGCACATCCGCGTGCCGTCTCTCCGCCCTGCCTCTTCTTCATACACTGTTGCCGCCCGCACCGAGCGTAATTACTCCGCTTGTATATCATCCGCGGCGCAGACGTGCACATGCGGCGTCGACATTCTTCTAGTTTACCACTCACCCTTAGTATATCTCTGATCTCTTTCTTGCGGCCGCGCAAGTTCGCACGACTGTAAGCTTCGCTTGCTCTGGCCTTGTGGCCTCATCTGGCACCGAGCAGTTAGGAGCGCAGCTGAGGCAGATGAAACGAACTGAAACTCCGTCTCCATATCCCTCGTACTCGATACATTAAAGACACAAAGAAGCAAAAAGCCAACACAACAAACCACCAACACGCGCCAACACCCACCGCCAGCCACCACCGCCACCTCTCGAACAACCCACGTGCTGTGGGATCGGCGCACGAGGATATTAAAATCGTCCGGCAACAATCGCGATTTGCACCCAAATCGCCGATTCACGTGGCTTGCCTCACCGGCCGACGCTGTACGACATGTTGCACGCCCGTGGCGCTATGCGGCTCCGGCCGTGGCTCACCCTGCTCCGGCACGGCCGGGGACAGTCACCGGAGGCTGATTGGAAAGATTCCACCGAGGAGTTGTATCTCTGGTGGAACATTCTCTCGGAAAAAAGGATACGGTGTCCCTAAACGAGGACAGAGCCCGCCGCCAGTAGCCCACCCCAAGCTCAGATCCTAACTCCTAACAGCAGCCAGGCAGGTCGCATTGGTGCCAGGCACAAACAGTCAAGCTAGCAGCAGCAGAGCAACCGAACGCAAGCCGGGGCAAAGGCTTCATCAGATTTTCTTTTCTTCATTCCAACCGGCCTAGCCGACGCAAATCTGGCATCGGCACACACGGCCAGCAGAGGCCAGCCCTCGACGCCCCAGCCCGCCCGGAGCCCCTTCGTCGCCACACCTCGCAAGCAGCCACAGCAGGCAGCCCTCGCAGACCGCCAGCGCGAGCTCGACCTCGCCGAGCGCCTCCCTCGGTCGCGAGCAAACAGCACTACGGGCCCGCTGCACATACCGGCCAAGCGGCTGACCGCCCCCTGTCCAGGGCCAGGTCTCCCGGCATCGGGAACGCGGCGCCTAGCCGACGTGAACTGCGCCCCGGGCGAGCCGAACGGCGGCGTCGTCCAGCCCGGCAGCGTCATCCGACACTCGCACTCGACGGGCTCGAGCCAGAAGGCCCGGCCCACCCGGCTGGCAGCTACAGCCCCCACCACCCCGGAGGAGTCGCCACTACTCGACGGCGGCCGCGCACGCCCCAGGACTCGCTGAACCACCCCCACCAGGCGTACGGGGCACTACCCGCCCCCACGTAATACACCAACCTGGCGACGACCCCAGCGGCACCGGCGCCCCGGCGCCAACCAGCAAGCCTCCTCGAGGGACCAGCGCAAGGCCTCGAGCTGACCACTCTGCGTCGCCCGCAGCCTCGACGACGGGCGCCGGCGCCGGCGACTACAACTCCTACAACCTCAGGGGCCGCCGGAAGCGCCAGGCAACATCGCCACCACGACCTCGTCCACGGGCTCCTCGGGGGCCGACCCCGCGGTCAGCTGCCACCAGAGCTTCTCGCAGAGCTGGTGCAACTACCCGCCGTACTCGACCTCCAGGCACCACCACTCGGTCGACAGCGCCGCGGCCGCAGCGGCGGCCCACCACCACGCGCACAGCCAGGCCGGCGTCTCGTACCTCACGCCCTCGGCAGCGGACGACCGGGGACGGGTGGCAGCCGCGATGGTAGCCGAGGCCGCCTTTCCCCACGACGGCTACGGCGGACTCAGGAACTACGGGGCCCCCGAGCCCGTCACCTCCAGCCCCTACCCGCCTCCAGGTAAGCATCGACTCCGCCAAATATATACGCAGTTAAATATATGCACGAGATAATCTCAGGGTATCGACAGCGAAAATTCAAAGGGGCGCGCGCGCTTTAGGTCAGGGTCGCGCACACGTGACGTCCTCCTCCGGGACACTTCGCGCGCCACTAGAGTCGTAAAGTCAACGGTTTTCCGCGCCGTAAATTAACACTAAAATTTAACACGCTGCCCCGTGGATAACGTGCGGCGCGTCTCTCTCTCTCGAAAAATTTCGCAATCTCCGCGTGGAGATCGCAGTCGCTGCAACGAGCGAGTGAGAGAGCGCGTAAAAAAAGGAGGCGCGAAAATCTCTTTAACAGCTCCGAAACGGCCCCACCAACGGCCAATAAAACGTTTTGTTTTGACTGGCACACGCGTTCGCTCGCTCGCGAAGCTATCGATAAAAACCGGAAGGACATGTATGAGCCATTACCCCCCGTGAGCGTTGAGCGGAGCGGGAGAGGGGGGGGGAGGAGTGACGCGGGAGAGCATTAAAAAAATTTTGTAGCCCGTAATACGGCCTATGAATCGCGCTGTAAAATTCGAGCGCGGATAATTGTCGCACTAAAAAATCGAGTCATCGTTCATTCATCTAGCCCAGCCGGTGCAGTGAGCGAGAGAGAGAGAGAGACCACACTACACAGCCCCCGTTCCGCGCTTGCTCTTTTTCTCTCTTTTCTTCTTTAATGTCTCTTTCTCTCTTTGTCTCTCTCTCTCTCTCTCTCTCTCTTTCTCTCTCGCCACGAGAGAGACCCTACAGAGCTCATGAAACGTCGCATGAGCAACAACGAACGGCAGCGGGTTTATTGGCGGCCGTAACTCGTAAACGTTGGCGCGCGCCTCCGATCAGCTGATCCGTTCCATGACCCATGCGTCGAGTCAGTCAGCTCTCTCTCTCTCTCTATCTAAGTATATTCGCGCTCGTTTTTTCTCCTTCTTTGCGTCGCGCGCACTTTTCAGCATCTTTTCATTGATATGGTAATTAATCTCGAGGATGAGTGCGTGGTTTAGGCCGATTGTTTTGCTTGGACGGTTCGCGGAAAACACGGGATATCCGATGAGTTTCCGAGACGAGCGAAAATAGAGCATCGAAAGTCGTGAATAAATCCCAAGATTTGTTTACCTTTACGAAAAAATTCCACTAAATGCAAATGAACCGCAGACGTACGTGTCGCGAGCGACGCCGATAAATAACCCCTGGCAATTCCATGTTTTTCCTTCGGAACTAATTCGAGAAAAAAAAATCAATGAAAACTTGTCCGGTAAGTCCCGCGCGCGAGCGACTCCGGGCTGAAAATAGAAACGGGAGTATAACGGAATCGAGGTACGCGCCTCCGGTAGTTTTTCCGACGTCCAATAGATGGCGGCTGCATTATCTTTAGCTCGTTCAAAACGGGAGATCCTTCGCACCGCCAGCTAGCTATACGAGCGTTCGTTCGCGTGTATACGTGTGTATACGTGCGTGAGTGTGTGCGTCCCCCTGTTTCTCGCTCTCGCTGCGCGTAGCCTCGAAAAATGACGTCGTCGGATTGTACTCTCTCTCCTCTCTCCTTCTCTTTCTGCTGTTGCTGCTGCTACTATGCCGCTGGCTGGATTATACTACTGTCGGCGCTGTATACTGTACACACAAGCGTCTCGTAAACACTCGAATGGAAAAAAATAACTTTCAGAGCTCGCGTGTGTCTCTCGGAAGCTGGATTTTCTTCATGAAGCGGGGCTCGATTTAGTTGAAAATTTACTTTTCGAGATGAACTACTTTTTTGTGGCTTGAAAAAAATTTCTCTATTAATAGCCTCGAACGAAGCTACGATAAATCGAGTGTAATTTTAGATCTTTCGTTATTCGTGGATCAAAGTGAGATCGTTCAATCGTGATAATTGTTATTAAGCAGTTTTAAAAAATTATAACCAAACTAGAAACTGCGCATTTCAAAAAAGCTCATCTAGACCGAGAGATAAACCCACACAAAGCTGACGGTCCTTTGATGCGGCCGCCCGAAGTCACCCCTGGAAAAGGCGGCCGAATATTCGTAAATCAGCGAGGACAATGCTCGCTCGCGCGTTCGATATTGACTTTCCCCCCTGAAAGAATCGGTATCGCGCTTTGCTATCCCGAGGCTTTCCCTTTTCCTCTCCCCTCCGCTTGTGCGTGTACGCGTCTACAAGGGAGAGATCGATGTGTCAGTGTAAAAGGGCCGGAAGCCAGGAAAATCCCCCTCTATACCGCTTTACCTATACGTTCGATCGACACGCTAGATTCGGGAAAAAGCTTGGAGCTGTATGTGTCTGTGTATCTAGGCGCTTTTTCTCATTGCGTTCGAGGGACGGGGAAAATCATTTCCCATTCACATGAATACGCCAATCGTCTCGCTGATGGGGGAGTCAAGCGCGATTGCAGATGCGCTTGTCGAACAATTTGTTTATACGTCGTTCTTTTTTTTCGAAAAATCCTTGCGCAACTCGAAACGTACTTGGGCCTCGCGCAAAAACATATTATAAAGTCCCCGCAAAAAGAAAAAAAACAAGCGCGAATTCTAAAATAACAACTTCAACCTTCCACCTATTTCCTGAGCGCACGGCGGCATTCAATGCGCCATTGTCTCTCTATACTCGAGCTGCATTTTCACTCGGCCGCGATTGCACCATTGTTTCAAGAGAGGCGTTCGTGCAGAGGTCATCGGTGGGGGGTACGTACAAAGCATCGCTGCGCTCGTACGCTGATGAAACAAAAAAAAAAGAATAAGAAGAAGTATAGAGATCCAATCCGTCAATAGCGCACGAATCGCGAACCGCGCGAAAACACGTGGTCGCGGGAATGCGAATCCTGACCTTAGCCGTTGCGCGCACGACAATTTGCATATTTCCGCGTTTTAGTGGGCGATAAATTCCCGTCGCTTAGGCAATCGTATAGCTTGAGCGCGCGACTCTCTTTGCATCTCCTGCGCGTGGGTGCCGTGGAAAACAAAGGAGCCGCGCTCGCGCGCGCGGGGAGGCTGCAGTCGCGAGAATAGCAAAACGGAACAGTTTATGCGCCTGGCGGTCGGTCGTAGATAATATCATGAAAGGCGATTAAACGCCGTCCGTGTACCTATATGTGTGCGAGCTGCTGCTGCGAAAGTCATGAATTTAAATCTCGGCCGCGAGCTAGCGAGCAGCTCTATTAACGATCATCGGGACTTGGCGCGAGAGAGATTCTCTCCGGGAAGTATAGCTTTGAGAATTCGACTTGTGCTCTATGGGAACGTTCCGAAATGAAAGGCAGAAAAGCGGTATCGGAACTTTTAGAATCGACGATTTACGTTTCTGCAATTAAAATTTTTAATTGAAAGAGTCTGATCCAAACTTAACTTTGGTTTGGGCATACGTGATATGGACCGGGGAATATGAAACTTTTGGACTGGCCCTTACTTGGACTTACCCCACCGCCTCAACTCTCTCCGTGTCTCTAGCCAGCGAAGATAGGTGGCGTGTAGGCGATTTCCTATATCTCCCTCATCGCGATCTTGTCGCGAAATGTACATATAGCGGTGTGCCACCTGTGCCAAAACTGCCTCTTGTCGGGCCTGCTCTGGTCACTCATGCTGTAACTGCGATTTGTTGATCTGTTTTTTTTATTCTTCGATCAAATCCAACGTGTCTCAATTTATATCTCGATGAATAAATTAAATTTTGAAATTCATTAAATAATTTCGCATATAAGCGCGCAGATGTCTCTCGCTCTCATCCGCGAGTGTAGCTCTCGAGCTACTAGCCATTCTCTAAAGATCTCGCGCTATTCCCCAGCGAACATGTTCTTGGTACGGGTAGTAGAGCGCGGTCCAATTATATCATACCGCTCGGCGCGCTTTGCCGGCAGAAAACCGTGCCGCCGCGCACTGCACAGCCTTGGCTCTAGCTCGACAAATCGCCACCATTTGTTTCCACGAATCATCAGCGTACGATGCTGCTCCTGTCGCTCCGCGGAATGACGACACTCGCGCGCGCGCGCGCACTGCAATTTGCGTGAAAAAAATATGAGCTTTGGCCTTCGGTTTATAATACCACGACGATTGTTGTAACAGAGAAAATTCTAAATAGCGTGTTTGCCTTTGCTTCTTTTTTTAATATAACGAGAAAGATAAGATAAATCCACTGCTGCACCGGGTAGCCAAAGGCAGAAGCTCGTGCGAGAGGCAAAAAGTCAAATAAGTAGTCGATTAACGAAGTAATTACGCTCGGCCGAAAAAAGCCAGCCCTTGTACGAAATTTACGACTGTGCGCGATAATGACGACAAGTCTCTCTCTCTCTCTCTCTCTCTCTCTCTCTCTCTCTCTCTCTCCCAGCGGTAAGGAGCGATAAATTGTCAGTGCATTGATATACGGCACGCATGCGCGTGCATGATACCGAGACGCGCGCGTTATGTCCCATCTCCACTTAATGATAAACTCGTCGTTCCGTTACTCGATAATTTACTGCCCGAGACGCGCGTGCGGAGACCGCGGATTCGTCGACTATTATTTATTCAACGATAACAAAAAAAGCGAGCCCTGCGATAGATCCCGCTGGATTCCGAGTTTGGCGCGGAGTGGAAGAGCAGCGTAACGAGTGCATCGCGTCGCCCGGAAAGCAGCGCCAGCCGCTTCTAACGGAGCTGCCCGCTGCTCGTGTACTCAGTCGCCGCGCGAGCGAACAGGTCGATCTTTTTGCGCCGGTTTTTTCGCGCGCGCTCTATACGCGGCCGAGCGGAAACGCGTGGAAGATGAGAGAGATTCTTGTCTCCTCGACACCGATGCAGCTGCGAAGCGGGCGATTGTTCGCGGTCGGGAACGGGTTGTACGATACCCTGAGATGCATGATCTTGTGATAATTTTGAACATTATTATTTATAAAAATTTGCGCTCTGAGCGCAGAGGGACTTATTGTTGGGCCGACTAATTGTGTTAAGTGATGTGGGGTTCCTCCCCATCCTCCTTGTTTCAAACAGGTGGCCTCGGAGTGGTCGGCGGCGTCGGGGTCGGCGGCATGGGCGTCAGCGGCACGAACCCCCTGGAGTGGACCGGCAACGTGACGGTGCGCAAGAAGCGCAAGCCCTACTCCAAGTTCCAGACGCTCGAGCTCGAGAAGGAGTTCCTCTTCAACGCCTACGTCTCGAAGCAGAAGCGCTGGGAGCTGGCGCGCAACCTGAACCTGACCGAGCGCCAGGTGAAGATCTGGTTCCAGAACCGGCGCATGAAGAACAAGAAGAACAGCCAGCGCCAGTCCCAGCAGCAGAATAACAACAACAACAGCCAGGCGAACAACGCGAACCACCACAGCGTCGGGGCAGGTCACCACCACTCGAGCAGCGGGCACGCGAGCGTGCACCACGTGGCGCAGACGCACCACGCCAACGGGTCGGCCAAGCACCATCAGTGACCCGTGGTCTTCTCCGGCGTCGCGTTCGGCCACAGTCCGCACGCCGGCTCCAGCTCGTCCTCGGCCACGGCCGTCTCGGGCCACGGGGCCCTGCACGCGCCCCAGGCCCAGATGGCCCAGGCCGCCGGCGGCTCCTCCTCCTCGAGCTCCTCGAGCGCGGCTGCGGCCGCGGCCGCCGCGGCGGCTGCCCTGGCCCACGTGGCCACGCCGCTGCACTCGCACGCGGGCCACGCCGCCTCGCACCAGCTGGCCGGCTCGCACCTCGCGGCCGCGGCCGCTCACCAGCACAGCGCCCTACAGCTGCACCAGAACGCGCACGGCCTGGCGGCTTAGGAGGAGCGCAGTGCGCGCGCGGGCCGGACACCGCACGCGAATGGGGCACCCGCTACCGCAGGCATGTACCGAAAGCGCCATCATCAACCACATATGACCCAGACCACCAATACAACCTGCAGCAGCAGCAGCAGCAGCAGCAGCAGTACTACTACCCGGCGCAGCAGCCCGCCTACGGCCAGCGGGAGCCGGCGGCGGACTCGGCCTCCCCGTTCTCCAACTACTCCAACGACTCGGCCGACTCATCGCGGTATAACCTGGTCTTCCTCAAGAGGGAGTACGTGCAGTTCGAGCGGCGAGTGACGATCGACTGGCTGGAGCCCGAGGACGACGCCCGCGCCGCCACCGCGTCCAGCGCGCATCAGCAGGAGGAGGCAGCGGACGACGATGCCTGAGGTACGCGACACTGCAGCTCGGAGCCCCGTGTGTAAATAAGTGCATGTGCCCGAGGATCGAACGCCGCCGGGGACAAAGTGCAAATCGTCAGACTCGCTCGGCATGGGACGATGTGTCGATGTGTCGTATGGACGATGCTACACAATACGCATTATAAATATAGGTAAAGGATTGCTTGTTTTCATTGTAGATGTGAAGTAATTTTATCATCATCTAATCGTCGTACTTAAGCATTATGTAGACACGCGTGATGTGCGTGCAGCGGCGAACGGATTTGTAGCTCAAGTCGGACGGTGTAGCCCCCTTGGTCGTTTCTTTCCTGTCCCTCGGAAAGAGAGAGAGAGACGTGCGCGAGTATATAGTTTAATGCAAATAGTTGTCGAATAGTTAATGAATATAAATAACGACGCGAACTGCGCGCGATTATGCCTGCGTGAGAGAGAGACTGAGTGCGATCATGACGACGTTGTACAGGGAATGTGTGTTTCTGCGTTATACATAAATACATAATATACATAATATAAATATATATATATATATATGAATGAGAAAGAGAAACAAATGATGTATTAAGGAAGAGACGGCACGACGACTCTGTAAGTATATAGTCGCGGTGTCGGCAGTTAGTGTCTTGAATAATACACCCATTATTGTCAAGCTCGGATCGCCGGCGGCCATCAGACACTCCGCGTAATTACTTCGTCATCTGTCCAATTCGTAAACTCGATAGTATTCTCTCCTGCAGTTTTTAGCCTATATGATAATATACATAGGGAGAGCCGGAGACGACGCGCGAAATATTAGAAAGGAGAAAAAAGGAAGCAAACAATACAATTTTTAGTCGTTTAATTAGTGTCACTTAGTGTGTCCCTGACTCCCTTCTCTATAGACCTCTCGTGCTGTAACGTTACGTTGTCCTCTAGCCCCCGTCGTGCGTGTCTCAGAATATAGCTTTCCTTGCTCTCGACTTTTACCCCCTCGTTTTCGCACCTTTCCGGACTGGGTGGATAAACTTTTTAGCCCCGTTGAGAAAATTTCAATGTTTACTACTATACTACCACTGATACTACTGTGTTTCTCTATAAAAAAATTTTTTTCGCCACTCGCGATTCAATTGGATGCGAATATCATTGCGTATTTTTCTACCTTGATGAAAAATCTTCAGTCGCCCATCCAGTCTGCCGAGTGAACTTTTTCCTAGACGTAATTCGATAGTAGGCGGAATGAACGGAAACAATGTAGTTACAATTACGTAGCATAAGATAAAAAAAAGAAACCCTGAAAATGGATAGAGTTTTCAAGGAAACTCGAAAAAGAAACGTACTCCACGCCTACCAAGGATTGCATAACTGTCGTACCTATAATTCTTGATCGTACGTAAAGAATTAAAAAAAAAAAAAAAAAAAAAAGAAAGAATTCGAATCACGCGCGAAAATTCAAGTCGGCTAGAGAACGACGAAAGAGTGCAGAGCCGCGCGTGAAAGCTCGCACGCGACATTGATACCGGTGAAAGAAAAATTTTTCAAAAGTTTGATCTTATAAATTATTCGATGTTCTTGCCTCAGAAGACGAATTAAAACAATAAGGCGACTATCGCTCGTTAGCCAGGTAAAAGGAAAAGAAAAAACAAAGTATTAAGCTCTGTAAAGTATTTCGATTTTAAATTGCGTTGCGTCTTCGATATATATATAAGAAGAATCAATATGAAACTCTCGAGCTTGGTGTGACGAGACGTCGAGCATCGCATGCAATCCAAATCCTCCCGCGCAACAGTGAAAACGCGCGGGACATGAGGGTGTATAGGTAGTTAAAAAGAAAAAAAGCGAAGGTTCGTTGCGACATGTCCCAGTAGTACTCTACTATCTTAGTTGTAAATTTTCGCGAAGTCGCGCGTGTGTGTTTATTTGCGATGGAAAACCTCGGCAAAAGTGCGAATACATAATATACTTCTCGCAATCGGACGCAGTCGAGGCGCACTGGACACTCGAGATCAAAATTAATTTTGATTTACTCTCTGGAAATCGCATGGTCCGATGCGCTTCGAGCTGCGCTCCCTCGTGTTTGGCATTTTTAATTTAACCGATGACAAAATGTAGACGCGCATGTGACTGACTAGAAAAATGCGAGTACAACGAGTGTGAGCGTGAATAATTTAAAGGAAAAAAAGCTGCGAATTTGCGCGAAAGACGAAAGATGGTAGAGCCAACAACTAATGGCTTTTATCACTAGGCCCCGTGAAACTGGGTCCGGACAAGTGTATAGCTCTGCCGCAGTACTATGATAGTTATTCTGTAACGATGATAATATAATATGGTATAAGTAATGAATTTAAAGAAAGAAAAAGCATACGAAGCAGTGATGGAAAGAAAATCGAAGTAAAACTGAAAAAAACGTAGCAATGAGAAGAAAAAAAATGAAATAAAAAATGAGAATCCCGGTCGTGACCCAGTCATCGCGTCAGCTAAGCTTTTCGGCGCAAGTTGTAATTAGTAATAATAATTATTATGTCGAGGACACGATGTTTACGATGATTATTAAGGTTATGATTATTATATTATTATCATTATATATATTATTATTGTGAGCGTCACGTTAATATTATGTTATTGTTTTTATTGTGTGTTGTTTTGTATGTATCAGCCTACAATGATAATATTATTATTATGACGATAAAAAAAAATGATCCATTCATAAAGAAAAAAATCATGGTGTTATTAAATGTGTATATTATCTTTGAATCCGTTGCTGTAGATACTTTCACGTTAACACTTGACGATGAATTACCGTATTATGATTTTAAGCGATTGTACTTCCAATCCCAGTTCTCCCACCTCGTTGTTGTTCTTTCTAATATAAAAAATACATAAATATTGAGAACGTAAATTTAGTCGATGTTTTTTTTATATCATGCAAACGAAGGCAAAACGAAACGTTGAGTTGTTGTAGAGAAAGAAAAAAAAAGAAACGACGAAATGCAGAAAACTGAAGAGTTCTGATCGATTAGCTTCAAAGTATTTGCTCTGGTTTGAATTTGGGTCGTGATCTCATTCGCGTATTTAGAAAACTATGACGTGTACTGCTGCTACACCGCATTGCATACAGACAGTTCTCGGATTTGAGAAGCAACGGCAGCAGCAGCAGGAAGGCGGCACGGAAATGACGTCCAAAAAATATATAACTTCGGGTTTCTTCTCCTCGAGACTAATTATTATTATATTATTATTATTATCATTGCAATCGAAGTATTTTGCAACGAGAGAGAGAAAATATTATAATTGTAAAATCGGCAAGTCAATGTATTTGAATGAAAAAAAAAAATGAAATCAAAAGTTTGAGAAAATAAAGTAATTAATTGTGTCGCAAAGTGCAATAAACGAGTTTTTCATAGTGCCAAAGCAAAATCGAAGTCTAGGATTTCAGTTTAGCTATTATCCTTATACGAGTAGTGGTATAGAGCGAAAAAAAAAAATCATCTATAAGATAGACGTTGAAAATTCCTCGTAGCGTATTGCTATTATCGTGTATATTCAAACGTTTCATGCGAAACATTTTCGTTTTATAAGAAAAATAAATTATCGTAAATAATACGTCAACGCTTATTCCACTTTTGAAAACACGTATGACTGCTCAATTTTATGTATCATAAATAATTGTATGTGCGCTCTGTAAATAAAGGCATGTCTTATATACACCATTAAGGATGAACAGTCTTTGCAAAAATTCTTGAACAAAACAAAAAAACAAACAATCTACGAACGCATATGCCTTCAATAAAATCCAAAAACCTACGGCACGAGAGTCGAGCTGGCGATACTGCGGTAGCATTCACCGACGTCAAGGTAAGTTCACTTTCCATATTTGACTTTGCGCAATTTCCTATACCTACTCATCGAAGCCGCAGAACCAAAGCTACTCCTCTCTACTGCACCGTGTGTGCATATACGTACAATATTCATGCGGTAGACCAGCCGCGTTTTATCTCTGCGTGGAATGAAGAAAAAGCCGGATAATTATAAAGCACCAGTCGCTAGAGAGGAACGACGCATACTATTATCGAAAGCGTTATCTGCCGTTCCCTTACCTTGACCAGCCTGCAGTAACGGCCTGTGCGGTTGCTTCTAATTACTGCGACTTGATGCACCATTTCTGTAAGCGTGGTCTCCCGCTAGGGATACATTTTCATTTTACCTCTACCTACCTACCTACCTCCGAGCGCACGAGAATTCCTTAATAAGCTTACCGCCTCGATCAACAACTTGTTTAGAATTTCCTATTTTGCATATTTTATGAACTTTATGATACCAGATTCGAGAAACAGTTTAACGTAACAAGTTTTGGTGCTCATTTTTAGTTTGAAAACGGCTTTCGTTTCCTAAGTGGTTTTTATCAGTATTATTTATTTGGATTTTAATTTTTTGAAATTCTTTTGATATTATAATCAAAAACTAAAAAATTAATCTTCTCTCGAAAAATGCATAATATTGGAAGAGAATATATAAAAATTAGAAATAATCTTTAAAACATTAATTTGTTCTTAATAAATAAGTTTCGCGGTTTTTTTTCTGAACGAAATTCAAGGTAGAACAAGGTGTTCAATTGCCAAATCTACGCGTTCAAATTTCGAAGAACAACAGGAAAATGGAAATTTCGTACCATGCAATAAAACAATAAACTCGACCCTTTCCCAAGTGCATCGAATCTAGAGAAACATCTTTGAAGTAGGTCAGGCGTTTAACTTTCTATTGCTAGAAAAAATGATTACCTGACAAAGGAGCAGAAGCGACTCAGGCGAAGCGCGTCGATGCTACAAAGTACGGTAAGCCCTCATAATCCGTCCCTCCCGGTTTCCGTTAAAGCAAAAAAAAAAAAAAAATTAGAAATCTGTTTCTCGAGCAACTTTCTAATACGTTTTCCAAATACCACCCTTAGCTAAGATTTTCAGTCTTCGGCGTAGCTTGGTCAGAGTCGGTTGAGCCTAAGCTTTCATTCGTGCATTTTAAAACGGTCTTTGTAATGTGATTGTCAATGCAATTTTAATTTTTGGATTGTAAATAACCTAGTTTATTTTTAAAAATTTTCCACCTGACAAATTTAACCGTGACTCAAAGAGTGCCTTCATTTTGCGAGGGAAATCCTATCTTTTTGTTCGCAAAAAGTGGGTATTACAATCGAAGCTTTAAAAAATAAAGCTAACTGGTATGCGAGAAAATGTGTATAATCGTTGATTTTATCGATCATCCATAATTGCTACCGCCATTATACGCGCGAATTACATACCGCATTAGTCTTTGTCATTCCTCTACGGGCGTCGGAAAATGGGTAGCGATTTGCCTACATAAGTATATAATAATACCCGCATGCATATACCTATACCTATATCCAGCATCGCGCTTCTTTGCGCTAATTACGCAACTTTCGACGTACATAGTTATATTTTCTAATTACACTTAAATGCCGCGTTCACCTACATCGTTTCATAATGCTACAGGCTGCAACAAAGTCGCGCTCGACCGTGCCTGACTTTGCTCGCGATTCACCGGGAGATGCTAATGCCAACAAAGCAAAAACATTATTTTTCATTTGAGAAAAATATTGACTTTAGTTCCCACGAGGTTACAAAAATTAACCTTCGCTTCGTTTTACGCAATTGTGTTGAGGCTGTGTGTACTGTTTCTAAAGTTGAACGCTGTGGTTATTGTACATTGTTGATCGATATTTACATACTATTATATATTCAGGTAAATAATTTTGATTTTTACTTATTCATATAAATACGAAAGACGTTTTCAAAACGGTGAATGCAGAACTGTACAAGATTTCGATTGGTAACGGCAAGTGGCACATGCGCACGAATATATATTCATAAACACGTCTCAGTTCCCGGTACTGTATCAATGAGCCATTCATGGAATAGTGATAACGCGCAAAGTTTAATCAACAATACGACATTGTTCAATTATATAAATCGTAAACTTGCTCACTGCATTAAAACTTTTAGTAAACAATATTAATTGCTGTATATGCTCATCGAAATAACCAGTCGACACTCGTAGCACGAAAAATTATTCAAAATCTCTTCATCCGTGTAATCATCCTAATTCATCTAAGAAACCCGTTCTATCACATAATGCCCACAGAGGACCAAAAAAAGGTAGTCCCTCTGCAAGACCAGCAAGACGCGTCAGTCCAGTTCTCCGTTCGCGTCCCTTCGCAATTATCCGCGCTGTATCCCTACATATATCTCTCCCCCCGAACTGTGCACACGCGCCCGAGCGAAGAGGTCAATAAAGAGAAAGAGAACTTAATTCTAAGGCAGGCAAACGAGCCGCAAAAATTTCTTAATTCCACGATCTTCGGCAACAAGGATCTCGATTCCCACGTCTTCCAGGATGAAAAATCTCGCATCTTCCTCTCACACATCCACACATACGCACACACGCCTCTGGTCAGCAGATTCGGCGACGCTTCTCGGAATCTGAAAATGGCGGGTTGCCATTCCTGGGCAATCTATTGCCAGCGCATAAAGTAGCCACTTTCTAGCAAAAATCTTTCCGCCCCCGATCTACGTCCGTCTCTTTCTGCCATTCCATTATAGGCCTACGCGATAGATTACGTTATACGCGCAGTGTAGGCGGAAACTGAGGCACTAATGGCTCTGTCAGGCGCTGCTGTGCGGAGGGATATACGACATCGTGTAATATTCGAGCAAACATATATATGAAAGGGCAAATCTCATTTCCTTTCTCGGTGTGGGTGTAAGTACACATCATCGTGTATATATACGCGACTTTTGCGCCGCCTCGTCCTCCTTTCGCGCGCGGCTCGTTACTCTGCTCAGATTGAATTTCGTCTCACGCCGAGTTGACACTGATTCTTCCCTTCTCTCTCTCTCTCTCTCTCTCTGTCGTCCGGGCTCCGCATAGCGTATACAGTATACCAGGGGTCAGCAAGTATAGTTGGCCGATCGCCAAAATGGGGAGCGAGACGGACGGCGGATTTTCGTTCGCGGAAAGCGAGCGTGCGTAGTTTCGGGGGATTGGGTCGCAGGGGGTGGAGGTTTTCCGGAGCGACTCCCTGCGGAGAGGCGGGAAGAGAAATTGCGCGCGAGGAGGCCGAATCGGGTCGTTTGCTTTTATTTAACTTGCGCGCTCCTGCATATAGCTGCTCGCTCGGATGTATTGTGGAATAGTTTTTCTTCGGACAGTATGGCGCAACGCTATGCTGCTGGGTGTATTCCATTAGCGAGTGGACTGAGACTCGACAGTTTAGGGTATGGTGTCGCTTTTCTAGATGCAAGGGGTGACAAATGGTATATGCGCAGACGAGCTCGGATGATTTATTTCGTATCGCACCGGTGTGCGGGGATATAGAAAAAATGGTGGCGTATACAAGGTACACTAGACGTATCAAGATAACATGAGGATAGTTGTATGAGAAAACTGAATATTTTAACGACAAGGTATTTAAATAGACGGTAAATTATAGGATCAAAAGATTCTTGGCGAACTAACGAATTTCGACGATCGAATAAATTCAGTTATGCAGAAGCCATCAGATTTATAATTTTGTTTGCGAGTGAAAAATTGACAAAAAATGTCCAAGTAGCAGACTAATCCGCAGAATTTGTATCTTTTAAAAATGAACGCTGACAACCAAAGCATAATCCGCTTATTTAGACTTTTTATACGCGAGCTAAATGGCGGACGAGCGAGTCGCAATAAAACAGTTTTGGATCTTCTAGACGTGTCATTGGCCAAGAGAAACGGCAGAAAGAAGAGAATAACCCGCTGTAATATACAGTGTATGAGATTGTAAAGATTTGTAAGTAAATAATATTTTTAATAACCCGTTTCTCGGCTCGTAGGAGAGATATGACGAAGCCAACCGGTTCTCTCTCTATCTCCTCCTTTTATTCAGGCCTCTCATTCGCTCCTCGAGTAGGCAGTCCTTCGAGAGCCTATATGTCGTGCGCGTCCTCGCTAACTGCTTTATTAAATGGCTAATGTTTTCCTTTTTCTTGGTACCATTCCTATGTATGGACGTTCGTATATCGTTCTCGAGGCCACTATGGCTCGACGTTTAAAAACTTTACATAGACTTTTTCGAAATCAAAATGATAAAAATAAGACAGAGGAGTAGTACATGCTGCCTCGTGTGAAAATGTTCTAAATGCATCCCAGAGTCTCCCCATGATCTTCCAAGGGTGAAGTCGAACTTCCAGCAAACAGCTGCGTGAGAAAAGCCAGTGTGGCGTGCACGTGAAGAAGCATCGTCGAACGAACGCGCCATACCAAAACTCAGAAGAGTTGAGTCGTCGAACGCATTTACATCACATAAAAATCTCGGGAGCAGAGAACGAGACACAGCCACGCATACGCGCGTACGTATAAGTAAAAAGACTACGAAAAAAGGGAGAAGACAAAAAATTTCGTGAAGAAAACATCAAAAGACACGTACGTGGCATCTCCTGCGAGCATCAGCGCGCATCACAAAGCAAAAGAGTAGGAGGCGCACGGTTTCTCCTCCCTTTCCTCAATGTCTATAGCCGCATGCATCGCGGCGATTCGCCGGCTTCCTTCTATATTCCCAGAAAATTATCAGCTGTATCCATCCGAAAGGCCCGTATTTACAATGTATAGGTGTGCGCGCATACCGCATTTTAAATTATTGGCCCTAATACACAGCGCCATCATCGCATGGCTGCCGCCGCTGAGCTGGTCGGTGAAATTATTGCGCGCGAGCGAGAGCAGCGGGCGTATTAAGTATTTAATACGTTTCGGCGCATAAATCGCCAAGTATATGGGGCATTATTGGCCGGCCTGGTACGACTGTTCGACTCTTTCCCCGTGTCCTTCCTTCTTGTTGCTTGTCTTTTGCGCGGCTTATTTGGATCTTTTTTTTTCTTTTTTCAGCTGCGCGCGCATTCTTCACGGCGGAATCGGCTTCGGTTGTTGGTTCTGCGGGTATAATAAGCTTTCCAAGCGAGCAGCGCAAGTGGCTGTCTGCTCTTACCTCGGGGCATAATTTTCGGCTCTTATTGAGAGCGTGTTTGCGTTTGAACGGGTAACGCGCTTTAACTTCATTGAATACCATTTTTCAACAAGGAATTCAACTATATACATTTCGCCGTTCGACCGTCGACTTTCTTAAAAGGTCTCTTGAAATTTTTCTAATTTCGCACACTATACGTGTATAACAAACGATGAAAAATCGCTAAACGCTGTCCCACGCGGCCGCGTATAATTATATACGCCTTCCACGAATGAGCTACTGTTCAACAAATTGCAGCCGAAGATTGAGGAAAAAAATCGATTATGCCCGCGAGCGTCTCGTAAACCCAAGACTTAACGGCGGCAACAACGGTAAAAAAATTCAGAAAAAAAAGAAACGCCGCGCACGAAAAATTTATCACACATCTGCCCTCGCGCAGGCTCATTTGCATTCGCTAGTAGCATAGCCGCGCGCATTCTGTCTCCGCTCTTTTCATACACAAAGTAGACGAGATTTCTCGAAAACGAGAAAAAAAAATGAAAGCCGAGCTCGCGATACACTCGCCGTTGGCTTATTATAAGCTCAGGGAATCACCGACAAAAATTTCATGTACAAACGCAAGAGATGGAGAAACACACAGAGCTGACAGTGGACGCGTACGCGAGAAAGGAGCTCTCGACATAAGCTCTTCCCTTAGCTCCTCCCGAAAATGAAAATTCTCGTCGCGTTGCCGCAGAGAGCCAGCGGCGGCTCTCGTTCGTCGGTTCGCAGGATTCCGGGAATATGCCGGCTGAATTATTTATTCGTTTCCCTCTATCTCTCTCTCTCTTCTCTTCATTCTCCGGCAAAGTAGTCGGGAGAGGTATATAAGTGGGACCAGCGACAGCACCCTCCCCTAATTCAGCCGGTAATCGCCGGCTGTCCTTGCCTTGAGAGACTTTCAGTCTCTCTCTCCCTCTCTTCTCTCTCTCTCTCTCTCTCTCTCTCTCTCTCTCTCTCTCTCTCACTCATTTGCCGCGAGGTTTATGCTTATGCGGCGCGGATATGCTCGCGGATAATAACGCGCGCGCGACTCGTTCTTTTGCCACTTTATGCGACCATTTTGTCCGAGAGCGAGTGTGTATAGGCATGCATGCGTCCACCACTCGTCGCTAAGAGCTGCAGCGTCGCTATCTTTCTTTCCTTTTTGCGCTGCATATCTCGTCGGATATGAGGATATGGCTGCGACCGGTCTATATATACATTTCAATTGCGATTAATTCACGACTTAATTAGGCAGCGGCGCGTTTCCTTGGCGAGATGCCGAATCACCGACGCTGATGATGTCCACCGTCGGAGCTTTAATTAACTTTTTCCTGATTTCTATTGTACGACCGCGCGTTCGCTTCTGAATATTTTCCACTTTTTTTGGTTTCTATCTCTCTCTCTCTCTCTCGCGCGCGCGCGTCGCGTCCAATTAACTGGCATAATCAAGTATGAATAAACGTGATTTTTGAATTTTTCAGCTCCGAGAAACGTAGTAAAAAGCATAACGCGTGCATGATTTAGTTCTTCAATTCTGTGAGAGTTTTTTTTTAACGTTCAAAGAGGAGATTTTAATCAGAGTCATGTGTAAATCTATGTACAGAACTGGCACCAGTTTTAGACTATAAAATGCGAGATTATAAAAAGGCTTGACGTTTAATTACACGTGATCTTGGAAAGTACGTATATCGCAACTAGACGCGGTGTGCTACTAATTTAAATTCAGGTGTTACAACAATCATTCAAAAAGATACTTTCTCAGCGCAATAGAATCCAGAATCCCGCAAATCACTTCCAGCGATATCGCTCGAGAGCAGAATCAGTAATGGGATCCCGCGGCTGCATAAAAACAAACAGAAAAACCAAAAATGTCCGACGGTCTACCGTTACCTCTCACCAGCATCACCATCATCATCGGATTCGCGGTACGAAATTATCGACATCAGCGTCCCAGCGGTACATAAGCCTCAGATTCATAATCGATCGTCTACACCAGTACGCCGATCTCAGCTATATACCGCTACACTACTCAGCCGTTACAGGGGCCGTCGGCAAAAGAGTCGCATTGGAGCGGGAAGAAAAGTTTCGCGGAAATCGCGCGCGGCATTAATATCTCTCCTCTCCTTCTCGGGCGAGCGGTCGGGTTCGCGGAAAAACGGCGAGAGTGCGACCGGTGAAATCGCGACCGAGTCTCGGACGAATGATCCCTAATGGAGAGCTGTGGCTGCGAACCGGCTGCGGCAAGAAACTCGAGGAAATCGGCGTTGGAAAAAAGGAGTGAACGTGTGTGTAAGGTTTGAGCCCATTAGACTTTACGCCTTATTTGTTTTGCAAAGTGCTACCGCGAGAGCTTTAACAAGCGCGTTCGGCTATACCATGCGAAACGCGCCGGGGCCTTTATGCGTGCGCGCTAGCTTTTGCATTTTCTGTATGGCTGTTGCGGGCAACATTTACTTTTTTCTGGGACCTCGCCGAGAGTAATGCGCAAGCGATTTATGGGAGGCTTTTAGTGTCCTTTAGCGTCAGTTTACTCGGCAAGAAAAATTATTAACGCTCGCAATAATTCAAATTTATTCGGCTTTTTCTGCATGTACAAGCTGCGCACGCGGGAAATGGCACTTGCGCAACGTGCTCCGCACGTGCGGGATCGATCGCGATTGTCGAATAAGATTAAGCTCGAATCGGTATTATAATTTTTTTTATTGTAACGGTGACTCGTAGAAATGTTTTATAATGACAGATGTGGAATCTGAAACTACTCGAAAAATGAGAAAATTTATTACGTTTTCCGTCAGCTTAGGAGCCCGAGCTGGAGCCTGTTAGTGACGCTAGTATCGAATATCACGACTATACTATTCCCCGTCCACTTGAGTTTTCTTGCGTCGGATTTTTATTATTCACGGTACTGAAAAAAATTCAAAACATTTTCAGAGACAAAGAACGACTCTATGCTCCTGATTGTAGTCGATCCCTCTTCACACGACGACAAATCAGTCGCTCCCGCGTCGCGCGCGAGTTCGGTTCGATTGACTGAGCCTATTTCGAGTGAATTTTCTTGAATCCAATTATAATTTTCAAGCTTCCGCACAGTGAAATCAGTGACGAGTGTTTATCTTTGTTCGAAGATTCTCAACAGCTACAGCAACCCAACGGTATATATAAAGGAATCCCGAGCAACCGAGAAAAACCACCAACGACAGAAAATATAAGGTGACGACGTCGCGTCCCAAGAAACGATCGAAAACAACTCCAGCCCGACCTGTTCCGCTATACAGCTCGAGTAATCCAGAAAAATTGCCTCTCCATCCGTATATAATAATATCAATCGCCCGCGCCGTTTCGTTTCCTCGAAATAAACTCTTGCCGTATCCCCTCCTGGCGCTGCACTTCTATACGCATAGTCAAATCATCGAGCCATGCAGCCCAGAAACACTCCGGCAATCCGGCGCGCAGTGACAGGCTTATCGAAGCGGCTACGCGTCACGCTAGGCTAGATTTTCCTTTCCCGCTCGATCACATCGCGTGTAAACCTCCGCGCGCTCTCTCTCTAGTCCCGAGAGAGAGCCTATCGCGCCAGCCAGCCAATTACTGCGGCATCGATTTTCACTCAGAAACAATAGCGGAGCCCGACGAGAGAGAGTCGCGCACAATCTCTATTATACAGACCTATGCTGCTGTTGCTGCTGCTGTTGCATTGTATATATACAGCTGTGCAGACCCGTTCCCGAGAGGAGGCGGAGGTAGACCGGCGAGCGAGAGAGAATGAAAAAAAAGGCAACTGCGAGAGAGCGGAGAACCGCAAGGCGCGCGCGATGAGGTGTTACACTCTACTCTCGGTGCGGCGAGCGTTTTTTGCGAACCGATATCGCGTAACCCTTTCGTTGTTCAGCTCTTGCGTGTGTGTTCACAGTTGCAGGGTTGTGGCTCATGCTCTTGTCGAGAGAGAGAGAGAGAGAGGCTAAGTAAGCGTTACGTTAAATATTTAACTTGCCGGCGCTAGTCCGATTTTATCATGGGAAAACCGGTACGTAAGAGTGCTAGCTGTTACGAAAATCGCGAATATATTATCCCGTGCGGGGATCTTGAGCGATGAAGACGTGATTCGCGGATTATTTACGAGGCGGCGATAATCAGTTTAGAGGGGAAATAAATATTACAAGTGTGTACATAACACGTGCGGCTGCATTATATAGAATGTAAAAATAATAGATCAATTTTCTTTATGGCGTTACAATGAATAATGCGCTGCTTTCGCGGCTGTATACTCGGGCTGCAAACATACCGATATATATTAACTGCTAAAAAGTACCGGACAATAAAAATTTAGTGCCGCTTCGAGCAGCTTGTCGACTGCGCGCGCGCCGTCATTTAGGTGTATTACTTTTGAATTTATGGCTGATTAGAAACCGCTTGATTGTTTATCTCTGATAAGTACGGCAAATAGACTCGGCTGCTCGTGTTATATATATATATATTCTCGAGATCGCTGGATCGTAATTGCGTTTTATCGCGGCCACATTTATCATTGAAAGAATAAAAATCGATTCGAGTTCCGCTTTCGTATCCACCACGAACGCAGTCCTCGCATCCCGGTCGAAAATCCAAAGTCTATTTGTAAACCCGAAGAACCTCGCGAAGAACCAACGAAAAAATCCAGCCTCCAGCCGTCGCGAAAGCGCGAAGCTTCGCCAGACTGAGGGCGCCACTCTGCAGTCGCGAGAGAATTCGCAATGCGCTAGCTGTCGGTTCTCCTCTCTTTCTTTATCAGCCGGTCTCGCTCCCTCTCCTTCGACACCAGATACACACACACGCACACACACACACACACACACACACACACACACACACACACAAACACTGTATACACGTCCTTCCCCTCTCTTTTTCGCCTCGTGTATCCCCCCTGACACCGACTCTCTTGGCTGTGATGCGAATTCCCGATATGCCCTCTCCTACCGGCGCGCGACGCGCCCATGTCCTTTCCCCGCGCGGTGTGTCTCTCTTTTTTTTCGTCGAGTCTACGCTCGTCCGAGACGAAAATTTATCGAAAAGGAGGAAAAAGCATACACCGGTGCGTAACGATTTTTAGTCTGAGTCAGGAGGCGAGCGTTTGTCTATAATAAAATTGACGATTCGATGATCGAGCTTGCGAGAATTCCGCGAGCAATGACGAAGCCGGTGGAGGAACGCGACGGTGCGGAAGCCTCACGATCGTCGAAGACGCACGCGAGTTATGTTATCGTTCCGAGAAAGCTTCGAAAAAAGAAAAGCGACAACGAGCCCGAACACACATCTGAATTTCCGTCCGCATCGCCCCCCGAAAAGAGAGAGCGGGAGGGCAGTCCCCCGCTCCCGACAGGAGCCACTGCAGCAGCGGCGGCGGTGGCGAAGGGAAGACAACTGCAGGGCGAACCCTTCTCTGTCTCTGGCGTACTTTTCGCGAAAGGGCGCAAGGGGCGGCTGCAGGGGAAGGGCCGAAGGGGGTACCAGCCAAAGTATATCCTCGCCGCGCTTTCTCCGGTCCCCTGCGGGCGTGGGGTGAGCCAGCGAGCGAGAGAGAGAGAGCGAGAGAGGCGCACAGGGCGCGGCTGGGGTAGCGGACCAGACACGCGCTCGAGAAAGAAAGAGAGGAGCTGCTGCTGCTGCTGCTGCAGGCAGAGGTGGGGCCGTGTGCGAGAGAGAGAGAGAGAGAGAGAGAGAGAGCGAGAGAGAGAGCGGAGGGAGGGAGGCTGGCTGGTTCGCAAAGTGTCCCTAAAACTTTTACAATCGCTCTCGCCTCGCGCGCGCAAGCGGGCGCTGCCGCCTGCCTCTGCGCTAGGGCTATGCTTGATGGCGTATCTTCCAATGTGAGTTGCCCATAATACTAAGATGTACGGCTGCGCCGGTAGGGGTCCGCGCCGCTCGCGTCGCTCTCTCTCTCTCTCTCTCGCTTGCTCGCTGTGCCGTGCGCTGCTGCTGCTGCTGCTGCTGCTGCTGCTGCTGCTGCTGCTGCTGCTCCTCGCGAGAGAGACTTACTCTACCTTATAGTACAGGCCGTGTATACCGAGTCGCGCGCCGGCAGCTCCTCGTAGACGACGCGCGTCCTCGTCGCCGGGATCCCCGTCAGAGCGTATTCTCGCGCGGATCGTCGGCAGCGGCATCTGCCAGCCGCGGCAACCTCCCGGCGTTATACTCTCGCGCGAGTGTCACGCGCGCCCGCAGTGTTCCGCTCCGTTCCGTTCTTTTTCTCGCTGCCCTCTCGCTTATTATACGTCGATTATCGTCGCGCCGATCGCAGTGCAGAACAACACACAGTGCATACAACGTGCGTCGAGACACCGAGCAGAAGGAAATAAACAATGGAGCGCTGAGACGGAGGAGTGGGAGAGATAACGCAGGCACACACGAGAAGCCGCTGTCAGCTCAACAGTTGCGTGAGAGGCTACTCTGATCCCTTTCTTTTCTCTTTTCCACTCACTTATCGGCTTTATCTCTCCCTCTTTAATTCCGTCGCGACGGATCGATCGTGTGTACACGTCGCACACACAACGCAGTATCAGCCAACATGTCCACGTCTCGCGATTGCGTATTCATTCAAGGAGCAGCGCGTGCTGCGACGTGCAAAGTGATCCCATCAAGGACTACTCCAGTCTGGAGCCGTCGGCAGCCATTTGCCTGGGAGACGACTACGGTAAGCGCTATACATTCACCGTCAAATTCGCTTTTTGCATGCTTAGAAGATTGGCCGTTGATTCAGCGACCTCATTATCGCCGATGATAATCGCTCGGCGCACGCGAAAGCGTAGAAAAAAAACCGCTGCTATAACGGCCTCGTGATTTTACGACGAAGCTGTGCAGCGCCGCCGTGTATTATACGCGCGAGAAAATGAAAATGGTATATTATTGTATAAACCGGTCGCGCGGCGGCGTTATTAGCACACGGATTCGCGCGGCGCATCCCAAACGAGGCATCGCTGAATATGCATGCGCGCGCGCTGAGAGAAAAAAATGCACAGAGAAGATGAGAGAACGTCGCGAGAGAATAAAAAGGAGCTTTCGGGTGCATCTCTTTATCGGGACTCCGGTAGCGAGTAAACGAGGACATCGACGAAGTTCGAATAAAATAATCAATTAGCTCGTGCTATGAGTGTATATGTGTGCAGTTTTTATTCTCCCGCACGTGCTATAGACAAGGAGATCCAAGACTTCGCTAAGAGAAGCATACATGTATACAGGACCTCGAGAGATTCTATATGGCTGTGCCAGCAAGAAGAGAGGGGCAGACGAAGCATCGATTGGACGAGCAACTCGACCACGCCCCTTTCCTCGGCTGCTCTGCTGCTAGCGTTGCGCTGGCGACGGATAGCTCTCGCGCTTATTGCACCTGAAACTGCAGCGATATACGTCTTGGCGTCGGGCACGTCGGGCACTGCGTATAGACGCATGTGGAGTGTATATGCAAATGTGCGAGAGAGGAGGAGGAGGAGGATCTAATCTCGCGGATTTTCGCGAATGTCTTAATTTTACTAAGAGCCGCTCGCTCGAGTGTAGAAAGAAACGGAGACGTTCGTGTGCGCAAGGGGATTTGCTCCGGCGATGTGTGAGTGTATTCGTGTGTGAGGAGGAGGACGATGACGTGAGGGTGGCGAGATGGGGTGGGCTTAGAGGAGATGGGGTTGAGAGAGAGAGAGGATTCAATTTCGGATTCGACCGAGCGCGGGTGATTGTTATTGGGATTTTCGAGGCTGCCGCTGCCGCCGGAGCGCGATGCGACGGGAGGATATTTTTGTGCTTTAGGGATTTGGAGAGTTTGAATTTTTTATTTTTGTTGATGGAGGAGAATTTTTCTTCGTTCGAGAGCTGAAAATCCGATGACGAAAGTGGATCGATAATGTGGGAAAGATTGTGCCAAGCAAGAAGCAGTAATGCGCCGCTATTATATTTACAATATGACATTACACGGTTTTTCCAGCTGAGCACATACGCCACAAGAAAGGATAATCGCCGATATCGAAACCGATAATTTGCCCAATTACTCGTGCCTAAAACATCCTAATCGCGCGGCGTATTGCGTCCACTAATGTTTAATCGTGCAAAAAACCATCTGCTAAACGTAACGATTCCCTCATTCTTCCAAGAAGCACGATCGACAAAGTCCTCTAAAATTAACAAAATTATAATACACATTATTTTATAGCTCCTAAATACCCGGCTATTTACCTATCCGCAGCCTATGGCAGTAGAAAGTTTTCTCGGAAAATCTTCAGAAAAACTAGTTCGCATTCATCCCGCTTTCACTTTGCGTCATCCGGCCGAGGGATGATTTTTTTTCCATATATCCGAGCTATGCGCGACCAGATGACAGAGATTCCCTAAAGAGAAAGTAGGTCGAGTTCTGAATTTCGAGCTCGACTTTCCACGGATTACCTGGACACACTTGAAAGGGCTCTCGGACCGGACCGTTGTAATTTTTTTTTTCTATATGCGCAGCGCGCTCTTGCATTAGAAAGCGGCTGCAGGGTCATAACAGCGTCACGGGAAGATTCGAAGCATTACCAATATTTTCAGAGATTTTACAATGCGCCTTTCTTGGGCGGGTATAGGGGAATCGGTTGGAGCGATATTGTGCGATTCTCGCGTTAACTTCGCTGTAAACAAACTTTGTGAAACGCAAAACACGCGATAATATTCTTGTCTTTAATGCACCGGGAACTTTTGAAAAATATCTCGTTTTATAACTTCAACTGCAAGCTACGGGGAGGACTTGAATGGAACGCACAATAATAATAACGTTCAAGACTTACAACGCAGCCACGTCTAATTACACGCGCAAATAACTTCCAAAACATATCTCTCGCATTTAATATAGATATTAATTCCTGAAAATTACTCGAATAAATTCAGCGCTACGCGTATAACAACTCGAGAGAGAGAGAAAAAAAACTCTTCGCGTCGTCGAATTCGTACTCGAGCAACGCGTGCTCACGCAGCAGGTTATATCAGTCAAAGGATTGTTCGTGACAAGCGCTGCACACGTACACACATACCCCCTGAAAATTTATGCCCTTATCTCGTTTATATCTTATGCAAATTGCAATCCTCATACATGCGAATAGGACATTCTCTTTCTGCTCCGACGCAAGAGAGCTCTTTATTGGTGGATTTTCTCTCTGTCTCTGTCTTACATATATATTATTTCCTCTCCACACACGTAGCTTTGATCGTTATAATGCGACTGTACGCATCAGAGCCTGACTCGCGATATGCATATGAATGAAAGCCGACTTCCAGGAATTTTCTGCCCCGAGCATTGCAGGTACGTATGTATATAATGATACACCCTTCGCGTGTCGGGATAATTAATATGGCCTTCTTCTTTTCTCGCGGTTTTAAGCTTCTTCTGTACTAAAATATAATGAGCTTTCGAGATTCGCGTTTGCCTCACCTTTTCCTTTTGCCCGAGTAAACACGCTGCAGATATACAACGGACTTGTTTGAAAACATTTCGAGAAGAAGCTTATCCTCGCCAAGGATATAATATTTATCCAATATTAGCTCTGTCAGTCGATTGTTTACTCGGCGGGAATGACGAACGACCCGAGATTTTCAAGATTGGAAAAGCCGCGGCAAAAACGCACCAGACGCGATGATATACCTGGTATTTTCAGCGAAACAAACGACTTTTGTGTCGGACGCGCGACTGCAGTAATTCACGCCAACAGCGGCGGCAGCGGTGCAAGAAAAGGATTAGCGCGATCGTCCAACACAAGAACGGCCCGCCGCGTTAACGTCGCTCAACGCCTAAGCGCGACAGTTATGAAGTCGTCGCATATTTTCAGTTCGTCAAACTCGAAAAATCATTACTCATCGCGGGCAAGGTCTTTTGCGAGGCGGCGGACGACGAAAATATAACTACGTACATATCTACTTGCAAAAGCGCCGCCAAAATCATTGTTTACACAAGAGCGCCGGGGTATGCGCAATTAGAAAATATTGTTATAATTCTAGGAGCGAGGTTGAGTCTTGAGAATAGATGCGGAGGTCGTCGGGATAAAAATATACGTGCGCGGTATTTTTAAACGAGAGGGAAAGCTGTTGAAAAAAAGTATACGTACGAGGAACAGTATATACGCATAAAGAGCTTAATTTGCGGCGCAGACAAAGGCACTTGGCGAATTTTGTCATGATTTCGTCACGACGATCGAGCCATAAGTTGAAATTCAAACGACTTTTGAGTAGTCGCCAAGCGCAGAGCATCGTCAAGAACGCGATCCGTCCATTCAATGTCGCGCAGCTCGTCTAGAGCCGTTACAATGCCACGGCATAAATTAAATCAACGTGTCTCAACTCGCGCCATTTTAATTGGCTCATCTCCGTCAAGCTCTCGAGAGCCGCTTCGCCGAAGCCCCCGGCCGATGTCCACTTAAAACGATATTTTTATCTTCGCGCCATCGGACGCGCTTTGCATTTTTATTTGGAAATTCGCTTTCTGGATCGTGGGATTGAATTTTTTATTCAATCGGGGATGTCCCTTATTTTTGTCAACAGCTTTTTTCGATTTTTGGCGAGTTTGGGTTCGACGCTTTTTCGGCCGGGTGGAAGTCTGTTCACTTTGCACGGGTGGTGAGCCTATTCAGATAGGGTTGATAAAATTCAACGATAGAAAATTAGGTAAGCCTGTATGTGGACCAGATGTGCGTGGCAAAATTAGAATCACAAAAATCAAATGATTGTCGAAAACGGGATAAACAAAAAAGTCGGCCGTCTCGCCAGGCGGAGTGACTTCAAACGCCTGCTGGCAATTTACAAATAAAATTATAATAAAAGAAATGCATCAAAATAACATGAACATAGCCAATTTGACAAAAATAAATTAAAAAAAAAACTAACCTCCACTCACTCAGCCAGTCGCATCAAAGAAGCACCCAGCGCGCCGCAGCCGACTCTGAAAAAAGCAAAAAAAGCCAAGCGTTCACATTTTATCATCCACAGCTTCTCTCTCTTTCTCTCCATTTCTCTCTGCGCACCTTACCGCGAATCCATGCACACACCCTCACGTGCACGAGGTGCTTCTCTCTCGCGATCGATCGAGGCGCGCGCGAGAGAAAGCTAACCTACACACACACACCGCTGCACACATCCCCCTTTGAGCCCAGTGCGCATGATACACGCAGGAAGTAGCTCGACGACTTCGTTCCCTTAGTAGCATTCCGAAGACTCGGAGGGATGGACCGAGAGAAAGCTTCTCTACTCCTACTTACCATCGCTGCGCTCACTCGCCCTCCGCTTTTCTCTTTTTCCTGTACAGCCTCGCTCGTATTTTCTTTTTATCTACAAACATAGCACGCCGTTTTCGACACTTTCCCGCGCTTTCGGCCTTCGGCGCATCTGCAGCTATCTTCATTTTTCCGACCAAGTCCCCCCGCCCCCTCCTCCGCGCGCGATGTAGAAGAACGTCGTAGTCTGGAGCCATTATCCGCAGTGTATTCTTCTCTTCGCGCAACAAAGTTTCCCGCTCTTTTCTTCTCCCGCCGCCTGATGCTGGCTGAAGCGGCATCATTATCTACAACGTATCCTCTTTTTGTGTCCCCGAATTCTCCCTCCTCTGCAGCACCGACATAACCTCCCTTCTGTTCAACGCGCGCCGCTTTCGTTTTCCCGACTCGTTAAGCTCTGGCACATACCTATCCACACACACAGGCTCCAGCGTCTCTCTTTCGCCCTTCGCTCGTCGTGTTTTTATTGCCCCATTAGTCTCGTCCTCTGCTTTTGATTATGTTACTTTGTGTCTCGCGCGGACATTGTCGCTCTCCAGTCTCCGCTCGCAGGATACTCACTTTGTCGCGTTTCGACGACTCCACTACTCCCTCCGCCGCCGCTCGAGATCGGCCTCGCTTCTCTTCCGTCGAGGTCACCTTCCTTTTCTCACTCGCTGCTCTGCTCAGTTCCTCTTGTGCATAGCTACCGTCCGCGGGGGTAGCTAGCGCCAGTGTCAAATCGTACGTAGCTATATATGTATATAGCGCGAGTATGTAACGGTCGCGGCTTCGAACACACGTATATAGATATATGCATAGAGTGCGCGACTTCGCCGCGAGGGGAGGGAGAGTCGAGCGGCGCGACACTACAGTAGAGAGCTGCCGTGTGACGTAGGGGTCAGACTGTGAGAGAGACTTAGAAACGCAGGCGCAGTGTGACGTTCGCGAGACATCGTCAAGACAGAGAGAGAGAGAGAGAGAGAGACAGAGAAGCACATGGCCCCCGGAGAAGAGACGACCGCCGATTTCGCGACTTTCTTCGACCCCGAGAGTATTGCCGCCGGTGCTCTCTGTGCGCGCGAGTGACTTTCATAACCTAGAAGGAAGCGCGGCAGCGCCGTCGATGCGTGTTTTTTGTTCGCGAGGTGTGAAAAAACAAACGGACTCGGACTTTATTAACTGGACCTGTGCTCGTGTAGTGCTCACGGGTTTATACACACGCGGCGGCGGATATTATCGACGCCGAGAAAGAAAAATAAACAAACGCGTTCTGGCGCGATACGATCTCTCTCCGCGCGCGCGTTCATCAAGTGGTTTTTTCTTTGTGTGCGTGCAGGACGATACCCGCCGTTTCCGCGAATCCCGCTCTTGGGCTCGTGTGCACACATCGGACATAGGGGGAGCAGTGCATCGCGTCGCGATCTGTCAAAAACGTATTCGCTAGACAAGTGACAGTTAAGTACTTACGAATTCTAGAAACGTCAGAAGGAATCGGAAGGAGACGGCGAGCGCGGATATCTCGCAATGACGAGTGAGGGAGAGTCGCGGGAGCGCTTTCGAGGTTATGTTCCGCCCGTGAGCGGCATCGCGGTCGCGTATATTAGTGCGGGAGTGATTCTATAATAATCGGACAGCAGATATCGTGCTCGAGTGCCACTACGTAAACGGAGGGAGAGGATGTCTCGGCGTCAGGCGGCCATCGCAGCGACAACGGTGAGTGTTTTACTCGTATGCGAGAGAGGAAAAGTATCGATACCGCGACATAGGCTTTTTGTTTCTTTTTTTTCTGCGACTGGCTTCGTTTAATCGTGTCCCCCGAGTGGACGATTATTTTCAAGAGCCTTGGAGTAGGATTGTAAGTTGGTTCCAAGGATGTCTTGCGCTTTTATTTTCGTTTGCTTTTATCGAGTTTGCTGCGTGTAGTGCTTTCATGCTGGATGTATAAGCGGCGTTTTATCTCGAGTAGAGGTTCGCGTGTGCCTTGAGGTGCGGTAAGAACGTGCTTTTTGGGACGTCGAGAAAAATGCGGAAATCAGCGGTGTCGCGGTTCTGATTACATATCGCGGACATCGGAGGTTATGGTCGCGTGGAGATGTGTGCTCTCTCGAGCGTTTACCTATGACGCAGCCATTGCATTGTTGGTTTTGCACGCATAAATTTTTACTTCATTAATTTTGGTATTCAAATGCATTTTAACAAGTTTTTATGCTCCTCGTAAATTTCTCTATGCGAACTAGTAAATAATTTCGCGTGTAAAAAGGCAGGATTGACAGTTCTATGCACAATTGTGCTAAAATTAAAGTTTAATGCGGCTATTTAGATTTTTATCACAATCGTTAAATCAAATTAGGCTTTTATAGCGCACATTAAATCAACGGTCTAATCTGTGAATTATAATTGCTGCTGAACGCACGTAGTTTAAATATTCAGTAGTCACGCGTATTCGAGAGAGAATACAATGCGAGGAAGCGTGAGAAATACGCTAAATATTTCTGGCGTTCCTCGTTCCTGGTGGTGTTATACAACGCTAATCTTATCACTCGTCGTTACAAGCCTCATTGTCCGATGATATATGGTATTTTTTCTACTTTCGTAGTTAACCAAAATTATAAACAGACTGTAAGGATGTAGCTATACCGGTATACGCAATCTTGCACTTAGCAAATAGCGCATGCAATATGATTATTTTTATTTTTTCCTTTTTAAGCAGCTCTCTTGGTATGCTGTATTTATTTCATTTATTCAATTTCGTAAAATTTGGCATAATTATATTAAGAAATAACGCAACCATCAGCATATCGATGATACCGGAAATTAACTGATTGTGTTGAATTCAAATTTATACCATTTATTTTGTCGAATACATTTTCATACAAGGATGATAGATAAATTCATAAAAAAGATTGAATAGTTTTTAAAATATTTACATTTTTTTTGTGATTGTGTGTAGTTACATGGCGATTAGTCTCATGTTTTACTGGTTTAGATAGCCTGGTGCGAATACATTCGTTAACGTGTTTATTTTTATCTCCTTCATTTTTAAAGCCACACTTATAGTTATCAGAAGATTTAATTTACAATTTGCAATTTTCGGTAGAATATACGATTACAACGTTGTTTAAATATTATTATATTATTATAAATATATTAAGATGCTCCGTTGAGCCGTTATAGATTTCAACAACTGAATTGACCAGGTACGTGAGTAATAATTTTACAAATTAAAAATAAAGTATTGCGTAATAATATAATACATTTAATATAAAAATTATTTTTATCATTTCGATAAATTATTTGAAATTGAAAAAATTTTTTCTTGTTCAATCATCCATCTAATCGTAAGATTTTATATCAAGCACTGCTAATTCACTGGCACTGCTCAATAAAGTCAGCTGAATCCAGTGGTAATTGAATCAAAATGAGGAGATCTCATCGAGACTCCATCCCAAAAAACGAAAATGGTCATACAAGCGAGTGTCAGCAACTCGGGGTGGGCATTCTCTTTTTCTCTCTCTCCCTCGAAAAAAGGCAGCCACCGTAGGGAAGGGAGGTTTTTCCTTGGCTCGTCGAAGGGGCGGGTGGGGGTACAAGTTTCGAGTCTCGTTAAACGCGCAAGGATTCACGGGAGGGCGCCGGTAGTCAGCCCCTTTTACGATTCTACGTGTGCCGTCGCACCGAGCTGAATCCACGAGCTATGCCGCAGTCGGGAGTCGGCAAACAGAGACAGACCCAGGGAAGCCTCTGGCCGAGAGAAAGAGACAGAGCGAGACGGGCGTAACTGCCAGACCGGACGGTATACAGCAAACGCCTTTACGTCCAATGAGCATGACGCTCGGCGGGTTTTACGTGGGGCGTTGCCCGGCAGCCATAATGCCGAGAAACGCAGCGAGCGCCCTCATTGGCTAGTTTGCCATTATGGCTGCCGTCGGTAACCTTCTCCGCGCCCCCTACCTTGTCTCCCGCAGCGCGGTAGAGGCTTACGCGGCTTTCATCCCCACCACTACGTCGTTCTACTCACGCACACAAGCAGAGAGGTTATGTTGGATAGGAACGAACACATGTGTGTTGACGGGCTAGGAAGGAGAAGTGGTGGTGTACTACGTGGTTCAAAAGCGCACGCGAATTCCGTCGGCTGCTAGTGAGAGGCTGCTGGTGAGGTTGGGTTAGGTCTATTATCGCGCGCAGGTGTATACACGCAATGCATGTGCTTACGCTGAATGACCTTGTCTACATTGATCATGAGCTCCCTGTTGTTTGAACCTTTTTGCAATGCATTTTCAGAATTTTTTTCTGCTCTTTTTTTCGTACTTATCGTGACATAAAGTTTTAGTCATAACAAATTTGTAAGAAAAAAATTTCTTTAAAAACAGAATAGATTTGGTACATTATTTAGAAATATTCTATGAGTAAAAAACATAGATACTGGGATACTTTTTATTTGTTTAACTAGATCGATGGATTACATTGTAACCTATCTTACCGACAGGGTCAAAGCTTGTAAAGCTGTGCTAGGAAGCAGAGTAGGGGAAGAGGGAAAGGTGACTATCGGTAGGGGAACACTTCTCCAGCTCCGTGTCTAGTATGCATGTATTGTACAGCAGTGTATTCGATCCATGAAATTGTGTTCAACATTCAAGTTTATCAGTTGCCATGTACAAGGTTCAGTCGTTGTAGTTTTTAAAGTTTTTTAAAAATAGTAATTAGTAAAGATTCAGATTATCAATGTATGCTTATTAAACAGTATTTTTTTTTCTTTGAACAAATTTAGCTAACAACACGCATTTCAGAATTTTTTGGCTGAAATTATGAACTACCTTTCTTATCTCGTTTCTTATAGTGCCAGTCGATGCATTTTTTTTAAAGCATAAAGTTATCTAACAAAAATTGTTGTGAATTCAATATCAAGAAATATGTACACCAAGCTAAAATCATTTTTGCAAGTAAACAACTACGGTATTACCCAACCTAATCAGAACAGTTTTATTCAACAAACTTGCTTGAATGTCTTCATTCCAAGGCCCATTCGTATACAAAGTATTCAAATTTTCCTTCTAGACGTAAATTAAAGCAATATTACACAAGTCCCTCGAAATTGTTTTCGTTTATACGATCCGGCATAAAGCGAACAACAAAAAAATAAAAGTTTCTTTTCGACGAAATAAACGAGAGGCAGCAGTAGTAGCGAGCACAAAGATGTTTGTGTCGTGAAACTGCGGCACTTGTTCCCGTAGCTCAGCGTCCGTCGGACAGTGTGTTTTCCCGCGTAGCCGAGCTGCTGCGGGAGAAAGAGAGACGAGAGAGAGAGAGAGAGAGAGAGAGAGCTTGAGCAAAGAAGAGCTGCTTTCATAGAGGGACGGAGAGGGAGAGACACATTCTACTTCGTTACGGTCGTGGACTCGCTCTCGGCGCCTCTGAATATCCACCTACCCCAACCGCCACCCACCTCTTAGTCACGTGTATGTATATCTATATACCTATACATATACGCGAGGATCCCGGGGTCGCTGCTGCAGCTCTCGCCTTTGGAAAACTCAATTTCGCTAAAATGCGCTCTTCGTCGACGTCGTCGTCGTCGAGGTATATATACCGGACGGAAAGGAAGTTGGGAGAGTAGGGCGCAAGAGCGAGCGAGCTCCGCTCGGCGTTTCTGCAGTTAGACGACTTTAGCCGAGTCGGATCAACCTCTCCATCCTCTCATCTCTTCGTCTCTCTCTCTCTCTCTCTCTCTCTCTCTCTCTCTCTCTCTCTCTCTCTCTCTCTCTCTCTCCCCGTCTCATTCTGGAAGAGCAGAGTGACGCAGTCCCAGGAGAAGCAGAAGAAGAAGAAGAAGATATAGAGTTGCTGCCAGGGAAGATCCGGAAAGCCAGGCGGGCGAGAGGGAGAAAGAGAAAAGACGAAGAAACTTGGAGCTAGAAACTCGCTTACATGCGCGCCGCTCTTTGCTACTACATATACCAGCTTCGTATATGTCGGTGGGAGGAGGGGGTGACCTCTCGCGCGAGTAGGGTTTTGTCGAAGGAACCATAACTAGAGATACGCGGGAGCACATAGGATGCAAACACATAAAGTCCTCCCTCCATCTAGTCCTTGGACGAGTTCGCCTGCCGCCGCCGACGGCTGAACGACCGAATCAGCCGAAGATGCAACATCAAGCCTCTGCCATCGCCGCGCGCGCACACGCGGACGTGCACGCGAAAGGGAATTACACACACGCGCGCTCGAGCTTGATGCTGGCTGCCGACGAGGAAAACTTGTAAAAAGTAAGGGATGCGGTTGCAGGCCACAAAGTGGAAAAAGTTGGGAGGGGGGAAGATGAAGGAGTGATAAAAGAAATGAGTCAGGTGGATATATACCTTGCCGGGAAATACATTTTAACAAATAGATCCGCCGCCAGAGCTGCATGTGCGCCTCTGCGTGAGTCATATATTCCCGAGCGAGAGAGAGTTATTTATTTTTAGGAGGGATTTCGCGTAACGGAATAAAATGTATGCGCATATTTTATACGTATACACGCTTTCGGCGAAGTGTATTGTGGCGAGCGCGCTGTGTACGGAAGTTTGGTTAAATAATAAATTTCGGGTATAGATTTTATCGCGAGCGTCTTTATTTCGCGCGCGCTTTGCCAGGTGCAGCGTTTTTTAATATAGCCTATGACTGTTGCACTCGTGGTTCCTCGAAATACACAGTGAAAAAATGTATTAGACGAAAATCTCGTAGATCGACGGTAAAAATAACGAACGGACGAGCGCGATCAATTTTCAAATGTCTATTTCGTGTCTCGAAAATTGCTTTAAAGGACTCTTACTTATCGACAGCCCTTGGTAACTGGCATTTATAGGCACCTAACTCTGTAACAGCTTTCTCGTGAGTGAGAGCCGCGAGTAAATTTCTTAATGTTCTCTAAACATCGTAAATTTTCTTTTCGATGAAATAAATATTAATCGCTTCGTAAATTTCTCGACAAAATACCCAGAAGTTTATGCATTTATGATAAACAATCGCGCTTACATGCGCAAACGTTTGATTTCTACGCGGATAATATGCAGACAGGTTTTTCTGCATAAAACCAAACGTACAGATATCTGTCTTGTAACATCTGGGAGGATATAAAATGTAATAAAGTTGTAACACGGTAGTTTTATTCGCGAAGCTCAGTCGCGGTTTATGAGCTTAATAATAGCGTACGTATCTTATTGGTTCGTGCAGTTTTTCGAATAGACATCGAAAAAAATTCCGCAATCTTCGAGAAACGTGTATTTTTTTCCAATAATTACGAAATCTCATTCGCCGGGGAGGGATACGGCGAGAGAAAAGCACGGGCGGCGTATAGCCGACATAAAAGGAAACTGAATAACTTTTTATATATAAAAATTTTAAAACTTTATATAGCTCATGGCTCGAAGCAGCAGCAGCCGCGACTCGCAAAAAGACCCAAAGAGATCCGCAGCAGTAGCAGCAAGAGTGAAGCAAGCCGAGTATAGAGAGACCACGTAAAAAGTGACATACAGCCGGTGGTTCCATATAGCCGTATATACGCTACGGCGTATAACCTCTCTCTCTCTCTCTCTCTCTCTCTCCGCGACGGAGTTGGCTCGCTGAGCCGTCACCTACGGAATCGCGTAAAAACATACATAACCGAACTAAACACACGGGGGACCTCTAGCTCGGGCATAGCTGAGGCCCGTAAAAATCCATACACACTCAGACGGCGAAAGCAAGCAAGAGAGAGGTGGCATCAGCAGCAGCGCCGGCAGTGGTGACACACACGCAGATGCAGCCATTTCGCACATAAGGCACACACGTACACAATAACCCCGTCCGAGGGCTCCTCGTCCTCGTCGTCGTGGCGTGTGTGCAGAGACGGCTGATGTACTCGTCGGGGCGCGCGCCGCGAGGAATACTTTATACTCATATACGCGTGGCCCGTGCGCGTGCAACCAAGCCAAGGCATGTATGGCAGTACGTAACGCCGCGCTACTCGCGTATGTAGTACATAATACGGACGTCGGCGTAGTCGAGCATCAGTAGTTTCGAGGCTTTGCTTCATTTGGAATCTTCCTCCGCGATGTGATATCGTGTGCGACGAGAGCTCTCGCCGTCTGTGCATCTGTATACGCATGTGTTTATTACGCGGATGTATATACGAGTCGCGACTCGCGAAGGTGGAGGAGTGGGTGTGTGTGCTCGAGCGTTAACTGCGTCTGCGCTATGCCGCGCCGGAAGTGTGTGCCGTCTGCAGTGGCCCCCGCCGAGAGACCTGCTGACGACTGCTGCTGCTGCTGCTGCATATGCCTGCATTGAGATCATGTAAGTGTGGGTGGTGGCGGTGGGATTGGCTCGCTTGGATGTGAGAAGGTTGGTATAGCCCTTGAGTCAATTATCGCTGAATTGTATAGATTGTACTTGATTGACGTGTTTCGACAGTGTCTTCGGCTGCGATGATCGTTTATTGAATAAGTTGGACGGCTTTCTTTGTTCCTCAAATCGTGTATTGTCTGAATAATTTTGTTGAGAAACTTTTATTCTTAGCCTGGACTTGGTCGAGAATTACGCAACGCGTCCAAAAATTCTTCCTCTTGTCGGACGAAGCTATAGAGATGGGTTCGATTCCAGTAGTTTATTTTTATTCGTCGTATCTTGATATAGTGTGCTCCCTCGTCTATAGCAGAGAGGCTCCCCGCAATACTATACCTACCGTCTTTTAATTGACTACATTCGCCGCTGGTAATGAAGATGAAGAAGGAAATTACCTTGGCGTTAGAAAAACCTTTCTTCGAAATCTTCTGCTATTTCTTACAAACAATTTAATTATGAAAAAAGAAAAATTAGATCGAAACGGCAACCATAATCACGAAATTTTTGAAAAATATTCCTCGCCGTCCAAAATTCTGCGAGATTTATATCTAGAAAAGTGGCTTATTAAATAAACACGTGTCCATTAGACCCCACTCTTCCTCCTCAAGCCTCCAGCAGCTGATTCGAACGATCCACATCCCCTTTCTCAGCCAAGTAAACTACTACGTAGCTCCGCCGGCAGCATGTGTCTTTTATTGGTGCCAAGGCCGTCTCGCGCTAGTAGCAGCAGCAGCAAAAAAAAAAAGAGAACGAGAACCACACAATGGCGTCTCACACGAGGCGAGTGCAAAGCCTCACTTAATCGCAGCTCCTTGGGCTTCGTATAGACCAGTTTCTTTCTCGGAAATTTACGTCGCGCTAAAACCTCGCTCCGCGCGGGATTAGCCAATTTTCTCGACTATACTTGGCCAGTATAATGAAGCTACGCGCGTGTAGTTCTCGCAGCTGCGCGCGCGTAGTCAGAATAAAACGAAGGCAAGATTATTTATAGAGATTAGCCAGTATAGCGGTTGACATCACTGCGATATGAACTCGATTGATTGGCTAGATTGGGATGGCTCTTTGTGTGATTGAGAAACAAAAAAGAACTGACGTGTGCGCTGCAGAGTTTTCTATTTTAGGAATAAACTCGTCGATAGCGCTTTCCGAGGAAAAAAGATAAGGAGGAACGCAGTCGCAGCGAAATCCAAGGATTCGCCGTGCCAGTTGTAAAAGGCGTTTTCAATTCCACCTACCTCGTCCCGCGTGTGGGGGATTGTAAAATATTCTTTTTAATTAAAAGAAATCGAACCGGAATCGTTTAATCGGTGCACTTACGCGCGCTCAAAAATAATACCGTCATGCTCGCGCGCATAAAAAATGATGCATTTTTAGCGAGAGAGTACGAAGATACTGCAACGTGTACTTACCTACCTCTTTCTTCTCCTTTTTTTTCTAAATTAAGCCGCTATCGTGCTCACCGGTCTTTCGAGAATTTATGAATATTATACGATATACAGAGCAGTAAAAGGGGAAAACTCGTTTTTCGATATAAAAACGAAAGAAGAAGTAGTATATATAAGCGCACTGCGCAAGAGCGCGCCCTTTGAAAAATATATAAAAGTCGCGGAGGGGAGCTTCCGCGAGTTTGAATGATCCTGTAAAAAGGAAAAGACTCGGTCGATGCAGCAGTAGCGACTCCTGAATTCCCGCGCGCTCAAAAGTCTGACGTGACCGAAATCAGGAATCGTACATTTTCGCGGAATTTCCGGTCCGTCCCCGTATTAGTTTTTCCTGCTCTTCTCTGTGCGCGACGACGAATAGCGAGCCAAGTTTTCAGTGCGCTCTCGCATGAAATATTTTGACGGCACCAAACGCGCGCATGAATAAACAAAGGAGAGAAGGAGAACCCACGGCCCACACCCCTTCTGTCCGCGGAGAGAGATAAGAAAGAAGCTGTATATACGGAGAGTCTAGTAGTTCGAGCGTCGTCCGCCTTTTATTGCGCGGAGGGGGCGCTAGCCGACGACGCCAAGTTTATCCGGCGTCGCGTTGCGCACATGTGCGATGTGTGTATGCACACACGGAGACATGCGCTTGCATGCATTCATACCGCTCCGCCTTTTTCTCTCGCGCGTTTTCCGCTCGTCCTGTCTTTTGTCCTCTCGCCGTATATACCTATATACATATACATGGCTGCCAGTGTATAACACACTCGGCGTCTCTGTCGACTTGGAATTCCGGTGCACGTCGCGCACATAACTTCCTGGACCCGATGTTTAGTCCCGGCGGAATGTTACACCGGAGCCAAGACAATACAGCCGCACCGGCACGACGATGCAGACAGTTTGCCACGAGAATCGCCGAGATAAAACTGGGATATAGACTGCACCGGTGTGCAGCCCAACGAGCCAAGCTCTCTCGCTTCCTTGCTCTTTTAAAATGCGAAATTTGGCTCATTTGGCCGCGTGGAAAATAGTATGTATATAGAGCGAGGTCTTTTTCGCGGTAGACTTGCCGTTGGTTGTGCTCTCTCTCTCTTTCTCTCCGTGCAGTCTTGTGGTTGAATTTTGTACATTATTGTGGTCGGGGAAGCAGTAAAGCCCGAAGTTTATATCGAAAGTATAAAAAATGGAAATCGCGCGGTTTTATCTGCGGATGCCGACTTAATAAGCCCCCTGCGCGTGCGCGCGCTAATAGGCTAATATTTATCTAGATGGAACGCGCGCTGATGATGGCGCGAGCCAACAGGAAATACACGGATATTTTCGATTCTTTTATACCGTCTAAAGCTGTGCCACGAAACTTGTTGTTAAACAGTTGGCACAATGAGTGAGCGTCAATTCTTTTTTTTAGCAATAATTCTATAACGTGCATTGCACAATCAATACACTCCTCTCCTGTATAGATCCTATCAATAAGAGAATCCTCGAACGTCTCCTGCATAAATTCCCCGACGATTAACATACGAATCATCCCGTAAACTTCATCGACACTTGCACCACGCGCGAATAAAGTTACGACGCGATCGGCGCAATAAATAGCGCCCTATGGCAAACAAGCCTCGAATTTGGCGCGAAAAAATCCACCTATATAACCTGTGCAACTTTACAGCTACCCGAGACTATACGCAAGCTTGTATACAGCCATATCTACAATGCGGGCGTATAGACACGTGCGTACACATAGCGCTATGTCACTTTTGCAAAGCGATAAATTGCCGATCGTTATCCGGCGCGCAGCGCGACAATAATTGCCTAGAAATAATCCCCGAGGCCTCGAAGTAAACGAGATACGCGTTTTGCAAATAAGCGATGCTATACAGTCACAGCTGTGGCTAAAAAGAATCTAATTTGCTGTAATGCGTCCAGTGTGTAATTCACCCCGTTATTTATAGGGCCAATCTCGGGTATTCTCGGCAGCCTTCGAGAGCCTCCGCCTTCTTGGCGATGTTTTCCAGGGGGGGGGGGGGAGATTGAGTAAATTCTCCATTTATCTACCCACCGGTGTATGTATGCGGTATGTGTAGTATGAGTCGCCGCCTCCCCCGTGGCGTCTCTTGCATTTCCATTGCGCGAGCGTTCGTATTTCCATTTCTGCCGGACGAGACTCTCTTTGCTGCTTTTACATCGTTTTTCCGAGAGGATTTATTTAAAGGACGTAGATGCTGGTTGAATTATTTTCATTTTTAAATAATACCTATACATAGAAAAATCGTTGAGTTCAAGTTACGCAGCAATAATCGAGTAGAAAATAAATGATGATAAATATTTATAAAAAATTACAAGCCTGGCTAATTTACAGCGCAGATCCTCGGAATCCGCACTTTATCGCGCAAATCAAATCCAAAAGAGAGAAAAAAACCCGCATCGCCGCAATATCAAGCGTGTCCGCGCACGGCGGTGGCATTTGTAAAAATTCCAGCTGCAATAAACCGGACTACTTAGGCTAACTCAGCTCCTCGGCCATTTACCTCCCCCTTTCCCTCCTCCCAAAGCTCTCTTCTATCTTGCCGCTTTCATTACGTTCATTTTCTCGTCTCGTAGCTCCGCACACACTTCCTCTCTCTCGCTCACTCGGTCCCTTTTTTTTCAACGTCGTCTTCGACCGTCCGTTTTTTTTCCACTACACGGTCACCCTCGTTCCGTCCGTCCATCCAATTCAAGACAAGTCTGGAAAAGCGCTCCGCTGAGAAACGGCTCGTGTAATCCGAAGGCGAGGTTGCGAAAAAAAATCGAACCTTTCGAGAGGGACGGCAGCTCGTTACGGTCCATCTGGGAGACCGGACGAAATGCAAAAAAAAAAAAAAAAACGGGCGGACGGACAACAATCCTTTTTCTTGAGTTTCCTTGCCGTCGAGCCCTCGCAGTGTGTGTCAGCTATCGGGGGGAGGCGCGGTTTGAAATTTTTTTCTGTTTATCCTTGGCGCAAAGTCTCGGAACTAAAAGCTAACGGTCGTGTGGTCCTGGGAAGACCAGACTTTTTTTGTGCTCTTCTCTCTTAAGTAGGTAAACACGACACTTTTGGAAAGTTTTCCCGCTGCAGTCGTCGAGTTAAGAAAATCTGATTTGTACGATCGCGGGTTCGGGTATCGTGAATTTGAGCTTGACGTATTGCAGGGGAAATAAGAAAGCTGCGTCTACAAAAGTCTGATTTATATTTCAGGATGAAATCTTATCCGTCATTTTTTTAGTCTACAATTTACTGCGAAAAATGTGCTAATCCGATAATGTTAAATTAATCTAGTACGCCTTTTGATTCTTAATCTTCTTTTATGTACAGGGAAGAAGCGCAATCAAGCGCTCATACTTTACGCCGTTCTATCCGCGCATACTTTTATTTTATTAAACATCAAATCGACCTTATAAAAGCTTAATCAGTATATTTATTCAAATCGAAGCCGTAAACTTTTACGTCCAATCATAATTCTTGAAAACTTTTTCAAGCTTACACCTCTACCCTCTATATTATATTATAGAACAGCATTAGAGAGTCACTGAATCAAACTCGAGCCATCCTCCAAAAAGCCAGCCATACTTTTGCTACGCCCCGCAATATCAGCTCTCTCTCATCTGACAAATCGTCCTTAATCCGCAATCTGTCCGATATCTACATGAACGGCCGTAGCGTATAACGCTTACACGTATAAAGTTCGCGCCATTTCCAATTTGGCGCGCTCGTACCAGCTGAAAAGCCCGATTCCATCTCTGCTGTATATAAAGGGCCAGCAGCAGCAGAAGCTTAACTCGCCCGGATGATTCACATTTTCCCGCGCACGTACGTATTATATATCTCCCAGCAGCATATAACGCCTCAGGGGGGGATAAGTCTCTCGCGCGATTGGGTCCGGAGTGGAAAAGAGCGAGAAGCGTATAAAGACGAAGACGGACGGAAGTTCGGCTTTTCCACGTTAGCCTTGATTAAACGCCCTATAGCTGTCGGATGGCTTCTCCTCTAGCGCTTGCTTTTTCGGAGAGTCGTCGCTTTGCTTAGCTTGGCATCGACCCAGCTTCCATGATTAGATCGACCGGACGGTCTATCCTCTCTCCGCCCCCGCATATATCGCCAAGTGTACGTGTGTGTGTGTGAAGTCGATCGGCTGTTTGGAAGTAAACACGTGAGAGCAGCCGCGCCACATTGTCTCGCGTCACGCGTCTTCCCCTCGGCCGTGTCGTGAGCTACGCGATTGGACAGGCCCTTGAACCGAGTCTTTGCTCACGTACGAGCTGCAGAGCCATTTGCGCCCGGTCTTGACGAGATGGCAAGCAGCGGTTGCTTGGATTATTAGCCGAGTGATTCGGGCTTTGTCGGCGGCTGTTTGCCGATAGCGAGCTGATGAGAATTCGATTCGAGATAAATTATTTTTTGATTTTATTTTTGATACGTTACGTTATCGAGAGGAGTGATACGCCGAACGTAGATGGAACCTATTTTACGGCTTTCAATGAAATCGTTGAAACGTACGTTTAGAAGTAAATAAAGTGTTACTATATACTCTTTGATTACATCTCTCCACGCAGTCGTGGTAAAGATATATACTATAATTTTGAAGTTAATGGCCCACATTAGCGAAGCGTTAAAGTCCCTCGCGTTATTTATTGTAAACATAAAACGCTAATTTTGTCGTTCTTTACAAATTGACATCGTTAAAGTTTATATGACAAACTTTGAATAACTCACTTCTCGTTTGTCGGAAAGTCTCTCGTGTGTACCTATATCCGACCGATCATAAAAGGTTGCGCACCGAGGAAACCGATTCGATCGCGATTATTTTCGTTCTGAAAAACAAACAAGAGAATATTCTATTTCTTTCTCCATCAGAGCGATCGAACAAAGAAGCAAATTTTTATAAAAATAAAATCCGGAGAAATTCCGCTCGAGCAAACATTTTCACTCGAGCAACAACAGCCGCGTCCATGTGTGTTTTTCGAGCGACGACGAACGACATGCAGGCAGAGGGCGGGGGAACGCACGTGTTTGGCCGCATATTTTTCTCGCCCTTTCCCCCTCGACAACGACGTCGCGTCAAATGCCGTCTGGCTCTTGGTTTTTTCCCTCCGCGACGTGAGATCTTCTTCGCCGAAGAGATATAAAAGAATTTGTCTCTCCCGAAAAACAATGTCGCTCCTCTCGCGCACCCACGCACTCGCGTTTAACATGAAGCTCGGCGCTGTGTATACACAAGCATCAAGAGGAATTTCTCCGTGTTCTTCTTTTTACGACGTATGCCGCCGCGCTTTTTGGGACACATCTTTAATAAATTACGAGAGTGCGCGCGGTAGCAGACACTTGCTGTATATCAGCCGAGTGAATATTCGCATCGATGAGCTGATCGCGCGGCTAAAGTGTATAGGATTTTTGATTAAAATTGCCGACGCTCGTGCGTAAGAAGCTTGAGTTATGCACACGTGTTTCGGAATCTCCCGTATAATCCGCGTTCATAATAAGCAGACTTCGTGGCGAAGCGACAATGTGTAAAAAAGAAAAAACTCTGATCGATACGTCTGCAGCCGAATATCGAAGCAGAGAGAGAGAGAGGAGAGAGAACTACTTTACTTCGGGGACGAGGCTATATAGCGCCGAAAAATTGGACGGTAGTACGCGAGAGGAGGCTGAATAAAGAAAAAGCAAAGGGAAAAGGAGAAAAAACAAGGGAAAAAAGCTTCTGCTCCCCGTCGCCCAGTGTACATAGTTTATGACGAGTAGGCGACATCACCGGCGTCGATTTCCATCCTGTACGTGCTGTTTTTCTCCTCCTCGATCCTTCTCCTTCTTCTTTGAGAGAGAAAATACAGTGACGCCGCGAAGGTATATGTATAAATCGAAGGCACGAGCAGGATGCTCGCGAGGCCCGTCTTAATTAAGTCGAAGAACCTCGACCTTCGCTCTTTACGGGTGATGGTGTGTGCTGTGCGCATACCGCGCGGCTTGTGGGGGACATAAACACGCGTGTTTACCGCGTGTTTGTTGCCCGGGCGTATGTGTATAATATGCTTCTGCTATTCTCGCTGTTTATGCTTGAGGAAAGAAGCTTCGATATTTTTCGATACGCGGACGAATTTTTCCAAGTTTACTGGCTTTGAAGTTCGACTTAATTGAAGCGTACAATGTTCTCTCGGCGATTTTTCATTTCGTTCCAGAGCAACATTGAATAACGAACTTATTCGAATAAGAAAGATAAGGCTTGTTTTATGGAAGAAGTAAAAAGATGATTTGAAAAATATTTTCGACTCGACGAAGCTTCAGCGCGATAATCATAAAAGACACACGCGCGCTGATGATGAGAGAGATGGAGCGAGAAAAAAGGTTTTAATAAGAAACTTCAAAGTAGTTTATGAAACTATCTTATTTAAATTTAAATCTCGAATTTACATAAAGCGGAATCATTCCTCCCGCGCCATTTTCGCGGGCGTGTGCGCGTATATACGCGTCTATATCACCAGGAGAAAAAAAGAGACCTTTCTCAAAAGTTTATTAACGTCTCGTAATCCTTACAAATGCTTAAATTATGCGAAGACTTTGTCAGTCGATGAAGCGATCGGCAAATCGAAAGGTTCTATCCTCCTCGTGTGAGGTCCCGCTCTCCGATTCGCTCTCGCATCGACTAATCTAATATAATCGATAGTTCGGGCTCCGGGGAAATGAGTTGCTCCGCCAAGCGCATTTCGCCGCTCAGGTCTTAATTATCGCTGCGCTGCTGGCGCTGCTGCCGCTTCTCCGGTATGGGGATCGTAAATTTCGTAAGCTTGCACGAGAGGAAGGGAGGGAGGAGAAACGCAAAACGACTTTTAGTTACAAAGTTTCCGAAAATATCCCCGCGGCGGCGGCTCTCTCTCTCTCTCTCTCTCTCTCTCTCTCTCTCTCTCTCTCTCTCTCTCTCTCTCTCGAAAAATATCCTGATGCGAGGCTGTATGTGTGCGCGCACACATGGGCGTACATGTTAGTTTTTTGATGGGGGCTGCGCGCGAGGCGGTGTCAACTTATTGGGATAGTCCGAAATGAGAGGATTCGAGGAAGCGAAGTTGCCATCTTGATTATTTCTGGACTGTTTGCTTTTCTCGGACACGTTGAAAACTTTGGAAAAAATCGAAGAGCGTTGATAATGCACGAAGAGAATTCTTCCGAAATATTGTACAAGCTAGCCGTAAAATTTGATAGCCGGCGAGTCTTTAACTCGGCGTAAAAAATCTTTAGCGCTTGATACTCGTCGTATTATACCTCATAATACATACTCATCATCGTTCAACTTTATACACACCCGAGGACTTTATAAAAGTTGCGCATACGGATATATAATATTTCCTTTTCATATCCGCTCCGGCTCCACACAGCGACAAATTAACAATGCGCCAGCGGCTAAAAGGGACACTGCAACGCGGCGGACGTGTAATATAAACTTGGCGAAGTGGAGAGCGAGAGGGAGGCCGCCGGGGGAGGAATTAAAATTCGGCGCCGCAGCGAAGATCGAGAATTCCGCAGCAGTGCGCGGCGCAGTCGTGTCAGTTTGAAATAGCGCAAGTGCAGCAGCATCCCCGTGTCGTCGTCGCGGTTGAGCCGCGCGCGACGTCGCGCAGAGTCTCATTAGGGAGAACGAGCGAGCGGAGAGTATAGGAGAGGAGAGAAACTTGCCGACGGCTCTCGGGGGGTAGCTCTCTCGCTGATTCGGCGCGGAGACATGAAAAGTTGGAAGTTGCGAAATTGTAGGAATTTCGAGTGCGCTCGCTCTCGCTAGGATGGAGTCTTCGCAGTCCGCACGAGCACTTAGAAGCCGGGAATTTCATTCTAAAAACTCCGTGGAATTAGCCTTAGAGAGCCCGAGCTTGTAAAGTGCAGGAAAATTTTATTCCTCTTACTACCCGGGGATGTATTCCGCGCGTGGATGAAATTTGCCCCCTACTACTATACTCTTGCAGCAAGAAGCCTTTTGGCTCGCGGGAATGCATTTTATTTTTAACTTTTACGAACTCGCCCCGCCAGCGAGAGCTACTGTGTGTGTATAAAGTTTCAGTAATTAAAAAGTGCTCGCATTAATTTGAGTAATTTGACGCTTCTTTGCGCGCGGCTGCGGGGAACATTAGGCGATGCGGCGTCGCGTAAATTAACTTTGTATTATTCTTTTATTACTGTTGGAGTTTTGAGCTTGCAATTTGGCGAGGTGAATTTTTTTCTTTCTTTTATTCTTTCAATGAATATTTACATTAACTTATTCCATTGAACTTTGCCATTCATGATGAGCTTACAACGTATTTCTCTTCTCATACAAATCACATTATCGAAGATCCCAATAAAAAACTTAATTAAGCCATACATTAGACACATTGTACATATCTTTCCGCATAAACAGATCCGACGCATAAATTATTCATCGCGTTTAAAGAAAAAAAAAAAATTAAAACGCTCGCATTTGCATAACGAATCGCATAAAAGCGGCTAGCAAAAAGGCACGAGTAATACACTTTCTCTCTCTCTCTCCCACACACAGACACTCCGACATAGAAAAATATAATATATATCCCCGGCGCTCTATATAGTACAGATCTCTCGTGTTCTCAAGACATTGGCTCGGTGCGACCGCGATACGAGGCGTTTCCGCGAAATGTCGTCCGACTAGGAATTGCTCTTTGCGTCTCGGATAAATCGAAATGAACGCGCATCGGAGTTCCACTTGCCGATACTATGTATTCAGACGGTTCGCGAGGCCATCGCCGGGACAGTTTCGAGTTTTACAGCCGACTTCTTTGCCGTCGCTCGCTGGTGCGACCAACTCTCCTCAGCTGGAAAATCTCTAAATCCGCCGTTCCCCTCGCTCGCTCTTGACGCTCTGCCAAAAAAGAAGTTGGATCTGGGGTGGAAGTCGTAGACTGGACCTGTAATGAATACATTTGGGTTAGTTCCGTGGTGCTGAAACGAAGAAACGACGTTTTTTCACCGAATCTCTCTCTCGTAGATTTCGAAAAGATATAGTATATTCGATTTTGCGGAGCGATCACGATGTCGGGCGCTAAATTCAATCAGAGAAAAAACGTCATGGTTATGAGAATTTAAAAAATATTGCGCGCGTCCAAAAAGTTTTTCCCGAGACCCTTAATCAAAGAGAAGAAAAAAAAGTTACAGATCCATAAACTCGCGCGCTTCGCGCGTACAAACACGAGTCAGCGATTTCGTCAGAGGCGAACTTTTTAATACATTCATTTGAAAACACCTTAAAACCCGCGAAGCGTGAAAGCAATTTTTCCAGTCGGGCTAAGAACATCAGGAACTCTAAGCCTTATTAATACTAAAAGCGAAAAGGCACGCGCGCTTTCCTCTCGAATGTACGTAGGCAAAAATATATAAGAAGATGGCTGAAAAAAACTCGACTCTCTCTCTCTCTCTCCATAAGCCGTCCGTGAAACGTAAAAAAACGAAGGAGTAGACTCTCGCGGAAAAACTGTCATCGGGGTATACTGGCGGAAAAAATAACCGTCCGGATCGTCGATGACGAGTAGCTCTCTCGCGGAGCGGGATATAGCGACGGAAAAGCGACGAAAAAAGGTAGAAGAAATGTTAGATTGGCCGGAGCGGAAGAGACGAGGACGGTATATGTGTGTGTGTATATATATATACAGTGGGAAAAGGGTCGAGTTGTAGGGAATGAGGTCGATTCTCGAGCGAGGTCACGTATCTCGGAGCCAATCTAATACACTCCGCGCGGAGGAAGGAAGAAGACGCGAGCGTATAGTAGCTACCGCTGGAAAAGCGGGATTGGACGAGAGGAATCCTGCAGCAGCATAGCCAAGGAAAAGAAAGAGAGAGAGAGAGAGAGAGAGATTCTACCTCGTCAGAGTCGAGAGAACAATACCGAGCAAAATGAAAGGAGAGCAAGACGTAGCCGGTCACGGGAGACGTTGCAATTTTGTGGATCGTTGCCCTCTAATAGAAACCATCATAAACTCGCGGTACGCCGGCGGAGAGAAAGAGCGACGAGGCAAACGGAAGACACAACGAACTTCATAAAGTCAAAGCGTCGCTGCTGCTACCGCTATGCTGCTCGCGATGCGTGACTCGCGCGCCGTCCGTCGGACAGTTTCATTCGCCGTGTATATACTGCTCTCGCTATTTTTTAGGAGACCCGAGCTCAGCGGCAATTGGATAAGCAAAAATTTTACCGAACGAAACTGCCGGAAGCTGCGCGGAAAAGGAATTTTCTTGCGAAATTTCCGCTCGAGAGCTGGATACACGTATACACCCATAGCTTTTCGTTCAATATCCGTGATGAAAGTGCAGCAGGAGAGAAAGAGAGAGAGAGATGTTGCGCGTATTCGAGTTGGAAAATTGAGAGGTGGAATGTACTTTTACGGGGATAAGTTGGATTCGCTCGCTCGCGATGTGTAAACTCGCTCTTCTCTTTGTAGGTATTGTGTTTGATTATTTGGAATTTTATTTCGTTTTGTACTCACGAAATCGCGCCTGTGTTTCTAGTTTATATTTTCATTACGGCTGCGGGGAGCATGAGTAAATTATTCCGGCTTCCAAGTAACCAAGCCTATAACCTGTGGCAGAGCGCAGAGCTAGAGGAAAAATTGACATGTTAATGGAGGAGCCGTAGTTGCCGAAAAAAGCTTGCTCTCCATTCGACTAATCTATCCGACGATAATCGAACGATTTTCGAGCCCCGACGAAGAGGAAAACCCGTTCAATCACGTCTCTCTCGAGTCTCAAAAAAGCAAACAAAACTCTCATTATCGTCTCTCAGAACGTTGAGACGCGACGGCCCGAGATATTTCTCCTTCTATAAGTGCACTCTCAAAGTGCTCTCCGCGTGCTATCGCTTAAAACACCGAAGCGCATGAAATCATCTCATTCGAAACCTCGAACTTAAATCCTCTCTCGCTCAAAATTCCTTCTGGAGCAAGCGACGGCGCAATCGGCTACACACATACAGACACGGCTCCTCCCTCGCACTAAAATACTCCCAATCTCCAGAGGCCGCGGTGTATATACCTATGCGTCAGTCGAATTCCCTTCGGAGAATGTGCACTGGCATCGCGGCCGAAGAATCGAGAGAAATCCGGACTGCAATCGGGTGTATAAACGCGTATCCGACGGCGCCGCCATCGTCGTGCAGGCGTCTCTGTATCTCCTCTACGCGACGGCATCATCATGCGCAGCCAGAAGGACGAGAGAGAGAAAGAGAGAGAGAGAGAGAGCCGAGTCTGTCTCCGTCTCTCTCTCTCGATCCGAGTGTGCGCGTACGAGTCGCCATGTTCCCCCCTTCGGGTCGATATACGTGTGTGTGTGCTTTTGTATAGAGAAGCGAGTCGCTCCCCTCCAATCGGCGTCGCCGTCTGGGGATTCGAGAGAGGAGCGGGCGTCCCCCACGTCCTATGCGTGTGTCTAGATAAATATGTGTGGGTTTTCAAACTTCTCTCTCTACTCCCCGCGTGACTCCATACCATTTTCTTCGTCTTCTTCTTGGGAGATATAGAGCGAGTTGCTGCTAGCTTTATAATGCGCTTATCTGGCCCGACGCGTCAGCTGATTAACGATAACAGCCCTAGGCACTAGCGCGCTTGCGGCTTCGATAAAGCGAGCTCTCTTTCTCCCTCGCTCTCGTCAATTAGCGGATGGAGCCTCTGGCTCTCCGTGCGCGCGCGCGCGCATTGCTATACTCGCGTCTCGAGAGAAGCTTTATACCGAGGACTCATGAAAAATTGATGAAGCCTTCCGCGGATATGATGCCTCGACGACGACGGCGAGCCAGCAGACGCCCAGTGGATGATTAGTGCGAGTCGCGTCGATGGAAAAACGAGGACGCAAGAGAAAGAGGGAGAAGTTTCTCTGTATTTTTGCCGGAACGAGAGAGGATTTTTGCAGTCGATGCATATGTAATGGCGCCGGGTCTATAAATAAGGACGGCTTTTTCGCAGATTTGAAAAATTCGAGAGCGCGCGGAGACGATGTTATTATTTCTGAAGAGCGATACGAGCCGTGGCCGTCGGTCGATACGCGCGCTGTATTTTTGTTGCTCCGTGGCTTGAAATGTAATTTCAATTCGAGTTTTTATTGCTCAATTCGTTCGAATGGATTTTAATGTCATAATTTTCGATTTTTGCATCGCTCTTCCCAGTTTCTATTTCTTAAAAATATTTTATGCGAGCGCAATTAAGGCCCCAAGTTGTTTCGCGTGTATTATCCCGACGTCTTTATAATTGGGGTCGGATTTTTCAAGTTTGACGTTGCTTTTATTGGAAAAATATTGACTTGGATTTTGTTGAAACGTTTTAAATACATTTTTACGACTACTCCGATTATTCTCATTTGAAATGTATTATTAAAAATTGTAAAAAGAATCGGATTCTATCTGGCGTCGATAGGGCCTTCCGTCGCTTCGCGTTCAGCTTCGAGACCAGCATGTTATTATGAAAAATTTGTTGAATAACGTAACAATTATTTTTTTAACCGAAGACTTGCAAAATGAACAGTATACTCTATGTTACATCAACCTAATTAGACAAAATTAAACTTTTTTTACCAAGCAAAAAGTATTAAACGCGGTCACTCGTACGAAAGCTATTGCGAAAGCTCTCAGAAAATTAACAAAGATAACCTGCTCGAATAACTTATCGCGCACTCCAATCACTTGGGAATTTTATAAAATCACGTACTCTTCCACACAACTACGCGGAAAAATAAAACTCTAACCCGTTCAAACGGTAAGAGAAAAACACTTCGGCCACATCCCGTGAATTTTAAACGTCAAACTGGTTCCCTTCCGTCGCTTTCCGGACGACGGCGGAGGATTTTTCAAACAAATATATCCCAGCTATATAGCTTAACTCTGCGCACGCATACACACACGTCTCCAAGGGATATCACTTGTCGCGCTCAAATGACGTAGGCAGCAATGGCAAAATTATGTTAATGTTCGGGTAACGATGGCTCGGCGAAAACCCTCAGACTCCTGGCGAACATTGTCATCGCGTCGTAGAATCTTAAGTGAGTCTCACACTCGAGCATCCAGACGTCAACGACGTGGAAATTATCCATTTGCGAACGCGCGCACTCTCTATAGGTATACACACTCGCATACGCGCAAGAGCCCAGTCCTCGCGCGCACTCTGTTCACGCGCGACATGCCATTACTCATTTTAACGTCTCACAAAGCTAAAACACTTTCCCTCGGCAATTATCGTTCGATGCGCGAGCGCGCGCGATTCTTCTCCGATGGCTCTAAACTGCGTGGAATGATTTATGGTATTATCATAAAGTCCGATGAAAAAAGAGGAATGTTTATCGCGCGATTTTATTCGCGTTTAAGCGCCTTTTATTGTCGCCATTATCACACACACACGCACACACACTTGTTATTGGTATGAATTATGTTTTCGCACATAAAAATTCAAAACACTGGTATTTATTAACACATCGTATACGCGCTCGTTACGCGCGTATCACAGAAGTTATACACTGTCCGTCAGAAATTCACTGTAAATCAAATATATACTTTTATGGAGTGAGAATTTTCCTTCAGGAACTATCAGAAAACTCGGAGCGACGGAGAGCTGATGATGCGAGTTCGACTGCTCGGAGACTAGTGATTTTTCGGCAGGATACTTTGCATTGCCAAGGGTCTTGTTGAAGGAAGCGGCGGCCGCAACCCTTTTTTTTGCTTAACGGTACGCGGCGTGCTCGACCTTCTGCGTTCTTCGAGTAGCCGCACAAGGCGCGGTCCATCTGTGCTGCAGAAGGGCTGACCCGTTTTTTTGCTCTGGTTTTTCTACGGGCGTCGGAAAACCGTACGAAAAAAACGCAGGTAACGGCTTGCGGCTGGCGGTCGAGCTTCACTTCGACAGATTTACAAAGCAGCGGAAAACTGCTGGCGAGAGCTCGGGACGTTCCGAGAAGGCCAAGATTTTTTTCATCGTTTTACTTTTCAAAAGTTAGCTAGTTTATTTAAAGATTTTGTAAAAATGTTCACGTAAATGTTCTAAATGCAATTCAAGTCGATGGTCATTTTTAAAAATAAAGTGGAGTAAAAATATAGCTTTTCAAGTAGAAAATAATATTAAAAAAATATATTGTAATTATTTAAGAGTGAACTCCACAATTATGAGTCTGAAACGGTAGGCTGTGTCGACACTTGTACAGCCTTCGTGACGGTTTGCATGCAGGTTTATCTTGACGGGCTAAACAAAAAGCCGCAGATTATACTTACGTAACTACGTTCGAGCACTTTTTGTAAGCAGTCACGTTACCGGCGCAGAAACCGAGTCCATATGCCGGTATGCTTGAAGGAAACAGTTTATTCCATGATTTCTCACTGCGGATGTTTCTCTTTAACAATATTTTTTGCACGTTTCCATGGAAAAATAGATTACCAGAACGCTTTGACCTACAAAGCAGAGTACGGAAAATCTCAGAAGTATCGTAATTTGAAAAATTACGCTGGCATAATCGTTTATTCGTAGAAGTGTATAAAATTGGCGTTCCTAGCAGAAAAAATCGATCCCTGATGGAAAAATAAAGCGATACACGCAGTTTCTTCGCGCGCGGCTCGCTCCCGTAGTTTAGGCTATAATCGCTACCCCATAAAAGTGTATGATGTGCCTTTAAAGGGTGCTTGTAGTAAAGCAGCAGTAAACGCGAAGCCTGACATCGCGTCCCGACTCGCCGCCGCGTCACAATCTCAGATCTCTCGCTCAGCCAGAGAAGAGTTTAGCGGCTTGCTAGCTGCCACATACCTCGCTGCCTGCCACCACTGATTTGATGCTCAAGATATTTAATAACTCATTAAATCTTACGTGTGTCATTTATGTAATGCTATACAAGACATTAAAATTTTTTTCGAGCAAATTCGTTCAGCACCTGGCTACTTGCTGTTGCTGCTACTACTACTACTACTACTACTACTACTATTCGCGAAGCATAAAACAGAATTTAAATTTTACGAGGAGACAATAAAGTCAGGAGCGTAATTTATTAAGCCAAAAATATTGAATTAGTTTGCGCACAGATTAGTCCTTCGCAGATTACACTACTCGTAAAGTGAACAGCGAACATACTGTTAGTTTGCATCAACGATGATTTATTTACTTCGCCGCAAATCAGTTAATTTACAGCCATATATGGCACGAATTAACGCAAGCTATATGTACAAACTCCGATAATCGTTAATATTTAAATTTAAAAAAAAATTTACTGATGCTTTTAAAATAATAACTACTGATGTTTTTTTCTTTTATAAAGCATAAAATGCGTTATTTAAAACTAATCTTGAAATACTTCCTGCTGTAACTGTGAAAAAGGTTTTTCGTGACTTTCAAGATAAGCCCAAATGAAAAGAAGGAATAAACATGGCGTGCCCAAACTATATCAGGATATTTTTTACATAAGACCGTGTGTCTAGGAAACGTCCAATGTGAGTTATATTTTAAGTAAAAATCAATGCTACCATGGCAGAAGGTAAAGGTGCATCCTTTACAATACGACAGTGTGTAGATCTTCTCTTCTTCCTGCTATTCATTCTTGAGCTAACCATAAATATTTCTGGCAAAGCTTGATTAAAGTGCTTCATATATTACAAATCGACATAGTCCATATATTACAAACTAATACTTTCTGGATGGCTTGCGGCACTTTAAGAAGTTTCTATCGAATGAAAGATATTTTCCCCAAGTTCGTAGAGTAGTGTTAGGCTTACGTGACTGACTGGTCAGTATTGAGAAGAGGAAACCCAGTTAGGGCGTTGTCGAAGGGTCGAGGGATGTGCCTGGAACGGAAAAATGGTGTCGGCTCAAATGGATTAGAAAAAAAAGTTTGAGAAATGGTCTTGGGAATTTTTGTAGACTGCAAGATCATATTAAATAACAAAAAATTAGCTAAAGTTACTATATCGGTTTTTAATTAAATTTTATTTTTGTCTTAGTCAAATACTCCGAATTTTCGTAAGACACTTGTATAGGGTTGTGAAAAACTACCAATATTTTAACGTCACTTTCTCACTCATAAATAACATGACTAAATCAGTCTAATCTACACACTTGACATTTTGAAGTACATTTTTCACGGAAATGAAATACGTGTTGGGACAACTTCGTTACTTTGTCCTAGGATTTTTCCGAATTCTTAAGATGTTTAGTCATATTACAACTTTCTTTGGGGGTTGGGATCGTAAATTTTTCAAGAATCAAATTGCATGACAACGGTTGGTTAACTTGTTACAGAATTTCTCTAAGGCCATGGGAATTTAGAAAATATCTTAATAAATCAATTTTAAGACACTAGATAGAATTACCTAAATTGCTATATACTACGTGCATTTTTCTAATGTGTCGAAATTATTTACACAAGTCTCGAATAATTTTACCGTAATATTTTTTTGCAAATGAAGAATAACACTTTTTTATAATAATATATTTCATTGTTAAGTTATGAAAACAAATTTCATGTAGTCTAGTACATAAATATCCTGCGTAAGAAATTAAAAAATTTGGAACTTGCCATCAGCCAAAGCTACCCAGGAATCGATCGTTGTGGTCGGTAATAGAGGATCCTGGCTCTAGGAAGGACTTACCGGCCGGTATACTCTTCTCCGTTGATGGCCGTGAAAAAAAGCTTTCTCTTTCCTAAACGACCCATTGGGGGCTCTGGAAGTTGTTTTTCATGCTAATTTCGACTTTCTATTAGTACATCACTTTGTTGTTATCACCCCAAAAATTGATATTGAAATTATCATTGGTGTATGTATTTATTATTTTTAAATGTGGACTTTAATATGCAAAATAACGACGAAATTTTTTTTACATAATCTAAATATTTGGAAATATTTTTTACTGGATTGTTTAAACGTAAATTTTGCAAAGTAAGATTGAGTTATTGTATCATTTCGAAAAAAAATATTTATTGGAACAAATTTTCCGAAGTTGCTGAATTCTGCTACGCAGCATCAGCACCGAAAACATCAAGCACACATGCGAGCAGAATCAAGATTTTGGTATTATGGAGTTTGATATAGCGAGGGGGAGAAGGAGAAAGAAAAATACAGACTTATATCTATAGGAGAGGATTACCCGGCAAGCTCGAAAACCCCGCGTCGCAAGAAAATCAAAATAAGGGTGGGTGAGAAGAGGGAGAGGGTCGTTCCAACCCCCAACTTCATCTTCCCTTGCCCTCGTTTCTTGATATCCGTCTCTCTCTTTTTCCATTTCCCTCGATGTTTTTCTATCCGCGCATTTTTGCCGCGCGTGCGGAATGTCATCGGATTCCAGTTTTCCTTCCTCTCTCTCTCTCTCTCTCTCTCTCTCTCTCTCTCTCTCACTCTGTCGATCCGGGCATGCGCTCTCTAGTTCCATTAGCTACCAGAAAGAGAAAGATGGCATCGAATACACTAGCCAGATCGAGACAGAGCGAGACGTATCAACTCCGATACACCAACACAGTCAACCGCGACCTCTAGTATCCATGTGTGCGAGTATACGTATGCGTGGGATTTCTGCGCATGTGCGCGTGTATAACCGGTCGGGCAACTCACCTCTAGGAGCGGCTCGAAGGGGAGGTACGACAAAAGGGCGGGGGTCGGCGCGGAGGGGAACGGAGGAGAAGAGACGAGAAACCAGTGGTAGCAGTAGTCGCAGGTGGAAAGGGGAATAGCGCCACGCCTGGTCGTTGCCGAGGCAGGAGAGGAAGGAACGCTTGCGCGCGCGCGGGTTTTGAACGTTCTACAGGCGCGCAGCAGTGGAGCCTCGGTTTAGCCGAGACTCGAACCCGGGAACAGCTCGTTACCGTTAGCGGAATGGACCGACTCGGCCCAGTCAAGCGGCTACGCGAGCGCTCGAGGCCCTCTACGACCTATTTCAATGACCGTCATACAGATGCCGCTGCGATAATCATTGAATTTCTGCCTAGTTTATCCGCCAAAGGAGGGGCTGCGACGTTTCCGTTTGCATCTGCGCGCAGCTTATGATGATGATGATGGTCGTCGTCGTCGTCGGACATGCTTGGCGGATCGAAAATAGGAGGAGGCTGAATTATGCTCATGCGTGTGCTCGGCTTGATTGCCGGCCACTTTCTCGCTTGCGCTTCTCTCTTATGACACGGATGGCATGCGTGCGAGCGTTGTACCCCGGGAATCGACGTTCTATATATACGCTCGCATGGATCGTATCGCTTTGCTGGTTTTGCGCAAAGTATCGAGAGGTGAGGTATGTCGGGTATGATACGCGTGTATATATATGTATATACGAGAGGCTCGAGATCTGATGCATGACGCTGATAACGAGCTGCAGCAGCGCTGCAGTAGGAACGGCGATGGCGCTTTGCCCGAGCTAGAAGCCGACAGGAAAATTTACGCTGCTTGTGTGGTATGCGTGACTTCTCGCTACTTCGAAGCATGTATCGCGCGAGCGTGTGTACATATGCTAATGAAAGATACGAGGTATGACTTGGCCGAGGCGAGAGCATTGTATTAACAGACATTTTTAGTTGGAGGAGGGAAATTGCAACGAGTCGCCGGTCGGTCGATTGCGATGAAGGTTATTACGCAAACTTTTGCAATATGGGTGCAAGCTAATCTCGACGTCGATTGCGAGTTTTACCGTTGTTTATTAATACAATCTTTGGTTGGGCAATTTAGAACTTACCTTGAACTCTTGGAAAAATATTAAGTTAATTAAAGTTATGCATCAAGCTCTGTTGTTCATGTGTTAAAAATTTTGATTCGAGTATTCATAATTTTCCGAGTATGAAACGAGATCTGTGTGGAAAATGTACTGTACAGAGAATCTTTTTTGTCTCTTGTGTGTAACGCAGTACCTTGTTTTTTTCTTATTAAGTCTTATGAAGTTTTTTTAATAAGCATGTTTAATGAAAAATTTTACATAAATCCTTATGTATTAATTCCATTGTAAGAAAAAGTCTGCATACATTTTGAACAAAAAGAGAACGCTAGAGGCTTCAGCCGACGGTAAAAACGATATCTACATTTTCTTAGAATGTAAATGCGTTACAATATAATGAACTGAGTAAAGCGTTGATACGTTATTTAGAAAGTCTTCCGTTTCAATATCAGAGCCTTATTGCGTAATGCGATTAAAATTATTTATTTAATAAACGCAATGAAGTTACATACAGATATTTATATTTTCATTACAACGAGTTTATCAATGTCATAATAAGCTGCAGCTAGATGGTTAAATTACAGCAGATAAACTCACGCTATTCTAATTAAAAAACAAACAAGCGCTTAGGCCTGTACAAATACAAAAATAAAAGATTTGAGTAATTCAGTATTCCAAGTCGTAGTTTAGGTCGTAAACTCAGAGTTGAATGGCAGAAGCAGCCACCTGTTGGTGCGAAACATTAACCCATTTACCACCGCCATAAAGGTGTATGGTCACAGTACAACGTCGTTAAAGGACCATTTTTAAGTGCGTCCACTGTTAATCGATTTATTACCATAGAGTACACACTTTGGATTGCGCGCATTCCTGAACGTCGCGTCTCTCTCGGCGAATTCTCAATAACTTTGAAAAACTGAATTTAATATTACTTCACGTCAGCATATCGAGGCTATTTAATATAAATAACCAGCTTACAACGAGTATGTGCAAAGTCACGAAAAATCAACGTATGCAAACGGCGATGGCGCTGCGCGCGTTTGATTTAATTAAAACATTCTGCTGAGATTTTTTCCTTCACATTCGCGGCGTTTCTTTTATTTCGCAAGTTCCACTGTCAGCAGTTCCGCTCGAACGGCTGCCATACACCCCGCCGAAACTCCGGCAAAGGAGATTATGCAGATTTTGGTCAGCGTAAGGCGTATGCGTATAATAAAAAGAAAACTATGTTTTACCGTTGATTTATTCATTACATCATTACCGAAAGTCTTGCATTATTCCTTCTCGATTTAATATCGAGATATCTGTATTTTTTCCCTCCGAGAGATCAGAGAGAAGTACACTTACGTTCCCACCGTCGCATTACGGATACTTTATATTTTTTCGCCAATATATTCCGCGGCGGCTTATGCACACAGTGAATCTCGAGAGAGAAGAACCCGATGCTCCGGCGTGCACACGAGATATCAAGTTATTTCCTTGGCCGAAGCTTTGCTTAGTAGTAGGTATATACGCGCTCGTCTGCGAACTTTTATTTTCCGCCGCTTCTTTTTCTCTCGTTGGGCCCGAGACGCAGCGGCATTACTCTAACTCGTGTTTGCGCCAATAAGCCTGAGCCACAAAGAAAGCAAGTCAACCGGGAGAATTCGAGACCGGCGCTGCCGCGGCGCGCTTAGCCGTTCGACTTACTCATGGAGATGCGATGCCGCCTTTCTTTCTCGTAAAGACGAAGACTTTGTATTAGAATGAGGAGTGCCCCCCCCCCCACCCCCCGCGCTATTTTCAGTTTCTCTTCTCTCCCGTCCATTTGGCGAATTCGCTTGCGGGGCTGGTTGATGCAGTCGAGAGGAAAAAAGGAAAAAAGGAAAACAAATGCCGAAAGCTCTCCCCGAGCGAGTAAAGTGAAAAGTTTGGATTTTCCGTCGAGATTTTCCATTTAGATGTCCTGGACTTTTAGAGTTCCTCGACTTATTTACTTTGGCAACTTGCTCTTTTCCTCTTCTTATTCTTTGCTTTTCGTTTTTTATTTATTTAGAAATAGAGAAAATTCGAAAAAAATAAAGCCAGGAAAATGCGAAGTTAAGAAGATGCAATTTGTTTCTTTGTTCGCTTCTCGCAGGATAAAAATCCTCTTTACACTTTCTCAATTCTGGAAAATGACGAAGGAGAAATTAGGATGTGGGTGTATGCGTTTTATTAACAAAAATTCAAACCAGCATGTGTATACATCGAAGAGGCAATTAACGCAGTCGGTTTGCATATTTATCAACGTCGTTCATTCGAATACACAGCAACAATATTTTCCCTCCTGATTAGACTTCTTTATTACAGCCTCCCGCCACAAGGTACATACATAAAACATAGTCCTCGTAACAAGCGGAGGTCCACTTGATATCGCTGCGGGGACGCGTATATGTGTACCCGCACGAGCAATTACGAAATTCGCCTAATACAAAATATCTCCAGCGACAAAGTGGGCAATTTGCGAGAAACAGCACTCGCCTTATGGACTCGGTTTTCCTTCGGCGGCTGGCTTTATTGGAAATATCGAGAAATATTCAATAACGCGCTCCGTTGTTGGCTGCACAGTAATATCGAGGCAAGCTTGCTCTCTTTCTCTCTCACTCCGGGTTAAAATGTTTTGCTCTAGAGAGAGACTCGGTCGCCGCGGAGAGAGCAGAGAGCTCGCTCGCAGTATAGCCGTCGTTCCGTCGGCGCTGCTGCTACAATCGTCTCGAGAGTGGATTCGATACTATATACCGGCGTCGCTCATTTATTCCTGCCACGCACGATTGGCCCCGGCTTCTCGCCGCCGCTACCATTCGTATGTATGCGCGCTGTCTGCGTATAATCCGGCGAGTTCGAGGCTAAAAGGAAAAGGACTGCTGGAAGCAAAAAAACCATACATTCACAGGCGTCGAGGGTATTTTCGAACTTTGCGCTCGCTTGTATTCGCGGGGGCTGCGCTACTGTTCGTCTGGACGGCGAAAATAGCATACAAGATACAGTGTATATAAAAAAAAAGAGACTGATGGGTCTGAGACAGAAAAAAAAGAGAAACGGTATGTGTATAAGAAATTTTCTCTCCGCTGGCGGCCGGCATCCGATGACGGCTGAATGGGCGTAGGCCGGAGCGCCGAGTGTTGGGCCGGACGGTGAGTCGGAGAAGAAGTAGCCGGACGAGGTGGTATTGTCATTTTTCGAATTCCATTGGCCCGGTAGAATCCCTGGCGCGATAGGAGGCACCTGGAAAAAAACTCCAATCCAAGAGACGCTTTCACCGCGAGGTAGGCGGCTGCTGCTGCTGCAGCCTGTGATGCTCAGAGGGATGATGGTTTCAGCGTTGATTTTTCGCTTGATTCTCGTTCCAAATTCTTGCGATTCGGCTTGTTTGATTAGCTGGGAGGGAGAGCCGGTCAGTTGGTTGCTCGTCTGCACGCTTGATTAAGACGTTATCTCGGACCGATCGAACGTGTGTTTTTGTCGGTCTCGCTATGGCAGTTGTTTTTCTGTGCCGCATTTTTGTAGTGGAAAATTAACCTGCAATAGTATAAATCGCCCAGAGTTAATGTACCCGACTGCAGTTCACATACGCTGCGTCTGAACGTACGTAACATTCTCCAGAGAATCATTTATACCTTTGCTTATTAAAGTCGATATCGTTGCGCAAGATCTCCGAGATGTAGTTATCACTCGAGTTATCATCGTGTTATATGCAGCCAAGATAATCACCATCATTGCAAAACCGCACCTGTCGAACACCCAGACCGCCCCGTCGTCAGTCCCTGTAACATTCATGAAAAACAGAAAATTAGAATTTCAACATCTCCAAGATCGTGCCACGCGCCCCCACATAAATCTTCCACCATGAAATCATACTAAACAAAAAAAAAAAAAAAAAAAAAAAAACTGTACCATCTTCCCTTTGAACAATCGCAGAACAACATCGTTTCACGCGCGTCTACGAGAAAACAAAATTTACGATCTCACCAAGCTGCAGTCCCGCGTGTGCGGCCTAGACCCACACGCCTAGACTCCTTCAGAGCTCTCCCTCTCTAATAACGGTCCTCCCGAAAATTATGGAAAGCGTGCAACGATCGTTCGCGCGCAGCTTTCGCTCGCGACGAATAGCCTTTGCACATCAAAGCGAAGGAACCGCCCGATGGACCGAATCGCGCTTTGCCGTCGGATGCGGGCGCGCTGAAAGTGGAAATGGCGCGCGCACGCGAGTGTGACTAGCTACGATGTATTTTTGGGGTGCCGAGGGACAATGTACGCTTTGTTGGAGAGAGAGAGAGAGAGAGAGAGAGAGAGAGAGAGAGAGAGAGAGAGAGAGAGAGCTTGTGAGAAAGTAGCTGATTTTCTATCGGCGCTTGGGAAAATTTATTGAAGACTCAGCCGCTCATGCGTCAGGATTTAGATGTTGACTTTCTCCGAAGCTCTCTTGCTTGCGTTGTACGTCTTTTCCAGTCCAGACACATTTAGATTAGGCTGTGCATATAGTGTAACACGCGCAACATGGTTTCTTTTTGATGGCTTCATTTTTTCGGGCGTCGTTTTCAGCTCGAGTGATTTAGTGTTCTCAAAATTCATAACGTATTTTTTGGGCGAGAATCGTATGCCCCATTTATTTACCATTATAATTTCAACGTCGCGACGTAGTAAAGAAAGTCCTTGTAACGGACGGAGAGGAGACGAGTCGGAAAGCGAAAAAGAGTAGACGGTGGGTAGGATCGAACCCGGGACCCCGAGATTGCGACGCCTGGAGCTCTACCACTGAGCTACCGCCTACGATGCATGCACATGCATGCATCGAAGTGCAGCTCGGCCAGCTCTTATCGCTGACTCGTCTCGCAGCTCGCGTTGCAGACGTGTGCGTCTGTGACATCCTGAAAAAATATTCGACGCGGCGCATCGATTACGGCATAATTACAGCAAATCATTTGCATAACATTTTACGAGGGTCGTCAAACGTTTAACGCACTCGTATCACACTCTACAGCTTTCCGGGTTATAATTCGCGTACGTTTCTCCGAAATTTATTACCGGCGTCGCCGAAATTACTCATCCCCGATTTTTCCGAAAACAGGTTCGCCAGTGTCTTTCTCCCACACAAACAACGGGCCGATAATTTGCCGAAATTTGCGCAGTGAAAAGCCGGTGGCGGACCGCAGAGACAAACGCAGAAAGCGTACGGCAGGATAATGGCCGGACTCGAGAGAGCTTGGCTTCTTCGCTTCGAGGTTATATACTGCGTCGTAAAGCACGATCATAGCTTTATTGCCTACCTCGGCGACCGCTGCCGCCGCAGCTCACCGGACGGCTAATTGTTAGGCGCGAACACATTTATTGGCAGGTTAGGCGTCCGCTAAAAGCTCTCAGCCGCGTATACTACCGCAGTGACAAGTCGTTTTTGCCCTTCGCGCGCTTTTCTACGCGAAGGGAAGGACTCTCTCTCTCTCTCTCTCTCTCTCTCTCTCTCTCTCTCTCTCTCTCGTTTACGGCCTTATTTGCCGTTTTCACGAGTCGTCGGCGGCGAACGATTTTATCGGCGCAGCTTCGACGCCGTGAATCTACAGCGTTGAGATGCAGCTAGCGCGCAGAAGAGACTGCATCGGAATGCTGATCGCAGGTGCGTGACGATCGCGAGTACGACTGTGGGAGAGAGAGAGCAATGGAGTCTTTCGAGGTTGTTGTTGCTGCCAGTGCGCTTCTGGTCTTTTTTGTGATGTATATGTATGAATGATGCAGCACCTGGTGTAGAACGGTGAGGGAAACAAAGAGTGTGGAGATAATGCGACGCTTGATCACGAATGGCAAGATTATGCGCCGTCATGCTAAGTAGTACAATTGTTCGCGCTGGCTTGTACGTTGTGTACGAGTGAAAAGGAAACTGACTTTTCTATTTTTGTACACGGCGATACAAGCGTGGATAGCATATCACAGTGTACAGTGTCGTGGAGGTATTGCGCGATGAATAAATCATTCGATGAGATTTAAATAATTAAAGCTTCAATTAGCCATACGCGTCGTCTAATTGACTCTAATGTTTATTTACACCGATCGAGATAAATAAGTCGGTGAGCGTTAGGTTATTCAGAGGCATCGCATGCGGCGTTATGGCTGCCGACTTGCAGCGTCCGACGGACGGCTGCGCATCGCGATTCTCTTCCCCTGTACTCGAGGCGGTTCTAGCACGTCGGGAAATAAATTAGAAAAGTGTTCTGAAAAAAGAAAATCAATACGGAATTTTTCTGCAAAAAAAAAAAAAAATGCACGTGCTATTTTAAAAACGCGAAAGCACCATCGCATTTGCATGAGACTGCTCTTATAACGAAGTAGACTGAGGCAACCAGTTTCTCCTTTCTTATCTCTCTCACTCTTAGCCTCAGTCGCCCCTCGGCCTAACGAACGCGCGCATTAAGAATAAATTATCCAACGTTAAATAAATTCCGCGCGTGTATGCACTTACCCCCTAATGAATCGAGACACTCTTTCCCTCTCTCTCTCTCTCTCTCTTACATGCTTCACGCTTCCGCGCCTTTTTTCCAAGAGCAGAGCAACGCCTAATAGGTGCGCGTACGTTGTCGAGACTCGAGCAATAAATAGCCATAAAATCGTCTTGTCTCTCTTTCTCTCCCGAGTCTGCTCTTTTTTCTTCGTCCAGTCCCGTAAATATAAGTACACGCGCGCGGTGTGTACAGCGAACTCTTCGCTGCAGCCGCGGTAATTTGTAACACGCCAGCAGAAGGCGGGAAGAATCAATGAGCCAAAGGCGAGCTTGAAAGCGCGGCCGTCCTTTATAATTACAGCTCGAGTGTGTGCGCGCGAGCTGCAGCTGTGTACCGAGAGACTTTGAGAAGCCGGCGCTACCCGGCCGGAAGTTATTACCTGAAAAAGAGAATAAAATCTATGGGCCGTTGTTGTTACCGCCGACGCCATGGCTTTCGCGAGCAAGCGCTGTATACACTTCAGTGCGGCAGAGACGACCGTTTGGCATGTTTGAGTTTTAGGTTTTAAATATTGTATTTACGTCTGGCGGTCTTTCTCTCTGGCGAGTGCGAGCGAGCGGCACCTAAATTAGACACTTTGTGTGCTTTCGCTATTTATTACTTGTAATTTTATTGAGTAATGGCTCGATTTGCCGTAGCGAGTGATTTTGTTCTGAGAGGCGAACGTGTAATTAATATACCGCGGAGCGAACGGTTGTATTATACCACATTGTAGAAAAATATGAATATTGGTCTGTAATTTGGAAATTCGTATGCGAGAGTCGTCAGAGATGTATGTGTACTGTTGTGTATCAGAATTCAAGCTATAACTCGCTGATTTTTTTCGTGTCACGGCTTCTCTTCAAATATTGAACCGAGTATGTCGTATATATACGTCGAGGGTTGACCTGAAATACGAGCGCTATAGTCCGCGCGTGAAATTTGCATTTTTCTCTAATGAAAGAAAAAAATCCAAACCAGCGTGTGAAATATTAAATGAATATTCCGCAAGTCGTCCCGGAAACACAGAAAAAAGCTTAACTCATCAATACACTCGCGCTCGATTCATGAATTATCTAAGAGCCGCGTGGCATAAAATACCTTTCAGCATATAGACATCTAGCGTGACCCCGTGCGATATTCCCAGGCCAAGTCGGAGAGTCACTCTGATGCCACGTAGCAATTTTCGTATTTCGGGCGAGAGATCACGTTTGGATAAAATGGCAGAACGAGAACCCGAGAATCTTCTTCTCTCTCCCTCTGCGCCGACTACTGCTGCTGACTCCGCTTACTTTTCCCTCCTCCCCCGCGCGCAGAGATATTCGCACAGCCAGGCATTGGGCGAGTCCTTCGAGCAGGTATGGACTCTCTCTCTCTCTATCTCTAACTCGGCACTCCCCCACACGCGATTTTCTAATACAACAAGTCCGGCGCTGATGTTTTTTTTTCTCTCGCGATATATCGCGTATACGTGTCGCCGCGTCCAATACACGAGAAGGGGCAGCTTCTCTTATATGTGTATACGGTCCCGGCTTCGTTACTATCCTACGAGGTCGCTCTATATACCCTGTGTGTATCTCTCTCTCTCTCTCTCTCTCTCTTTTTCTCCCCGACGCCGGCGTCGTTTCTTTTTTGTCCGTGATGTCACGAGGATTCGTAATAACGGAAGAATGCCGGAGAGCGAGCGCCGGGATTTTATTGGAATGAGGAAGGCGAGTGCGCAACGCGATATACCTATACCTTTGGTCTTTCTATTTTTCCCTCTTTTTACGCGTCTGTATAGTGTATACGAAGCGGCCTTCTGGCATGACAAAAGCTCATGATAAACATTGTTTGCACGGGGGCTTTATTAGCCTGATACTACTCTGGACCGGAATTCCGCTGTATATAAATCGTAGCGAGCTAATATTCGCGCTTTTCTTTCAATCAAGTCTACACGCCGAGAAAATTTTTCTGAGAAATCATGCTATATTACACGTACACATGAGTGCCGAGCGCAACATTTTCTTTTTTTCGCAGAAATACCCGTCGGGGTAGAAATATTTTCTCCCAAAAGTTCGATACACATATCGGAAGCGAAGCTGACTTTTATGCCGCACTGGTCGCGCGCGCGAGGTATAGGTATACAACTATACACGTATGGAGAGGCAAGCGTGTGTAATTTAGCCGGCAGTGGTACACCTTTTGCTAACACGATTGCCGAATGCCAGAGCGGCTTCATATTTCCCGGGGGGAACGAGAGGACGCTCTATACGACGGCCAAGTCCATTTCGGATTCAGCGAAAAACAGAACGAGAGAGAAGCTTACTGTAGCTTCGACTCGGGGCTGCGCGAGCGAGAGAAAGTGGAACGAGGGGTGGGGTAGAGAGAGAGAGAGAGAGAGAGAGAGAGAGAGAGAGAGAGAGAGAGTATAGCAGAGCTCGGGGGAGAAACGAAGAGGCGGATGCACGTCCTCCATTTGCCTCGGCTCGCATGCGCGATTCCCAGCTCGCCGAATTTCATCCGGATTACGTGCTTCTTACGAAATTATCTTCCGCCAAATTAATTCAACTCTGGACTGCTGCGCCGCTAGCTGAATTTGCCAGTCGCCGAGCGTAATTAAATATTTTGCGCGGAAGCTCTTGGCGCCGTTAAAAATTTATATACTGCTCTGCAGTGCTCTTCCGGATAAATCTCCGAACGAGCTGCCGTCGTTCTCGAAAATATAAAGGCGTGAAATTGACGATTTTTTGTTGAAAATAAATCGAATACGAAATAATTTTTCAACAATACAGCGTAGGCCGCCTGTATACTTGCCGAACTACTGCGTCTCGGACAGTTTTACGCGCTCCCGATCGATTCGATAGTAGGTCGAATTTAATTAAAATGCTTTGTTTATCGCTCGGCAAATTGCTTTTTAATCGCACAAAGCCAAACGCGCGCACCTACGCCGCGATCGCAGCGTATAAAGTTCATTACTATTATCGGCCACTCGTACGAGTACAAGCAACTTTCCGTTTATTAACGTTTGCCCGCTGTAGACGAACCGCAGTCGCGTCTATATTTTAATATATTTTCAAATCAAGCTAATTAAAACCTCTTGCAACAGGCCCTCTTTGATCCCGCCCAACAAGAAAAAGAAGCGTACATCAATAAATTACCGATCAATCTCGTCGCTCCAATCAGGTTTCCGTCTTTCCCAGTGCCATATCATCGCTCGTACAAGATTGAACAATCTCAGAATCTCAGCATGTCCTCCCGGGCGCATAATTAATTTAATCAAGCGCGCCTCGGACTCGGCAAAACCGCACTGGAATTTCCAATCAAAATCGTTAGCCAGAATCGCCGCAGTATATATACCACACACAACGCGTACACACTCACCGCTATGACCTCGGCTGCTCGACCCCAAAAGAAGCAAGTGGCTCCAGCAGCAGCGCACACACTCGCAATTACGCGAAACTGGGTGAATCGATTTACGAGCGTTCAAGTGTCGAGAGAACCGCTGCCGTTCTTAGCTCCTTCTACATAATCGGCACACACTCGAATCACAATCCACTCGTTCACCTAGACGATCGTAGCTATACGCACAGAGTAGCCTTGCCAATCGATAAGGGCGAGAACGGGGCCTGGAACGGAAAGGAGAAAATGAGAAAAGTATAAACGAGCGCAGATTAATCGTCGTCGCGAGTCAGCAGCTGTAGTAGCAATTATAAAAAGGCCTCGTCGTTGGGAGCCGGCGCGTGATATGTAGGCCGAACGGTACGCGCTCCATTTGCGATGCGCGCGAGAATAATAGAGGAGAGAGAAAAAAATCGCGAGATTCGATAACTGCAGCGATAAGAGTCTATATAAGTCGCGGAGGTATGGGTACAGAGGCAATAAAGATCGCGACCGAGCGAGCGGAGAAATGGCTTTGCGAATACGTTTATACACCTGTGCTCCGTTTGTACATTGCCGTATAAGAGCTGCAGAGCAACTGGAAGTGCTGCAGTCGCCGCGAAGTGGCTTAGAAGAGAGTATGAATATCACAGGAATTGGCGCCGATTGTTCCGAGCGCGAGAGTTATTGTTTTTTTCCGAGTTGAGTTTGAGTTTGCAAGGGTGAGTTTTACTATATTACTTTATACATGCGGGTACGTTCATTAGGAATTTTCCGAATAAAACGCGGACTGAAAAAACTTTAAAGTATTACCTTCTATATTATACGAGCTTCGGAGGATTTTTTCATTTTCGTTGGAATTTTCCCGTCCACCCGGCGAAAGTCGTCGCCGCCAGTTGGAAAAAAATGGAGAATATAGAGAAAGAGAGAGCGAGGGGAGAAAAAGGGTATACAACAGTAGCCGAGACCCGTCGTATAATCGAGGCGACCTAACGGTATATCGATGAGGGTTGCTGTGCCTCTCATCCTTTTCACTCGACTCGCTTCTCTCCTTTTTCTGCGGTTACTCTCTCTATTTTTTTTTTCTCGAGGGTTAATAGAACGCTTTGCTTTGCGGCGGACACTGAATATTTCCAATGGCGTCGGTCAGCCGTTGCTTTCCGCGCTCCATGGGGTTCTCCCCGCGCTTCTTCTGTATTTTGTCCGATCCGACTTTCCCTGGATAGTACTGGCGACTTTCTCGTGTTTATTCCCGTTATACGCTGCTGCTGCTGCTGCTGCTACTGTCGTCGAAGGGGAGAGCAAATGCTCAGGCTCACGTAGCTTTTTTTGGGGCGATTTTCCTCCTCACTGCGCGGACGTGGCACTTTGGATGCTAAAAACGAAAAAATATACGAAGTCTTAGTTGGCTCGGGCTTGAAAAGTACGGAAGAAAATTTTTCCTTCTATTTCGTGCCGTACGTACAAAGAAAATTAAAATGTTCATTTGAAAAAAGTCGGTTGATTAAACTTGGAATTTTTTCTTCATATATATTATTTATACGAAAAAGATAAAGGTCAAACCCACCCAGGAAAAGCCTCTCATAACAGAAAATAATATGAGCTGAAGTTTATCGTTGGCTGATGTCTCTCTGTATACACCCTGATCCCCGCCTACGGGGAATCCGTTGTTCATATCTGGAGATATGTAACCCGGAGAGGAGGGAAAATCTTGCGCTCTCGCTAGAACCAGTTTATACGCGGGAAATCTGTTATCTCGTTTGCCGGCTGCCATTTTCCAGAAGTCATCCGGCTGGTGTTATCCTTATAGTTTCGAACTCGGTATCTATATACGGCGCAAACGAGATAGATGATGATCCACCCCTCGTCAAAGTCCTCCGGACAATTTCGCCGATATGCTGGAAAAACTAAACAAAAAGTTTCGCGATAATGGAAAAATATTTGACGACGACTTATATGAGCAGAACTCGTTGAATAAATAATTTTATTCACGACATATATATTTACGCTTCCCAGGAAATATGCCGACAAAACAGATCCGTATCAAAGTTTCCACGTGATATTTTCAGAAGACGATTCAACTCTTCTTAATTAAGCTCTCGCATCAAATTATCACCGGACCACCCGTACGATTCGACGCGACAAACTTTTTTCTCGTGTAACGATTTTCCAACTTGGAAAATAAACCTCTACATACGTGCACCTGCCTCGCATCCCAAATTACTTCGATTAATCAAATATCCGCGCGCTGGTAGGTTTACCCGGATCCTGTAAATATTTGGCTCGTATAGAGTCTCTCCGCTCAGGCACACTACACGAGTCGCATGCAGAAAGTTAGTTTACCGAGTCTTTGCGCGGAGCTCGGGTCGCTTTAATTAACGTCGAACGCCGGTTAACGACCCCCTCGGAGGCAAGTGAGCGCGAGAGTGAACTTATGAGAAGTGCTAGGCGGCGGCAGCGGTGCGCATATACAGAGAGAGAGAGAGAGAGAGAGAGAGAGAGAGAGAGAGAGAGAGAGAG
>CM053172.1:45654234-45791019 GCA_012977825.3 Pteromalus puparum
GAGAGAGAGAGAGAGAGAGAGAGAGAGAGAGAGAGAGAGAGAGAGAGAGAGAGAGAGAGAGACGGTTGGGAATAACGAAGCGTTCTCTCGCCCCGCGTGTATATACGCGAGCTCGGCAAACTAGCGTCTAATAGTCGCGCTGAGGAAAAGTGAGAAACTCATTGTTTTGCGCGGGCGTTTACTTTGAGAAGCTGACTTACCAGAATTCTGCCAGCGCGACTCGAAAAAAAGAGAATCCAGAACGTGGTTTTGAGCCTGCTTTGCTTGCGAATCGTGTCGACTCTGCCGGGCTGTTTGAAGTTTTGCTTTCGTTGATACCCACGGGATTTTGTTTTTGGGTTGGTATGTAAACGTTAGATCTGGAACAAAGAGAATTTCACAAAAAAATGTATGTTAGGATTTTTATAAACTAATAGATTTGACATCGTGAATAATTCAACAGGTCTTAATATATTCTTGTATGCAAATATTTTATAAAATACAATGTAAGAAAAATGCCAAGGTAGTGTCTGGAATTATAGGGCACTCGCTCAAGCATACATTTCTATGCACAAAGCGGCACGGAATGCTTTCTGTCGGGAAAATTCTGGATTTTTTGCATAATTCAATTCCCGTGAAAAATTCTCCGCCGAGAAATGATTTTTTTGTATCAAAGTGTGTGACTTAATTGTTTCAAGACATAAAAGTGAAAAAACCTCACACCATAGTATATCTTAATGAACTAGTTTTCACCCGTATCTAATGAAGCCATCTTCCAGAGGAAACATAGTTTAAAGAAAAATTTTCTCATCCTATCTCCTTCGTCTCATCCACCGGATCTTGCCATGTCACATAAGTTTGGGATTTTAAGGTAGTCGAAGGTGACGTGGGTGGGAGCCGAGCATAGGCGGACCGAGAAAGACTCGTTTCGCCGCGGCTTGCGTGTATATACAGAGGCTGCTTCGTCCGTCGGCAAAGCTATCGTTGACAGGCTTCGTATTTTGACCCTTAAACACTGGAAACCCATCATCTCACCACCACCGCTGTCATCCATTTCGTATGGCTGGAGGCAAGGCTCGGTGTCGTCGCTTGGCTTCCAAGCCACTCTCGTAACGCAACTTTTGGAGAACTTCCTGTCTATATACATCTTCTCTGCTCCTATCTGGCGCACAAGTTACCGAATAGCTTCATGCTGCAGGTGAGCTACGAAGGAGTACACGGGCGCGTCATGCGCTCGCGCGCAAGGAAACGGAAAGTTCGAGCGAGTTGGCCGTTGGCGTCGCTGCGGCTTTCCTTCCTTTTAGCTGGGAAAAAAGATAGATAAGGATGAGGGGCACGTAGAATGTGTAAAAAGTGGGGGAGATAAAAATATTTATGATTGTTGAATGCCTGCGGTTTTTAGTTTCTTTTTAAGGTATATAAGGAAGTTTTGAACAAACTCTGTTTTGTATATACGTTGACATATAAAAGTCGACGTTTTATATGGACTAGAAAAAGAGAATTTATTTGTGTCGGAAAACTTTTAGTAGTCCAGTCTCGATCGAAAAGTATTTTGAGAAAATTCGAAATATTATAGAAAAAATTCCATCGCGTTTTCTTGCAGGAATTTTCAAAAATTTCTTTCAAAATAGCCGAGAGAACTTATCGGTGGGAGCTTAGCATATACTGCTGATTCGGCGCATCCGAAGTCTATGAATTTCAAATAAGCGCTCGCGGTTAAGATATCGCGATCAAAGTGGTTATACCTTAAACTATCGATTATGGCCGCCGGGCGATAATGCTAATGCAACCGCTCGAATGCACTTGCTCTTTTATATCATTCTGCTTGTGTTTGCGTAGAGCTCAATTTCCTTTTGAAAAATGTGACCAATAACCATTTCAATAATATTTTTCGATCAGTTTCAGTCGACTAAAAATAAGCAAATGCACTCACCGGCTTCTATCTCGACAATTTATTTAATATCTTATTTAGCGTATATGACAATAATATATGGTTCACTTGTCAAGAAAGCGTCTTTTTCTTTTTATATGCTTGGCTTTGCTGCTCATTACTGATTCGTACTATCTCGAGAACAGGTTTCCGAATGCTTCTTTAACCAATGCCATTCTTTTGTTTTACAGATCTGGAAATGGAGTTGACGAAAGCGGCGGCCTGGCTCCTAATAGGTGAGTTTTATTTCATAAAAATATAACAATAAACAATAATTACAAAATTCCACGAAATGACAAAAATAAATATTCGCGTTATATTCTTTTCGAGTTATTTGAAAATACGAAAGCAAGTACCAAATTTCCATTGGAAAACGTAAAAAATATGCGAATCGCTTCTGAAACGAAATCAAATAAAACATAATCCGGAATAAAGCATGCGGAATATTCAGAACATTTGATTCCAAAATATTTCTATCTTGGTTGTATTATTTCGTTGCGAGTTATCTAATGGTCTGCGATAGTCTTACAAATCTTCGGATGAATATAAACTTACATTATAGCTTTTATTGATACAAGTATAATCGTTATTACAGTTACAATAATATCATTATCCGTAACTTTGTAAGAATATTTTAATATTTTTGAGGCTTATACGTTGATAGCTCTCTTTGCAATCTCAAAATAGTATGTGACCGAACGTATAGTGCAAAACAAAATTTACAAATATTCGTTCATGAAAGAAACACGCCTCGAAACTCGTTTTGTACGCATAATACTTATAAATAAAGTCGGTTGTAAGATGATGTGATCCAGGCCGGACGCTCAGCTACAAGATATCAAATAAGTATTTTAATCCGCAGTCAATTAGAATATCTTAGCATGCAAATCTGCGAGAAAGATCTTCGTCAGTCCCCTGCGAAATCGAGTAACCCAATCACGATCGGAACATTGGCATACAGGATGAAATGAAAAAACGTGAGAGCTTAACTCGGATGATGCGCCGAGGATTTGGAAAGACAGAGAGGGAGAAGCATAGAAACTTTCACATAAGTATATACAGAAGCGTGGGCTGGCTTGCTACTCTAGTCGGTACAGAGGGCACCGCATTGATCGATCCCGGGAAAAAGCTGCGCTCTCATTGGCCAACTGGCTCTCCCTCATCCCCCGCTCGACTGCGACGCGAATTCGGCATGGATCCTAGCGCTACTCCTCGCCCAGAATTTTGTGTAAGCGTAGCAGCGCTTAGCCGGTGGTGGGGGGAGCTGAACCGGGAGCGAGCGAGAGAGAAATCAGGGAAAGCCTGACGAAGAAAACGAGAAAATGGGAAAGAGCATTGGAAGCAGGGAAAAGCATTGTCCGCGCTTTCTCTCTCTCTCTCTCTCTCTCTCTCTCTCTCTCTCTCTCTCTCTCTCTCGCTCTGAGCTCCGGCAAATGAATGAGGGAAAGGCGAAGGGGCCGTGCGAGAGCCGAAAGAAAAAATGGCAAGTCGGACTGGCTACTGTGCGCGTGATCACCGAGCAAAGAAAAAATAAGAAAGGCAGCGGAAAAAATAAGAAAGAGAGAGAGAGAGAGAGCTAGCGAAAGAGTGGGTAAAAGCAACTCTTTTTCTCTTCACCCGTCTTAAGCTTGAGAGGTCGTTTCTTATTTTCCACCCTCCTCCTACTTGCAATGTGTATTATCAGATCCACGCGGCTTCCGGCCCCTGAAAAGAAAATGATACGCTCTGAGATAAATGAAAAAGATATTGTCGAGTAAAATGACTGATTTAAGGTCAACTTTTTTATTTTTTTTAAGATTAAAAGGATTTTTTTAGTTACATATTTGCTCCAAAAACTGCTCTTAATTAATGTGTTGCATTTTTCTGGTAAAATGATTACAATCTTTTTGAAATAAAAAGCTTCTATTTCTACAATTTCAAAGTTTTTTTCATAAAATTATTGTGCAGGACTTAAATTTATTAGGATAATCCGCTTATGGTAAATCATTGCATGTTGATCGTGATTAAGAAAATACTATTGTCATAAAGAGCTTATATGTTAATTTTATGCTATTTGTATGTATATGAAAAGAACATTCGAATATTTTTACATACGCGGTTTTACGAGATACCAATTCATTGGCATTGAAAAAAAAACTTATCTGCATTCCAATTCTTGAAATTTATTTACTCAATACAATTGATAAGACAGTGGATATTGATAAAAGAATATGCTAATATTATGTCAAGAAAAAATATTTAAAGTTAGAAAAGGTATAGAAAGAAGCTAAAGAAAAGCAAATGAATTACTTCTGTCTTCGCCAACCAAAGAGTGAGCGTACTTTGCAGAGTTAACCGGTTTGAGACTTGCTCATCATGCTATTCCGCAACCATCTATTTCTCATAAGTTTTTTTTTCTTTTACTCCATACAAAATTGACAAGCAGTATCGCTTACTTTTCTTATTGTATTCAGCGTAATAAGCCGTATGGTAATCGGGAATCTCGGCGAACTCCAATTACGCAGTCGGCGTCTTTAGACGAAGACTAATTGACATGCTTTATTTTGCATCATAATTACAAGGAGTTTTGTGCTATGTAAATCTCCTACTTGTTTTGGGTTGTTTGCTTTCTTTGAATGCACATATTCATAGAACTTATTTTTTTCTTTTTGTTGTATTTTTATTTCAATGCTTGTAAATAACTTAATATATATAGATACTGTTTTTTAGGTAAGTGCAAATATTAATTATTAATAAACGAAAAATTCGCCAAATTATTTTATATTATTTTGTCATTTATTACTCCAACAAAATTTTTGATTTGTTTACCATACCTTAATCACGATAAAAGCCTAATCTGGACTCTAAATATTATAAATCTTTAAATCTTACAAAATTGAATTAATTTTATTAGAATATGTTGACCATCTTTAATCTCCAACAATTTTTAATCATTTAATCATAAGAAATAACAAAAGAAAGCTTCGTACAATATACTTCTATCACGGGTGACTGTGTTATTGATTGAAGAAGGAAAAATGTTTGGAAGCTTTCAGCGAAGCGGGTGTCGCCATCTCTTGACAAAATCTTCAGTAAATTTTGATCCACCATTCACCGAGAGAGACCCGAGGGGCGAGGAGAAGCGGAATTCAGGTAGAGAAAGAGAGAGGGAGAAAGTCAGAGACAGAGAGAACAGAATAGAACGGAGGATGAACACTTTAACCAGTGACACAACCCCTCTACCCGACTCTCCTAAAACAAGGGGCCGTCGCAGGGGTATAGTATCGATCCATCCACGTTACACGAATCTAAAACAGGCCATCTCTCGCAAATCTTTGCTCGACCTTTCTAAATTAGATGCAGATATTGTATACGTGTCGTGCTTTTTATGAAATTGCTTATTAAAAATGTAGAAAATTGTTTTGAATCATGTTATTTTACTTGCTGAAGTAAATTTTCCTGATTTATCAGTCGATTGCATGCAGCTGACAAAATCTTCAGCGACTTATACATTTATATAATTTATAAAGTTCATTACATAGTGAAGTTTTAGTTTTGCATTCACGATTTCTGCCCATGTTGGTGCGTGATTTACTAATTATAGAAGTTTGTATACAACGCGCGATATTTAGTTAAATTGCTTTGACTGTGAACTTTTATTAATTTCCCACTTAAATTTAGTCGTACATTGTATAGCTGATTGGCTTGACCTCGCGACAGATGTAGATGAATGCTCGTCTGTCTCAATTACTATTCGCAATCGTGATAACAAGAGCTACAGACAAATAAATCCTTCTTGCTTATTATTACTGGGTAAATGCTGATTTAAAACTTGATTATTTTTAATAAAGCATTTAGTATATTGAATTTATACTTGATAACTTACACGTATTTGTAAATTCGTTTCATGTAGAAAGTTCTGATCAGATAAAAAATAAATTCATTATAAAAAATTTTCAGTCATTGATACACAATGTATCTTATAGTTATTGTATTTAAATATTTTTAACTATTAAAAGTTTTAAAACTGATTCTTTTGAGGTAAATTATATGCGAGAAAAACCGTCGATAAAGTCACTCGCTGGAGTATCTTTTATTTTTTATAATTATTTTAAGATGAAAACTTTTACTTATTACTGAAACACGTATGTGGAATATATAATAGAACTTTCGATAAGACTTTTGTGTTACTCTGAACAACATTAGAATAAATTTATGTTTTGAAGTAAATATTGTACATATTTTAATTTCAAAACTGAGCTATTCATTGTAAATCAGAATTATCGTGATTTATTCCAACTCTGTGATTTGCAAAAATTTGCAAAACGATTGCAAATGGTAAAGATTGTGCAAATAAATTTTCAGTTCAATGTTTAAAGTTTTAATGGTGATTATGTTTTCATCTTAACTGTTTATATGAACGAATTCGTATTGACTTGATAGCAATTCATTTGAAAACCGAAAAATTATTGATATTACGAAAAACGGCGCGCAGTGCAGCATCGTGTAACGTGGACACGGCTCGTCCAGAGGCTTAGAGCTTCCTCAGCTAGATGGCGGCACAAATCGGTGGAGGGTTCGGCCACGGCTGTCAGGCGAGTGGCCGGGGCGAGGCTCGAATCAGCCTACGCCGTTATCGGCCTCAGCCATGCCGCTCCGTCGGCAGTCGTATACAACATACAGCCTCTCTTGCTCGCTATCTCTCTCGCTTCTTGATCCAGCTGTTTTTCCGTTCCTACACTACTCTCGATGCCTCTTGGTGAATAATTTATAAGCGTCTACGAAATTTAGCTACTTTAGCCTAGCTGGCTTTGCGCAATGTTTCCGACTTCTAAGAGTCTTATCTCGTGACTCGGCTCTCTTGCTACTAAATGTCCAGCCTGTCGTCTATCGATTTATGCTAGCGAGGGTTTCTTCTTTTTGAAAACGTACGATTTACGGATTTGTTTGTGACGCGAATACCGTAATAATTAATGTGTTTATAGTTTCGTGAGTTTCTAATGTAAGCGTGTTCTGTTTGTCAAGGTTTTTGTCAAATTTATTTATCGAATTTTGTTCGTTGGTCCTATGAGTATTCTTAGAATCATAACGTAAACCACACCAACTTACAGTAATTTTTTGCACGTACTCCTTTTATAATATTGCAATAACAATTTGTCAAATGATATATTCTCCAAGGCTATAAACAGTATTTTTAAAAGAGTTTGCTCAGTAGAGTCGAAAGTTTTATGGCGTGTTTTATTGATACCCTTTAGTGAAATCCTCGTTAATTATTTTGTTGCCTTACTACCGTATCCGCAGTTTACACCTTTACTGCTTTACCTCTTTGGACCTCCGGCGAAAAATTTCCAGGGAGCAGAATCTTGCAGGCTTTAAGTAAACCGGCCAAATTTCTTTCCTATATTTATCGTTTATAGAAGGTCGAGCCAAGATATACAAACATACTTTGGCGACCCTAGATTCGAAAACAAAATCTCCGAAAACAGCTCTACTTGCTGTATTCTGTTTTTCCTTATCGAACACCTTTCCTCGAGGCTTTTAGAGAAAAATACGAGAGATGGAAATTGAACACATTCTTTCCCGTATATTTATGGTCGTCTGGAAGTTCTTTTCGGAATTTGATAGAAATTTATTTTGCTGAAGTCGAGAATAATTTTGTTAAATAATATTTCAGATAAGAATTAAAAAAAAAATACTATAATTATCAGCAATATTTTCGTTTCGATAAAAGCAACCGGCTTTTATTTTTCACCGAGAAAAACATTTTCTAAAAATTTCTCTAGCATTTGATGCTGTTGGAAAAAAACTTGCGTAGAAAACTAATTTATCCCGAAAATAAGGAAAGTAAGTATAACAAGATATACCGTCGGAGCGACAGCAGCACCGCGGCTTGGTGTGGCAGCCACGTGGCGCGTTTCCTTATTATGCAGAAAAAAGAAGGGAGGAAAAAATTGTCGAGGGGAAAAATAGTTCGTCCTTCTCGTCTCGGTCCTCGTCGTCCGTCGAAATAATCCCGACAGCTGTGACGCGCATCAGCCATGCACGACGAAGCGCCGTCGAGGCTTGGCCCCTCGAGTTTTCCTGCATAAAACTTTTCGACTAGCTATTTCGCGGGGACTAGGTATTCGCAGCAGCGGAAGGCGTGTCGCGCGTCATTTGCATTCTTATCCCGAACGAACATTTTGAAAATCGTGAAGGAAAAAAAATTAGTTTTCTCGGCGCTCACGCGGTCCGACGGCACAGTCTTTTTCGGAGCTATACTTGAATATGGCGGAGCGAGCGGCCGGGCGTGTTTTATCTTCCGACGGAACGCGGTGAGCGCCCGTGGCTGTGAGAGAGACGTAATTTTCAAAAGTTGAAACACTCAATTAGCAGGGCACAGCTTTTCTGCAGCAGCTGAACTTTGAAGTACAGGCTCGAGTTTGCGATAGGAGCTTTTCCTCCTGGCAAAGTTTTTATTTCTTGTAATTATGGAAAATAGCGATCACGTAGTTGAAGCAAAATACTTGGAAAATTTTGGAGATGCTGAAAAATTTGTCGCCAGTTAGCAAGGAATCTAAAACTGAGTGCTTCTTAAAGGCTTTAAAAAGGTCGAGAGCAATAAAAAGGTAAAGAGAGGCCCCGACGGCTGTAAAGCCATCATAAAGGATTTAACCGAGGTAACGAGCGAAAGGTGTAATAAACGTTTAGGTCTAATAGAGAGAAAATAAAATCCTGCGAGGATCATTTTTTTTTAAATAGATATATAATAACTAATATTGTTCGCGCAACGAAATAAAATGTTGTTTCAACAAAAATATTCAGCGGACTTTACGACTGGAGGAGAGACATTAGTTGTGCATAATTTACCAAGAGAGACCCCTGGGTGAAGTGTATTCCCCTGGGAACGATCGATGTAACCCTCGCCAAACATCGCGAGCACGTTTATAAAAATAAAGCAAAAGGCACATACACGGCATAATCGCGTCAAGCTCATGAAAAAAATATTCTGATACGAATCCGAGCGTCGCTTCTAAACGCGCTCTAATGAAATGTTTATGATGCCGAGCCAGATAGAGTTTTTTTCCCTTGCGCCTCCGAGTAAGCTCTTTTTCTCTTCCCCGGGCTCGATACACATGGAAGAGGAAAGCTCGCAGGGAGAGAAAATATTTTACAGACATTTTGCAGAAGGGGAGGGTGCAAGCTTGCCAATAGCCAATAGCGGCAGCGGCAGCGGGAGAGCAGGTTGCGCTCCAATTTTACCCTATTCCCACACGTTTTCCTCCCGACCCGGGGATCTCGGCCTTAATCCGCGATCTCGAAAGCCGGCTCGAATACATACATATATATAAGAGACATTCTCTCTACCTCCAGCAGCTCAGAGGGAGCGAGTTGCATCTGGGGAATAGCGACGAATCCACGTCCCGGGTTTACACTGGCTTTACCTTCTCTCTCCCCCCCGTGTTTGCGTATATAAGGTATTATACGCGGGTATAGGTACACACGCTCGGCTGATGGCGCGGCTTCGTAAGGAGCGAAGCGAGTTTCATGCTGCCGTGCTCGGGCTGCATTCGCAGACGCCCAGCCCTTATCCCTGCACTAAAATCGTCTGCTCAGCCCCGACGCGCCTTCAGCTGCTCTATCTCTAAAACTAAATGTATATATGCAACAACAACGGGATCCTAGTAGCCTGTTGCGACAGGGTGTAAAGGGTCGTGTCTCTCTCTCTCTCTCTCGTAGTAGCACACTTTCGTTATTTTTGGAATTTATTTGTAAACGAGTGTGTCTGCGTCTCCTTCTTTTCTCAAAGTAGTATACTAATTTTTTGGGGAAAAGCATTGACATTCAAAGCGCGTAACTTTTGCATTTAGCAATAGATTCGTTCAAAGAAAAATATTAAATACGAGAAGCTGCATCGGCGAAAAAAACGCGTAAACACTCATTTTTACAGCTTCCTGAATTGATTTTACTCCCATTATTTCAAACCGTGTCCCAAACGTGCGACAGTATAATGCAAGGAAATTAACAGCCTTAATCGCGTTCTTCGAAGACGCGAATGTCGCGCAGTGTGTGAGAAAGAATATACGAGCAAGAGCGACGCATTCTCACATTGCTTAGCGGGGCATAATCCGGGGTCTGAAAAATTTAAGGTCGCCAAGGTATTTTGTACCCCTTTCTTGCGGTGCTCGGGCAATATATTAAAGCAAATACAGTAACCGGCAAATGAGTTAGAAAAAGGTTACGCTACGCTCGTATTTTTTACAGGATATTCCTTCGTAAATTCATTTTTATGTAGGCTTCCGTATCGTCGCCGCCGCCACCGGCGCGCATGCATATGAGAAAAATGCACGAATTTAAATGCAAAAGTCGCCCGATATACAATGCAAAGCGTGCATCGCGCGCGTCCAATATTTTAAGCTTGCGGCGCTTTATTTTTCCTTATTTATCTTTACCCCCCTGTGTAGAATATGCAGGCTAAAAAACTCGATCAAAGTCGCGCCCGATAATCCTGCTAATAACGGCAAAAAAATATAATAACCTCCGAAATTTGACGCGCGTGCAAAAATCCGTTTTCCAATCAAATATCCGGAAAACAAGTCTCGGCGGAATATCCGGAATAAAGCGTCGACCCCACGCCCCGAATCATAGCCGTTTCAAACGTATATGGTATATACATATAATACAGGCGCACGCGAGGGAGAGACTGAGAGAGGAAAGCCAGCGGAATTTTTCGATTATCGAATGTATATATACCATACCCACCCCCGGAAAGCGCAAAGCGCACGGGAAATAACGCGCCGAAAGATGCAGGTGTGTGTACACATACAGGCTACGCGTGCTTTTTCAATTTCGCAGATTGAAATTCGCACCAGGAAACGCGTTCGCGTGTACACACTGCACGTATACACATTCGGAAAGCCAATCCGAATATTCAACACGGCCGATTGAAATCGCGCTCTCGCGCAGGTATATCCCACGCGATTTTCCCCGCGGGCCTCGATCGCCCCTCGCATTTCGGCGTCGCTCGATCCTCCATCTTGTTTGAGGGGGGTCAGATGCTTGTGCTTTTTTTCCTTTCTCATCGGCCACGTGTGCGCTCTCGCCTCGCCCAAAATCGAAACATACGGCGAAGAGAGAAAGGAGATTTTCCTCGTCGTTTCCGCGAAATTGAACTTTTGTTGTCCTCTCCTCGCCGCGTTAGAGCCTCGAGCCTGTACACCTACGACGAAGGGGTCGTTCCGCTGCTTTTCCAGACTCGCTCTCTGTGCTCGCGTCTGTCTTTTTTCGGCTCTCTATATAACGTCGTACGCCTGTGTGTACTTCGGAGGTAGGGTATAAAGAGCCTCGCTCGAGTTGGATTCCGACGAAGCTCGTCCTTTGGATTTGCCTTTCCTTGTTTTCGTTTCGAGAGGAAAAACCGGCAAATTGCTTTATATTTTGTTTTTGTTTCGAGTTATTATTCCAGAAAATACCAAGGGAAGGAAATCCTGTCTTTAGTTCGTTGTTATTGAACAAAAATTCGACTTTTAACGCAGTAGCAATTTTCTTTGATCATTCCGCACAGTATTCCGATAGCACCAGTTCGATGCCCCAATGAAAAAAATGTTTATTTACTTACTTAAAGGAATCTAAAGTTTTACTACCCATCAACCGAAGCATTCGTTCATTACTTTCTAATTATGACGGACACTCTCGTACCGCGCTAATGCGTGAATAACAGTCTTGAGCATCATCCCTGAACCGTCTATCTCGAGTATATTTTACACAAATATACTTATTTATAGACTCCGGTCGCTCGAAAGCATTACTACCGACGTAAACAATAAACATATCAAACCCCGAAAGAATATTTCCCAACAGCTCTCGCGCGGCTTTTCCTTTTCCTCTCGATCGCCTCTCGATATAATAAAATCCACATAACGAACAGACACCGCACCGCGATAAGTGATCATCGCACAAAGGCTCTCCAAGTATAGGCGCACATTTCACCTCTATAGTACAGCCTCGGATTCGTTCAATTAACAACGCGCGCAAGAAGATCCTCAAAGCGCGCTCGCGCGCAGTCGGTAAATTCAGCGGCGGGCCCTAATGGCATTTTATTCCTTGGCGCGCGCGCGCGATCGTTTTGCCGCGGATAAATTAAGCCCCTGTCAACGATAAACCCCCAAGTATACCGCCTTCTCGCGCGCAATATAAAGTCGGGGGCCGGCTCGTCGCAATATCAACCTGCCGCCTTCGCGGGATCTCGTGGCGCGATAACCGCTGCGCCGTGTATACGATATTATATGCACATTGCACAAACGGGAGAGAGAAAGAGAGAGTTGCGCGTTGGCTTGCAATTATCCGCACGCGGGCCCACCCAAGGGGGCTGGCCAGCTACGTACGATAGCGACGTCGAATAAATTCGCATGATAATCGCGTCGGCGAGCCAGATAAGGCATCAAATAAAGGACAGCGAGCGCGAGCGGTTAATTCGCTGATTTGTTGAAGGGTTTCGAACGTTTTCGAGCGGATCAATTTTTGAAATAGCGACGACTTGCGATTGGTGCAAGGGGATTACGGGGAAGCGTGCTCTTGACGATGGCGGCGGTATTTTTGGGAAAAAATTGTGACGATTTGAAACATTGTATTTTTTCGCGGGTTAATTAAAGATCTCGGCTGGGATAGGACGATATTTAGTGTTTAGGTCGTTTTACAGAAACGCGTGTAACTAAAAACTCGTATTTCTTGTCGAACCGCCCCTGCGCCGCAATAAAAGCGCGTCGTCCTTGCATGCACTCAACGCACGCCATTCATCACTTAAAGTAGGCTCTCTTTCTCACGTGATGCAATCTCGAATCAAAAGAAGCGACAACTCACCTGCGCGAACGACTTGTCGCGAAGACCTCGAAGCCGACTCCGACGACGCGAACCTTGAGATGAAGAAGAAGAAGAGACGAACGGGTTGCGAGCTCACCTTGAGCTGCTGAGCGCAGCGACGAAGTGTTCGCAAGACCTTGGAGTCGTCGACTGCCAAGAGCTCACCTGCCAGTTTCGTGGTTTCCCGAGGTCCAAGCACTATTTGCAGCGCTGCCCACCGAAGATAACTGTGAAAACGTGGCCTTTACCCCTTTTTCCGGGGACAACAATGCCTCTCGGCAGAAAAAAAGGGTTCGTCTCCCTCTCTCTTCCCTCGCTCTCACTGCCGGAATCCTGCGCTCGAGCTTTTTGGGCCGGCTGAGCGTTTTACGGCCAATTCTCCGGTCATTTAAATCGGTTTATTGCACCCGCGCTGCTGCTGTTGCAGTCTTTAACCTGCCCGCGCGAGCAGTGTCGTCTTGCCGCCGCCGCTGCACTCGTGCCCGGACGCGTGTTTATGCCCTCAAGGCGAGGCCGGCCGTTTATGGCTAAACGACACGGCGAAAGGGTTATAAAAGAAAGGTGAGCTTTGTACCTAGGCCGAGGAGATTTTTTTTAGACCGCTTTTGGTGGGTCGTAGCATTTCTGGAAAAGCCAGGGGAACGTCGCGTCGGTTCGGAAAATTATTTTATTGTGCTACCCGGTTAGGACCTGGAAGGATTCCGGGAATTTTGCTGATTGTTTTATGAAATTACGATAGGGTTGTATACGAAGCGGACCTTTTCCAAGTATATGATGAACTATAACTTTCGATATTACGGCGATGTTAAACAAAATTTCGAATACGGCAAACCAAGTTGCAACTGGGCGATGTTCTAATCTTTACGACGACTAAACGTGCACCTAAAACGCAAGCATTATGCTTCCGAGTGTTTAAACACGCATTACTGGGGAGCTTAGCTCACGTGTAAAAGCGACGATAAATTTTTATGTAGGTGAAAATCGCCTACATAAATCCGTTGCTCACTCCTGCTCGGGGTAATAATCAAGTGCCGCAAATTAATTCGACGTTAAGCGAGCCGGTGCGCGATCAGCTAAATAAAACATCGAGCTCTCAATAACGAGGCTTTATCGACGCATCGCAAACCCTCGTAAAATTCAAGGAGTACACCTACATCGAATCTCGCTTCGTTTCCGTGCCCGAAGTGTATCACCATCTCTCGGGGAAAATTAACATCGAGTTGCGTCTGCAGCTCGGCGTAATTACGCGATTTGCATGGGACCTTATCAGAGTGGATGAGAAAAAAAAAACACTTGCAGAAGTTCGGACTAATGCGATTGCGAGGAATTCAGAGTTTGGTTAATTCGGGTCCACGACGGAAATACACGACGACGGCATAAGTGCTGAGGGCGAGGGTGTGGAAGCGGGACGGATGCAATGTATACCTATATACACAGCATAGAAACGAGGGAGACTGTATCCAGCCAATAATAGAAGCAGCCTTCATCTTTCGCTCTCTGCAGCGTGCGTATAGCGCGAGCTGCGCGCGCATCTGTTCAATACGAGGAATGTGTCTGTCGCGCTGTGTGTGCTAGCTCTCGTTTCTTCTCCTTCCCCCCTCGAGGAGGACCCCCTTTTCGTGCGCTGTAGCAGCAGCAGCAGCAGCAGCAGCAGCAGCTCGAGAGAGACAACGTCCATCTCTCTTTTCGCCTATATAGAGAGCGAGAGCAAGCAGTAGCCATTGCCCAAATTATTCTACTTTATTCTCCAAGGTTATTTCAACTCTTTGTCTCATTTATATAGATTGTACCGGGGATGCTGGGAATTTCATCTTCCGCGCCTTGCTCTCGTCCCCGGTTCTATCTCTTTCTGTAATATCATCTTGTCTGCATTTTGCTGGAATAATTAAGGGAAACTTGTTATTGTTTGATTAGCATATAAGCTCTTCGTCTTTGATTAGAGAGACTGGGAAATGAAGAGGATTTTCTCGTGAGAATAACATTCTGCCTTTAGCGTATTTATTTAAAATCAACGACATTGACGAGCACATCGCAAAAAAAATCGAGCCTATCTCGATACAGACAAACAGCGCAAAATCGCGCATCAAAGCATCGCGAATACCCGGCGTATATTATGCAGATAGCATTCGCTATTTCAGCAATTTCTCCCTCGCGCGCCCGGGTCGAGTCCGTCGTTCCAGCGTGCCTCTAACGCAAGTACGAGCGTCGCATGCGCGCCGACGCAGCCGTGTAGCCTAGCACGTCGTCCTCTCCTCCTCGTAGTCCACAGCGAAACGCCCGAGTCGTTTCTCCGGAATGCATCTCATCAATCCCGCCCTCGCGGAAACTTTCCACCTGGTCACCTCTCACGAGCTTTTCCCTCCTCTCGTCGTCGTCCCCAGCTCCCTCTCTCTCCGGGCTTGCCTTTCCATTTTCCTCGAGCGCGCAGCCTCGGAAATTCGCGCACGTAGCCGTCCTCGTCCTCGAGCATGCGGGGAGAGCTTGAGCTTATATACGGCTTTATTTCGGATAACCGCAGTCGAGATGGTTTTATAACGCCCGAGATAACGCCGAAGCTGATTTTCGTTATGTTTGAAAAATTACTCTCATAATTGCGTATATTTCACGCTGTGTACTTTCGTTTTATTTCATTTTATTCATTTCCCCGAAATATGTTTCCCTCCCGATACACGACACTCGAGACAAATCCAGGAAAAAGTACCGCATGGCAAACTTTTTCCTACCAAACGCGGCCGTAAAGTTGATTAGCTCACGAAAGCCGAATTTAATAAATCGCGCGGCGATTTGCTCTCCGCACACACCCTGTCTCTGCCGGCAACTTTATCGAATCGGATATACCTACGCGCCAATCTCACTTTGGCAGTTTTAACTTTGGTAACAGCTATATTTAGGTATATATACACAGAGTGTAAAAGCTCACCTGTCTCGCTCGCGCGCGCATACAGGAGCTTTGCTCGATATCGGCATATAGACGAGGGGGGCGAGGCTGCATTAAAACTTTTCTCATCTTTGGCTAATCTTAAAAAATGGCAGTAGCTATAACGTAGCAGCAGCAGCCGCCGTTCCGCACAGCGACTTCCGCGTGCGCTGCAGCGCAGTAGCGGCATAACGCGAGCAGCTACTCCACCGCCACTACGAAGCTCTGCAGGAGGGAAGAAAAGGTAATTACCCCCCTTGTGCCTCCCCCGCTCTCCCTCTCGCTCTATCTCGACCCTCATCCTCGTCTTCTCCGAGCCCATATCGTCGGGGCACTGTTGATGGAGCTGCTGCTGCTGCTGCTGCTGCTGCCTTATTATATTATTCTGCTTGCATGCGCGCGCTCAGCGGGGCGAATCCGCGCGGAAGTTGCTCCCCCTCTCTCCCTTATATTCAGCGCGCACCCGACGACGGCTTGATGTGTATACCTTGTTTCGCTATTCTTTCTCCGCTTCTTATCTCCCGAGTATAGGTATACACAAGCGAGCCCTTATATAAGCAGCCGTGGCTGACGTCTTTTCGAGACCACCAGCCCCTCGATGCTCCGTGCGTGTATATAATGTACATCGTCCTCGTCCTTGTATTTTGCTGTCTGAATGCGCTGCCGTTGCTTCGCTCTCGTGTATACGCGACCTCGAGATCTGCATTTTGATTGAGCAGCTCCCAGGGAATATATTGTATTGCTGATGATGTACGCCGATAGGCAACGGCTTCTCCTTGAAAAGAGTTGCTCCTTGACGAGCTCTCCGCCGAGCTTTTGTCATTTTTTTACAGACTTTCCTCCGCGCTGTTTATTAAAAAAAATTTCAAAGTGCGCTGTACCATACGGAAAGTCTTATAAGCGATTCCGAGAAAGGCGAGTCATCGCTTCTCACGAGACCTCTCCGCTCTTCGGGCCAATGATCGGCTCCGATAACTCGAGCAGTACTCGACATTTCTGAAGCATGAATCGTTCATTGGCCGCTCATTAGACTCATCTCGAGCTTTCGCTGGCAATCAATGGCCTCATTATTCACCTCTTCTCTCTCTCGCGGCAGCCGACACGCCTTTCTCTTAAAGCAGAAAATATCGTGTCTCGCTCTCTCGCTAAGCTCTCCGCGTGGCGCCCATAACTTTTTGTGGCGCGACCTCAAGTACGCTCCATTACTGTATACACTCTCTCCCCGCGTATAAATCTCGTTTTCGAGTCACGTTCCATAATTCCCCGGGAAAGCCGCGGCGCACATACTGCATGCGCGCGACAAAGCGCGCTATTTTCTCGCTCCTCGTCTCTTCGCACTCTCTTGCGAGCGAGAGAGAGAGAGAGAGGGACCTCGCCGCACAGCATGATTCGGATATCGTGCTCTCGAGAGAAAGAGCGAGCTCGAGAGTTCCCCGATCATATGCCCGGGCATCATCAAAGAAATATTTCGAGAAACTTCTCTCGTCTCGCGTCCGTACGTGCAGGCTTATCGAGCAGAGAGTCGATGCTCGAGTGCAAGCTGGGGGTCATCGGGCTGGAAAGATAAAAACGCGTAATTTTAGAAAGGTCGAGGCTGCGTTGTTTCTTTTTTCCTCTCTCGCCGGAGAGGATTCTTCGATTATAGAGTGAGCCGGGACACACCGCTTGCTGTGCGCTGGCGACATCTGTGGGCTTTGATAAGAAGCGGCTATCGCTGGTATATACACGAGCCGGAATGCGGCGCGTGTATATAATACGCATTGAGGAAAAGTTCTTGAAAACTGGAAATTCAACCCTGTGATATTTACGGTAAATTGCGTCAGTTAATTAAAAAAATTGCCTCTTGATTATAAACTAGGTATATGGATATAGATGTGTATCGCTAATTGCGCGCATTTGCCAATTAAAGCGAGTGAGCATCAGCTTCAACTAGTTTCGACGTTTTTTTATTATAATACAGCTCCACCTATAATCCCATAACGCGAATCGCCGAATTAGCCGCGTCGCTGCCAAATCGTAAATTACGCGCTCTGTATCTACACTCGCTAATACCCGTCGTTGGGAAACCCTATAAAGCCCGAGTACATCCGTTCACCGACGTCTAACGTACGGTTCCCATATCGAGCCGATTCCACACGGCAAACAGAGAGCGGGAGAGAAAAAAGACAAGGAGACGCTGCAATGGTAGTTCTCGCGTATCGCCGTGAGGCGCAAAGTACCGGCTTCGTCGCAGGGCGGCGTCGTTTTGCCTTGCCGAGACCGCTTTAATGCGCCCGCGCGATAAGACCGGCCGCCAAATTCGCGTGGATTTGCGTATGCGCGCTGGGAATTATACAGCCCGCGAGGACGAGGGCTCGAGAGTAATTGCTGGGCAAATTGCGCAATTATGCCGAGACGATGGAAGCTGATGCGTGTGCGCTGATGAGCAGGAGAGAAAAGTTCGCTTGGAGCTCGTTGTTAGAGCCTCCGGGTCGATTATTGGGGTTATGCTTCGAGTTTAATTTATGTAGTGCAGTGTATCGAGATAACGAAATAAATAACCGCGCGATTTTAAATATTTGAAATACAATCGCCTGCACACATGCTAATTTTTATCAAAGGATGGAGGCCTTGCGTGAACTAGCATTTATAAGAAAAAACGAGATAATATTGCATGCGATGCTCGGGCATTACAGCCGCGACCATCAATTTACGTAACGAGTCAAGTTTCACCGAAATTTCCTTATCAAACAACTAACTTCATCATCTGTTAATAGCATTATAAACCAGCTACGGCGCACTTTTCTCGCCATATCCGGACACCAACACTTTACTCGTCCTTCCAATCCCAGCTTACGCCATCCGACGGACGCGCGGCTACCAGTTTCCTCAAAGCTTAGTTACAGCATAGCGAGAGAGAGAGAGAGAGAGAGAGAGAGAGAGAGAGAGAGAGTGAGAGAGAGAGAGAGAGAGAGAGAGAGAGCACGTATTTAAGAAGGGCGAAGCCAAACTCTCCGAGGGGCGGGTACGCGAGGGAAAAAGATATAGGGATACCGCACGATATATAGTATAGGTAGACACGACTCGAAAACTCGACCGGTTAAAAGGGTGTCCGCCCGGTGTGTGTGTGTGTGTGTGTGTGCCATATACCTTCGGGAGAAGATATGCGGGAAGTAGTCGGGAGGGTTGGCGCTCAGGCTCCCAATCAAGCCTCCTAATTAGCCGGTGCGCCCGCTCGAACCGCCCGCCGAAGGGATATTATATGCGATCGGGACACGAAGGCACCGAACCGTCCACTCAGAGCTAATGCTCTGACTCGCTCTCTCTTGGAGAGAGATTCGAGAGGATAAAAAAAGTATCCCCCGGAGATTATCTTTGGCGTCTTTTTGGAATAATTAATGCTTCAATTATCGGTCTGTGTATTTCTCGGGCTGCTGCTGCTGCTGCTGCTTTTTTTCGTGGGAAGGCGAGGGTGTGGGGAAAATTATGGGGGTTCGAACGATGCTTGCGCGCGTTTCTGATAAAATTGTCTATTGTTTAATCTAGATAAAATATCGGCGGCGGTGGTTCTACTCTGTACGAGCCGATTGGCTGGACGGATAATCGAAGAAGCTTTTTTCGGGGTTAATGCAATGAGGCGGAGATATCTTGAAAGCTATACGGATAAGTTATATTCTTATTACGGTGTTTTTGTTATTATATGGCTTCGATGTTTTCATTTCTCGGATTTTGGTAATATTGTATACGATCGTGATCATCTGGATAAAGCTTCAACCGTTCAAAAATTTTGTTTTTAATGCGGCAGATTATCATTCTTATATGCGTCGGACTTGAATGCGCGTAATAACGCACATAAAGTGAAGAAGATATTATTTTTAATCAGCCTTAAACGCTTAATTTAAGGTAACTTTGCAACCTAGCCGCGTGCTGATGTATTTACGCTAAAGGCTTCATCTGCGAAAATTTAATTATTATTAATCGCGATCGAAAATTATAATCTCAATATTTACTGCCTGTATAAAAATCATTTTATTACAAAAAACAGCTACATTTACGAACAATTTCAATTTTTATTTTCAACGCACATTTCTCGCGTACAAAGAGCCATATCTCAGCTCGAAGAATAGCGTCAAGATAGGAATCAGAACTCGCAGGAAAATCGATTTACAGCGTTTTCATCGACTAGTCCTTGGCAATAGTCGTGCCTCGCCCCAAAAAAAGAAGCCTCTTCGAGCGAAGGGAGGGCAAAGACGCGCGCGCGCGCGCGTTTCTTCGAGAGCGTCAGCTATAGCAACACCATTTTGTGCGCTATACGCATAGGGTCTCCCCTTCGACTTCGAGCTCTACGGCCCGAGTGGAATATAATTCATTTCTCTATACGTTCTCATGGGAACGTAGTAGTGCTCTATAGAGGCAAGGCCATGGCGCTCGACGTGGGACGTGCCGATGGCAAAATAGACCAACGCTGCTACTTGGCTGTGATATTATTTTTTTAAACAACAAAGTTGCTTCCTTTACGATCGAAACTTTCGACTCGTGCACTATGTATTAGCTCATCTTGGCTCTTTTTTGCGCCTCTTAGCGGGGGCTATGCTTTTTTCCGGCCTATTACACGCGAACTATACGGTGTGACACGTAAAATAGAAGTTTGGAATTGAAAATTTATTACACAAAGGTCTCGCTATCCCCGCTTCTTGCAAAAATTTTAAAATCATTCTATTTCTGTAGTTTATTGTATTTTATTAAAAGGTATGCCTGTCACAGGCTGAAAAATCCATCAACTCTCGATCGGATATGCTCTCAACCCCACTGCGGATTGAAATAAATTTATTCGACGCGCATTTTTTTCTCCCAGGGAAACGATGGTTGCACGTAGTACCGAGAAAAAAATTGGTAAAAAAATACACCGCGCGGGCGCCCACGCGTATACCGAGAAAACCGCGATCTTTCCTGCCCTTGGCGTTTTTAGCATGGGAATTGCGGTTGCGTAGCGTAAATATTTATACGCACGTACGCGAGAGGGATATAGACAGAAGTGAGTGAGCGGGAAGAAAGATCCGTCGCGTCATACCCCCAGAGTCGACGATCCCGAAGAGTGTCTCGCTTGTATATACAACGTGTGAAATTTTCTCACGAGACTACGTCGCCATCTTTTTTTATTGCTCTGACGAGAGAGACCGATCGCGAACCAGTGGTTTTTCCTTGTTTACGCGCGAGTTATTCTCGAGTGTTTGTATATCGCCGCTGGTACAGACTCAATAATAACATCGCTTGATTGATTCCAGCTTCGCGCATTGACAAATTGAAGCGTGTATCTTGTGAAAAGCTAGACAGTCCGTAAATCTGTCGGATGATTTTTAATCAACTTCTAGCGGCTAGATAAAGTTTTCCAGATTTATTGGCTTCGAAAGAAATACATATACGCAGCACACCGCACTCAAAGTCGTAGAAAACCGTTGAACTAATAACATTAAAATTGAGCCACTCGACGAGTGTGAGAACGTGTAAAATAGTTCTTATGCAGTGGATCACCATCAATCAACTGCAACCCGAGACACTCTATCGTTGCTCTCTTTTCCTCCATTGCGCATACAATGTCACAAGCTTTACGACAATTTCCTCTTGCACCGAGCCGTTATACATACAGTACCGCCCAAGAACCTTAGACACTGTTTCTCTTATACTCTCCTTCCCCCTGTTATGGTCAACCGAAAAACCGCCTCTGTGACGCTCTCAATCGCACGATCCGACGGCTCCCGCCGCCGCAGAGACCAAAAGCCTCGTCGCTTCTAATTCCAGACGCCCGAAGCGGGCTTTCTTCTTCCGTTCCGCGGCTATTTCTTTTTCTTCTCGACTCTAAGTCGTCCGTCTGGTGAGGCTGGCTCTCTCCGGCTTGGAGTTATAATTAAGCGCGGCGCGCCATTTAGGTGCCGTGAGGCGACGACGCCATACTCGATTATTCTTGGGCCTTTGCCGAGACTCGAGAGCATGTATGTGTGAGAGCGAGAGAAGGTCGATTGGCTATAGGTGAGACTCTGGCTTCGGCGAACTGCTTGTTATTCGAGCTGTATTAAAAGTTCTGTAAATGCGACGTTTGAAGAAAAATTAACGAAAATTTCGAATTAGGTTAAACTTAAAATCTGGCTTCGGCTATATCTTCGAAAGCTTTCTGCAAATTCTTTCTTTCATCTGAAAAGTTTTTACGCTGCACTGATTCTCCACGAAGTAAAATTTCCCTCGAAAGAGCATAAGAGAGAACTATGTAGCACTGCTCAAAACTTTATAATCTCCTCAAATTAAGTCATCCAACTTTTATTATTGACTTGCTCGCGCACAACGACTTTTTACCTCGCGGCGTTTTCCCTTAAAGAATATTTAACGACGAATCTCTCATTGCACAACGACGAAAACACACTCGGGTATAATCCGATACGAGAGTATACATAAATATTAATCGTCCTGCAATTAGTCGTATGGAGTGTAAGAAGTCGTGCATTTACGATCGTGATGCACGTAAGTCGTCGGGAAAAAGGTACTTTACATTTTAGAATCTTTCCTCGTCGGGCTTTTTTCTGAAATTTTCTGCCGCTCATGCAAGAAGTGACAGCGATGGGCTTTTTCTCGTTCGAAAAAAATCCACGTCAACCTTGAAAAACTCTTAGAAACCCGCACGTCGTCTGTGCGGTAAGCCAAAGGGTTACACACCGGGCACAGGTCCAGCGGCATTCTTCGTTCCGGCCTCCCGCTAGTCTCGATGCCGCAACGACTTTCCGAAGTAATATCGCGAAAGGATTAGCTCGGCCCGGCGTGTGTTGGCGGTAGAGCCGAAGGTCGCGGACACGCCGATGAAAACGAGTGTGCGGAAGGACGACGGACCGTCGTTAAACCCTTCTGCGAGTTGTCGTTTTATAGCTTTATAGCATCTCGTCGCTGGAGAGTCGCTCTGCCGTCGGGGCCCTTCGGAGGGATTTGCTTTTTTTTCCTCATCAGTTTCGGAGTTGTAACCGACGGTGATGTCTGCGATGCGCCAGAACGGAGCCTCTCATATCCTGAAAATATTTATTTTTCCAAAGTTCTGTGTCTGCATGTGAGAGTTTTTGTTGTAAAAAATCTTCCAGACAAGCTGAAGAGTGTCGGTGCATTGAGGGGACACACGCTTATTTATTAGCGGCCGCGTCGTTAGAGTGAAAAAGGCGGAAACCTTGAAAGTTGTCGCGCAATTGAAAATTACAAGTGCAGGAGTAGACGCGACGCAACGAGACGGCTATACAGCTACGCGAGTTACGCGAGGAAAAAACAAGCTCGTAAAACGTTTCAACCGAAGAGATAAAGCAGCGAAAAAAGGAAGAGACAAGCGTGCCGCGCAGTACACGGAAGCTGTCATTGAAGTGCCAATCAGTGCATTATTAAACGCGCGTTTTCCGTCCGAAGTAACAAGTAACCAAGGCTCCCATACTTCTTCTTCGCGTTCTTCGCTTCTCTTGCCGCACTTAATCATTTTGTTTTCCCATCTCGTAAAAAAAAGCAACGACATCGCGTAATGCACACGCATCGGACCTTCTCCATAATGTAATACCGAGAAGACCAAGAAGAAGAAGAAGCATCAAACGAGCCTAAATTACCCCGTGTCAGAGTGAGGCTGGCTCTACTTTTCTTATTTTTACTCCTCTCTCTCCGAGACTTCCGCGGAAAGTCAGTCAAGTACGCGTGTTTATCGTTTTCGCGCAGTGTCCCGCTATGTGCTCAGCTCTCGCTTACACTCATATACGCAACGTACACAGGCTCTAGTATAGCCGCGCGTCGGCGAACTACCCCGCAAACTATAAAGTCCCGTTTTATCGCTCGTAAAGTCAATGAAGGCGGTCACGTCTGCCCTTGCGTCGCGCTACTCGTCTTGCAGGGCGTCTACTGTCGGCCGACCCCGTCATCGCCGGCCGTCGGCCTTGATATTATATATCCCGCGATGCATGAATATTCAAACGGAGGCCCGCCGCGAAATTGAGGACGACGAGCGTCGCGAATTAGCGGTATCTCTGCGTCTGCAGAGCGATATGCCACGGGAGGTTTTTGCATGGAGAGGACTTGTGGGAATTTACGATGGACGATAAATTATCGGATGCAGCGTGAATTATCGATACGCGCATTCCATTCGTTTATTCACTCGTCCGCGATTTTTTACCCGTCGGTCTCTTTCTCTCGTGCGCGCGGCGAGTCCTTAATTTTGCGCTGACGTTTAGTGTATCAGCGTGAATTATGGGTTCAATTTGCGAGATCGGTTCGCTGGAAATAATTGGCCGGGCTTTCTGGAGCTCGGATATATTCGAAAATTCATATTCCACTCGCGCTCTCCCTTTTTCATTTCATAAGGCGAGAATTTACATTTTCTCATCTCGCGACACAAAGGTTCACGGGGGACGTGAGGGGGTAAAAAAGTAGCCGGCCCCCGTAAATTCTCCTCGCTCCGCTTCCCCGAATCCTCGTGGCTTGAAATTTTCACGGAGAAGAAAATTCAGTAGCCGAACCCTTTCAATCCTCTCCGCGCATGTGACCTCCGTCTGGCATCGTCGCTCGCGGGCTTCACGAACAGAAGGTCCATTGTCCTCTCTCGTCTCTCTCTCTCTCTCTCTCTCTCCCGGTTTCCCCGTCGTCGGCACTATGGCCGCGCGTCTGGCTGATTTTTTTCCACTCGGTCGCCAGCACCGAGAATCGAGGAAAAAAAAATAGAAGAAAGGGCAGCAAGCAGTCGGGCAAAAAAAATTAACCCCTTTCGAGCCGGCAGCGGTTTCTTTATGGCAGAGAGAGAGAGAGAGAGAGCAGGAACAGCAGCAGCATCGTCTTGGAGAGAAGAAGGAATATTTATGAGCCCCTTCTCTCGAGCCAAGCGGAACCTGCACGCAGAGAGCGAGCGAGCGAGCCAGGAACTCGGCTCTCCGATAATATTGCCCGTGCGCGCGTTCTCGCGCGGAGGCCTGCGTGCGAGCGGTTTTACTTTTCTTCTTCTTCCTCCACCTCCTCCACCTCCTTCGCTTCATCCTCTTCCACACTTGCGTGTTTTCTTTTTCTCCCTTTTCTGTCTGCCTCCCTCTCTCTCGCTCTCGAGTTTATTCGGCCGCTGTACAGCAGCAGCTTTCGCTTTATCTTTTGGCATTCCTCGCTTCTATTCGTGCCGTGTATACTATACAGCGAGAGAGTCTGGGAGCTACGCCATTCTTGTTTCTGCTCGGTGGCGCAGCAGCAGCAGCAGCAGCAGCAGCAGAGCAGCGTCTCTAAATGAGGCCCAGGAGGCGTCCGCTGCCGGCGGCGGGTGCAGAGGGCGTGGATGCCGCGATCAATAATGCAACTGCCGAGGAATTTCGGTAATACACCTTGTGTGTGCCGTCGTCGCTCCCGTGTGTATGCGTGTATTAGACACACGCGTCTAGACGAGGAGGGCGGCTATGAGGTAAATGAGCTCGATTGTTCGCGCAAATTGCGACTATGGAGCTCGGGAGAGTTTGCGCATTAATTATTCCGCCGTTGGCTCTCGATGAATTATTTCCGTGGTCAATATAGGCTGATGTAGTACACGAGAGAGGCTTTGGTATCTGCCAGGCCCGGAGCGATGTAAATTACCGAGACTTCCATTATAAACAAACGTCTCGAGTATATCTCTCTGCGGGTGTGTGCAGCTCTCTCCGCGCTTCGTCTTCGCTTATTTTCATATCAAGCTGCATGCAGAACGCCATTATGCAGAAGTTTACGCTCCGACTATTCTATTGCAGCGCCTGTATAAATTCACATTTAAAAGTCACGATTTCATTCGTGCAAGTGAGATGTTTACGAGTAAGTATGCGGGACAATATTCTCTCTCGCGCGCGCGCGCTCACGAGAGCTGCACATATGCACGGGCACAGGGTCATATGCAGAGCCAATCTCTTCAAGCAGGATGACCTCCCATAAATTTTGCTTCGCGTACGACTGACTGCAGCCGAGCTACTATACGTGTAGCCTGATTTAAATTTAGATTGGTGTATCCTGCCAATTCGGAGGAATCGCTCTTTCTCTTTCTCTCTCTTTCATCGCTGTCTGTGAGTCGTGCGAGGTCGAGCTGCTAATGATTTTTCAGTGCAGTGGACCTTCCGGGAGATGCAAAGTCGATAAAACAATCGTATGTAGTTTGATTAAGCAGTGGAGATAATGGAATAAGACTTTTTTAATCAATACTGTTTGTTAGATCTGGTGAAACCCAGATGAAGAAAGTTCGATTAACTAGCAAGCTTTGCGTCAGAATGTTTTGTAATCTCTGTAAGGTAATCAACAAGCGTATTGTGCAAAATATTTTGCTTTGAATTTAAAATAAAATTCATGATATATCTATATAGTAATTAGATTAACATTCACTGAACAATAACAAAAGAATATTGCCCGAGAAGTTAATTATTTCTTACACAAGCCTTGCAAACCGAATATTCCTTAAGCCGTACACCTTCGTATCAAACGGAGGAACTCGCGCCATCTAACGTGCACTCGCTGGCGGCTCCGCGAGCTCTCACGGCTGCTTAACCGCGACTTTCGCACGAAATCAATCCGGCGATTGCGAAAACCATCGTTCTCTCAGAAAAACCCCCGAAAAACTCTCAAGCCACAAGAATTTTCGCACAGAGACGAGAGACACCGCAGCCTCTTAAACGAAAGCAGCCGCAGGATTGGCCAACGTTGACCTGGCGAGAGACGCGACTATTATGCAAGGCTAACGAGTGGTTTTACGATCTCGAAGCCGAAGCGAAGCATTATATCTTACCCAGACAGCACAATAATATAATTCAGAGACGCGCCCAATATAAACTCTCAAAAGACGCCTTTGGAATACGTTCAAAGTCGTGTAATGGATGCCTAATTTCGAGTCATTACGGGTCTCTTGTTTAGCTGCGCATTGAATATGCATTACTTTTATGCGACCTGTTGCGAGCACCGCTTATTCTGACGTTTTAATTTATATATCTCTGGAGAGTGAGTCGTAATAGGCTGTAAAAGGTGACGTTATTGACGCAATTTTCCTCAATGCAAGTGCTGCGCCGGAAATTTTACGACTCTCGTCGGTTCGCTCTCGGCTCCTTTTGTACATAGTTTTTGAGACTCCGCGCCCAGAATATTCACTTCTGTGACAGGTCTTTTTCATTCTTAGCTGCACATCTTTTAAAAATAAATATTGATCCCTCGAATATTTGCATGACAATTAAGGAGGTAACTATAACAATTACCGCGACTAATACGACGATAATTCTCGAGGGATCGTAAATCAGGCGACTGATGCATTTTTTTAAATAACCGTTCTTCAAGCCACTCAAGTACACACGACGACGACTCATCTCCTTATATGCGCATCGAGAAATGAAGTCACACGCCAGTAACGACTGCAGCGAACACACTCTGCATTCCTCTGATGCATCACGCGTCGCACCCATACGAAATCACGGCTAGCTCTCGTGTGAATGAATATTACGTAAAAGCAGAGGTCCGGTGTAACGACCCCCATACACACTTCCGCGTGCAGTGCACAAGGGCAACAGGCTATCGGGGTCGCGCGAATCCTACAAAAACGTCGTAAAATTCCTACTGAAAAGACACAGAGAGAGGCTCGTCTATGCGCGCGAGCTCGTGCGTTCCTCTAAGTCATCGTTCTCGGGGCTGACGTCGCGCTTCTGGCCAAATAAAGCTAAATGTCGACGCGCTCGCGCCCGCGTTTTATGAGCGCCAATAAACTTTTAAGTGTTAGTAAAACGAGAAGCCGGCCTCGCACACTCCGACAAGCCGTAAAGCGTTCTAGTACCTCTTTCGCGCTCTCTCTCTCTCTCTCTCTCTCTCTCTCTCTCTCTGTGTATACTACCTGGCGTGCTGGCGTGTGCACCTGCCCGACAGAGAAAAAGAGAGAGAGAGAGAGAGAGAGAGAGAGAGGCCATACACTTCGCGCATGAATCATGTGCCTCTGCAGCGAGAGAGTGTATACATAACTATATGGACGCGCGCTCGCGGATCAGTGTCAAGGTCGCGACTACGACCAGGAGGAGCTGCTGCTGCTGCTGCTGCACAGTATTACGCAATGATCGTAAAAGGCGAACGTGCGGGCGCGCTTTCTGCACACACACACACACACACACACAGTGCAGCGGCTCGTTGTCTATAACCGACCGACGGGTCGCGCGTCGTCTGGAACACACTGAGGACATAAAGTCAAGCGTCACGACTTTAACGCGCGATCGCGTAGTATACTACTACTACTACTACTACCAGCATCACCGAGTAGTAGGCTCAATGTTCATGAATGGACGTCGAGGATGTGTAAACGCTGGCGCTTTTTTTATGGCGTTTAAAGGGGACCGCGAGCTTTTTATTGCCATAGGGACGATTTGGGATTTCAGGAACTACCGCTGTATAGCTCGTCGAGTAATTGATACGTGAACGATGAGAGAGAGAGATGGACGGGATAGTTTTTGTTTTGACGGCGCATCAGAGGAGGAGCCGGCGGTTATCGCGCAACGAGCGAGCGCTTGTGTCCCGCTTGCGCGGAGTTTACGGGATTTTTACGAGAGCTTTTATGCGCCGGCGAGCTGTAGTTTTTGTAGATTGTTATTATATAATCGCTGTTTCGCGAGCGCCTGGCACAGATAGCGAAACGAGCTGCGAGCGATAAAATTCGGAGCTTCTCTCTCTCTCTCTCCGGATCTTAGTTTGCGGTTTATTGGCTGTCGTTTTTTGTGTTTACGGCGAAAGCTGTCGTAGCCGAGAACGTGCGGCAATCGGCAAAGTGTCGTTCACTTTCATTCTTTATCCGGAGTGCTTTATCTTCCGACGATTAATAGCAAACAATCAATTAACGTCGCGATTTTATATCAGAGGGCATGTTACTCAACTGACCTCCAAAACGAGAGAGAGAGAGGGACGCGTCCCCGATAATGAACTTGATACGGGCGCTATCGCGCGTTATTTCCCTCGGGGAAACAATTAATCAATTTAAAAATAAATCGCGTGTGGCAATAATAATGCAACGAACTCTACGCTAATCTTATCGAGTCGTGGCGTTACAAAACCGCACGATGCGCGAACGAGCAAAACAGCGAAAGTGAGTGGAAACTCGCATGCGCGAAGAAAGCCTAGTAGCGGCGGAAAAAAGCGTTGCGAAGAAACGAAAACCGAAAGTGCCGAGTAGTTAGCCGAATAATAGCTCTCCGTGAAAGCAAGTCATTGTTCGGGCTCGCGAGTGACGTAACAGTTGCTGCTGCTACGTCACACCGCGCGAGAGATCTCTACGCCGAGGAGTAGAGAGACCGGGACCTGCCTCAATCCTCGGCAGCAGTGCAGCAGCTCTCCCGCGGACGGGTATAAAGCGGCAATATAAACGAACGTTTACAGGCTCGTTACATTTTTATGGGCTCGGCGTCGGCAGTCCGTCTCTCTCTCTCTCTCTCTCTCTCGCTCGCGCGCCATCAGCGGAATGTCGTAAACCATCGACGACCGACTCGTCTCCATGGGGCCCTATACGTATACACATACGCCGCGACTTGGCCTTGCAACCCCTTTGCTGCCACACGAGCACGCACATATACACCTACACACAGTACTGTGTATATAGTCCACTGCTGCAGACTTCCGGCGTCTGTCTAGCCGTCTGTCTCTCGGTCGTTCTCGCTTGGTGTGACGTCAGGCGGCCTGCAGCCGGTTACGCTAAAATACTTAACTTACGTCACTTTATTGGCCGCGATCGTAAAATTTTTTACGTCCTCGACACCCCGCGAGCGTTGTGTGCCATTTCGTTTCGACGCCGGCCGTCTAGTATCTCTCGTGTGTATACACACACACTTGTCGAGAGAGACCGAGAGTGCGACGCCCTTGCCGCTCGGGATTTTTAATTTTACGAGTAGCCGTAAAGTCCATTCATCGTCCCGAATGACGCTGTTCGCGATTTGCATTCGATACTACTGCCGAGGCGCCGGCGTCTTGTGTGTTTATGTACCTGTTACCCACCGGGGATGCGTATGATTTTTATGTGGCTCGCGCGAGTTTGACGAGCCGGCCGAATACGGGTCAAGATTTTTACGACTGACCCTGATGTAATTCGCGTTTGTTTACTTTCTGAAAAATCGAAGAGCGTGCTCCGAAAACGCTTTCGCTCTCGTTCTACAGTTTCGAGCTCTTATTACGAATAATTCAAACGAAAAGCCAGTGCTTTAGCGACTATCGTGTCGGGAAATTTTTTTACAAAATACACTGTGCGAGTGCAGCATTAAAAAACTTCGGTTCCCCGAGAAAAGCCTCGTAAAGTCCGAGAATTAGGCTGGTGCTGAAATTTTCGACAGCCAAAAAAAGCCCATCAGCTGTCTCCTCCCACCGATAATAAGCCCGCCCCCGGGGCCATTTTTCATCCCGTGGACGCGCCCCCGCGCTCCTTGCCCCACCCCCGGACGAAGGTCATTGGCTGGCCTGGCGGCCATTACCCAGCTCATTATGCAAACTATGCGAGGAATCCATGATGGCCGCCGAGCTGCCGACCAATCACCGCGTACCATAGGGCGGGGGAAGCGCGGGCGGCCCCTGGCGGCAATCACCCCAAGCCTCGAGTTCGCGCGCCGCTCCACAGATGTCACTGGCTACAGCTGACGCGGCGCAGCGGGTCGTCCGATCGATACGTGCCGTCGCTCGGCGACTCGATTGCGAGCCTCTTTTTGTAGACTCGGGCTTTTTTGAATTACGAAGTTGAATCCGAGTCGGATGATTGATCGCCGTTTGTTAATTCACCGCGGAGGAGGCGAGATCGGGCGTAAATCTTCGGCGCTGAATGGATATGCTAATTTTAATCGAAAAGAATCGAAGACCAGCCTTTCTTCTGCAGTTTATCCCACGTTGTTCGATTCAGCGCCGATTTCCACGTATACGAGAGAGAAGCCTATTGATTTAGCGCGCCGCAGTCCAATAAATTCGACTCGGCCGAGAGATACTCTCTCTCTAAGCTGACTTTAATTTCGCGTCGCTTATACGAGTGTATTTTTTTCTCCTCGAATCTCGCGCGCCTTGGAATTCTCGAATCGCGCGTTATTTCTTACCCCACGCGCGCGTAAATACGCGGATGACACACCTCGCTCTCGAAATTATTCTTATACCTGGAGGGACGTGAGCAAAACCCTTTTATTGCCGCCGGCAGATTCGACGACTGCGGATCCTACGCACTCCGAGCGAGAAGGAAAGAGAGAAAAGAAAGCCGCGCGTGTATGCGTGTGCAGTTTATACACCGCACTGACGATTTTATGGCCTCGCACGCGCGTGTACACAGCCGTGTGTTTCTATTGCTGTTATATACATTCGATTATTGTTCTCATGAATATTTCATGGGCCGCGGGAGGTTCGTATATCTTGGCAAAAGTAAAAGTTATGGCTCGCGATTATCGCCGTTGATGCAGAGTGCGTATGTATACGTGCGCGAGTGAGAGAAAGACTACAGTAGGTCAGTATTAAAAATTGATGCGCAAGCGAGTGGGGACGAGGGAAGCCGCGTCCGCGCGTGCGGCGATTAAAATTACGTTTTACGGCATCGATTAAATCTCCGCGTAACCGTTAAATCGCTTCCTCGCGCGAGAGAGCCTTGGTTTCGCCGTGGGATTTCATGTACGAATAAATTTTCCGTGCGCGGTAAGAGTTAAGTGTCTCTCGAATTGCCCAGCAATGGGAGAATAATTTTTTCGCGCCTTTGGGTACCGGATCGGGGTTTGTGTTTGGACAGCTGATCTACTTAATTTTATCGCCATGGCTCTATTAGAAAGGCTTCACGATCGAGCTCATCAAACTGTTATATTCGGTGCGCATACTAGTTGTTGGAGAAGAGCTAGATACGATTTTCGACGTTGTTTTACCGTCGCACCAACGCCGAGAGTGTAATAATGTAGAATTCAGTACTTCAAGCGCTTGTTATTTAATACCAGAGGGGAATAGTCGCGCTGGAATATAATCATGTCGAAAAAAAAGTTAACGAAACGATAAATTAGACTCAATAATTGCTACAATCCGTCGGCATTGAGAAGGAAATCGAAGGAGAGGAAAAAAAGGAAAAAAGGAGCTGGTATCCTCCTCCCTTGGCGATATAATTTCAGCGATAGGCCAGCAGCAGCGGTGGAACACACATACATATACGCTCGGAGTAATTTACAAAGTTCTTTCTTCTTTTATCTCTCGGTCTTCCTCCTTCGAAAGTCGATATCTCCGATATATATAACGCACTACACTCCACTCTCGACTCCTCAAACTTTTCCTTTTTGTCTCGCGCGCAAAGCTATCCCGAGGCTCTCTACCTACACCCTATCCCCTGGTACCCAGCGGGAAAAGAAAGATCGAAAAAAAGGAGAAAGAGAGAGGCGCAGGCCAGGCAGTTTACGAGCCTCCCTTATCCGGACAGCGACACGGGACGAGAGAGAGAGAGAGAGACGCCGACACCGAATCGCTGTATACGGCCGACGGAGAGAGAAACGGTTTATCGCCGAAACGCTCGGCTTAAGGCGCGTTTCTCGAACTCGAATCCGGATAATTATATCCAGGGTTTTATTATACTCCGCGCGAAAGATACGCGCGCCGCTAGCCAGCGAATTTACTTATTTTATTTATTTTTCTCTCTGCCCACCGAAAGAGAACTGAAAAATAACCAATCGGTGCGCGTGTCCTTTTTCTTCCCGAGCACACGCCTTCTCTCGTTGTATGCATCGAATGCAAGCCTGATAGGATCTCTCTCAAAGTGCTGCCCGCGAGAGTTTATTCGCGAATGAACAATGTCACGTCTCCGCATTTACGCTTATTGCCTTGCACGCATACGGGTATAGGCAATCTTTTAATGCGCATCATCGCGCGTGAATTGCGCGTGCGTGAAAAGTCCTCTTATACGACCGTCGGACTTTCTTATCGGGAATCTCCGAGTGTCAAGGGAATACGTTTGCAGAGTGTGTTTTGTTTACCCGCCTGATCAGCTTTTTCTTGCGCACCTATATGTAATGGTATAAACGGCGAATTTTTTCTCTCTATACATAGCTTTCAGAGACCAGTGGTATTTCTAAATTGAAAGTAGAGGTTTTCCACTTAGCGAGAAACTCGAGAACGGCGATTTTATGCAATTGCGCCGCGCGCAAATTTACCTTATCAGAGGCGAATAAATCGTGTATTTTATTGGTTTAACGAGTCGACGGATGACATGGAAGCGGATAGTCAGAGAAAATGTTCTCCAGCTCTAATGCACGACGAGAGACACGTTTTATATCGAGGATGAAGCAACTCTCGGCGACGCCTACGCGGATGTATTAGGAGGAGTATGTGTATTATGCAAATTCGCGCGAATTTTAATAAATCAATTGAGCCAAGCGCGATAGAGTGTTTCGTTATTGTAATGCCGTTGATAATGACAGCGACAATGACGATCGTGTCTTTACAGATTCCTTAGCAGTGACATTCTCACGATTTCCATTAAAATCGTTTCGAGCGCGATGCCTTCCTTTTTATTAATGCTGAAATGAGAAAAATGAGAATTCATGCGCGAAATCGGCGCGTAACTCAGCGTTAAAAACGCGACTTTATCATGGGATTTTTACGACTCCGCAATTGGAATACTTCGTAATGAACGTTACGCAGAACACTCTGAGAGATCCGAGCGTCTGTGTGTGTATACACGAAAAAAGCATCAGCAGCACTAACAAGGCTTATTTACAGAAGTTTTATTGAGTACGAAGCGAGCGTGTGGCAGGCTCTTCGGCTCGATTAAAAATGTTTCATCCTGAGCGTTCGCCCGATACATCCCGAACATTAAGTTTTGCCGTATACTCACTCCACGGCGGCCTTATGGCACTCAAGAACTGCCTCGTGCACATGAGCCATCCATAAGACACTCCATATCGAATCAAAGGATGTCTGTAAAAGCCCCGGCACGATAACTGCGCGCATATGAGTTCACGCCCAGCTCTGGGCTTCTTCACGTTGGCCATATGGCGCATAACTCATATAATAATGCACGATCGTCTGCTCTGCTGCTGAAAAACTCGTGTGTATGAGAGCTAACGCCGTCTACCATCTTTTTTTTTAATTTCGAACTACGTCCTCGCTCGATAAATAATAGTCCGTACGACGGCGCACCTAAGTACATACACAGCGGCGGGAGACCAATCGAAGCGGCGGAAAAAATCAATTTAGTGTCACGGAAAATTCCGCGCTCGACTCTTTTTCTTCCTTCTGTATACTCTCGTCGATGCGGATGATTGGATGGACAAGAGCTTAATTACCCCGAGTGCATTTAATTATAGTCGCGCGCGCGCGAGAGAGATATAATACCCGCTATTGTGAGAAATGGATGAGTTATAAATGAAATTTACGACTTCAATTCATACACCACGTGGGAGTTTTTTTCATTAGGGCTGCCGTACACCGTGATTAAGTTCAAAGAAACATCTCATCGCCGTTATTGCGGTGTGTATTGCTTCTGCGTATTTTCTTATCTAGTCCCGCTCGATCGCTGTGTGCGTGTACGTGTGAATGTACGCGTTCATTGCATTATAAGGTTTATTTTCATCGGACTTATTTCCCAAAACGGCTTTTTCCATATTTCGAGAGGATTAAAGCCATCGTTAATTCCCATCATCATCCTCGGCGAGTTTCCTTCTGCGCGTGTATTTTTTTTTCGTCTTACGACGATAAACCATCGATTTTATTAGCCCCGAGATTATTTTAAAATATGAATGGAGACTTTTATCGCACTTTACATTGAAATTTACTCCGATAAAAAATGCGAATGCTCGCGCTCGCAGATTTACATAACCAGATGAAAATCCACATTGAGACAATTACAAACTAGTTTTATCAATACACACGCGGCGTCCACAAAAACACGGCTCAAAGATGATACCATATATACATCGGATCGAGCGTGTGTTCGCGTGTTGCATTAAAAATCATGAGAGTGCAAAAGCGCATTACGAGCTGGATACGACGAGGCATTGACCGTCCGTATATCCCCCCGTTGCATGCATTATACATTTCGCGGCCGCGCGGCCGGGCATAAAAGTCGCGAACGGCGCGAAAATATCATTTTGCGCGTCCGATCAATCGGCCGTAATATTTAGCCGCACTCGGGCCCTTGTGCACCGTATACACGTGTGTGTGTGTGTGCAGAGCGCAATCGTTTTATTCCACTTTGGAGCATCAACTCGGTAATTTTACGAGGCCGTAAACAAGACTCGAGTCGGGCGCGCGCGCACAGCTATCGAGTTACGTGTCAACTGTTCGCCGGGGAGACGGTGGTGAGGATATCGCCTCTATTATACATAGCCGGCTCCTTAGGCCTCTTTGTTGGATGAGATTCGAGGATCGTTACGCATTGCTGAAGCAGTAGAGCCGCTGGACGTTTTCCAACTTTTCACGACAGGTTCACGCACTTGCGCCTCCGATGGAGGAGCAGTCCCACGGGTCGAGACGATTCAAGATGGTGCGGCGACCAGCAGAGCTAGATTTTCAAGATACCTATATATTTTCCAGGGGGCTTTACGTCTTACTCTTACTCTTTCTCGAGCGCGAGTTTCGAAATTTTCTCTGAATTCACCTACCTACGTGCAACCGCACCGCGTGAAACTGGAGGTTTGATTAACATCGGAATTTTCCTCTTTCGTGTACTTACCATGCTGGGAGGGAAGTTGACAGTGAATAAAATTTAAGACTCTGAACTCAAAAAACATTTTTTATTTCCATCTTCTTCTCCATACGTATAAATTGTCTGCATATACATATACAAACGCATGCGCCTTCGCTTATCATCCATGCGCATCTTAACAAGGTCTCTCTCGGTGTGCGTTATCTAGCGGCGCACACGCACTCGTAATGAAAGACACTCGCACCTAGAGTTCTCCGTGTATAAGAAAATAATTTTTCGCCGCGCTGATGATGGCCAATTTAGAAATGTATTTATACGCGCTCGACGATAACAATAAATATATCCGCCTGATTATACGCGCAATTTTATACGCGACCACAATTTTTGCTCTTTATGAAACTAATAACGAACGATAAAATACACAAGAAAAATTAATATGCAATCCATGTGGGCCGCTCCGCTCGCATACACAAACACATACACACCTAGAACGAGTGTTACATTCCAGGGTATACAAAGTATAAAATTTTTACGATCAAAGCGCAAAACGAGCACCTCCCGAGAATCTCGAATCCCGCGCGAAATATCCTCGACATTTATCATACGAACGAGATCCAAAAATCCTCTTTATCCAGTTCGCGTCCGTCTGATAACTGCCTCTCTAGCTGCTTGAACCGGCGGGCGAGCTCGAGATTAAAGCCTCATCCCTATCCGGCCGGTGTTTGTGTATATGGTATAAAACGAATTTCGCACGTGTTTAACGGCGGCGTAAAACGCGCGACGTCCGCAGGTCCCTGCACTCGGCGTACACGAGCGCGCGCAGTTGCAAAGTGAGCTCAGCTCTCTCTCTCTCTCTCTCTCTCTCTCTGTCTCGCCGGAGATCGTCATTATCGTATAACTTCAGCCGAGTCGCGTAATGAGGACGCGTAAGACGCGAGGGTTGAGAGAGTATGGTATAGTAGTGCTGTGGCTGCAAGTTTATAGGCCGCATGCTCGCGCGCGAGCTAGTGCTGCTTTGCGGTCGATAATGATGCCGGCGGCGTTTTGAGTCGCTCAGCTCTGCTGTTCATAATTCGCGATTGTTTCATCAGACTCTAGCTGCTTCTGGGCGTAGCTGTGTGTTTTTCTACGAGCGAGTTGGTTTTTGTTTTAATTAACGCGGCTTTTAAACAGCCATCAGCGACGTTTTAGTTTGCGCGCTCGCGTCATTTATTGTGGAATAAATTATCGCAATTGCGTCATTAGCGGTGATAGTTCGAGCGAGTTATCACTCGGGAAAATTATTCTAAACTCTGGCGATCGGGCATTCCGGCCAAGGAAAAGCGATAAACGCTTAAAACAAAGACATCGCGACGCCGAGTCGTGACTCTTCCTCGTTATTATAATTGGTACGCAGCCGGGAATGTCTAAAAAATGTTCAATCTGATGCACGGCGGAATGATCCTTGAAACGCGCGCCGAAAATTTCTTTGTCAGAGAGAAAATTGGAGCTCCTCCTCCTTTGGAAACCCTTTCGTACATGCGCGCACGTGCCGCACGCCATCGCGCATCCCGACGCGCCATAATTACAATCCGGCGCGTCGGGAGAGAACAAAGGGAACGATAACGTTTGAGGCAAAGCGGACACGCGTCGTCCATTATATTTTCGTGAAATATACGCGCGCGATTGTCAGTCGCATTCCGTCGTCGCTGGAAAAAAGAGGAGAGCGCGCTTTCCTTGCCTGCGTGCGTCTGGAGAGCCAGCCAGCTCTCTTCATACACACACGCGCACACATACGTGAGAGCATTTTGATGGTCGGCGTAGTAGAGGCGGGCAGCTCCGCATTCCCGTTATACTGCAGGGAGAGGGAGAGAGAGAGAGAGAGAGAGAGAGAGAGAGAGAGAGAGAGAGAGCAGCTCCAGACACACGGGAGAGGAGTTCGTCGACGGCGTCGACGGCGGCGGCGGCGATCGATAGCGAGCAAGGGGTGCTCCTGGGGGGAGGGGACCCAAGCTCGACCGCCTCTGCTATCTCGCGCGTATATCTGTACTGCGTAGCGTCGAGGGAGAGCTTGCAGCAGCAGCAGCAGCAGCGGCGAGCGAGCTTACACAGCCCCCTGGAATTTCCCCGTGGTGTGCTGCTCCTATGTACATGCTCTCTACTCTCTATACAGCTATAGGTGCGGTATACGTATAGGCGCGCGCGAGGGTGAGAGAGCCGAAAAAGGGAGGCGCAAAATTCCCGCTCTCGCGCCAGCTGCGCCACTCCGTCGAGAGTAGCGCTTTTCCGAGCTCTTCTCTCTCGCTTGCTCGCCCTTCGCTGCGGCTGCGGCTGCTGCTGCTGCTCTTCTTTTTTTCTGCTCGCTCTCGCTCTCGCTCTCTGTCCCGGCTCCCGCTTCCGTCGACGACTTTCACCATTCCAGCAGCGTCTGGCTCGATAATATGGCCCCTCGTCGGCTTTCCCACTTCTATTCTGCGCTACTGCTGCTGCAGCTATACTACATACCCGTTTTCCAAGAGGAGCCAGTTTCCCCTTTCGAATGCGCCCGGCCGTGATGCTCTCTCGCTGCTATAGCTCCTGGTCGCCGAGGCTCTGGAAATGACGTTAGCGATATATAGCATAGTCTCTACTCTCTCCATAGCGAGTTGAGAAATAAGTTGTGGAAAGTATGATGGGGTCTGCTCAAGAGGGAAAGTTGGATGAGGGAGGGTATGGAAGTTTTTCTTTTTTTTGGGAGAGAGAGAGCCAGAGAATCCCCGTAATATTATGGGGCTGATTGGCTTTTGTTATAAAGCGTATGATATTACCCATGCATGTCGTTTTTCTTTGCTGCGTTATTACACCCGAGTGTATAGAGGAAGGGACGTTATTATGTGGGTCGAAGCTTTTCGTTTTAAAAGGAATCGACTCCGTGTGTGTATAGCGAGCCGTATCGATTAAACCCGAGAGAACGAACCGACTGCCTCTCCATCCAGCCGACATCTTGTTAAAAAGTATTGATCAAATAAGAACAGCGATAAACGAGCATTATTCACGGAGTATAATCGAGGCTCATCTAGATTAAAACTCCCGATAAATTGCCAACTAAAAAGCGCACACTTGAAATAAGCTCCACGAGAACTGCGGGTCGTATCATGTAAATTAACTAAATAATACACCGCGCTTGCTCGAAAACGAGCACACCGAGAGCAAACCCGCTAAATAAGCGTCATTTTTTAACTAAGCTTCGAGCGGCAAACATTTTAGCCTCAATCCAGTACACGTCTCATTACGCCCGCGACCACCCGAACGCAACAGCGGCGCTTTGCATACGACCATAACTTCGACCGCGTGTTACTGCACTTACTGCAGCGAAGATAACTATAGCTTCATTTATCGAGTCGTGCATGGCGGCGCATAGAAAGCGCGCAAAAGGAGAGGCTTTAAAAGGAGCAGGGAAGGCCAGCGCGCGGATATCGATGTATGAATAAAAAAAAAAGGCGACGCCGCGACAGCTGCCCGATGAATAAACAACGAGTACGGCTCCGAGTCTGTAAACACGCATCGCGTGGGTGTGTATATGTGTGTGTCTCTCTCTCTCTCTCTCTCTCTGGCGTCGCCTTATTCGCCGGCGGAGGCACGGCCTTTTCCTTCGCTTTATAATAATACTCACGCAGAAGGAATAATAGCGGATCGCTGCATTGGCTCCGCTTCTTTTGTATCCCGTCCGCTGATCCGCCGGCTGTGTATGGGAATCGATGCCTTTTTTTTTCTTCGTCGATCTGCAGCGAGTGGGCGATCCTGCGGGGGTTGCTTGAGGGAGATTCCTCGTTATTTTAGGATGATCGCTATGGCGATGGAATCTGGAAAAAATAGCGAACTTTTCTCATTGTACGTGATGAGCATTCTCGATACTCGATTCGGATGGAAACGGTTATTGGAAAATTATAAATGCGAGTGGAAATAAGATCCAGAAGCCCATCTGTACGAAATCGACTCTGTAATTTACGTTTTTTCGTTTAAAAAAGTTGAAAAATTAAAGAAAGCCAGACAGCCCTGTGACGAATCAGGTTCGGAAGATTAAACCGGCCGAAAATCCAATTTCCACGTTCTTACAAATTTAAAGACGCGTCCCGGCGCGAAAAGGGTCCCCTTTTTTCCTCCTCGCAATTGTTATATACGAGATAGAGAGCAATTCTCTCTGGCTCTCGCTCGGGGCAGTCGCGACGGAGCTTTCGTTCCCCGGCAATTGCATTTCCCCGCCCTCGAGGCAGAAGCAGCAGCAGCAGCAGCAGCAGTCGTCCTCGCCCTGACGATCCAATTTATACGGAAGATTATTCCAGGCTCTTCCCTCTCATGGCTGACGCTCTACTCCCCTGTACACGTTCCGTTGCCAAATCGCGGCTCCAACCCTCGCGTACGTGCCTGGCGCGTCTCTGTCTTCCCGATGTCTGTGTATACGTATACGTCGTTTACATATGTATACACAACTGTATACGTATGCGGAGGTATAGGCGGACATGTGCTACGGAGCGACGGGCGGAAAAAGCATCGCCGGCGAAAATCCTCGGCTTCCGGCAGCCGCACGATCAAACTCGTATTTTCGTGCGTATGTACGACGATATTGCCTTGGAGTTTCTCTCTGGACAAATCCGAGCGGCATGTATGTGCGCAGCAAGGAAGAGCGCCATTGCTCTCTCGCGTAAACACGTCGATCGCCCGCGTCTCGGCTCTACTTAGACCGACCAATTCCACCTACACGCGAGCTTTTCCTTATATATTCTTACTTCTGAACGCTATTGGGGCTCTCGCGTCCGGCGTATTCGACGCGACGGCGATTTACAAGGGAATTTTCGCGCATTGAATTCTTGCTTGCGAGAGAGAAGGAAATTTCGTATATTATAGCCCCGTGCTATCCTGACCCGAGACCCGCGCGCCGATCTTTTCGGAGAGTGGAATCTCGTCGTGTGTTCCAGATATTGAGAGAGAATCTGTTTGCCTCGGCAGATTCTGATTCTTTGAATTCTTCTTCTATTCTTGTTCGGGAAACTTTGCTTGCGAATCTCTCTCTCTCTCTCTCTCTCTCTCTCGAGGAAAGATTCTCCGGGTCGCAGATAAGGGAAAAATGGCTGGCGTCGTTTGCGGTTCACCAAGAGCCGCGTATATATACTTTCTTCCGCAAGTCGAGTTTCGGGGGTTCGGCTGATGCAAATAAGATTGTTGCTGCAATTATTCTGGAAGAGCCAAAGTTCGAGGATGCTTTCGACTCTCTTTCGTGGGAAAATGAAGCCGATTTTCGGCTTACGGTGGAAAATATTTTCCTCGGGCACATTACTCACAAAAACAAATCTTTCTCTCTCTCTCGCGAGCTGCTCCATTATTTATCATCGAGCCATTAAGCGATTCGTCGCAGGGAGAGCGCGGCCCGTATATTAAGAACGAAAAAGTAAGTCAGACCAGGAGCTTCTCTCTCTCTCTTTCACAAAAGTCCTTTATATATCGCGAGCGCGCGGCAATTTAGATTCAGCGAGGGAAAGAAAAATATATATCCTTTATCCGGCGCACGGATCACGCGCCGCTGGCTTCGGAAGACCAAAGAAAGCCTCTGTGCTGCTGCTGTATATATACGTTAGTGGATCCTTGAATCGGAGGACGCGCGCTGTTTGTAAATAATGCATATTTCCGTGGTCGTAAAAAAGAAGAAGCAGATCGAGCGGAGAGAGCTTCTGCCGCGATGTATACGAGCTTTCATAAATATGATGATGCTCGAGATTTAGGTCAGGAGCATCTATTCGATTAGGATTATGAGAATTTCGGGCACGATGATATTACCGAGCTTTGCTTTGCTTACACATAAGTTTTGATAATTTTCCGAACAAAATTTAGTTACCCAAACAAACAAAAGACGGCTCATAATTTCACAAATGCACAGCGCGAGTGAGGCACGCGAGAAAAGCCGATCGTTAAATTGATAAATTAGTCCAGAGGTCTATTTCGCGGCTTTTGATATATTCATTGAAAAACGGGGGTAAACGAATGCCGCCGGCGCAAGCGAGCGGGCGAGAGCTAGGATCGAAAGTAAATTGCGCCTTTATGACAACGCGAAATACCAGAAGCGGAAAGCGAGCGTCGGCTGTATGTTTTACGAGAGTTCGAGCGGCATAAACAAAGCGCACGCACCGCAAGACGCGACCAATAAATCGAGCATACACTCGCGCCATAAGTTGTCTGGCTCTGGGAAATGGCCGCTTACTGACGCCGTCGCTCTCCGCTATGCTACACCGACGGCTACCCCGTCATCTTTTTTTCCTATTATACTGTGTGTGTACGTACGGGGATCGATCGATGTTCTTTGATTTGTCGTTTCTATTTTCTTTGCTTTCTAATCCATAATTTTTCATCTGTCATTTTTTCCTGTGCCTTTGTGTTTTTTTTTGTCGAAACGAAGTTTGTTATTTTGAAAGACACTTTGAGACAAAATGAAAATTCGACTGTATTGAAAGATTCCGACGGACAATGTTAAATTTGAATACACGGTGTATTTTGTGAGTCTAATTAGCTCGCGGTGTCTCCGACAAAGTACTCAAATCTTTTCTCGCGCCGATTGAGTCGTTACTTTGAAATTCTAATGTCCGTCGCCTCGCCACATCTGACCAAAAACTTTGAAAATAAATTACAAGCCCGAGTATTCCGCCAGTCGATCAATAACAAGCCAGCACTTTGCATCGATAAATCGATATTTTAATTGCGCGTTCTCCACTCTCAAAGAGACCGTTGGCGATTTTTTTTTCGACGACTTTTTAAATGAGCATCCGCCGGCTCGTAAGTAGAGCTACCCTCTTTATTATATCGTTCCACGCGCTCCTTGTTATTACGCTGCTCCTTTGAGTCCGACGTATTTCGGCCGCGTACGCGTCGTTGTTGTACACGCTAGTGGTCGGCGAGCGACATAAATTATCGGACGCGAACCGCAGCGAGAAAGAGAGAGAGAGAGAGAGAGAGAGAGAAAGCTTAAATTTATTTTAACAGCCCCGTATAATCTGAACGAATAAATTTCGAGACCGGCGGACCCTTTTGCGCGCAGCTTCTCGTCGGCGTGCACACGTGTGCGGCTTATTCCCTTTCTAATTGCGAGTCGCGGAGATATTCCATTCTCGAAGAAGAGAAAGAGAACGATTTCAGTTTTTCACTTCAATTATACGCCGATGCGCTCGCGGCTATGAAAGAAAAAATGACGATGTCTTATTAAGACTGCAGCAACAGACACAGTAGTTAATTAATTAATGACGAATACGAGGCGGCGGAATATTTTAAGTAAAAACTAGAGGGGGTATAAAGAGGAGAAGTATAAAAATCGCCGAGTCAAACAAATTACATTGAGCAGTGTTTAAGTTGGCGATTTTATTACGCTCATGAGAATCTCGTAAAATCTCGTACACGACTCGGACACGCTCGCGCTCCTCAACCGACGCACACACACGCACACACCATCGCTATTTTTCCTTACAAGCGTATACTTAAGAGCCATATTCGCGTGTTCTGGCCGATCATATCGAGGGTAGGAATCTTCTTCTTATTAATTAAAGCAGTTAATCCACAAACTTTATACACAATTTACCGAGTATTTTCGGGCGCATTAATAATACCTCTCCTGTGTGTACATATATATGAAAACTCGTATCCCGAGATACCTCGCTCTTTGGCGCTCTTTTTTTGCTGCTCTTGTATATTTCGCAAAGCTACACGACGCGAAACTATCAGCTCGGGAATATTATTATACGAAGCCGAGAGAGAGGCTTTTCTCTCTGTCTCTCTGCTTGCGCGGCGCGCGGTTATCTCTCGACCGGTCGTTTTTTACTCCAGCAGACAGGACACAGCGTGCGCAGGACTTGCATATTATAAGCGAGGCTTAAGCCGCCGAGCAGCAATTTATCGCCGTGTGCACCGCACCTCTCTGCCCAGCGGCCTTCGCGTAGCGCAGGGAAAAGAGAGAAAAATAATAATAGGCCGCGTATGCAAATATAGCGCGCTGCCGCCGCGAGATCACTATTATTAACGGATTTTTCATCTGCGGTTCTCGATATGCAAATATCGCGCGGGGAGAGAATATGTCTACTGGGTTGTGGCCTGAGTTCTTATACGCTGCCGCTGCTGACGCGGCTTCTATCTCTGGGCGAGGCGGAACCTCTCTTGATCCGACGGCAAAGCGCATGGCGGCGCGAGCCAGCTGGCTTTTTCTCGTGAGATTTTTTGAACTGGTTTTTTGTTTTGTAATTTTGTTTACGGATTTTTTAGACGGAATTCTATTTATTTTCGTTGATGTTACAGCTTCCGAGTATTAAAAATCACTTTTGTTAATCCGACGAATGTTTTCACTCGATGAATCACTCTTTTAACCAAAATTCGCCCCCGACAAAAGAGCAACGTCGTATAACGCCGCACAAACAATCCCTGTCTTCAAAAATTTTCAATCGTTCCCATACGAAACTTCCCCTTCGTCGGGTCTTCAAACAAAACACTGTATACTATTACAACCCACATCGTCGCTCCAAAAATTACAAACCCGCGCGCACGATCACTTTTCCAAAAAATGCACTTAAAACTTCACTTAATCTTCACTTCACTCACTGAACGATGTTGGTATATCTCGGCTATTTTAAAGCCTCGCGCAAGCTTGGCGACGGCCGGGAGCCGAATCATCCTCCCGACATTTTCGGCTCGTCAACCGAGTTGACGCACGTTCGACGTGACGGAAAAAAATGCCCGCGGGCATATAACTCGTTCTGCCGATGAAGGCGGGGGTTCGCTTCTCTCTCTGTCTGGCTGGCTGGCTGTGACGCAATCGCGTGCGAATGCTCTGCGAAATTCTGATGATTTCCGTTGGCCTGATGGGAGAGCGCTGCGCGGGGATGTCGCCGCCATCACGCTAGCCGTCGCGTCGCTGCCTCGTGTGCTATGCGTGCTCCCCTATGTGCTGGCTGGGATCTCCGCTCGGCAACAAAATGAGCGCGTGTGGATGGGTTTTCAGCTGGAATAAAATTGAAATGTTGGTTAGTTTGTTCATTGTAAAAATTGTGTGGTTAATGTTTATCAGCAGGATGTTATTATACGTATTTCACAACTTTTACAAGTTTTATTTCAGATATGAAATCGAAGTGCATTATATCAGTAAGTTGAAAATCACTGTAACCATAGTCAGTTATTTTAGTGTAAATTCAGCCTTAAAACATCAAGCTAACAAGCTAAAAAGTACGGAGCAACGAAAACTTCAAAGCCTCTACTTTTTCAATGTCTCACAGCCTTTCCAAAGAGTCTATACGCGTATACAAAGCACTTTGCTGTACGTTCACAAAATTAATGGAGCTATTCTCGTCGCTATTATTAGATGAACCGCGTGATTCTTCGGCATAAGCACGCGCGCCTGCAAGTATATTATAACTCAGCCGAAAAAAAGCGCGACAGCTTTTCGTGACTAAAAATCACTCTGAAAACAGCTCCGAAAAATGCACACGCGACGCCGTTCCGCGTGTCTTCGGCCTCGTTAACTCGGTCATTCCGAAGAGTCATTCCCGACGCTATATACTCTCGTCACCCGCCGTAGTATATAGTATATAGTCGCGGGGAAAAAAAGAGTTTACGAGTGTAATAACTCGACGTGCTATTTCCACTTGTCCCGCGACGATTGAAAATTCAAGCGCGAGCGTTTACGATCGGCCCCCGACGTCATGATCGAATTCTCGCAAAGTGAGTAATAATCTGGTACAAGGCCCAGCAGCCGAATATCGAGCCTGATGGTTTGTTTCCATCGTAAATTAACATCTTATTTTATGCATAAAAATCCTCGCGGCCCATTCATACTCTCGGCTCGGCTGACAGTTTTTATGCGTTCGTTCAACCTCGTATAAGCTCGCGCGCGCGCTGACGCTTATCCCGAACTTCTTTCTCCTCTCAGTTCCTCTATACGTCCGAAATCTAATTTCACTCGAACAATAAAATTCGTCCGAGATGTCTTTTATGATCTGATTTAGAAAAAAAACTTTGTTCTTTCAGTCGTTAACGTCCGGTATAAATAACTCGGAATGAAATATAACGCACTCGGAGCGAGGATAAACGTAGCTTTTGATGAGCGAATATAGATATTCGATCTCGAGTTAAAAATGAAATTTGGTTGTCCCGCTGTCGAGCAAGAAAAGCCGAACAATTAATTACGAAAAACCTCCGGATCACGCGCTTGAAATTTACCGCAATCGTGTCGCGTAGTACCTCTATCCTCGGCCTAAAAATCTCGTGCACGCGAGAGAGATTCCGTCGGCTTTCCCAAAACCTTGTGCCGTCGCGCGAGACTGCTCGACTACGAATATAACGACGCCTCGGTATTTTTAGCGGTTCTCTGAACGAAATAGACGTTCCCGAAGCTCGCTGCCGCTGCCAAGAGAACAGAGAGATTTCGTCGACAACCCCTTGATGGGCCTCGGCTATTTACAGCGGCTGTAAAGCTCGAACTTTCACCCAACCCTTTTTTTGTGCGTTAGGTACTGCGCGGACAGAGCTAATCCGCACCTAAGGCCTTAAAGGATGCACTTTCTCTTGCATTCTTTCACGCAGGCTGTGTCTTGCGCTTGTCCAACTTTGGGGGGAAGTGAGACGAAGAGAAACATTTTTTTTTTCACTTAGATAAATATCTGTAGCTACGCGTTTCGTGCGTATGAACGACAGCTGCTGAATATTTTAATGCTCGTACGCGCGCACACGCTGAGAGGAGATGATCTCTGTGTTTTTCTACTTAACTGGGCGTTGATTTTTCGGGCTGGGAAAAAGTACTATGGAGAATAACACGCATGCTTTTCACTCGACAACGAAAAAAATTTCGAAAAGTTCCCGTACTTTTCGACCCAGAGTGATTTATACGGGGAATGAAATGCACACACAGGCCGGTTGCGCTAATTTTATTCCTCGGAAACACGAGCATCAATCATATTTAATTTAATTGCCTCCTAATGGCTCCATAAAAATAACACGCCTCCTTTGATTTTTGCAGATTACCTAAAGGGAGCCAGGGCGCTTATACTCCACCAGATCCTGCATAGGTGAGTTTTACGATCGCTCGTAAAGCCAAGTTTTAAATTTCTGAGCATTCTCTATTCCGATATAATTTCTATCTCGATCGAAAGATGCCCCCGAAGAGAATCGAGAGTCAAGAGCGAGGAAAATAAAGAAAAATATCTAGCATGAAGCAACAGCAGCAGCATTTCTCATTAACATTTTTTCTCGAGGTCCACGCATGATTATCTCTCTCGGAAGAAGCCACTTATATGAACGAGGGAACAGGATGCGAAATGCAAATGAAACGCGGAGATAGAGGAGGAGAGAAAAATCCCCGCGATCACGAGGCTCCTTCACTTATAAAGTACCGAATTGATAGAGCAAGTCGCGCGCGCGCCGGCCTTAATTATAACCGCGAGAGAGAACGACAACGATGATTATCGGTTTAAAATAGAGCCTAAATTCGCGGCCTGGAATCCGATCGCGAGCAGCTACGCCCATGTGCGGAGAAGCTCTTCAGCATGAGGATTAAAATGCAAAGACAATTTTTCGAGTTAATAAAAATCGCTGTAAGACTTACGGCCGTATAAAGTTGCTCTTTCTGTCTCTCTCCTGAGCGCGTCGGTCGTAGCCGCACTTTGAGGATTTTTATGGTTGCAATAAACACAAGACCAAGTGCAATACAAAAAGATAATCGCGCGATGCAGAGTACAAAGAACCGACGAGAGACTATGAGATTATTGCTGTTTCTTTTTTCATAAGAGAATCCGTGTTACACACTCAAGTTTTTCAGAGATAGATTCAAGCGATATTCCTTTCTTCTTGAATGAATGTACAGGTTGGCGCGTAATCGTACTCTTTAACAAATGAATTCAACTCGGTCTAACGTGTACAACGTGCATTAGCATTTTAAATTTTCCTTCTAAAATACACGCGAGTCTTTTCTTTATCAGGCGCGTGGAGCCATATCTTATCAGCTGAATTTTAAAGTGTGCTCTTTATACATATCAGTTGTATGAATGTCTTCCTCGCGCGTTTCTACATTTATTTCAAAACGAAGAAAAAATTCGAAAATAAAGTGTAATGAGTAAAGTTCTCCCGCAAGAATGCTCTCTTTCCCACAAAACTTCTCTGCGGAACAGTGTACTGTTCACCCTCCCAAAATTAATTATTCCGAATTGAGACGAGCTCGTAGTGCAAAATGAGAGAAGCGTTGCCGGAGGATAGCGCAATGCATTGGCATAATGAGGCGCGGAGGAAGCCTCTTCAGGAAGTCCCTCTCTGTCTCTCGTTGTCATTGAGCTTTGTTATCTCTCGTACTGCCACTTATCTCGACTCTGGCAGCGCGACGGCAGCGCGACGGCAGCGCAACAACCCCCTTTCGCTCTCAATTTTATTCGCGCGCTGCATACCAGTATAGTTAAAATACAACGAGTATACCATGCTATACCGTATGAAATGGGGTAAAATCGCCGGTGAGCGCAATGAGGAATCCACCTAGTTGCATTTCTCTGGCGCACGCCAGCAGGGAGAGAAAGAGAAGAGCGTCCCCATGATGGCTGACTGCCTTACCCCACCCATTTTCCGTCCGTCTCTCTCTTGCACGAAAGCAGAGCGCGATGCTCCTGAAGGACTCGAGCTGTGCGCGGAGAGAAAGAGAGCAGGCAGCGAAGCCAACCTTACCCGAGAAAGAGAGACAGGCTCCCTATGCGCGTGGCAGTTCTCTCACGTGGCGGCCATGTTGCCTCGAGGGCTGGGCTACACCAAAAGAGCCGGCGACTCATTGGACGACCGAAGAGAACGAGAGAGAGAGAGAGAGAGAGAGAGAGAGAGAGAGCTTGTCTGCTGTCTTTCTCTTTCTCTCATGCTGTCTCGCTTTCTCTCGCATGCAGCCTTCGCTCTTCTGCTCCTGCTTATCGACTCTCTTCCTCTCCCTGTCTGCTTCTCTCTATCTCGCCAGTCCGAAAGGTAGATATAGGTGCGCGTGTGCTGCCGTCCTTGCGCGAGCGAGCTTGTCTCGCCTTTCTTCTCCCGCTATATAGATATATGTCGCTCTATACACTTGTCTCTGTCAGATGCACGCGAGTGTGTGGGTATTAGGTACGCGGTTGTCTGTCGCGGATGTCCCTGCCAATGTACCACGCCCGGTTCTGCTCTTCGCTCGATGCCACGGCGCCGATCGAAGATGCTGATGCTCTTTTGCTTTGTTTTTATTTTAGCAATTTTATACTGTTAATAATGTTGTATAAACTAAAATCGTTAGCTGAATCAAATTATTTCTAAAATCAACGTTCAAAAGTTTACAAAATAATTTGTTTATTTATGGTTCTATGAGTAAACGATTTTTCTTTCGAGGGGAACAATATTCTCTGACATTTAGCAAACTTCAAAATGTTGATGTTATTTCATTCGGACAGAATACATTTTTTGTATGCCTCGGAGCTTTCATTTGTGAGTAAAAATGAGTTGACAGGAACACGGATATTTACTTAAAAATATTTCATTCAGAGCCGCAGAGATGCTTTCCGCGTTACAAGCCGCTGTTTCGTTTAATTAAAAGTTGGAGTGGAATCCGCATTTCCGAAAAATGTCAAATAAAGTTGTGACAAAAATTGTTTAAAAGTCAATAACAAATACTGCAAGTCCCACTGTATATGACTAGATAATATAATCGTCCGAATACGTACTCGCAAACAAAGCAGCCAATACAATAAAATTAACAGTTCCTAATAAGGCTGTATAAATTAAAGATCCATCCGGCAACACTAAAAGAGTTCGTAATTCACGAGTCCAAGATTTAGCAGCGCAGGCAAAGTGCGGTAAAAGCGCGAGAGTACAGCTGACGGGCGGCAGCGGGCGTTCGCGCGCGACTTAACGATTCTCGCATTGACCGTAAACCGTTTTATAACGCGCTATAAAGTAATCGTCGTGTGACTTACCTGCCCCTAAATTCACTCCAGAGGCTCAGTCGGCCGTTTAACCGATTTATCTCCTGGCGGATATCGTCGTGTTCGGACTTTGCGCGAGCAAAGTCGAGGAAAAACTGACTGACAGCCTGCTCGATTCCGGGCCTCGAGCAAAAAGTGAAATCTACCCCTTCTACCCGTGTACTAACCCTTTTGAGTTCTCTTCTGCACTTTCTAAATTTTTTTCCTCTTCCTGTGTGTATACTTTCTCTCGACTCCTGGCGCGACTTTCCAAAAACGGCGAATCCTTTGAGCCCCAGGGACCTGTCTCTCAGCTCTCTGTCTCGTCAAGCGCGCTTTTCCTCAACCCTTTTTATGGCCGTCTTAAAAGAGAAAGTTATACCTTTTTACCGCGTCAGCGAGCCAGCTCGGCAGAGAGAGAGAGAGAGAGAGAGAGAGAGAGAGAGCAGCGGTGCTTATTGGGGGATCCTCATAAAACTCGGGGAAACGAGTTGTTCGGAAAATGCCATGAGCCTATGGATGAAGCTTCGACGTTGATCGTTGATATTCGAGCCGGTGTACCTCTTTTGGGTATGGATTGTCATACCTGCGCGCGGTGGTCGTATCTCCCTTTCTGCGTGATGGTTATAAGGGTCGCATAAACAGCGTGTTGGTTTAAAGAGTATAATCTGTTTATTTCCTTTAACTGGCTGTACATGATTTATGATTCGCAGTCATACTATACTGGTAGTGTACGAGCGTAAAAGTTTTATTTTGCTAAGAAAATCTTCGCTATGAATGAAACATCGGATCCACGCTTACAGATATTGCGAGTTTATCGCGTATTTTATTGTTAAACATCGATGTGTATTATAAGGTTTTCCTATATCGCCAATGCGTTATTGCGCAAGTGCATGCAAGCCCGCAATACATTCCCGTAATCATATACATGAATTCATAGTATTTAAACACAACAGTCGATACAATGTCATAATCGGAAAACGTCGACAACTACATGGATTCATTTCAATTATTCATCCAGCATTAATCTCCTTAACGCATTTGATAATATACATAAATATACATACATGGCACGTTGATGTTAACATTTCAGTATCGCATAGCTTTGTGGACATAAATTTTACATATGAATATTCATCCGCATCTCCCATTCAAGGCAATAAACAATAATTTACAACAACAAAGTTACATATCAAGGTGAGTGCACCAACGACGATTCGAAAGTACATCTATATACAGCAGCGGAAAATCCGTGACGTCGAAGAGAAGAAATAAAACGGATCATCCAAGGAGTGGTCCATCGTTGAGCGGTGTAGCCTCCTGTTACGTATACTGAAGGTATACCGGACAGAAATACACTCAGGATACATTCAGTATACGTACAGGGGGTTTCACATTCCTCGTCGAGCGAGTGAGAGCTGGCCCCATCCATACATGCATATGCACGTCGTCTTGTCTCGAAGGTCGTCCGGCACTGCGTGCAGTAGGCCAATATCGCTATTTTTGGATGAGAAAAAAAAAATAAAACCAAGTCGAAGGAAGGCCTCTACCGACACCGTGCAGCGGGCGAATTCGAGTCGTTCTGTAAGTATGCATGTGTGCAGTATTTTTTCTTCTTCGGTGTAGCCTCTTGTCTGCTGCTTCTCAGTGAGTGTTTTGCTCTTGGCTGTCGCTCGCGCGTGTGTCTGCTTTCTGTCTTGTGCTCCCACGAAACTGCGTCATGGCGGCTGCTTCTCCATCTGTAAATAAACACAACGTCATTAGTGATCGCGAATACACACGCGTACACAACCTATAGGGAAAAAATAGTATCTTACTCGGGGCGAGTTATCCAAAAAATCGCGAAAAATCGACGCGCATAAAAGAATCTTTACGATCGTTGCGCCTTCGAGAGCTGCAGCGGAGAGTCGAAGTGACTGAGAGAGAGAGAGCCCCGGGGGACAGTGAAACCCAACGTGCTGCTGCGTCTGGCCGGTTGCCTAGTTCTCGGGGCCTCTGACTGCGCGCGAGCATCAGCGCTGTATAGTATACGCGCACACGTCCCGTCCCTTTTCGAGCCTTTCAAAATATACGAGCGCACATCGCGTGACAGCCGATCGATATTGTCAGAGAGAGCCAGGCTCGCTCGCCCCTTTTGCTCCAAAATGAAAGCACCGCGACTAGAAATCAACGTCAACGACAGACACGGACTATACGGCTCAACGCACGACTGTAAAATTTGAAAATTCGTGTACACAAGTATATACGGAGTAAAAATAATCTGATAAAGGGCAAAGTTTTTGAACCAACCTATATTGAGTGCGCTCAGCGCGGATATCTTTCTCTCCAGTGGCAGAGCAGGGTGTGCGTCAGCTCGCGGGGCTCCGACTGGCTCGACGGCAGGCACCTGACTAAACAACGAGGACGACGACTGCGGGGAAAAGCTGCGCCCGCGGAGGATGATGTGTGTGAGTGTCTGTGCGCGCGTGTGTGTGCGTGCGCGATCCAGAGAAGCGAAGAGCGTGCGGGAGAGCGAGTGTATGTTCGTGGTTGCGCGCACGGCCGGCATCTGACTGTGTGAGCTGTTGTCTGCGCTGCTCTGCTGCTGCTGCTGCTGCTGCCGCTGCTGCTGGCGATCGCGGGCGCGCGCATCCGTTGGGGGCCGTCGTGTCTCCCCTGTCCGGCCGCACCGTCACCGCGACTACTGCTGCTGCTGCTGCTGCTGCTGCTGCTGCTGTTGCTGGTTCGCGTGTGTGCGAGCTTGGTCACGAGCTCGAGTCGACTGTGTGTCCGTCCGAGCGTCGATGTACTGCGAGAAGACCGAGCGGATGCGTGTGTGTGTGTGTGCGCGCCGGTGGTACTAAATGATGCGGAGGGGGCTGCTGCTACTGCTGCTACAGAGGGAGAGATGTGCGCCAGTTTTCGGGGTGGAAACGGAGCAAGCGCAGCGTCGATGCTGGACGGGGAGAGGGGGCTGGCCGCAGACGCGTCGACTTGATAAGACGCAGGGTCGCACCCCTCTCTCGCCCCTTTGCCACTGCCCCTACTACTCGGGCAGGACGAATTTTCCGAGCCGCTCCGGGGGCTGCTGCTGCTGCTGCCTACCCCTCGATCTGCTCTCGTCTGCGCGGAGAGAGAGAGCGCGAGTTCGGGGCTGATGGGATCGTGGAGGGGGGCTTGGAATATACGCTTACGCTCTCGCCTCGGTTTCCTGCGCTGTGGAGCTGAGAGAGAATGAGAGAGAGAGATAGAAGCAGAGGAGCTGGCAAGATGAGAAAAGTCTAATGAATACACCAGTTTGCATGCGCGTGCACGTATACGTGGATTATCTGCGCGCGCGCGAGCTTGTGCATATATATTGCCGAGATACGGAGGGTGGATGCGTAAAATATGTTGGAAATGTAATAACAGGGGGCGTATAATATTCGCCGTGGATGGAGGCTGTGAGATGCGATTTATCGCCGCGCGCTTTTTTGATCTTCGTTAGTCGAGCTTTTTTCCTTTGCCGAGATCGTCGGAGTGGAAAAGAATGTAGTTGCTATATACTTTGCGGAGATTGCGTATTGTGATAATAGAGGGGTCTAGTTATTTATTGAAACGAAGTTGATGCAATGGATTTCGGAAACGCGCTCGATGAATAAATTCAAACTTTTGGAATCATTGTTTTTGAAATTCAGAATAAGGGAGTCTGATGCGTATACGTATTCGGCATTTATTTGTTTAATCGAATTCACGCAGCCATAATTTACTTTCGGAACAAACTTCCCCTGCAAAGCAATGATCTTTATTATTCCCGCAGCCATTCTCCTCGCGCAGGCAGGAATTCGTCCCGTGATTTATAGGGCTACCAGCTGGCCAGCCGATTTCCAGAATTTCCCTTATAGAAAAAAACCGGACATCCCTCTCGCCCTGCACGAAAAGAGAGGAACCCGAAACAACCCGAAAAAAAAATCATCTTCCTCCTCGCACTTCCGGCTGCAGGCGTCAAAGACAGAGTTGACGAGAGGAGAGCAATAAACACACGGAGCTGACGTACTATATTCTCGAACGAGTGATTTTAACATGTTTAACAGTATTGTTTCAGCAGTCTGCGATGTAAGCTTTTACGAGAATACGTGTCAGTGTACGTGTGTACGTCGCCGCCTCCGCACGAGTGTGAGAAACCAGGGCGGATGCTTTGTACGTGTGTGTGTGTGTGTGTGTGAGCGAAGTGCACGCCCGGGCGTAGACTGGCGCCATCAGGCGCTTCCACCCAGAAACTTCTCGGTCGCTCGGTTCGCTGCTTTTATTGCGCGATTCCCCTGCCGCCGCCACTACTCCGCTCCGCGAGAGGGAGGGAGCGAGATATATAGATATATCGCAGTTTCCACCCTGTTTTCTCGCTGTCCTTGTCGCCCATTTCTTTTCCTTTGGTTCTTTCGCTCTCTCTCTCTCTCTCTCTCTCTCTCTCTCTCTCTCTCTCTCTCTCTCTCGCTCCCTCACGCGGGAGTATGCGAAAGAGAGAGAGAGAGAGAGAGAGAGAGAGAGAGAGAGAGAGAGAGAGAGAGAGAGAGAGAGAGAGAGCGAAAGAGGGCACATACTCGGCCCGGCTGTTTGCCGCTATTTCAGGTAAGATTACGAGTTACGACCTTAACCTTTTGAAGCAGCGTCTTATGAATCACACCTCTTAAAAGTCTGGAGGGAAACATGCTTCGATTCGGGAAAATTGTAATTTTTCTCTTCCAGTAGTCCAAGGGCGGATGCGAGCAAAATTTGTTCGTGTTCACTGATATAGGATTGATATGAATTTCAGTCGTACGTAATATTTAATGGAAGTTCCGATCGATGATATACGCGCGGTTCGATTGGTTTCAAGGTTAAAACCAATTTATACAGTTATCTGGAGCAATTATCGTTATCGGAAGTGGCAGTTAATATAATGGCTTTGTAGAGTAATAGCTCGTAAAGCAGCTTTTAATATTCATGTTTCAAATCGGAATAATGGCGCGGTGTAGGAGAATATTTCAATATTGACCTTCTTCCATGCAAAAAGTAATCCTGTGTAGACTACTTTTTTGAACAAAAAATTGAAGAATTTTTAAAATCAACTTTTGATTTTTTTATCGTTCAACTTGCTGCGAAATTATTAAACTTGCAAAACCAGTATGCCGCATATCCGCTAAAAATACGAGTTTTAGTTATTTTTCAGCTCGTAAAAAATTAAAAAGCCTAAGCCAACTATCACTGCAGGTTAACGCATGCGCTCGCCGAAGCGAGAAAAAATTCAAACTAGCGAAAAATCAACGAGCGTGAAAAAGGTATTAATTAGCGCGACAATATCTCGTCGGCCGTAAATCGCGCACTTTTTCTCCTGTGAAATCTCCCTAATCCAATCCATAAGTCAATTCCCAGCTCGTTCTATTCACAACTCGAAATATGCAAACTCGTGTGTCTCTGCGCGTTTTTCCCTTAATTGCGCCTTAATCGAGGCAATCAGTGCTGATTGATGCTCCCGATCTCTATCCGCCGCGTTGGTTACGTGCAATTGCGTACTCGCTCACGCACTCGTTGACTTCGTAATGTGCCGTGTGTAGCCTGTTGGACATATCAGGCGTCAGATGGAGCCGCGGGAGCCTTATCGCTATATTTATTTGGCGGCGCGGTTGGGCATAAACGAAACTGATAAGGATCAACTCGCTTAGAGTTACGCGCAATTGGGGTGATGTGTGTTTGAGGAATGGGCTCGTTTTCGGCGAGTGTAATAAGGCTCTGCGTAAGACGCGCAGGAGATAATTGACGACTTGGAGGGAGAAAGAGAGGGAGAGAGAGAGATTGTGTATATAAAGTACATACGGTAACGGAATTTTGATCGAGGGAGCACGACGGCCTTCTCTTTCGTTTTCGTAGATATTCGATGCGCAATTCGCGCATTGCCTCGGCAAGAACGCGAGAAATAGAATGGCAGAGAACGCGGAGTAGGATTCGGAACGATTTTAGAATCGCAAAATAAACTGATGAAAATATTACGGCGTCCAGTTTGTTGAAATTTTGGCTGAAATGTAAGGAGGAAAACTGCGCGGGTAATAAAAGTCAAATTTACTCGAGTGCATTAGAAAAATCGAAACGTCGAAGTTGTGCTAAATTTTCCATTACGTCCTTGAACCATTTGCCAACGACGTGAAATATTTTTAAAACTGTATTTCAAATAGTCCACATCGGCGGAGCAATAGAAATGGTCAAACTGCGCCGGGAGAACGCGCGGAGTGAGAAAGGCAGCATTGAACAGCCTTGCTCGCTACTGCCATCTGCAAGGCGTCGTCCCAAGCACGTACTCGGCTCTTTCTCTCTCTCTCTCTCTCTCTCTCTCTCTCCCTCTCTCCTCGCGACACGAAACTCCTCACACAATGAACTTTGCGGTCAACCGGAGTCTACTAAAGGGGAGTTCGTTTCCTCGAGGGGGATGATTCTCTCTCTCTCTCTCTCTCTCTCTCTCTCTCTTTCTGCCCTCCCCCTACAGTACACAGACACACAGACGCACACACACACACACACGCACACACACACACACACACACGCACACACACACACATGCACACACACACACGCACACACAGAGTCTTCCGTCTCTTCAACAACGCGGCCCTTGCTAATCTCGCAGCTCTCTAACCTCGTCTTTCTCTCTACTGTACACTGGAATCGAGCGTCGTGTGCACGTTCGTTCGGCTCCGCAACGCTGCTGATCATATCTGAAAAGCGAACGGAAATGAAAGAAAATCCAGATACGTGCCGGAGAGCGACGCTTTTTAGCCACTACTCTCGGATCGCTACTAGGCTTTTGCCGAAGGGTTGGGTCGAATTCGAGTTCGCTTGAAATTCAGTTTTACAATTATAAGCGATAAGGAGTTTAAAAGCTGTTGGAATTGTGGTTTACTCATCGATTTTCGAATCACGCGTGAATGAGGATACTGGAGTGGCTCGCTTTTTTTTTAATTTTTACGACTATTTAGTCGTCGTTTGACTGTGAAATGTAGATGATTCCTATTCGTGTAAAAACTTGACAGCGCGGTATAAATTGAAAGGCGGACGTTTATACGAATTTTACAACATTTTTGTTACTCAATAAATTATTATCTTTGCGTCTGACGAAAGAGTAAAAAAACGGCGGTATACACGTCTAAGAGTTGCTAATTTTAAAAAGTATAATAGGAAAATTTTCTGTATCATTTTATGTGTAATCTATCGAACCTACGTTTTATTTAACTTTTAGTATACAATTTATCAAACAACAAAGTTCGTATTTTTCGCGGAACATAATTTTTTATAATAAACGCGGCCAAGAATTTCGACTCGCCTTGTTGGATTTTATTGCGAGCCCATGCAGGTACGGCGACTTAGAAGGCCACTATAAAGTAAACTCTCTCAGGTACGAAATTCTTTTAGAACGAAAGGTACTTCTTTCCATTTTTCTGAGGGTTAACAAGTGATTACCTGCCGACGACTGTTTTGACCGTGGTGCACCCTTCGAGTCGACTCTTTCCTAAATTTGTTTTCTATGGCACATCGTAAAACCGAAATTTAATTTTTCTGACCAAGAGGCTTAGGAGTAATCGTTTTATGTGCCGAAAGGTCCGCACTTGTAGCGGCAGCAAGCGAAAGAAGAAAAAAAAGTTTATTTTGTTTGCCGAGAAGTGCCAAATGACACTTTCTCCTCGAGCGACGCGTTTCCGAATTTTTCGACCGACGAGTCGCTGTAAAGCAGTTGGTTTATATGGTTTTATGCTAGCTTTTTTTACGATAAGCTAACTACGCAAAAACTCGTCAAATTTTATGAAATTTTTCAATGCGCAGAAAATGAGTTACGCGCTGTATCGAGGATATCGTAAATAAATTTTATACTACCCCTGCGATAGACACATCAATGATTCCTTTATGATGAAATATTTATTCACACGCGGGACGGCAAAGTTTACCGACATAACTCAGCTCTATTGGTGATTTTGAAAATTTTACAGCCGAAAGATTCTCTCTCTCTCTCTCTCTCTCTCTCTCTCTCTCTCTCTCTCATATACGCGTCAGCGATTTATGAACGATTACAGAGGCCCATATTTGCGATGCAAGACCCGCATGCTTCGCGCGTGGAAAAGCTCGAGTCGATGTAGTCATAATCACCGCGGTATTTTCGCACGCTTCGCCGCGCGCTATACACCATACAGCTCTCGGCTCTTCCAATGATTCAACTCTCTCTTGCGCTTTTTTCTCCCTCTCTCTCTCTCTCTCTCTCTCTCTTTGTCTTCTCTCTTCTACCCGTAATAACATGTCGGGCATGTATATACGAGAGTTCGCGTGTATAATGATAACAACGATAGAGATAGTTGTAACAACGACAATAATGATCGTAATTGACGTTTCGCCGAGCTAATGTTTCTCCAGAGGAAAAAAGGATCGAACGTGCAGCTCGCCGGAGCGAAATTAACAAACACGAGGCGAGAGGTGAAGGTGCGTTTTGTGTCCGAGAAGTGCAGTTCGCGCTCCTCGAAAATTATAAGTGAAGCATACGCTCTCATTATCGCCGCGTGTAAGTCGATTTTTTCGTATATAATACTTACACGCAGGGAGAGGGCTTATTACGCAATTACGTCAGTCATTTCGGTCACATTACCGAGCCGCGATACCGTCTGTCTCGTTTCTTTTTTTTTCCTGCCTCCACTTTTATGTGTACTGCGATGAAGATCTCCGCCACGTTTTTTTTTCTCTTTCTCTGGCTTTTCTACCAGTCGATGCGTACGACTGTGTGAAGAGAGGGGATGCATGAGCCGATAGAGCGCGATTAAAAGTTCCGCAGTCGCGTGTACTACATTTCGTGCGGGGTTTGATTGAGTGTCGTAAAAGCGAAATTGAGGAGAGAGTTTTATCGGCGCTGTTAATTATTTGCGATTATCATGTTATTGCGTGTAGGTGAGGATTTAACATTCGCGGTGTTATTTTCATTCGCCGTTAATAGTTTACACTGATGGTATATAATAATCGAGCTTTGTCGATGTGCGCGCGAATTGAACGCGCTGGTAAAAAAAAGATGGGAAACTTTTTTTCTCCGCATGCGTGCTTTATATGAATTCGTATGAGTCATAAAATCGAGGATAGCATCGGTAAATTAATTCGATAGCTTTTTTTTGTCCGCGCATATTAGAATTAAAAATTCGATTTTTTCGTATTTTCATCGTAAAGTATATTCTGCTCCAACAAAGCCATCGATAGCAGCTCATTAAAATAATGATCTGCCCATAAGGATCGCGCATCTCAATGAATCCTAATAACCTGAATAGGCCGGGGCATCGGTGTCGGGAATACACAAAGAGCCCGTCATAAAACTCCGCAATCCAGAGCAGAGCGGTAGCAGCTAGTCGCTTCAAAAGCCGTAATAAACGGCCGAATATGAAGGCCGATCATCGTCCAATAATGCCCGCCGATTGTTTAAAAAAGAAAAGTAGATCAAGGAGCAATTTCCGCGCGCAGCCGCAGCTCGTCGGACAAAGCCGTCCAGATCATCATTATCATCATCATCATCGGCCTGTGTGCTCTCCCGGCTCTCGAGCGTATAATGGGTCCGACGGCTCGTCGATGTCCGGCCCAAGAGCTCCTCTCTCGGAGAAAGGGGACGAGAGACCGCCTCGCACAGGCTTACGTTGGCGCGACAGAGACGGAGCCAGAACAGGTTCGCACAGATGCGCGGCGGCGGCGGCGGCGGCCATCATGAATGCCCGTAAAATATGTATTCTCCCGGCGTGTAGAGGAGTCTCTAGGGGAGGGGAGAAGGGAGCAGGGTAGACGGAGATGGAGATAGAGACCGAGGGAAAACGCCGTGGGTGTCGGGAGACGCTGTGTATAGTGCGTCCGATGCTAAACTCCGCTATGCGCGCTTACAATACACCGCGAGATAGAAGAGGAGAGGAAATTCGAATGAAAAGACGCGTACGTGTATAAGCGAGAGAAAGAGAGATGGAAAATCGCAGCCGAGGTGGGGGACTCGACTGTCTCGTGTACACAGAGGGAGCTGCCGTTTCTCTGTCTCTGTGTTCGCGCGCGGAGGCTCTCTTTCAGAAGCTCACAAACGGCCAGCAACAGCGCAGAGCGACGGCTCGGCTCTTCCCGTCGGACGGCGTGCGGCGGATATGCCTGGGCTCGAGTGGGCTATACCTATACCTATATACGTATAACGCGCAGCAAAAAAAGCCCTCGGCGGATTGCAACAACGAGACCGAGGCGCAAACGACGAGTGCGCGATATTGCCGGGCTTTTCTTCCCGCATTTTCCGAGAGCTGGTAAGCGCGCAGAGAGGCTGAAATCGCGCGACTTCAATTTCTTTCTCCTCTGTTGTTTCTATCTCTCTCTTTCAGTTTCCAGGGATGCGCCCAACCTTTCATTTCGAGCGGGGAGCCAATTTGCCGTTTCGCCAAGGGATGTATTTTTCTTCAACGAGTGAATTTTGCAAGGACACATCTTGGATGTGTGCATGGGTGTGCGTTGCATGGATGGATGCAATTCTGGCGTCGCTATTCGCAAATTGAAACGAGGTTGTCGCTTGCTCGCTTCGAATGTCCTTCTCTTGTGTTTTATAGCAGGAACTGCAAAGCGATTATCGCGGAGTCACGCATTGTTGGCCTTACGGTCTGTTTAGAGAGAGAGAGAGAGAGAGAGAGAGAGAGAGAGGATGATGTCTTGTTCGCTTTAGCGCCGAGATAAAGAGCATAAAAATAATTTACGATATCAGACTTTTTTATTGGCCGGTCTCATTATACAAATGCGTATTATGTCGGATTCCCAGCCGCGCTATTTTTACAGCGCTTTCAGAACGGCTGTTAAATTAGCAAAACGAGTACAAAACTTAGTATGAAATAGCGCTCGCGCGCGCGTGGCTGCCGTCGCGGCATTAAAATCCTTTACTCTTTTATCAGTACTAAAAAGAATTTATAGCGTTACAAAATGCTCGCACACTAGCCGTCAAGATGAGTTATTAACATATAAGTAACTTTTATGGTTTCGCGAAGGTAAACAAAAAATTAGCGAAAATTTTACTTTATAATTAAATGCCCACAGGATTCCACGGCGTCACGCAGTCGTAATATTTTTATAACTCGTAATAACAACAACGGTAGCAAGCGCCGGGCTAACGCCCCGTTAAGAGGTATTTAATGAACAATACAGAGTGACATAATGGAACGGGAAAAAATTAGAGTAGATTCGTGTAAAACCAGGAGGCAAGTAGTGGTCTTTCTCCGTTCTCTCGGTTGAGGCGCAGTAAAAAGTAACTTAATCGAGCCGGAGGCCGAAGTTATTGCCCTTGGAATGGCCGAATAAAAATCAGCGGCCGAGAGAGAGAGAGATTCTCGAGCCTCGAGCGGCAGATAATTAAAAGCGTAATGAGAGCTCGCATCGCTTCAAGAATATCGTCTAATCTAAAGGCAATTCGAGAGAAAAATGCTCCGAATACCGGAGCAACACTTATGTTCCAGCTCTGCAATTACACCGGGTCGCACTGCGGCGGGAAAATATCCACAAAATTTTCTTATACTACAACTCGTATCGCACTCGACCTCCATTTTAACGTTATATCCGCTATCTTCCTTATTGCCTTGGGGAGGCTCGATCCGAAGAAGGGATAAGGCTGGCTCTCTCGTGTGAGAGTCCGCTGCTCGTGTATCGAGTTACCCCTTTTTGGATTATGCGATTATTTACGATTTACGTGTATCACGGAAATTACGAGTCGAAGATGCCGGGTTTTACGGCAGTAATTACTGCTATAAGACGAGCATTGGGATCGTGTGTGTATGCTCTGAGCGCGCTGCTGCTGCTGCTGCTGCTGCTCGAATCGAGCTTTTATTGCCAATTTCTTAATTATTTAATTGGTTATTATCGGACAACGCCTAGAGATGTTCTTGAAACGTAGCGTTACTTATATTTCGCGAGGAAACTTTTTCGGTCGAGAGTTTGTAATTTTGTTCGTTAACAGTGTTTCATAAATCTATTCGTACACGAGTTTTATTGCTGTTCTCGAGGCGTCAAAAATAAAAGTGTTGTTTCGAGAATTGATGATACTTTTACTGAAACAATATTGTCTAAAAGTTTATTGTTTTACTCAGTTGAATTTTTTACAATCTTCCTCGAGAACCTTAAAAATTCAATAAAGATATGTAAAAGCAGACGCATAAATTTCGCCGAGAGCCGCATACTTAAAAGCGTAAAGAACTGCAAATATTTTCAGATTACAATCTTTTGTCGTGCAGTAAAGATACCACCGCGGGGTAATTAGCCTAACTCTTTTAAAATGAATATAATATCGTTAGCGATTGCGCAACGCTGAACAGTATATTGACGTTATATTTTCGTTTGTTATCGCTTTATTATTTTTCAACCGTTATATAATGCATCTGCGCTTCAATCTCTCTTTCAATTACCATAAATATTTTCCAAATACAAAAGGGCAAAAAATCTTTCGAAGCAAATAAAGCCAGCGTATACCGACCAAGTTGCACACGCGCAGCCACGTGGATGGTTCCAATACTACCGCTATTTTCCCGTACATTTTTATTCCAGCGGCGCAGGGCACGTCCTTTAATATCCAAACCAATCTTCTCCGCCGCACTACCGCTTTTTCCATTTTTCCATTTTCCCCTCTCTTTCATATTTTTCTCTTCTCGCTGCTACACTCTGCTTCACAAAAATTGCTATCACATCATATCCCTTTGTCCGCTGACATTTTTGAATTATTTTCTTTCTCTCCATGCAGGTTACACAATTTTTAAAAATTTTCTCTGATTTTTCGAAATTCGTTCGTCCTCTAATCACGCTTCTAAAATCTCACTTTGCTCTCGGACGTCGAATAACTGGTATGAAAATTCCATCTGATATTCTTGCTTTTCCTCGCGCATAAAAGCCGTTCAAGAAGGTTCTCTCGCGACATCAAAGCGTCTATCTTGGTAATGCATCCCCTCGCATCTTGCCTTTTCCATTTCCTCTCATCGCCGGCGCTCTTTCTATTCATCCCCAGTCTTCTGCTCCTGCATTTATCCATACATATAGAGAAACTCGGCCTCGACTCCTCGAGAAGTCGAATCGCGCGAGAGCTGAAGCCCAGAGCAGCCGTAGAAGCGCTGCAGCACGTTCCTCTCTTCGCACGCTCTCTTCTACTTATAACCGGCCAGAGAGCATAGCAGCAGCCGCCCCCGCGCGTCCGATAAACTTCTCGCGTATGCCCTCTGTCTATATCTCCTCTTCCTCCTCCTCCACCACCTCCTCCGGGTTCGGAGACAGGATAGCACACCCAGGACTGCACTCGCTTTCATAGGATGGTCAGGGCAAACGCCGTGCCGCGTCCATCCCCCCCGACACCTATAGCCTCTCTCGTCTTTATTTCCGCTGCCGCTGCTGCTGCTGCCGTGGCATACTGCTATAGAGTATGACCTTCCCTCGGCGCCCCTTTTTCGCCCCTTCTCTCTCTCTCTCTCTCTCTCTCTCTCTCTCTCTCTCTCTCTCTCTCTCTCNTAGTGCACCGCGCGTGTGCCTTTCTCGGCCGATATTATACAATGCAGCTGTACTGTGGCGCGGGTGTAATAAATTCGTTGATGTCGCGATACATATCCGCGCGTGGATTTTACAAGTCATGCGCTTTGAATAAATAATTTCGGACTATATACAGCTATGCTGTGCTGTCTCTCGGGTGAGATTTTTTCTTCGTTTTCAGTTTTTCGCTTCTATATATACTCAATTGCATTGTTCCGGGTTCTTTGTGCTCTGTAGGTATAAGCGTCGATACACATAAGCTTTTTCTATAGCTCAAGCAGTATATAGACGTGCTGTAAATCTCGACGGGGATGAAAAGTAAATTGTAACTATTATGTGTTGGGTACGCGATGAGGTTGTTTCTTGTAGAAAGCGGCGAGAGCTTACTACTATTATAAGAAGCATGCAAATATCTCAGTGCGCTTCCGACTGGGTAATATGCACACGTATAACCTCGATTTCGTACCGCAAATCATATACGGCGTAGAGAACAAATTTCATCTCTCCGGAGATAGAGAGTTTTTAATTGGCGAAATATTTCATACACTTTTATTAAATTCATTCTACGAAAGACTTTGACGCACTTTATATTTATCACGATAACAAACGCCAACCCCTCTCTCTCTCTCTCTCTCTCTCTCTCTCTCTCTCTCTCTCTCTCTCTCTCTCTCTCCCTCCAACGACGACGACGACGACGACGACGACGACGACGACGAGGAGGACGAAGAGAGCGCATTCCCCGGCGGCGATTCCAAGCGACCCACGGGAGGACACAATGCAGGCAGATGGCATTTTCCAGCTTGATAACGGCGAAATCGAGTTATTCCGAGGCGGCGAATAAGCTGCTTTTCTCTATTCTTCTCTCGCGTCAGAGCTGTATATTATACACGTATATAGGAGGTATATACACGCTGGACGTGGCGAAGCTTTATAACGGTAAAGTAGGCGATTCGAATCTATGCCCGTACTCGGCTCGCAGCCAAGAGAGCCATTCGAGCTCGTACTCGAGACTGCGAGAGAGAGATTTTTTAATTAACTCGCCGAGCTCGCTGCAGAGCTGGATTAGTTTCAGGCGACGTCATTTCCGAGTAAATTGTTCACACTGATTTGTCCGTTTCTCGAAGTAATCGCTTTTCTTGTCAGTAGTAAAATCCTGATTGACTTCGAAAAGCCGTAAAGCCCGACTTCGCCGTATAAGTGCGAGATGATATTTTTTACTCGTCGTTTACGATTCATTTGCGAACCGTTAACAAGTCCGCTCGCGATAGTCATATAATTTCGCTCTTTCTCTCTCACTCTCTTCTCGCGATACACATTTCTTCCCTCTCTCTCTCTCACTCGTATAAAAAGTACGACACTATTCGCGCTCGAAGTTCCCGATATTTATACCATAGCAATTTATGCGATAACAACTGGCTTTAGTATCATTTTTATCGAGCTGGCGGCGTTTCGAGTAGATGCTTACATAAATGTAAATTGAATATATACGTATAAGCGAGCCGAAAACGTACGCGATATTTTCGCATGGCAGCTTGCTCGCTTGAGATTGCTCCAGAGTGACTCTGCGACTTTAATTAGCCAGTATTGCGTCACTTAACGATCGTATACAGACGCGAAAAAAAGCGCAACCATCTCCTCGCAACCAGTTTCGCATAACTTGGCCATAACGCGCCATGCACGTCGTCGTTGATTAATTATAAAATCCACTTACCGCGATCGTAAGCAAAAAAAAAGTATCCGCACCCCGATCGACTCTTATTAAGTTACCGTATGCGCGCGGTAGCTAGTCCGCGATCGTCGAAGAAAAAGTACATCGGATAGTAATAATCGTCCGCCGCGATGATCCGCTCTATTCAAAGTCGAGCTCCTCCCCCCTTATATATACACACCGTGTGTAGAAGCAACTTTGCCGTAGCGACGGCGGCAGCGGCTTCGCTTCCAGAGTGGAACTAATTAAGGACGTCTGGTTTTAATTAAGCCTGAAACGAGCGAAGATGAGAGAATCGAATGAACGCCGCCGCTGCCGCTTCTGCTCTCGGCAGCCCTTGAGAGCACGAGCGAAACGGGAAACGAGAGAATTCGCGCAGAGTATAGGACTGTAGGCGCATTACTTCAGAGGCGGGATTGGCTTTTCTCCGGATCTTTGTATCGCGCGCGCTTTGAAATTGCGAGAAAAAAAGGATATAAGTACGAAATGGGAGAGTCGATATTATGAAGACGCTGGATGTAGTTAATTGGTTTACTTGTATGCGCGCAAGAGACTTTCGAGGAAAATATTCCGCGATTTTATAGAAATTTCCTTGTAAATTAACGATGTCCGGGGACGAGTTGCGGTATAAAACCTGCACTTTCCTACGACGCCGCGATAAAGTCATGTTGGTAATTATATAAACGATGCCGATCGAGTGGGTGTCACGAATAATCATAAGTCTAGAAAGAAATGAGATCTAGAAAGTATCTCCTGTATACTCTTTCCTCGAGCCTTTGTCTCGGCTGTCCTATACCCGATGCATCCGCGCGACCAAGGGTAAAATATTCGAGGCTCGCGAGTGCACGGCTCCGCCTCGTTCCGCCATCGTCCTCTCCGCTCGCAACTTCTTCTTCTTCTTCTTCTTCTTCTTCTTCTTCTTCTTCTTCTTTTCGTCCTCTTTTTCTTCCCCGGAGAGAAGCGGCAGCGCGCAATTATCAGGTACTTTAATGCGCGCCGTACGGCCGAGTCGATTTTTTAAAACCGCGCCGGATAATTGAGGATTGCGGTGAGCCTCTTCTTGCAGCGCGAAGCTTTTCTTCTTTCGTGCGCGCCTCTATACGCTGTGCGCTGAGATGACTGTATATACACCAAGCGGAGGATAATAATAAGAACAACGGGTGTATAGGTGGACGTTGGTCCACCCGGTAAAGTCTATAAGTGGCTGCGGGGCCTTTTATTCGTGTAATTGCCGACGAACAACTTTTTACCGGACTTTATTCGAGAGTAACTTACCGTTTTCCCCTCGCTCTCCCGCGCGCGGGATTCTCGTTTTTCGGCATCGGCTCGCGATCCTTATTCGCGCGCGCGCGCATTTTTCGAATAAGAGATAAAACCGCCGTCTACGGGAAAATACGACTCACGGCTTCTTTTACTGCGCTTAGTACACGCCGAATATTAAATCAGCCTCTGTGTCTCTCTCTCTAATATAAAACCAAAGCGAGAAACTCGCCGGCGTTTTATCAGTGCTTTATGTCGCGACATTCGCCGTAGATAATCTCGCATTCGCGTAAGTTATTCCTGGTGTACCGGCCATTTCGACTCACCCACGCATTCTCCCACCCCTTCGTTCGGCCATTGGTGTATGTGGTTTTTCTATGGGTTTTATCGATCGGTATCGGGGGAGGCTAGCTATATACGCTCATATAGCGTGAACAGACGGAAGAGATAGATTAACGGAATTCTATACGTGCGACGACCTGAAACGAGATATTTTATGGAACGCCTTGGACTGTAGTGCGCTTTTTTCGGGAGTTTATTTCCGCGCGTGTCGCCGGCGTGTAGATGCGATTGGATCGAGATAAAGAAGGCGATCGCGTTGTTGTAACTAGAATTTACGGGTTAATAAAAGTACGCAATGCATAAACTGGAAAGTGTTTATGCGGAGTCTCGTGTTTTCATTGAGATTTTTACGCATACCGCGAATGTGAAATCGGCGATGATTGTAATTTACGTAGTCATTGTTAAACGAAATCGAAGGTTACGCAATTTCTCGCATTGCGCAATTCGTCGAAGAACTCGTAGTGGCCGTGTATTTATTTATTCACTCGCGTGATTATTGGGCAATAAAATTATCCGCGAAAACGCATAAACCAGTGTTGCGGCTCTTTCTCCGCGCAAAATAACTGCGCTCCGCAATTTTCGATTAAAAAACCCAACAAAAAATGTAAGTATCGCGCACACGCGCTGCGCAAACAAATACTTTTCTTCGGAGTAGTACTACTCTGCGCTCATACGGCAACGTTTACGGCGTCTAGCAGTAAAATCCTTCTCTCTCTCTCACTCTCTCGCATGTACGTATATGTGGACCGCTCTTTTTCGCAACCAATGCAAAACCCTTTTTCACTCCGGCACAACAATTTTTCTCCCTCTCTTATCAGCGTATACATATTTACCCAGGCGAAGAAAAAAAAAACAAACATTTTTCCGCTGGCAGCATCACAGGCTTTTTTGTCGGCGGATATCAGCAGCAGCAGCAGCAATCCCCCGTAGGCGAGGATTACGGTCCTCCTCCTTCTCCTCTTGCGGCGCGCAAATTCTCCGCCGCCGCCGACGCTTTTTTCGCTAGCGGGGTGGTACGTAATTTGCATATTTTGTTAGGTTAAATCTAATAAAAACGGGCTACACTATAGCGCGCGAGCGCCTCCTCGACGAGATCGGCGGAACGAGTTCCTCGCACACATGCACGCGGGACGTCGTGCGCGCATATGAGAGGGAATGCAAAAGTGAAAGAGAAAAAAGAGAAGGAAGCAGGAGGAGAGAACGATATGGGAGGAGAGAAAGAGGCGTAGAGTATTGTGCAGACTCGAAGGAAAGAGAAAACACAAACAAACGGCTGTACGAACTTCCTGCGTATGTGTTTGTACGTATTTCGCCGTGATGATACGTGACAAAGGAGCGCAATTACTCGCGCCGCCGCGTCCCTCTGCTTGAAGTCGGCCAGTCGCCTGTGTTTCGTCTCGCGCGCAGAGATTCGTCCCGCGTAATATAATATAAGAGGCACAGTTACACGCAACAACGATGGCCGTCTTATATATAGCTGGACATCTGCGTCCCGACCTCTACAATGAAGATGATTGCGGTGGGTTTGAGACGGCGGCAGGAGAGCCGCTCGTTCTTTTGTCTCTCTCTCTCTCTCTCTCTCTCTCTCTCTCTCTCTCTCTCTCTCTTGTACTCGCCTCGGACCGGGCGTATTATGCACGTACAAGTGCCTACGAGTCGAGCCTCGTAATGTATCACACATCAGCGTCACACTGTATTCAGCAGGAAAAAGCAGCTTCCTCGCACACGGAGACCGTTGAATTGCCCGAGTAATGCTCGAGTTTCGCGGTTATGTGCTCGCTTAAAAATAGACTACTTATACACGCGCACCGGCTGTCTCTGGATCAACGGACCGTCGACTACTGACGAGCCGAACGGCCTTGCGACTATATAGTCGAACCTAATTTCGTTGGACTCATTGAGGATGCGCGAAAAATACTCGCGGAGAGAGACGGACGTGTGAGTCAAGTTAACTGCCGGTATGCTCGAAACGGTTTATTTGCGACCGAGTTGATTTTCTGCTTCTGTATACCGTTTTTAATCAAGATAACGCATTTGATGCGGTGTGTCGGGTGAATTTGAATTCATTCATATGGTCTCTAAAAACTGTTCTCCGTGCATTTGACCCCGTTAGAAGGGCTATAGCCGACGACCCAATTATCAGACACTCTGATGTATTTATTTCAGATCACAACACACGAGTATAGCTCGGCTCCAACTTACGCAACGCGCAGCCCCCATTAAGCGCTCGTCTTCTCGGCTCTAAAAATAAAAGGGCGGCCTCGTTTAATGGCATTTGGGGGTCGATCGTCGCGCGCGTCAAATGTCGAAAGCTTTCGCTCTCTCTCTCTCTCTCTCTCTCTCTCTCTCTCTCGTTTTTATGAGGACGCACGCGGCCGGCTCCTTCGCGAGCATTAGCGCCTAGAAGAGTAGGAGGCGGACTGCGACGGATGACGGCCTTGTTTGTCGTAAGTTATTTATTATCGGCGAGCGCGAGAGCGCGAGCAAAGGCTTGCAGAATGTCGGCGCGGTGCTGGTGACCGCCGCGCGCGCGCACGCACAGAGTCGAGCCATCAACGTCAAACGTAAATTAACGACGTGGCTTCCTGGGTTCTCCTTCTGCAGGTATAGCGTATTGAGCGACAGTGGCGACGACGACGGCGACGACTCATCGCGAGAGACCGGACTTTTATCGGTTTCTCAGGCTCCGCGGATTCTTGGTATACGCGTCGGCTCTGCTAATTTCCCGTTTTTTTTTCTGGAATGCGTGTGTTATATCGATCTTTAATTTTCCTCGGAAGATAGGAAACTGGATTAATGTACGGTGAGCTCGATCGTAGAACTGGTTTTCCGATGCGAACTGTGTCAGAGGAATTATTTATTCCTTGGAAGTGGGAAAAAGTCGGTACATTTCAAATGACGCCGATAAAAACTTGTATACGCCGTCTCGTGGATTAATTGTCGTTATTTTTATTGCGAGTTTTCCCCGTTCAATACTGGATTAATTATTCAGCGCGACGAGTGCAGAAACAAGATATCGGCTCCGCGAGGTGATAAACAATTTTTCCTTAATCATCCATATACACACTCCTCTTCATGGACTCCACACGACGTGCAAACACTGGCGGAAGCATCGTTCAACGGTCGAAAGTTCATTAAGCCCCGACTTTTACTGCGTTCTCTCGAAAAACTCACGTGTGTCCGACAACAAACGCGCAATAACGCCGGCGAAACCCATTTGTCCGTAACAATGATAATAACAACAAGCCTCGCGATTGTCACGTTAGCGCAGCCATTCAAGAAGCATATCCGCATCTCGGGACATACGCACACGCGAGAAACTCATTTCCAAGGAGAAACGTCTGGCGTCTCGTGATAAACGCTCGTCTCAGTTCGAGCGAGGAAGAAGAAACGTCAGCTGGCGCACTCTCTTTTTCCATTTCGCTCTCGGCTCGCTCGTCAACTTTCGTCTCACTCGAATCCGTGCCTCTGACTCTTTCTCAGGATAGGAGACACCATAGGAGTGCGAGAGAGGAAAAGTTCGGGGCGCAATTTTCCGTTAGGCTGCAGCGGGAGAGAGAGAGAGAGAGAGAAGTCGCGAAAAAGTTGAAAATTGCGCGGATGACTTTCGCGATCCGTACGTGTCCGACGTGAGAGGTTTTCCGAGTTGAAACGACTTTTCTTCGATCAGCGGATGTGTATTAGCGACATAAAAATTAGGGAGGAAACGCGCGATGGAGCGAGATATTGTATACGGGGTCGCGCCCCGATATAAAAAGATCATCCGTATAATAATTTCATCTAGATGGATCCCGGTTTATTAGCTAAGATACGGGCTTATTAAACTAGGATCTTGATAAAGCAGGAGATAGGTTTGTGGCTCGGGTATCCCATAAGATAGCGTATTTTGTAAACTCGTTATTTTTTTTTTCAGTGGATATCAACTCCCGAGGCTCGAGATCTCGGCGAGATAAGTCGACTTTACGCACGTGTAACGCGAAAGCTCGGGGAAAGATGCAGCTGAATTAATCTGTTCTTTCGTTTATTTTTGTTGGCGTACACAGCACAATCGAGAGCTCTGATAATTTTCCTTTAGATTTCAGACTGGCAGACAAGATGCAGCGCAGCCTGCTGCTTTCGCAACCTTATTGAGCTTGTAACTCGTGTGTACGCAGAGCGCAATGTGAAATTTAAGGGAGGAAAAGAGCGTAGCCAGGAGCAAGATGTTCATTGCAAGCCGCCGGTATACACTATATAGGGAAGCTCGGAAGGGCGGTCTTTCGCTGCCGCTGCAACCGGCTTATTTCGCCTTCACTTTATATGCAGGAACGAACTTTCCTCTCTCTCTAAGGCTGTGTGTGTGTGTGCGTGTATCCGACGGACCTCTGACACGAAATATATATAGGTACGCGCGAGAGAGAGAAGCAAAAAAGCGGCGGTGGTGGTGGTAGGTATAGGTAGAGCACAACACGCATAGTCTCGACGAAATAGAGGAGAGCGCGAACTCGTTGCCGGCGCTGCGGCTCGAAGTAATATTAAAGAAGGAAGCAAGAGAAAAGGGGATTGCCTTAGGAGAAGAGCGAAGGAAAGGGTTTTTCTCTTTATCCTTGTTGTTATTTAAGCCAGAGAGAGCCGGGCACGTCCGACTCGAAAGAAGAAGGAGAAGGAGCAGCAGCTTCTGTGCACTTTGTTTAATCTTATGCGTCTGGAGCTTGGCTTTCTTTTCTTCTTCATACCTATAAGCCGCGGCGCTTTTTCTTCTTAATTACTTGACTTTCAGGCCGACGCCCCACTTGATTTCCTTCTTCTCTCTCCTCTTGTCTCGCGGAAATCTCTTGAGAGAGACCCTCTCTGAATTTTCATTGATGTAACGAAATAATTTCGACCCTGGGGCTCTCGCTCTCTCTCCTGCTTCTTGTGAATTTTGAAACTTCATTAAATCGCCCTGTTCCGCGCTCGCTCGTTTCGCCGCGCGGAGATTTGCGAGTTTAAACCAGTTTTTAGGCGTGAAGTAATTCCATCACGAGGAGACCCGGGCAGTTTGCCTTTTTAATTTTAAAAACGAAATTAACGAACTTTAATGCACATCGAGATTCGTAGTACGGAAGGCACGAGATCATGAAAAACGCCCATATCAAATATCACAAATTTCACAAGCCATTACCGATAGCTTCATCCCCCCGTATATCGGTATACATATATACAAGTCAAACTCCGATCTCCCCTCGGGCAAAAATTCGGGCAAAAATTCGGCATGAAATAAGATCGCCCGGAGAGAGAAACACTTTGCGCGCACTCGGCCCTATCTTTATTCAAGCGAGCGAGCGCCTGCCTGCACACACCCTCCCGCGCGCGCGAGTTCGTTCCTTTGTTTAATCTCGCGGCGCGCGATACTCGAACGCAGAGAGGAGGCACCGCCTCTTCCTCCGCGAGTCGCGTGTGTATTATTTGCGAGCGAGGGAGGCGTTATTGTAATGTAATTTTTTTCGCCTTCTGGCTTTTGTTGTCTTTTAGGATCGGGATGGGGTTCGCTTTGCTTGGTTATAGTTTATTCGATCTTTTGTTGGACACAACTTTGTTGGAGGATAAATTGTTTATTAATAGAATAGTCATCGTACAGTTGTTTTTACACTTGAGCAATATTCTAAGTCGGTATTACTATAATAGTCTCTCGATTTTATAATCTCGGAGTAAATGTACATAAAGCGTTTAAAATTCCGCAGCGGCTTACTCATACTTTTTGCGATAAAGTTATATTTCTCGTTTCAGCCTGTATATTATAAAGTAATCGGGTAAAATATGCATAATCCGCGACTTAAAATAACAAATAATTAACAATTATAAATACACTTATTAAGCCATGCGAATACATTTTTATCACTCGGTAATGCGTTACTCGCGAAAAGAGTGCCTTATAACATTCCTAATTCAATTAAAAGGCTATTTTACGGCTTCGCGAGGTATCGATTTTCTCCGTATACACACGCAAACAGAACAAAAGTACGAGAGCCGAGTATAAAAAGCCCGAAAAAAGAGCAGCAGCAGCAGCGGCGGTGGCGGCGGCGGCGTCATGGAATATCCTCTCTCTTTCTCTCCCGAGAACTGCAAATGTATAGTTATCTGAAACGTTTTCACCGAACATTATTACCCAGTCCCAACTTCCTTATTTTATTTATTGTTATACTCCCTCGATGTCGGCGCGTTGTATACAGTACATTAGTATACCTATACATATGCGTCCTTTTGTTTCCCTCCTCTCGTTCCCCTTCTTTCGCAACTCCTCGCTCCCTCTCTTTCTCTCTCGCTCTCGCTCTTGGTGTTGGCCTCGGCTGATCCGCCATTGAACCTTGTATCTCTCCGTCTCTCTCATCCCTTTTTCAGCCTTTCCTCCAGCAGCGGCAGCGGCAGCAGCAGCGCAGTTTCCGAGGAGACGAGCGAGCGCGCGCGATTTCTCCGCGCGCTTCCAGTTCGAAATTGTCGCTCTACCCCGGCCATTGGGGTCGTTAGTTCTGTAATTTACGGGGTTTAAGGGAGCGCGAGGCGAACCTGCTCTCTCTCTCCTTCTATCGTATCCCGAAGGCTTGTGCGCCGCCGCCTCATCGACCGAGCTTATACTTTTATCTCGACTTTTTACTCTTGTTTTTCCCTCTCTCATTCTGCTCTTTTTCTCTGTCTTTCTCTCTCTCTCTCTCGCTTGGCGTTTCTCCGACTCGCTCCGCCATATTCCCAATCTTAATATTTTGATGTTCTTAAGAGCCGCCATAAGATATCCCAGCCGCGGAATAAACTGAGAACGAACTCTCGGCTCTACCACGCGGACATGCCAGATTCCCTCGTGCGCGCGAGAGAGGAGACGACTCTGTTGCTTTTTTTTCTCGGGGAGAACGTCCCTGCGACTACGGCCCGTTTCGAGCTCTCTAACGGCGGTGTTATCCAAACAATGTCTATCGTATACCCTCGGCAGATGAATGCGATATAATAATTTCATTCGCTTATAAGATTTTAATCCTCGATCGCTGACTGTAAATTGTGACCTGACGCGCACGAAGCGATGGAGGGATAAGTATATAGTTGCCATTGCAATTCGGCTGAAAAAGTTGTAAAAATTGCGAAAGTGAAACTCTCGGCAGTTAACTGAAATACAAACTCTCCGACGACTTTTAGCCTTTATTCTCGTACGCGGTGTCGATGCTACTGCGATTTTGATATTATCGTCGAATATTACGACTTTAATAGACCGGCGATGGCTCCGTGGTAAACCACCTGCCTCCCGGTCAAGGGGTCGTGGGTTCGAGCCCCCATCAGGGCGATCAGTTTTTTCAGATCCGATGGAAATCTTACTCACGACACCGGGTTTGAGAAAGGCGTAGGTGTGATGAGCCTACCCTGGAAACTTTCGAACGCTAAAATTCATCTAGAAACACAACACGATACGTTGTGAGGCCATGAACTTTCGAGTTCGAAAAAGCCACCCATTTATTTATTATTATTACGACTTTAATGACGCAGCTCGTAAAAGAAACAGCCATTTTCCAAATTCTCGATGAAACCCGACCCGAATAAGTGTATAATCCGATGTACAAAATGATCAACTTCGTAATGCCCACCTCCTACAGCAGACTCACGTACATCGCTTGCGGAGAGAAAAAGCCTTGGAAAATTCTGTGAATAACTCTCGTCACTGTAATACCGTCTCTCATTAAACGACTCTACTTATAACTGCGCCAGCTATTCCAGTCAGAGCTCTCGCCATAAAGCCTGTGCAACAGCAGCAGCGGCAGCATCCTCCTGACGGATGGATCAGTCGCAGACGAAAAACGAACGATACCAGCCCGATGCAGCATCGCCCTCGTGACATGTTTATATCGCGCGCCTTGATATTCCATCCCGGCCTCCTCTCGCCCAGTCGTAATCCTCGCATCATGGCATCGGATCCACGCTTCCGCTCTATGGCACGTATATACACGTCGGGCGTATACCTATATTCATTCTAGCGTATAGAGGGTGAGAAACGCCTGCGTATGACTCCGTGCCCGCGCGCTCGTGCTAATTGCGGCGCGTTATTTACGAGGCTCGGCGACACCTACGCTTTCGCGAATCCGAGGGCAGGACAGCGGGGAAAATGTATTATATTCGGAACGAAGGACAATTTCGTTCTTTGTGCGCGCGGCGACGCCAGTGAGCGTGTGACGTGTCGTTACAGATGGCCGCCATTGTCCCTCCGCAGTGCGTGCTATACTGCGATCGATATATCGCTTGTCGGAGTGAATATATACCGTATGTGTGTACTTTTTTGAGGGCGAGAATGGCGCCGTTTTTCGGGTGTAATGTAGAGAGAGAGAGAGAGAAAACTACTGCGCGCGGGGAATTGATTATTTATTGGTCTTTGTATGTCGGTGACGATGGAAATTGTTATTTGGAGGGGCGTGATGATGAGCTGCTCTGTCCAAGGTTCTTCGGGAAAGTCGGTTGGGAACATTTTTACGACCCCGTGGAAAATATTACGTTGATTAATAAGCGAGCGTAATAATACTAATTCGGCGTTGTACGTTCGGCATAAAAATTCACAATAATTACTTAAGTTATCCGAGTAATGGGACGCCAAGCTCGATTTCTTCGAGAATCGAAAAAAGAAGCGAGCCACTTGAAAAAAACATCCCAACACAGAGCAGCCCCCTCTCGGCCAGAAAAAGCATAGCCGCATCATGCTGAGCTGAAAATGAAGCTCTACAGCGGCCGCAGAAGAAGAAGAATAAGAAGAAGAAGAAGAGGAAAAAAGCGCAGGATGGAAGCCGCTGGCCATCATCCTGCGCGGATGCATGTACATAATAATATTCGAAAGTCGAAACGGATGTACGCGCGCGCTCTCTGTGTGCATAACGAATATACGCATAAAGCTTCGGCGTATAGCGCAGAGAGAGAGAGAGTCACGCTCGAGCGAAGAAGAAGAGTGGCCCGCGGTAATGGCGCATGGTAAATGGTAATAACTACTAATAACGGATAAGTGTTTGCACAATATCCCGTCCCGCCTGCGCAAGACGTATCGGTCCGAAAGAAAGAGTAGCGAGATGCGTAGACGAGTAAAAGAAGAGGAGAGTTAAGCGAGCCGTGACATTAAAGACCGCGCGAGTACTTAATTATATAGTAATCCCGCGGCGCTCGCGCATGTGTACCGTTGCGAGAAGCCCTAGCGTCGGAAAAATCCACGCGGGTCGTCCCGACGAAACAGAATGAGTTTTTCGCGCTCGTGTATACACACTGCACTGTGCGCGAGTTCCGGAAACATTAATGCTCCCCGCGCGTACAAATTCATGAAAGTTTAGCCGTTATACAAAAAGAGGATGGCCACTGCGGAAAAACGCTCGAGGGTATACGAGGAAAAAGGAGTATTTTTAATTCTTGCTGGGATACGGGAAAAAGTTGGAATCAATCATTACGGGTATAAACAGAGGGAGGCGATACGCGCGCGTAAGATTTCGGAGAAGAGAAATTCCGGAGAGTCGGTAAATCAATCGGAAGAAAGGAATAAAGCCGTGAATGGTCAGGTCCCAGTGTAAGGAACGTGGAAAAGTGAGATAAAAAAGATCGTAAAATTATGTCAATGACTCTTCGGGATATACCAGCATAGAGAGAAGCTAGTTCTGACGACGATTCATCGGGGTTTTAAGAACTTTCTTTTTGAGCGCGTAAAAGTGTCACGTTATCCGGTTATTGGTCGGCATCGTGGCCAATGGCCATTAACTACTGCATTAACCCCGCTTTTATCTCGGCTCGCGAGTATTGGGACTCTCCGAAGTCAAAACTGTTTTCTTCCTCTTCGACTTGACAGAGTAATAAAACTTACTTGTTTCATTAACGGCATAAACTCGAATGTTATGTATTCCGCTCGTGAATTATAATCAGCGGCGATTTCGCTTCTTGCACACTTGTATAATATAATTCGCTTGCATAGATAAAATTTAACCATTGAACAGCGCCAGTACACCATAAACTCATTTTTAAACGACGTCTCTGCTGCAGCGAGAACTCGAGCGTTACACAGCTATCCGAAGTCGGTTTTGAATATCCGTTATAGCGTCCTTGCAGCGCACACTAATGTAAGTCCGCAACGAGAGCTTCAAACGACCCGTCGGGCCGCACACACAGTAGCCTACTGTATACTCGGAAAATATTCAAGCGTCATCTAGTACTCCGTGACTCGTTCTCTCAACTGTAAATTCTGCATAATCCAGTAATTCATCTAATTGAGTGAACGCAACTCTCTCGCGCGAAAGATCGCAACGCGCGGGTCCGTATAAGTCGGCGCGATTATACACATACTCGGAACAATTACCGTCCATCACGCAGCGTGTTCGGAAATTCTTCCGTCTGCGCCTACACGATCTCTCGCGAGGCCATTGATCGAGAAACACACGCGGGCGAAGCTCGTGTACACGTATATACGCCGTTACATCAATCATCCCGCGCACAACCGACGTTTCCAATCTCCTCGAGGAGGAGCGAACACATCCCAGAGCGTATCGATTGTCCATACGACGACATTAACATACCTATGGCGTGCGGCTTCGTTTCTCTTTCCCCGAAGCAGAAGAAGAAGAAGAAGAAGAAGCAGAAGCAGAAGCAGAGAAGGAGCCAAAACCCCCCGAGGAAAAAAGGAGAATATCGAGCCGCCGCTCATGGATAAATCATCGCGTATCTCCATCTCGCTCATATAGTCGACCTTCGGCAGCAGAAGCAGTAGCATCATCGTCGCGTCCGCGAAGAGCCCGGCGAATCCGGATTGTTGCACGACGACGAGTCTCCATATGTATATAATACCGCAGCTAACTGTTATAACCGCAGAGAGAAGTGACGCTCGGGTAAAAATGGCCGAGCAGCTGCGGGAGAAAGAGAGAAAGAGAACGTGCCGCCCTTCGCTCGCTCGCTGCGCCGATGCCGACATGGCGTCCAACAAGTAGCGGCGGACGGGAGGCTGCGTGTGTATAGCACACACAGTTCTCTCATATATGGCGTTACGCTCTCGCCATTCTCGGCTCGAGTAAATGAATATTGCGCGAGAGAGCCGTGTGGTAAGTAAGAGGAGAGAGAGAAAGGACCCTTTCTTCTTTTCGCGCACACTGGACACACGAGCAATAATGCTCGTTCGCGCGTTCTTGCCTCGACGCTTTTCTGGGGAGCGAGAGAGAGAGAGAGAGAGAGAGAGAGAAAGAAAGAGAGACGATTGTCGTCTCGGGGATTCGGAGGAAAATGAAAATGTGAGACGCGTTTGTGTGTACGCTCGACTACTGCGTGTATTTTTTTCTCTCTGCCTTTTCACAGTTGTACCGTAGCGAGTTAGGAAAATGCAAATGGGAAAGATCGGGCGACTCATGCTGCCGCGGAGGAGATTGGTTTATTGCATATTAGCTGTCGGCGGCGTTGTTTAAAAAATGCTTAGTCGCTCTTAGCATGGAGTTGAGGAACAAGGTCCTTCGAAATACTTAGAAAAATGAACGAGGAAGCGAGAGAGTCTCAAGGTGATGTTTTCATGCGCTGCGAAAACAATAGCGTGATTTATTTATTGTTTTTTTTCTCTCCCTCTCTTTCGTCGGTGAGTTACGATAGGAACGCATTTTTGAAATCGCTCGATAATTGATTACGAAAATTCAATCGTTCATTCTCCGTACATCTGCGAAGCAACGACTGAGAGAATTCCATTCCCAGACTGTAGTATCTCGGCAATTTTCAATTTACGAGCATCAGAGAAAAGAAGAAAAAAATTTGTCTCAAAATTACACTTTTAAAAATATGTTAACCACCGACGCCGGGACAAGACAATTTCCTCCGTTCCAGAAAAATAATTTACCAGCGGCAGTTATCTCGTTCATTATCATACAGATTATATCCGCGCTGCGTATAACGCGAATTTCGCGAAGAAAAGTACACACACCCACGGAAAAGTATAATCATTTTTCGTCACCATAACGCTAGATAATGCAAAGAGAAGCTTCCGTCATTATCTCCGGGCTACTCCTTTTCATATACGCACTGGTCTCTATCTCTCTCTCTCTCTCTCTCGGTGAGCGCAGTTCATTAATACACGCGGCTGACACTGGCTGCGCGAGAGCTATGAAAATGCAAATTATGCAGCGCGCCCGTATATCTCTTTTTTACGAGCTTAATTTTCTTCCGACGGCATTAAAGGCTACGCGAGTGAGCGACGGAGCCGCCGCCGCTGCCGTCGAGAGTGTATATTATCCGCTATTTCGGAATGTGTTCGGCAACGGACCGTGTGGACCCCCTTCTTCTGGCTTACTTTCTTGGCTGTTCGCCTGCTTTATTTACTCGGCCGGATCAAGAGTTTGAATCTTCCTAAGGCAGTGTCTTTCTCGGGTTATCCTGACCTCAAGTTTTTTTAGGCTCGAAATTAATTAAATCCGCGATACGATTACAGCCGACAGTCGTCAAAGGCCCGTCGCTGAGGCAAAGTCGAGACTGTAGTGTCCCAAGAATACACTTCTGAATCGTGTTTCGCAGCGGCGGTCTCTGTAATACTCTCGCTCTCTTTCCCTCTGTTTCCTTCCATACCGAGACGGAAAGAACGCGGAGCGCAACGCCACGGAGCGAGTTCGGATTCCGGGCAATAATAAACCGCGTAAAACACAAGCGAGAACGGCCGGGGCAAAGAAACCGGAGCGCGCGCGTAAATAGTTGAAACCACAAAGACGCGAGAGGAGAGAGACTTCAACCTCGACTTCAGCGGCAGCAGTGGTGGCGGCGGCTCTCCATAATGTTACTTTATATCTTCGAAGTAAAAACGAGATTGAAAATATCTTGGCTGCAACGGCGGCGGGAACACGCGGAGAGGTTCTTTCATGTTTAGCGTTCATGCGTATAGCGGGGCTGCCTACTTTCAGAAGGCTCGCGAGCGCTCATTAAAGGGACGCGGTAATTAGTAAGCTTATACCATGTCGTCGTCGTGAGAAATGTTTCCCCGCGGGAGAGTAGTTCGCGCCGATTCATTGTAAAGAAGTCGAGTTTACGGCCGCAGGAATAGGCTTTGAAAAGCAATTTCGCCGCGCGCGGACGCGTAATTATCGATACTCTCGGTTGATTGGAATGTGGAGATAAAGCCAATTGAGATCGAATTAAGTTTTATATCGTACAGCGGGGGACGGCTGCCGCTGGAATGTTTACAATTTCGTTTTCAACTTACATTATAGTCGCGACGTCTTATTATTTTAAGAAAAATTTCCGAGCGTAAATTACAATGGTTCGCTGAACGTCTCTTTTCTTTTTCGAAACGTCTCTAGAATATCAAGTCGGCGCACGAGATGCACAAGATACGCAACCACACGCTTCACTCGTAAACACCACATAAAACTGCACTTCTGATACGAGATAAAACGAATTAGTCGTGCCGCGAAACTGCCTTCCACGAGTAAATTTTATTCATACAAAAATAACGCACACTATAGAGTCCGAAAACTCGCGCACAATTCACTGACACTCCGCGATCGCGTGCTCCGAGCCCACATCGCAAACGCGCGCGTCGCGTTACTCCGGGCACTATTTTCCGCGGTGGATGTTTCGTAGACAAACTTCGAGCGCAGAATGACTGCGACAGGCCAGAAGAACTCCTACTCGTTCCTCTCGCGTCTGCAAACATTACAACTCGCAGAGTCTCTGACCAAGGCCTCGAGGCTCTTAGAGGGGCTGATTACCCCTTTACGATCCTCGACCAAGGTCGGCGCACTCTCGGCACGTTCGATACCTACCTACACCTATCCTGTCACCCCCGCGCGCACCGAGTCGTAAAAACCGCGCGCGAATACCTGCGACGAAAAAAAAGGATGCCTCTGCGGCCGAGAAAAAAAAGCCTCGTCTCGGGGGGCTGTTAACCCTGTGTCCGATCCCTTTTTTTTCAGCCGGCGAAGGAAGGGTACGTGCACGACCTTGGCCGCTAAGCGCGCGTTTTACGACGACGACGACGACGACACAAAGCAACCCTTTTTTACACAGACTATGCTCGGCCTTCGATCGTTTCCTCAAACTGTGCGGTTTGACGAATAGGACGTGCATCGCGGGACACTTTTTTAGGCAAGGTCGCGCGGCTGAGATGCAACCCTTCGAGCGTTTTAATTCTGTACCTGCTTTGCCGAGTCTGCGGCTTGTCACATAGAGGGAAGAGGCTTTTTCGACCGACGGACCTCTTTTTATGGCACTGCACAGGCTGACCCCGTCCGAGTTGACGGAAGCGGCCGACGCGTAGCTAAATAGCCGGCCGTTAATTTTATGCGTTTAAGGGGGTAGTGTAAAGCCGAGAGGAAGATTTTTTTATTTACTTTTCCGGCGAAGCTTCTTTAATTGCCGGGGGGTCGTAATGGAATTTTCAGGATAATAATCTCGAACAATTTGTTTATGGGAGCGAAAAAAAATCGAAAGACGGTCCAGTTCCATCGAAATTTCGTCGGTGCGGCGAGGCATGTGTACCAGGAAGAAATTTCGCGCGTTACACCCGCGGCGCGGCTTGATTTATGCCGACTTGATGCGTGCGCGCGCGCGCATATATAGTCGCCCGATTTTATGCGAGCGTTTTAAATGGGAGATAAACATAAAGAGGCCTTTTACGGCGCCATCAAATAAACAACTTGACTCCTCCTTTCGAGCTGATGCTGCTGCTGCTTTGCGTCTCTCCCGCAAACGCGTTTCGCTTCTTTCCTTCACTTAGGCGCTTGATGTACGCCGCCGTTGGATATGATTCGAGAGCTGTGTATGTGTATGCGGACGAATTTCGCGCTGTTTACAAAAAATGCTTTTAGAGCCACTTGAGCGTGCGGCGTTATAGCGGCTGGAGCTCGCGTACGCGACGAAATGGCGATTCGCGCGAATTTTATATCGCGCTCCGAGGAATGTTTGTGTTATTTTGATTCGTTTATGGAGCAAACAGCGCGTTTGCTTCTCGCGAATGAGCGTATGATCATTTGAGTTATACTGATTCCAGTAAAGCGAAAACTACTTTTTAGAACCGAGAAAAAAGGCAACAATCATCTCCCTGTGAAACAAGAGCGGAAGCGTCGATCGAAGATCGGCAGCCGCGACGGAAAAGCGGCAGTTTCGCGCGTAGGCGTGTATACCTACCCTCTTTTCGTCCCCTCGGCGTCGCTTCTATATTATATAAGCCGCTTATCTCGTCGCCGAAATTGCATCGAAGATCCCCGTAGCTTAAAAACGAGGCTCTCCTCACACTCGCCGTTCGGGAGCTTATCTCCTCTAGCGCGCGCTCGCGTCCTGTCTACGTACATCGCGATTTGCATGCGAACGGTGTTCCACAACCAGCTATACCTATATATACTCTCCGGCGAAAATATTCCCGCCGGTGATTTTTCCGCTGCGGCTTCCGATGCCGCCATTAGAATATCAAGCCGTGTGACGGGAAGAATAATTACGTGTACACCGAGGGCCGGAAGAGGCCGATCCTCCGCGTATAATTACACACTGCTCGGTGCGAGCGGCATGTGTACAGAGAACTAGATTTTTCATCGCTCCTGCATTTATGCCGACGGTCAGAGCGCCGGCCGTCTGAGCGATTGCCATAAAGCCAGTCGTAAAGCGAGCCACTTGCCGATCATTTGATGGGGGCTTTGTGCGTTGTAAAATGAAGCTGTACGAGAGCTGCGCGCGCCTATTATTAGAGACGGGCATCACAGGCGCGTCTGCGTGACTTACCGCGGCCGAACGAATTCTACCTGTGCGCAGGCAAATTATTATTGACACGGCTCACGGATGTTCGTTCATTCATGATGCGCTTGTAATTACGAGCTTTATGACTCCGATGCTCGTGTATAGCTCTCAGACTGCGGCTGAGCGATAAAACTTCTATATTTAGTTCCTGAGAGATCCCAGACGGACTGGCTCTCAATGTTTTGATCGCAGTAAATCGCGCGGCGATAGAATCTCGAGAATGAAGTCAGAAGTCGTCCTAATAAGTATATTATACGAGTGAATGAAAAAAAGCCGGCTACTCCCACTTGTGTCTCTACACGCGAGCTGCGCAGCGTCAGAAGCCTCGATGTTTACTCTAAGCAGGTTACCCGAAGCACGTACTCATCCCTGCCTCTCTAATCTCGCCGTCAGACGACGCACACACATACTCCGTACACGAGAAGTCCGTTGTCTCGACGGAATTTTTCGTGTCTCTCTCACTCCGAGAGCTGCTTCTTCTTCAGCGGCAGGGACTTGATAAGCTCTTACTCACCGCGTTTTTCCGGAGCTCCGGAGTAGCTAAGTGGCGCGATCGCCTTTCTCTCTCTCTTTCTCTCCGTACCTATATACCGCGCGATAAAGCCGCAGCAGCAGCAGCCATGTCGGGACGAATTCCGACGTCGCGACGCTGCAACTATACCCGCAAAGCTGGTTCTCCTCTCTCGCTCTCTCACACTCGCTCTCGGCGGCGTGCATGTGTGCGTGAAGCACAGCAGCGACGGCAACGTGTATACAGAGGCCCCGAAGTATTGACCAGGAGAAGGAGGTGGAGGAGGGAAAGGCGAGCGGCTGTGGTGGGGGCAGGCAGACGAGATCCGGCGTAGGGCACCACGCCCAACCCCTGGCGTACGATATAGCTGCTGCTGCTGCTGCTGCTGCTGCTGCTGCTGCCACAGCCCCCTATATCTCGCTCTCCTTCTCTGACTCTCGCTGGGCTGCTGCTACCCTACCCCGAAGCATTATCATATATTACCCTCTTCTTCTGCTGCCGCTACCGCTTTCCCCCCTCCCCCTCTTATTCAGCCGACTATATACGTCCCTTTTCCGAATCGCGCGCGCTATGCCGTGCGTTTTTCCGCTCCTGAAGCTTGTATGGAGATGCTCTTGCCACTGGCTGCCTTTAGAGATATTTTCGCGATTTCGTATGAAACTTGGATGGGCTCTCTCACGCCTCTCTGCTTTCAAAACTGTCGAATTATTCGCAGTCGAGCGCTTTTTAATAGGTGAACGAGAGGGAATTTTTGGAGATGTAAGGGCTGCCTGTTATATTTTGTTTCTTAAAGTGTACTTGACGCGTGTAATCTTCCATGTAGAGAGAGAAAGAGCGAGAGTACTTTTAAAGTATGCGCGGCCTTCGATACGAGAGTTAACTACGAAACTCGATCGAGACTGCTTTTTCATCGAGTCGAAAATAAAAGCCTCTCTGTGCGCACTGCGCACCGTGCAATTATAAATTGTGAAAAAGTTTCGAAAGCGCCGAGCAAAATTATACGTTGAATAAACAAAAAGTAGACGCGAGCGAGAGCGCAACTGGACGTAAAGAAAATTGCTCCCATTTGACACAGCCATTGAGGGGCAGTAGAAAATTCGCTAATCGGCTTCACAATTTCAAAAGTAATTTATAATGCGCTTAAGCGGCTACTTTGTGCTGTCATTATTTTTTTTTCTGCGCTCCGTGCATATACCCGTTTAAGCCTTTCCACGTTAGGATACAAACGATACGCGCAATTTACTGCGTGGCTCTTATATAAAACTCGCTCTTTATGAAGTTAAAAATTCGCATCCGTGTACAGAAGTCGCGCCGGGAAACATTGTAGTAAAGTACGCGTAAAATGCGACTTTTACGTACGCGAGCCGATAGTCCGAATTTGATAACACAACTTCATTTACGTCGGGGCATAATAAGGTACGGATAAGTTGTCGAACGTTTTATCGGTTATACCTAATACGTGGCGAAATCATTATTTGCAATTAGTTCTCAAAAGCAGCTCTTATAGATAAATTCCACAAAAAAACGCGATTCTTTTGAAAAGAGCTGCTCCCGTGTGTAATACATGCAAAAAAGTGATCCCTTACAAAAGCACCGATTAAAGAGCAGCCCTTCGGTCCCTCCACACAGACGACTTACACGCAGAGAGAAATTACCAACGAACACACAGAGGAGAAAGTCTCTCACGTATATGTAGCAGAGAGCAGAGGCGACGCGATGCTGAGAGGAGGACGAGATTAGCGACGAGAGCCAATGGTCGTCCGACGGGCAACCGACCGCTTCTACTGCAGCATCCGTTTGTCGAGATTCGAACGAGCGAACGTAGTTTGCAAAAGGGCGTTGAACGCGAAAAGCCGGGCAGAAGGAGAGAGGGGGGGGGGGAGAGCACAAGCGCAGCTTGCGACGCGACGCTGACGCGGATTTTCTATCTCGATGGATAATTAAATGTTTGCGTCAGCTGTGATTCTTTGTTCCTGGAGAATGTTATTCCGCGAGCTCGGAGATTATTCCAGTGTAATATTCCGAAGCTTGCATATAATATTCTCTCTCCAAGCGGTACCTATCATTATTTTATCACGTTAACAATCAATCAGACCACAGATTAAAAAGCCCAACCTCGGCATCGGCGGCACCAACTCATCCCGTAATCAAAACAAACCGTGCAAACATAAAAAAGTGACTACACCGAGAGCCTAGTCTCTCTCTCTCTCTCTCTCGCTCTCCGTCTCTTTATCGGCCATTAAATTTCGGCGGGCACACGTACACACACTGGCGTACAGAAGCAGCGGCTGCGTTCGAGTTTCGTGGGCGCGAGCACGACGTCACCGTGTCATCGGGCCGTGGGGGCTTTACGAGGCAAGGCCGCGTGCATTATACGGCAATCGCGAGCAATCATCCAGCAAGTGACGTCGTAAATCCGCCGGCGGAGGTTCTCAACCTCTTTCTCTCTCTCGACTGGCATCGATCCGATGCCGCGCAGCTGGAAGACTCTCCGGCTTTGTGCTTCGAGAGCTCGCCGCGAGAGGCTTTGCCGTCATCTTCGCTCCTCGTGGCCTTGCGAGCATCGGGTTTTCTGATCATTGCGGGGAAAGACGCGTCGCCATGTACAATAAATTTTAGAATTCGTATTGATTTTTTTCTTACATTTTTCGAGCTGTGGCTAACAAAGACGTTATTTCGCGATTGTATTTATTTCGACTTTTATACGCGAGCCGATCGTCCATTATATAGTTATGAGTGACTCCGCACGAGCAGGCGCCTCTTCTCTCGGAACAATAGCATAATGCGAACGATCAAACGACGCCTTTTTATAGCTCGATGCAGCGAGCACTTAAAATAGCGATGAAATCAAAAAGCAGTATGCATCGACGATACCGAGGAGCGAGAAAGCTCGGGACACAATATACATACGCACCACAAAGACTCTTCCCTCGTCGTGCACAGGCGTCGCGCTCGATATCTCCGCGCGTAGGCCGTCACGAAACACAGACACGCATGGGTCGTTCACTCCTATATACACCACGTAGCAGTCGAGATATTTTTGTCTCTTAATTCTTCGCTTGATTCGACTGTCTGCCCGTTTCTTTTTCTTTTTTCGTCTCTTTGCTATCGCACAAATCACGATGGAGCTTCGATTTTGCGCCGCCGACGACGACGACGATGCCTGCACCACGTGAGCTGCGTTAACTTATAGAATTACGAGCCACGAGAGAGAGAGAGGCTAAAAGGACAAGAGAAAAGACTCTTGCGTTATTCCCATTTTATTGCTTTTGTAAATCTACATTTAGATACGCGAAAAAAATGTTTTAACGCGAGATCTTTCGCTGCATCGCTCGTTTATGGCTTGTACGCACGCGCGGGAATTGATTATCGGCGGCGTCTTATGTTTCTCTTTCTTTCCCTCTGCGCGGAAATAAGGTTTACGACAGTTTAATTTCGCTTATTATCTATGTTGATGTAGAAATGCTTATCTCTCTTCTCGGAGCCGAGAGCGAGCATCTGAGAGACTGAAATTCATTCATTATTTAGTTCCGAAATTAATCGTCCGCACACGCGGTGCTCGCGTCATAAAAATCGTAAAACTCGCATCCGAGTGGCCGATTAAATTCATCGATTTTATTGGAAATTTATTTATTCCCATTTTGCCAACGACTTGTCTTGGAATTTATATATTATAGCCGCGTGTTTACATTGTTTAATTGCGTCGATGACGTTCTAAAGACCATACACACGAGTCGATAAATAACCATACACACGAGGTAGTTTTTTAGGTAAAATGTAGTTTTAATTAAAACCTTGTAATCAGAATAATAGCGCTTAGCGGCGGAATGAACGCTCCTCATTATCGTCCGAATAAAACGGCGGAGCAACATAATCAAATTTCAATTTAATCGCATTCCAAAAAATGTCGAATAACCCCGCGGATATCGGAGGGAAAAAAACGAGCAGTCCGCACCTAGATTAAGCCCATCGGAGTATCTGAAAAATGCATTCTCCGAAGCAGCGCTGCGGAGAAAGAGAGGAAAGGATGCGTCCATGAGAGGATCGGACCGTGCAAATGGCCCGCGCCAAGGCCACTCTCAGAGGCAACCCTTCCTATACCGGTATACACCGACTACGCGCTCGGGCACTTCGCTCTTTTTTACCGCCTGTCACCCTGCCGACGGAGAGGAAGCGGAGAGAGAGAAGGAGATAGCCAGAGAAAAGCCTTGGACACGGCCTGTGAATGCAAGCTACGCGGTAGGCCAAAGCCGCAGGGAAGGTCTGATGCGCAGGAGAAAAGTCGCATAACGGACGGATAAAAAATGTCTCGCGACGCCGGCGGTAGAAGCGCTGCGCGGATTATAATACGAGATATTCGATTCCATTAAGAGGAGATCGCGATGGCGGGCAATACGATCTGAGGAAATTTCAGGCTCATTTCGAAGCTCTGCAAATCGACGGATTTTGAAAATTATTACGAGTCACTTAATTTTTATCAACTGCGCCGTTCGCAGGTGCTTTACGGCGCTTATGTACAGTTATTGCTTGTCGGTAAAACCGCCGACGTGCATAACGGTCCGAAAACTGCGCTCGTTCGGAATAAACAAGATTATTATATTCTCCGAGAGCCGCTCGAATTCCGCGGCGTCGATATTTATCAATTTTACATTGCCTTTCCGCGACGAGCCGTATCTAACAACCACTCGTGCATTCGCGTGTATCTCCGCTGGCATCGGGAAAAAGTCGAACGCTCTGGATTTTGCAAACAAACCCAGATAAACAAAGGCTCGCTTAATGTCGCGTGCGGCACAAAGAAGCAAACAATGGCATCAAGTACGTGAGAAATCCGGCAGAGCTATAATCAAGAGAAAACTATATGTACCGCGTGCGCTCTTCAGCGTAAGGAAATTTTTAAGCGCGGTGTACTTTCTTTTTCCTTCTCTCTTTCCCCCGTGCAAAATAACTTAACCGCGAAGATAATGAATGATAATCATTGCAGCCGAGCGGTGGACGAAGTGCACGAAACCGATAATTTCGAGCGCGGTGGTTGCATTGGTTTATGTTCCTTATCCTTCCTCTCTTCTCTCTCGGTGAAAAGTGCCAGTCGCGCGGTGCGCGCGGCAACATAGCGATGCGATAAAGAAGGCAGAGCAGCGGCAACAGCCCCGCCTTAAATCCCATGGCGCGAGCGATGCCGGTATGCGTAAAGTGGATTTATCGTGTACACACGTTGCCTAGAGCCAAACACATATTTTCCCGACATTATGAATGCCGCTGCTGCTGCTGCTGCTGCTGCTACAGAGCTGCTGTGCGATGTACGTGCCAAAGCCTTGCAGGAGCCGGGAGCAGGTACGCGGCAGCCGCAATACGGCTATCCTGCCGCCGCCGCTGCTGCTGTGCATTATGTGTAACGTTTTTTAGTGCGCATTTCGAATGCGAGCCTACCGGCTTTTTAGTTGAATAATGCCGGTGTTTTGCGTGATGGATCTGCGCTGAAACGTAGGCTTAACAAATGAAATAATATTTCGATCGGGAATATAGTTCGATGAACAATTTTCCGGTATTTATGCAAGCTTCGATTACTTTATATAGTGGATGGTTGGATTTTTATAAGAGACTAGAAAAAGCAGGCACTTAAGGAGGTTCTAACCCTACTACACTAGTCAAAATCGGTGCATTCTTTTACTTTTCGTTTATTTTTAAATATGCACTGTTAAAGAAGCTGTTACCGTAAACCTACAACAAATAACGATTTTTCGAGTAAATTTAACAATCATATTTGTCCTGATTAAGAATAAACATTTTCCCGTAGAAACTGATTTGACTAATTTTTTGAGGTTAAATGTCCGTTTTCAGCATTCTGTAATTTTTTTTATTAGTTGTAGGTATCCAGTGATATTTTTTAAGGGCTCTAATTATCTATCTGATATTTTTCTTATAGTACCATTTTTTTTTTTCAACAAAAACTTGGCGTTAAATCTTTAGCAATACATAAATGAGTACAACGAAATTGCGATTTCCCATAAGAGCCCGTGTTAGACAGCAAAAAATAAAAACATTGATTTCTCGACTTGTAGGTATACCCTAGCTTTCTGAAAATTTATGTAGATAATTTTGAGGCATATGCGAACCTGTATACGAAATTTCAGAATTATCTTGGCGTTATTTCTATTTAGTATAGAACCTCCTTAAGCGAGTTACTTCGATAATTATTAGCGTACAATTGCGCGAGCTCTGGTAATTATATGCATAAAAATAAATAGCGACAACGCTCGCGATTACCATTGAAAAGATAGTTTTGATTCTCCTGCGGAATATTTGCTCCATTTAAAATAATTGCAGTTTATAAGAAAAAAGAAACTACGTAATTATCGTAGGCAGCTGCAATCATCGAATAGAATATGCAAAAAATTAATTGTATAAAATGAGCATAACCGTCGAAATAAATTGCTCCGGATTCGATAGAGAATCGCGGCACTGTGTGTTGCGATGATTAAAAATAGCGATGCTTCTCATCTCGTTGGTTTAATGACGAAATTATAACGTTTCATCAAACTAATAAAAAAATACCATATACAACGTTCTATTGTTAAACGTAAAAAAAGTGTTTTGCCCTTCACATCCTACAAAGATCTGACTTGCCAGGCTCACCGACGAACGGCAATCCTGCAGCCTGCGCGCAGCTTTCCACCCCGACAAGGAAAAAAAAACTAACTACGCACCAACACCGACAAGCACTATTCAGGTTTGGCGCGCTCGCAGATTTTCCCTGTGGGCCATCGCCCCTGGCGAGACTCGCGGGAACTATAGACACCTCCGAGGGTATGTACCGGTGTGCGAACTATGGCTCGGGGGTCCTCGGGTGCAAGGGAGGCGCCCCTGTGACTTTTCGCCAATGCTGTGCCAGTCAGAACGCGCTGCAGCTGTAGCAGTGTTCGGTCGGTGCGGCAGGAGGGTTCTCAGGCGGTTCGACTGCTTTTTCGGGGCTTCGCACACCCCTCGCCAGATGACGCCACAGCTACGTGACTGGCCGAGGGATGCCTTCGCTGCCGCTGGGCACATGGGCGGTATTCCGACGCTCTCATCTTTTATCTGGATCTCTGGGAATGCATCTAGCAGAGCGGACTAAAAAGATGCGGTATACATGTCGTTCCGACAACTGCGATGATTTGTTTTTTCTTCTTCGTGAATGCGAGAGCGTGACGTTAATTGGAATTTGAATATGGACACGTGTGCCTCGATCGATTCATAATTTAAACGCAGTTTTTCGCTGTTAGTGTGTAGTGTTGCATGAAATTAATGATAATTCAGTTGCAAAAATGTGTCTTTTAAGGAAGTCCTTAAAATAATAGCTTTAAACAGAATAACGCTCGGTTAATAGAACCGGGTGTATTTTTGACAAGCGCTAGAGTAGCGGCAAGCGGCGGGCTACAAGGGATTATTGATTTCGGAGGAAAAGCTTGGTTTCCTTTCCAGCCCTTGGTGTCTCTCCTTCCCACCGAACTCGCTCGAGCTTGAAAGCAGAGCGTGCTTTTTGCTTAACGTTGGGGGTTAAAAGTTTCTTATTTCGTTCGCCTCCGATACTCAATTTAATCGAGGATTTTTACTTTATTTATGTCACTGAACCATTCTAGCTGCCGAATTTTAAAGATAAAAAGCAGTATAGGTTTTGCAATAAAAAATTGCTTATCAATTCTGGATTAAAGAAAAATCATTTGAATTTTCAAACTGATATCGCTCCGAATTGTATATTCATTACAAGACGACGATTGCATAAAGTTTTTCCCCGTCCGTCGGACAAATTACAGTTACAATTTATGAATTATTTAAGTGTACCGAGACCATAAATCTGCGCGGGATATAGGATTGAATTTCACTTTATTTATTAACGAGGAGCGCGCGATAAGGCAAAGTGCTTTCTCACTTGCTAAACACATATCCGAACCTCTGCACACACTCCTCGAAAGTCTTCCGCGTTCCACATCAGCAGCAGCGTATACAGAGATTACAGTGTTGTAAATTGGAGAAGTCCACATCGTAAATAAATTATTAGTAGTATTAACGAGCGGTACGTTATCGATGTACGACGTGTTTTTCAACATTCTCCAAAGTAAAACTAAGATGCTGCAAACAAGCCCGGCGAATTTTTCTGCCTACTTGAGCCGATATATCCGCTAAGGTAGATACGATTAGAAAATAATAGATCAAAAGGACGCTTATCAAAAGCCGTAAAGAAGAGCGCATCCGATCAATCGAGATTCGCGGTCTGGCATCGGGCGAAATCCGTCCGAAAAGTGGGGACGAGGTTGTACTACGAGGCGACGCGTGTGTGCACGCGTATACAGGCTCCTGGTGCGGCTCGGCATTTTATGTTTTGATGGCGCAATAAACCGTCGTAAAGCAGCAGTAAAACGCATCGAGTCACAAGTCCGCTCAGCTGATGTCGTTAAGTGGCCCCGGCTCCGTTGGCAGGACTGCTGTGACGCGGCGGCGGCGGCAGCGCAGCCGACTAACCCCCTCGTCACGGCCTCGTCACGTGTGTCGTCTTCTATATACTGCCTTGTGTTTCTCGGCCTCGCGCGCGCGCGAAAAACACACGAGGATACGTGTGTGATGATGCGCGCTTTTGTCGGCCCGCTTCTTTTTCCTTATCGTAGGCATTCATCTATATGGCTCGCGCGCCTTCTGTCATACACGCGGGCACCTCATCTTGCTTTTTATGCCTTCCATGCTCGATTGGACTCTGCTTGATTATCTTTGCTGGCTGTGATAATATTTTCGTATTTTGTCGGAGTTGACTTTTCCTGTTGCTGTGTACACGAATGATTGTTGCTATTAATCGCATGTATAATTGTATTCCTGGCGCTTTTCTCTCCTTTATTATTTGAACTCAATGCTGTTTTCGTTATTTTTATTTGCTCTTCATTTTATCCTTTTTAGCTCTTAATGATCGGTCTAAATTCTAACGAAAAGCACCAAGACGAGTCACTGATGCAGGCATCGTGCGAACGAGCAAGGAAGACCTCGAAGCATCAGAGTCTATAGAAAGGTACATAAAATTTAAATATCCCTTTATCGAAAAAGACCTCTCCGAGGGGGTGCGATACGCTAGAAAACGACTTGGCCCACCCCGCGGCGAAAGAGACATGTAGACTCGTGCGACATCCACGGACATAGAGTCGCTCGAGCCCCTGGATGCGCCGAGTCTCTCGCGTATCAATATTTGCATTTATCGCGCCGCATGACTATATTCCAAGACGTGGCGAGAGAAGCTAGCCAAGGAGAAAGTAGATAAAGCAGTGGACGGAGCGAACGGACGAAATTTGCTTGCCAGGTATTTTTTTGCAGATTCCTTCAGCCGTGACGAGGCGTCGTCTCTATCGGTAAGGCAGATGCAAGTGGTTACGGTCCTATCCGGTCAGACGTACGGCGATGCGGAGGCCCACACACACAACGTCTTAAATATCGATCCGGATGATGCGCAGGTAGGTATTTTTTTCGGGTCAGTAAAAATTGTGTGTAAAAGCAGATTTATCGTCCGACCAGAAGTCTGCAAAAGTGCACGTCCAGCAGTGGTAAGATAGAACATGCAGGTGAAACATACGGATACACGAGCCGGCGTTTACGAAACGAAGGAAAATCAGCGAAAACGCTGGGAAGTAACGACGTATTCCTTGAATTGTAAGCGACACGTCGAGAGCTGGCTGCAGTAGTCGAGTCGCTCGCGCAGGAGTAGTAGGGAGAGCGAGAGAGAGGAAAGACATACTGTGGCAATCCTCTCGTAGATGGCGCTCCAGGTGCGTTTCGGATCGCAGGACTATATGCTCTCTCTCTCTCGTTCTCTTCCAGCTTCCCCGGGTTATACTGATAGCCGAACTATCTCAGGGACCACCGCCCATTTCTCTCTTTCTTTTCATCTCTCTCCGACCCTCTGTTCTCCCGTGCACACACTGGCGCTTCTGCCGCGTCAGGCAGATTCCGTGCCGAGCTATGCGAGTTTTTCGGGCTTAACCTTAGAAAAGCCGGCTTCTTTTTTTGCTCCACAGCGTTTCTGCCTTCTCTTATATCTCTTCCCCCGGAGCCCTGTGTGCGAGAGTGTACACACACACACACACACACACACACACAGACACACACACACACACACACGTACTCGCTTTGTTAGTGCAACCGCAATTTGCACCCTGTCGAGCGTTGGTCCCGAGCATACACACACATGTGCGTGGGTGGGTGTGCGTGTGCGGCGTCTGCGCGCGAACGTGCAAGCTTTTACTGATCGGCCGCGGCAGTAGTGCATGCGGAATTATCGACTTCGCTGCTCCGTGTACTGCTCATATATAGCTTGAGTAATCGTGAAAATGATTAGGTTTTGACTTTTATTTTCTTGATTGCAGGTGTTTTTGAGTTTGAAGATGACGATCGGATAATTTTTAACTTTGGAACGAGTTTCGTTTGAAAATAAACTGCGGTTATCTTAATCGTGTTAATCTTGATTATGGTAATTGTTTGCAAGTAGTTATCGAGACGCGGTGAATGTTGTGAAAATAATAATAACGCTGCAGTTAAACTGCTTAAAATGCATTCGCTGACACATTTACATACTGTTGAGAGTAGCGGTTTCTTCGTGTAATCCTTATATGGCCAGGCTACTATTCCCGTATTTTCGAAAATATGCCGTACAAACCGTTTAAGCCTCCGGATAAGATCGTTCATTCGAAATACGGAACGCTGACTTTTTCTTTAATGAAAACGTTACATTTTGTATATCGAGCTTCGAAATTGTACAACTAATAAAAACATTTCCAGATAATACAGCACACTAATATAGAAACTTTGATATTACATTCCCAACACGCCAGCAAAGAGAATATCAAGCGTTTCTATCCACGTAAAACTGTAATTCCCGGCGACATAGAAAGCACATTATCGAACGCTCGATAATTCGCAGTCGGATAGCGCGTTAAAAAGCGATAACCCCTCCGCGCACGGAAAAAGAAATGTGTACACGCACCGACGGCAGAAAAAAATGCAGTCCGCTCGCAGCGCTAGCTTTTAAAAATACATCTCTCGCGCGATACTCGACTACGTGAGTCACCTGCCCGAGTAGCAGTAGCAGCAGCGATTCTCTAGCTCTCTTAGCTCTCTTTCGGACTCGACGAATTCGGAGTCTAGCACGGCCACGGCGCTACGTGCATCTGCAGCGCGATGGGTGTTCGAGGTTGATCTACGTGCGAGGAATTCGGCACTTGTACAGAGAGAGAGAGAGAGAGAGAGAGAGTTGCTATACGGGGGGTTGCACATACTATAGACGACAGTGTATCGCGTGAGCAGTGTATATACGTGTACACACAGTCTCGATCTATCGATCTGGAAATGAGTTGTCGGTCACGTATGGGGGGGAGCTCCGGTCTATAGAGCAGCCGTGTCGTCGCCGTCGTCGCGTGCATGTGCGCGAGTCTAACGATCGACATGGGTGGCTGCTTAGCGCCCGCGATAAACATTCTTACGGGCGTTGTGCACTTCCCACGCAATTTCTTCCGAAATCGTCTTCGACTCGGCTGCGCGAGTGTGTGAAAACATGGGTTGTCACACTTCGGGACGATGTCGCATGCCCGGAATGAATTAGCTGGACGTGGGAATCGACGCGCGGAATGATGCGTTCTGGATTCCTTTGGAAAATCGAAGAAATCGTTCTCAATGCTGCTTGGTTGTCTAAAAAATAAAAATTAAAAATTTTAATCATTTACCAAAATTACAATACTGAGCAAACAAATTATCGCGTCGCTTTTTCAGTCGAGCTAGGGACTACTCTGCGTAAATTCCTTTTTTCCCATTGACAAACGATCGAGAATCAAAACCATCTCTCAAGTTTTTGTCATCCTCCACGCATACATACACGAATATACATAACGTGTTTCTCCATTGCAAAGCGCGATGAATGCAAATTTTTATTACACATAATCTCCAAAATAACGAGGGGATAAATAAGCCGCGATATCGATCCAACAGCCGATAACACTGTTTTAAAAAGCACTTTCCAACGCTATTCGTTCTACATTATGCGTCTGGCAGTCCTATCTCACTGTCATAAGCTCGCGTGTGTCCCACACGCACCGCTTTTTTTTCTGGAACTGCCATCAACAAAATTTCTCTCGCCCCCAGATGGACCGAAGAAGATTTTCATCGCTGATGGGCACCAGAGATGCGCATGGACTTTTTCTCCTATTTTTTTTTTTTTTTTTAACGTCATGTCGAAGAGATGTCATATTGACGCGCGGTGTCTACAAAAGCACTGCTGCTGCTACTATACGTATGGGCGCGGTCTCGAGAAAGATTTTCAGACGCCGCGGAGAGAGAGAGAGGCGAGCCGCAAAAGACTTTTAGGGGTGACTCATTCATCTTCCGGCGAGGCTCTCTTTCTCTTTCTCTTTCTCTTTCTCCGCGCGTCGGTCAAGGGATGAACGCGATTCACCACATGTCGGCCCACAAAACACACGCGCTCTCGTCTGATGTATATGATACCTGGAGACTCGGCGCGGGACCACGCCTAGACTTCGTCCGTGCTCCAGGGCCATTTTTCATTTTTTTTTCGCTCCTAGTCGAGGAATCGACTGTCTTTGTCCGCCGCGGACGTCGTTATTATTGCTGCAGCGAGTTGCTGGGGATTTTTACCGTATACGGCGCGTAGCTCCATTGTGTGAATGGTATAGGCGCAGTTTGTTGTGAAATTGTTAGGAGTGTGTGCCACTCCGAGAGAGATGAAAACGAGCTGTTCACGATTGTGGACAGCTCGTATATGTATGTAGTTATGAAGTTTGAAGTAGCACTTCGAAGGCTGACTTCTTTTCAGAGGTAGCTTCTGTTTACAAAATAATTCCTTCGATTTCATTGCTCCGTTTTACGATTCTCGGGCCCATCATTCGAGAAAATATCTATTTATGATAAACATGTGCATTTCAAAATTATAAAACTGTAATTGATATCAGAAAAGTAATATGCGATTTTCCTTTTGTTTTCAGGCTGAGACGACGCTCGGTGAGTACTATTTTTGAGTTATACTTGTCAAAATTATTATTTTCAAGACGATTAGCGAATTGGTGAGTAGTTTCCATTAGAGCGAGAGTAAGTCTCAGCGCATAAAAAAGCGTTCGACTGATTCCCCGGCGATTATACGTAACCAACGAGCGCTGCAAATGAAATTCCCATCGAAAAACCGCAAACTCGGTGTGACGCTCTTTCTCTCTTTCTCTCTAGGCAGAGGGAAACAAACCGACAGACAGACAGACAGACGAGAGACTAGCCAAGTCGGATCATTGAGCAGAACGTTATTACGCGATGAATCATTACTCAGTGTAAATTGCGAATTCGCTCGAACGTAAACAAAAGAAACGGCGCGATAAAGGGAAAGAAGCATGACCGGCGAGCAAGAGAGAGAAACATTTTCATTCCGCAATTGACACTATCTCCCGTCAACCGTAAAGCAACTTTTAGAGAAGTAATAATGGACGAGCACGCAGCAGGCAGGCAGGCAGGCAGGCAGGCTGGAAAGAGAGTAAAAAAAAGAAACGTTCCTATTTCGCTATACAGCAAAGGCAACTCCTTAAGCGTTTCCTACCGCTATTTTTCCAGCCGTCGTATAGTCGTCGACGTTTCTCTCTCTCTCTCTCTCTCTCTTTTTTTCGCGCAAAAGGCCAACTCGCGCTCGTCGGCTATGCGCAGAAGAGCCAACTCCGTTCCCCGCGGTGCATTCTAGCTCGCTCGCACTCCGTCAGGCGTGTATGGAAGGAGAGAGAGAGAGAGAGAGAGAGAAAGAGAAAGATAAGCGCGCGAGCAGTCGAGCGAGAAGGAAGCCGAGTATAGACGGAGATAATCGAGAGAAGCAAGAGAGAGAGAGAGAGAGAGAGAGAGAGAGAGAGAGCGATCGAGGCCAAAGAAAGCTTGCGCGAGCGAGTGAGAGAGAGGGACGACGCGTGTGATGCAAGGGAGCGCGAGAGAGAAAGGCTGAAGACGAGAGAAGAGCGCGCACAGTTCCGAGGCAACGTGGCGAGCGAGCGCACGGTACAGTCTGACAGCGAGAGAGACTGCTCCGAGTATAGTCCCCTTCTCCCGCCGTCTCTCTCTCTTACACTCGCGTGGCGCGTTTCGGAGTCAAGAAGCAGGCGAGCTAACGCGAGCGAGCGAGAGGGAAAGAGAGAGAGAGAGAGAGAGAGAGAGAGAGCGCGAGCACACACGGACGCACACCAGCAAGAGCGCGAGAGAACCCACACACTCGAAGCTTCCCATTCATCTTGGCGCGCCTAGGCCGCAGCCGATTGGCCCGCTGTGGGTAAGGCCGCGCCTGGATTGGCCGCTTCTGTTTACCAGCTGGTGCGGCGTGTGGATAGCGCGAGCGCGCTCTCGCTCGGTCGTGGTGGAGAGGGGACCGCGACGGCGGCAGCAGCAGAGCAGCACTAGCGCCAACTCGCGCGCGCACATACACACATACACACACGAGCACACGAGCACACGAGCACACGAGCACACACCAGAGAGACAAGCACGGCGGCGGCGGCGCCATTATTGTAAGGGGTTACATTTAGCCATGGTGTGTGCGTGCGCCAGGCTCTCTTCGCTCTTCTGTCTTGGCCGTCCGCCTGTCTGTGTGTGCGTGCGCGCTGCCCGGGTAGTACGCGCCGTTCGGGATAGGGGGCTATAGTACCTTCATGCATGGCCCATAAAGGATTCGTCGACTATCCGAGAAGTACGCAAGAAAACGGCTTCTAACACCTGACGGGACGGAGCCAGCAGCACGGAGAGGCTCGCTCGCAAGCAAGCAAGAGAGGAGACCGTTTCCGCGCATTAGTACGCCCGCGAGGTCTTCCTCGGGAGCAGGAATTCTTCTCTCATCGGAGCCGCTGCTGCAGGCGCGCCTTCCTCCGGCGCCCCGCGACAACAGATCAGCTGAGTGAGCGCCCGCTCGCGAGCCGAGCCACACGACTGCTCGTCATTCGCTCTTTATTGTTCGGCCCGGTGTGTGTGCCGCCGCCACGCTGTGCGCTACTCCGACGGACTGCCACTGCGACTTCTTCTTGCGTCTTCTTCTTCTTCTTCTTCTTCTTCTTCTACTTCTTCTTCGTTTCCCAGTGCCATAGAGGAACAGTGCGCGAGTTTCTTCGCGAGATCAGTGCACGCACAGTCTCTCCCATATTCTCGCTCACGATGTGTTGTCACCGGAGCAGTGCGCGTCCCCTCGATGCGAGCGTCCTCGCCGAGTGCTCCCGTTGACGCGTCGTCTCCCTCGGACAGTGCCCTACTCTGTGTACCGGCAGACGCTCAAGCCCAGTAAAGACAGCAGCAGAAGCAGCACCAGGACCAGCTAGCAGCCCAGCGCGTGGAAGGTGAGAGCGCGAGAGCCTTCCGGCGCGCTATGAGTTCGAAATTCATAATCGATAGCATGCTCCCGAAGTACCACCAGCATCCGTCGCCGTATCAGCAGTTGTTCTCGACAGCGAACCCAAGCTCGGTCCAGGCGGCCTGTTCAGCCGCAGCAGCAGCAGCAGCCTCCTCGGGCAACAGTACGGCCTCCGTCGCAGCCGCAGCGGCAGCCAGCCAGCTCGAGTCCAGCCTGCAGAACGCGGTAGCCGCAGCCGCAGCGGCTAACTACGCCCAGCAGCAGCAGCAGCAGCAGCAGCAGCAGCAGACCAACTCGCCCAGCCCGACGGGCTCGAGTTCCCAGCACTCGGGCAGCTCAGCCTCGACCTCGCCCGCGGCGCGCGCCTCCTCCGCCAGCATGTACCCGTACGTGTCGGCCGCGGCGGCCCACCATCACCACCAGCAGCAGCAGGCCGTCGCCGCGGCGGCCTTCGGCACCTCCAGCATGGTGCCGGGCTTCGGCAGCTCGGCCGCCTCGAGCGCGGCCCTGGCAGCAGCGGCGGCGGTCGACGCCGCGACGGCCGGCGACAAGTCCTGCAGGTACACCGCCAGCCTGACCGGCAACGTCGCGCCCAGTTCGGCCGACCCCATGGTCAACTACACCCTGGGACACCACCACCAGAACGGAGCGACGCCCGGCAGCCTCGTCTCCTCGGCATCGGCCTCCTCGGTCTCCGCAGCCTCGATGACATCCATGGCAGCGGCGGCGCAGTTCTACCACCAGGCGGCCGCGGCCAGCGTCGTCGATCCTCTCGGCTCGTGTCAGCAGCCCACGGCCGGACAGCCCGGGATCCCCGAGATCCCGCGCTATCCCTGGATGTCCATCACCGGTGAGTCTGATGCATCATAGAAGCTGTTCTTCAGCGGCTCTACTTTTGTAACGTCCCTCCTCGCGCTCCTAGGCCGACTCTTTTCGCGATGCTATGTCGTAGTTTTCTTCAGAAATTCGTTTTTCGTGTCGCAGAAAGGGTCGACCGCGCATTCGTAGATCTGTGTTGTGTGTGTGTGTGTGTGTGTGTGTTGCGGTTAACAACAATTAATCCGCAAGCTCTCTCTCTCTCTCTCTCTCTCTTTCTCTGTGCGGGCTTTTCCGGCCGGTCGTTGACGCGCGGAATTCATTGTTTAACATGCAAAAAGAGCGCTACCGGTTTTCCCATTGTGCGCGCGGTCACATTGTCGCGGCGAGTGTTTGTTTTGGTTGTAAAACTTTACGAGATCGTTAGATTTTTTTTCGACGACGACTCCCGTCGCGGGCATTTATTCGAATGGTCGCTGTGCGTAGTATGTGTGTGAATAGCTTCGAGATAAAAATTTACGCGCGAGAAATGAGGCTCTTTTGTTTGTTCGCGTTGGGATTATATCCCAGGTAGAGGAAAGGAGAAAAAACGTTGCGCAAAGCAGCGCAAAGCACGATATGCATGTACATTCTAATTGCATGAAAATACAGTTCCATTGTTGCATATTGAGGTCGTAAACGATAGAATAAGTTGAACGTGTGTTGAACCGTGTCTCGCGCGCGCTACGCAGCCATGATGTTATCCGACGGCCGACGATCGGCGGCGGCGCGCCGAGCGTCGCATGCCGTACATCGCTTGGGTTGGATCGTCGCAAGTCGGGGAAAACTTTCGAATTTTTCTGGTCTCTCCCTTGAGCGACGTTGAACAACCTTACGTGGTGATTAATTTATTGAACTTTTTTTTAGAAAAAAGCCGAGTTTTCGCGAAAAAATTCGAGTTACTTTACGACGCCTAAATCTCGTTTGAATAATAATCGTAATTACGCGGAATGTTATAACTTTCTAACGGTGGCTTACGCAATCTCTCCGTGGGATCGGAAGGAGAGTCAATTTCCCGAATTTTTTCGCAAAATCCACTCGCGGAAAGCGAGCGTTTGCAATTATGCGGGAAGTATCGCGAATAAATATATTAATAATCGTGCATTTATGCAAATATAACGCTTTGATGACCGTTTTCAGTGAGCACCATAAACTCGTGACATTTGAATGGCATAATAACATGTTAATCATGGCTGTATGCGCAGCTATTTCAGCTACTACCTTTTTAATCGCAATCGCGTATGCAGATACTAATATTTTTAGCTCGCCGAATACCCGTTAACTGATTAGGAATACCATTACGGTGAACCGAAAGAATGACTTTACGCGTAGGTTTTTGCCATCACTTTAATAACAAGTATATACTTGAAAGTTTTTATTTTCGCCGGTTATAAAAGAAAAAGCGTGCTACATTGAATTTCCCTTCGGTTACGATGTCGGAAACTTATTTAACGTCGCGTAAATCGTCGAGTAATTAAACTTAACCATTATTTAGTCAATTAATACTCGTAATCAACCATCTTCCAGCTCAATCAACATTAATTCTCCTTAAACTTGCCCACTTTCATAGTTTTATGCAATCGGAGTATCCCGATCTCCTGAAATAACCTCATTCCGTTCGCAACGTTCGCAACATCGATAAATAAATGCATTTTCGGAAGCATGCGCGCGAAATTTGTTGTCCATTTTCGTAGAACCGTATACACAGCATGCACAGTTACAAGGCATGCATAATTAATATTACCTGTATAACGAAATGAGCTTGATGATTATAAGTCGTTTATAAATAATCCTATGATACCCTAGTATAATATTTAGTATTAATCAACAAAACATTTCAAAGAGCAGTAAAGCATTAATTTGTAATTTACAGCAAACGATTTCTTTCCTTTTACAGATTGGATGAGCCCCTTCGACAGAGTTGTGTGTGGTGAGTACGTTTTATATTTATAATTTTACACTGACATTCATACACGACATTATTACACGAAAAATAGACGCTCAGCGTTCTCAAAACAATCCATAAAAATCCTACAACATTATCTATCTTATGTATTCAATCAAACGCGTGAGAAGAACTCGAAAACACTCGAGTTATCAGGCCACGCAGTCTCGAGGTCGCATATTTCCAAGCTATCATCGAGTCGAAATCCTGTTTTCGAAATAATTTAGCCGAATTCGGTTATTTCGGCGCAAATTCCGAAGCAAAATCATCAATGATTTCGCGAATAACGCGCTTCAAAAATATTGCCAAATGAAAAACCTGTTGGAACCAGCGGTAGGTAGAATATCAGTAGCGTAAACACAGATGGAGCGCGCGTGAGCTCGATGATCTGTTTGAACTCTTCTATAGGCAGACAAGCATATCGGAGGCAGAAGCAGGCAGGCGTCATTGACATTGACGGCAGCTCGTCTAGATTATTTGACATTGAAATTTTTCGTAATGAACTCGCTCGCTCGGATTCCAAGGACGGATTTCATTGTTCGGCACACGTCGGGGAGCATAGCGTATTATACGGTATACAGTTGAGCCGGTACTGCCGGTACAGACTATTTTGCTGTGCACGACGCGTTTTCCCCTTTCGCTTATATGTCTCTTCGACATGCAAGAAGGACAATTGCCTACCGCCAATTACGGCTGTCGTCGCTACCATAAAATAATCGCTCGCTCACTATATGGCCTATGTGTTTTTTATATGGCCAGTTTCTGGTGCCATTGTATAACTGTTATTCAGATTTCACGATTGTTTGATAACTTTACGACGCTCTATATAGCTGTCTTACTCCAAATTTCATTCCTGATTCGAAATTCGATTCGAGAACCTTGCGTGCTAGTGGTTTCATTTATGCGGCTTTGAATTTATTAGAGCGTATGCTTCGTGATTCGACTTGTTAACGCTGTGCGAGTGTATCTATCTCTGACTTAACTTTACTGCTCAGATTATCATTTTTACTTTTACTCGAATAATTTCTTGTAATCTACAAGGCCACTAGCATAAATAAACCAACGTGAACGCGAATAAATATATCACATCCTTCCATTAAAATAATTACTTCCACGCAGAGCAACGATCGAGCCGGTATAATCGAATCTTAGGAAATTTCGCCGAACCGTTGACTCACGTTCAGGCCGCGTGCAGTATCGCACGGCGAAATATGACCAAAAGAGGGAGAGCCTGAATTTTACATTTGGCCGTGGAGGCAGGCAGGCTGGGGCACTTTCCGAAATGGGAAAACAAACGAGAATCTTCGTGGCGCACGGAAGGGACCCTGTAGGCTAAGAGCAAGCGAGTATAAGCGAGAGAGAGATGCATAGAACGTCGAAATGACTATGAGGTGGCGAAGGGGAGGCCATCGCTAGCTCATAAAATCATTATGTACCGACCTTTATGCGTTTATGGCGCGCACTTGATTCCTTGTGCAGTCCGGGAAATTGTTGGCCCCCGAACTGAGCCGATCTTCTTCTTCGCGTAGACGTCGGTAGTTTTACTTTTTATGGTCGCCTCCAAAAATCGGCCTCTTTCTAGGATTTCCCGCAAATAAAAACAGTCGTATACAACGATTTCCTCGTCCATACCTGCGTCTTAGGATTGCGGAGGATCTGTTCCCGCTCGCATTTGCGTACAGTAAAAAGAATTGTGATATGGGAAACTCTGTAATTACGTTCGACCGTTATTATAGCGGGCTGTATAAATAACGCGTTAGAGTCGAGGATAAACATTGGTTTCCGAGATCATCAGGGGAATCGGTATCGCGTTTCTCGCGGGGCGTTTATTAACGATTTTTTTCTTCCTCGCGTAAATCAGTCTGGTGAAATCTAAGGCAAAAAAGGAAAACGAAATATGATTCTCGCGAGATGTCATACGTGGATAACCTGCTTCGGCATTTGCATAACTACGTCTTCTCGGCCTTTATCGTAATCCGAGGAATATTTCGTCCGCGCAATGTACACACCGAGACTCGGATCCCGTTGGTCGCTTCCCAACGCGCGGAGGGCTCTTTGAACTCGCCGCTTTAACAAACGGATCTAACAGCCGCAGTCTTTCGAGCTGCACTTAATTGACCTCTTAAAACAACAAAAATGGTCGTTTCTCGCTAATTAAGATTCGCAGTAAAAGTTCTTTGTACTTGGACGATTTTTCAAGCTCCTCCAAGGAATTTCTCATACTTCAATGCGTTATTTATTTGAAGTGTGGCGTTGTCTCGGCGTTTCATCACTTTTTCGCCTAATGAAAAGCTTTATTGCAGAATATTACTAAAATTCTTGAATATAAATGAAAATTTTCATTAAGCTTTCAGCATCCCACGCGTGTCAAATTAAAATTCTCTCGTGAGAATGATTTTTAATTGCGCTTTTGTAAAGACAACAATTTTCAAACCGAGGCGATAAACTATAGTGTTTTCGTTTTCGCTCTTTAACTGCCGATCTTCCCAGATGTTATCGGTCGCTCGGAAAATTTATCGTCCACTTAAAGGTCAATAAAAATCGTCCGATATGTAACACCGCGCTTACCCGTCGAAAGCGTTTTCGCCTAATCAGCCAGAAGCCTTTTAAAATGCTTCCTATATTTTCGCCATCCATAAAACTCGTTCTCGTCGCGCAATTAATCATACGACATCCGCGTGCATATTTCATCGCACAATTCACGCGAGTTATTTTCGCTATACTCAAGTTTTTCAACGCTTAGAATCTCGAAGCCAGCTCACGTATATGACTCGCGCAAACGCATTCACCCGGCGAAAATCCCGTCAAACGTACAACGACACGCGTTCCATTTTGTGTTACTTTTCCTCGCGTCGCTGACGTAAATCTCGCTCTTTTATACACGCACAATAGCCTCTAATCCGTCGGCCTCGTAGCGAGACTTGCGTCTCCGGGAAATACGTATATAAAAAAAGAGACTTTGAGCCAAGGGGCGGCGGAGGGGGAGAAGAAGAAGCCGCGCAGTCAGGAATTCGGGGATGTTGTATCAACAGTCTCCGGCTGGATTTTCGGGGGTACATCCGCGCGCGGTATTAGTATACGCGAGCTGCCTCGCTTCTTGTTCTCCGAGATAATGCATAATTTATAATCAGGCCGGGCCGATCCGTTGGCAGAGAGGCCCGAGAGACTCGACTCCTCCATGCAAAGAGAGAAAGGCAGAGCCACCAACCCCTCATTAGCATTCGATGATGGCTGCCGCCGCGTCCTGCAGCGCCGGCAACGGCCGGCAATATCCCATTCCAGAGCTCTCGCTACCGAACGCCACCCTATAGCGTCTGTCGCCGCCGCCGGTGTGTGTACCTGCACCAGCAGCAGCCCTGCCTTCTTCCCCTCTCCCCTGTATACTTTCGTTCTGCTCTCATTTTTCCAGTGCGTATACATCCGACGCCGAAAATTCTGCCAGGAGAGTGATATCGATGCACACGTGGTATGCGGACAGAGATATGCGAGGGATATTGCGGAGTCTGTGGGTGAAATTAATTTGTGGCTTTTCGTACGGACATTTATTGCCGAGTATTTACGTCCCCTCATGAATATGGAGGCCTCGATGGGGGCGCAATGGAAACGTCGCTCGGCGTTATTGTTGTTAATTCGTTATTGTTACTATTATTTACAGTCACTTAACGGTTATCGCCGGGGAGTTCTGCGCTATAAAATTTATATGCATTTTTGCGTTCGTGTTTGATCAACGATAAATCGATTAGTTATGCGGGAAAAACGAGGAAAAATTAGTTTTTGAAGTTTCTAGAGCGTAAAAGCAACGGTCCTGTTTAATTTAATGTTTAGTCTGGGCAACTCCAAAATACTTTCTCAATAGTCAACGCTGAGGAGGGGAAAAAAGAACGCGCAGAGAAATCTCGGGCAGCACTTTTCAGTCACATCATAATTTTATCGGCGCCGCGTATCGTTAAGCGCTTTTAATACCCCGCAATATAATCTTTATAGTTTTTATCGCGCCTCGGTTTACTCGTTCGCGGGACATAAAATTCAATCAGTGTTGCAATTATTTTAAAAAAATCTCGTCGTAATTTTCCCTCTTCGACTTTCAAAAACAATTATTGACATGCCTCCGATACCCTTTCAGCCAAAAACGCGTTGCGAAATAGTTCGCCATTCAGAATGGTTCGAAAAAAAGCGGTATCGAGAGTAGGAAGGGGGGGGGGGGAGGTGAAGAAGAATCTCAATTAACGGCGGCAAGCGATGAGGAAATGTATCTCTGCGCAAAATAACACCGTTGATTGTGGCAATTCGCGGAATCGTGTCAAAGGACACCCACCGCATTTATCAAACTGTCGTTTACATCACACTCGACGGCATATGGAGAAGCGTCGCACAGCCGCTGCTCTTTCTCGAGTATATGAAAGAGTGGCTTAATCGCGCCGCCGACGGTTCTTCTCGTTTATCTCGCGGCGTATATGACGACGACGACGAAGACAACGGCCGCAAGTGTCGGGTGACCTATAAGAATATCTGCTCCGGACTGCATCGTTCGTATGGCTGGTGCGTAGGCTATGATACTCGCACAAAGCGTCGCCTTATGAAAAAGTTTGGTAAAAAGAGCCGTAACCCTTTTTTTCTTATCTGTATATAGCGCTCTCTCTCTCTCTCTCTCTCTCTCTCTCTCTCTCTGTGTTCGCTGATGTCTCACTCCGCGCGGATAGATATATAGATATACAGCAAACGGACGTACGCACGAGGAGCTAAAAATTAATTCTCCGTGTTGGACAAAAGCTTTATTTAAACATTGGCAATCGCGATAATAATAAAACGCGCGTAAAGTTGATTTATCGCCGAGTTAAAAGACCGAGTGTCGCGCGCAAAAATTTCAGCGCGATTTATGCAGCAAACAACCTGTTAAATCATTGCCGATTATTTTTTCTTGCGCGTTAAAATTTAACGGCCATTAAGGACCGGCCGAATTTTTATCGTTCAAAAATTCGGCTCACCGCGCGTATCCATTACACGCACTTACAACATAAGGAAGAGAAAAAACACGTCGTTCAGGTCTCGTGCTCACAGATTGTCGGGAAAGCTCGAGCAGGATAAAGACCGGAAGGAGCTCCTCGTACAATCGCGGCAGTGGAGCAGGTCAGAGAATCGCGTTGTCACCGAGATTATTGAAACTGCAGTTTTATGGGCCTTAAAAGCAGTTTAATTGTCGGTATATAAGTGTTTATGTGCTGCGAGAGCCTGTGTCTCCGGCCCCCCTCTCTCTAGCCGCTGCTACCTCGAACGCTTATTTTATGGTCATACGGTGTGTGCCGACGCCGCTCTCTGTATATTATACACTCCCTGCGCGAACTTGTCGCGTGCCAAAACCTATCATCTTCGAATTTCCGAGCAAACTGTCAATCGCTCGAACGGACTATTCTCGTTTTCCGCTCTGTAAGGTCGCCCGCCCGCGCGATGTTTTATAATTATATATACGTGCGCGCGTCTGATTTATAAAGCAAACAACGGCATTTAAGGAGCTATAAAATATTTATGAGTCGTTAAAGCGACGGTATTCGTTTGGGTATACCCAAAGCTCTCGAATTTTTAAAAATGCGTGATTCATCTGAGTACGCCATTTCTTAGGCCTACACCCTCGCGGTAGCTTATTTTATCCAATAACCGAAAAGCTCGTTAAACAATAACGAACTTATGCGGTGCGTGAGACACATCAAAGCGCGGCCCCATAGTCGTCGATTCGATGCCGCCAGGCATCTGTCCCCTCTCTCTCCTCGAGAGAATGACTTTCGGAGACGCATCCGGTGAAAGAGAGGCAAAAAAAACTTTACAACCCGCTCACCCGCCGTCACACTTTCTATTTTTTCACGCGTTTGCACGCGCCCCCGCGCCGAATTTCACTTTCCCCTTTTCCCCGGAGCGCTCGCGCGCATTGCATTTTTTTTCCGAACGGACTTTCTCTGTCCCCGTCGCATACACACCCTTTTGTGTCGGCCCGGGGTCCTCCCGGCAATAAAACGTACCTGCGTGCGGCTCGCAGGCCCCGGGAAAAGTGTTTTATGGAGAGAAAGCAAAGGCTTCTCACTGTCTCTTGTTTTGGCGTTGCTGTGTATCTTGAGGGAAAATCGAAGACGAGTATCGACGAGACACGTCGATCGGGACACGAGAGAGAGAGAGAGAGAGAGAGAGAGAGAGAGAGAAAGTTTCGAACCCTTGTCGAACGTGTTGAATCGACTTTTTAGGAATTTCTCGGGAGCACTCTGTGCTTTATGCTCGGCGTTTTGTCTGAGAATTATCGGATTTGTTTCCAAGCTGTATAATGTAGCGTACGACGATGGATATTACGAAATGTGCGTAACGCTGGAATTTCGAGTCGTAAATATGTAGAGCTCGGAAATATATTTGTTTAAGAAATATTCGTTGAAAATCTTTGTTCTCTCAACTCAATAATTACACAGGCGTGTACGCGTACGCGGAGTATTTCTCAAGCTCGAAATATGCTGGTTTCGACAAAACACAAAAGGCATAGTTAAATAAAAAGTATAACGCCTATTGAAACATCAAGCCCATGTACCGAATGATCTTTCTTGTAGCTGAACACCCAATTTCCTCGTTGCACTATTATACATCAGGAGCTAGAGGGTCGAAAAAGAAAAATTCCCGCACACCGACGTAAAAGTCCCGATAAAAAACATTTACAACCTTGTAGCACGACACGGCGATTAAGCCGATTACATCACGTATTATAATAATGACAGTCGTAATCACGGCACACACAGTGTGTGCGTCTATTCGCGCAAGGTGCGCGCAGTTGGCAAGTACGTTGTATATACCTGCGCGCGCGCGTGCGCGCCAACCTTATACTTTCTGCTCGACTTTCCTGTGAGACCTCCCTTCTTCCCCTCCTTCTCGAGAGGTACAGCCGAAAATAAAAAAAAAAGCATACACTTCCCATAAGGCGATTGGGTGAACGCCCATTACGCCGCTCGCGTTTTAAAGTCAGCGCGCACGGCCTTAAAAACAAAAACATTACGACGAGTAAAACGCTGTGTATAGCAGCGCGCGCACACACGGCCGAGCAGCCAGCAATTATATACCCTCGAAGGCAATTTGCCGTAATTATTCCGTCGGTGTATTATCTCTCTTTCTCTCTTTCTCTTTCTTGCTCCTCGCGCCAGCGTCGATCAAGCGTCTGAATAACCTGACGTATGTACCTGCATACACAGTCGCTCGTGCATGAAGAAGAGCCTCTGCGGACGTAGTCTCGACGGCGGCGACGTCGCGTCGATTTTTACGACTCGGACCCTGAGCAGCGCAATTTTTCGGTCTTTAATGGCAATTACGACGATTCTACTGCACGGGCCTTGTCAATCTTCCGTTCCCACGTTCCATAGCTGATGCGTTTGAGCTGGAATTCTCGTGATTTTCCGAGATAGATAGATAGTTTATCGGATGCTCGTTTTCCACACGCGCGACACACACGTATCGGGAGTTGAAGATTCAGCGCGTATAAAACGTGTTATTGCTCTGCGCCGCGCGAAGCTATAGTTGTAACCCGAGTATAGGCTATACTGTGTTTTGATGATTCCCGCGACTCTCTCTCAGTTCCGCGTAATTTATGCGAATATAATAACGTTATTCCAGTTTTCTCGGGCACTACGAGCGCGAAAGTATACGTCCAGGAATCGATGATCGAGCAAGAAGCTTTTACGACCTTGGTCCGAGAGACTTAGAGGCACTTTTGCCTAATAATTCAATGCAGCGGACAACGCTTCCGATCGTCCGTACACGAGCGAGAGTCGGAGAAATTTATGCTCCCATTTTGTCGTGGTAATTTTAAGCGCGTATATTAACGAACATCGGGAGTATTGATAAGCCGGCGAGATACAGCCGTTCGTGCAGGAAAAAAAAGAGAAGCCTCGCGTGCAAGAGACCGAGACCGATAATTAAATGTCAAGAATGTAGACTCTCTGAATTTTGATTCCCGCTTGCGGGTAGAGCCGAACTTATAAATTATCGCGTACACGCGTCCAACGGACAAATGAGTCATTGCGACGCTCGTTTGTATTTTTGAACGTTCTCTCTCTCTCTAACTCGTGTACACAATGCGGAGCGAAATTGATTGGACGATGTTGCCGCTGGCGACGAGCGATAACAAAAGCCAGCCGGTATGTCTGTGAAAAGAAAATCGCTATCATAATTCCGAGCTACTGCTGAGAACGAAGCGGCCGCGGCTTTTAGAAAAAAAGCAGAGAGTCGTTAAAAATTAATGAAACATGCGTGTAATGGCACAGTTAGGAAAGCAGCGCGACGACTGATTTTTCTCTCTCGAGTGTGCGCGTTATCTCGACGTAGACGAGTATTCTAAAACGAACGCGGCGTGTTTAGCAACGGGTTGTCAGTGTAGAGGGGAGTCTCGCTCTTCAAAAGATTACCGATAAACTCGTCGCTGAATAGGCTGTCGAATGACTTGAAAAATCACCGAACACGCCGTTAATGACCGCGCGACGAGTCTGTTGTGCATTGTATAGAAGAGTTCATTTATAATTATTGCCTCGAATGCGAGAGCGAACGAGCCACGTGGACTGCTCGCAACAATTTATTCGCCCGCTCACTCGCTCTCGCGCTCACTATCGCGAGAGAGCTGTATTTCACAAACAAGAGCTTTCTTTATAGAATGATAACGCTGTGTGTTTTCGCATTTATCGGCGCTTTATTGCGTACTTGTCGCATAAATTTCGAGACTTGCTTCGGCAATTTATCGGCTTATCAATTTTCGTCGCGCGATTTATTTAATTAATTTTTTTTTCTCCGCACGACGTGATTTAATTCGCGCTTTATTGCTCGATTCAATGGATTTTAATTACTTGTCGCGCCGTATTTATAGACCGGCGATCCGCGGTATAAATCACGTCGCGTTTTCCACGAAAAAGAATCTGAAAAGCGTAAAAGCCTCGCTCTCTCTCTCTCTCTCTCTCTCTCTCTCTCTCTCTCTCTCTCTCTCTCTCTCTCTCTCTCTCTCTCTCCGATAGAAATCCAAGCTCAACCCTACCATTCCGTTCTATCCCCTACAGCTCTATATTCCCGCGCGATATCCTGACAAAGGAGGCCGCACTGTGAAGCTTATTTAGCGCGCCGTTCGCTTAAACAATCCTCATTGTCGGAAATCGAAGTCTCTGGCACTAACTGAGCAGTAGCGGCGGCGGCGGCGGCGGTGAATCGAGTCTCTGGATTAGTTCAAAAAGCATTGGGGCAATCGGCGACGGGCCGTTGCGACGGCATTACACGCCGGTGCGCTCATGTGGGTGTCGCATGTATATGTATACGTACGTGGCGGCAGTAGTAGCAGCAGCAGCACACGAGGAAACCGACGGAGAAAACGACCCCCCGGCGAGTACTATCCTAACAAATGTGCCCGTTTGCATAACACGACGACGAGCAATTCGGGCAGGTTTGACGGTGCGCGATATAGACCTTTAGCCTCGAGAGTCGGGGTGTACATATACATATACAGAGAGATAGCGATGGCAGAGAGAGAGAAGGAAAAAGCGAGATATGTGTATGTGTACATGCACGCGAGTATACGGATGTAGATCTGGATGGATAGATAGAGGTTTATTATTAGTCTGGCGGGTTGGATACGACGAGGGTCTGGAATGTACGTGTGGCGAATTGCACAGTATAGATTATACACGCCGAGAATTGCGGCTGTATTTTTTCCTTTCATATATAACAAACGCACTTTAATATTTTATCGAACTACGAGAACGATTTTTTCGCTTTCCACTCGACACCGCTCGCGTGCCGCTAATCGATTTTCCTCATTTGCGTCGGTTCTTTTCTAATTCGCCACAGCAGCGTCTATCTCGCAATAATTCAACGCGCTAAAAGGCTTCGACAAGAAAATCATCAAAATGCGCATAAATCCATCGGTTAATTTTTAGGATTCCCTGCGTACATACGGCAGACACGCACTCAGCCCGATGCTGCCGTAAATAATGCATAGTATCAATTAACTCGAATTAAAACGTATAAGCCCGGCGCTCGCGCGCGCGCATAAACAAAACCAATTACTGATGAGCTGCGAGAATTTATCTAACGAACTTGCGAGCAGTAGTGTACTTTCGCGATTATAATCTAGCAGCAGCAGCGGAAACTTGGCAACGCGCATGTGCTCTCTCGCCGCCGCCGGGGTGGCGTCGACCCTCGAGGGACGACGGTCCTGTGTATATGCCTTATATATACATACACACAGAGAGTGAGACTACGCGACGTCGGCCTTTTTCGCTGTAACGCGAGCGCGAACATCCCCTCAACCGGTTCTCTCGAGATTATGGCGTTTCTCCCATAAAACAGCCGGACTTTGCCCGTATATTTCCGGCGGCCGGTATTCCGTCGACGCTTGATATAGGTGTGTGTACACTTTGAAAACGCGGAATTTCGGAGACTCAAAGGGAGAGCAAGTTGAATTTTTGAAAATTTTTCGCGGGAGCTTATCTCGCGCGCTTGATCCGGCGATAAAAACCAAGCAAAGCTCCGCTAGCGCGTTCAACGCACTTTCGCTGTGTATATGTATGCGCAACACACGGAGTCTCGAAGACAGGTTTCCTCGCTAGAAAAATTCCCTACACTGTGTAGTAGAATATCCCGCTTATACTGCGCGCGTAAGCGTACTTGAATATATCCATAAGCTCGCGTGTAAGTGTATCCGTGTGCGGGAGATCTCGCGGCCGATGCAGAAGTCGTCGAGGTCGGGAAAGGTGGAGAAAGAGTGGAGGGGAGCAGTAGAGAGAGAGGGGGGAGAGCGAACAGGTTGAATCGGGGGTGGGATCGTTACCAGCGCCAATAGAGGAGCTGCCGCGCATGCGTCCCGGGGTCCCCTTTGTCCTTATTTCTCTCGTGCAGTTTGTATAGCGAGGGCTCGAGCGAGGGTCTTCCGACGGATACTTACTGATGAAAAACTGCGTTAAGTTCGGCGGAAGCTCGAGATAAAATCCATTACACGCATTCTTCGGGAAAAAATTATAATCGAAACAAATTCTTCGATGACGTCACACAGATGTTTACGAATTAACTTTTGGACCACGTAGTCTTCTCCATGCCAATATTTTTTTCGCGAAAATTAGCAGCCTTAATTGCAGCAACTGTAAGCTCTGGAGAGAAAAAAATGTTGTTATTCCATCGTATATAGCCGTACAGCCGGGAGTATAGCGAAAGAACGAGCTGAGAAAGGAGAAAGGAGAGAAACATGGCAAAAGTATAGAAACTAAAAGTGAGATAGCAAATGGAGATCAGAGTTACGCCTAAGAGCGAGCGAGACGGAGAGAGTATATGGAAGCAGGGGAGAGGAAGAGAAGTCTCACGGGAGTTCTTCCGTCTTACTGCTTTTATTGTATGTTTGCCCGCGGCAAAGTTGGAGAGCGTATACGTATATAGCACAATTCTCTACTTCCCTCTCTCCCGCGTGTCTTTCTCCTCGCGACGGCGGCATCGTCCGGAAAGTGGATGCAGCAACGCAGCGCACATAGTTACGGATCGCTGCATCCCAGCGTAATATGGGCCGTCGTCGTCGTCGTCGTCGTCGTTTCCCCTCCCGATCGAATGACGATTCGCCGCTTTCCCTTATCCTTACGCGCCCACTTATACGATCGTAGTCCCATCCGAATGTGTTTTTCTCTCCGGCGTGTATAGTCTCGTTCGATGCGCGGCGACGCGGAAAATTTATCGAGAGCTTGCGCCCAGGCACTTGTCTACCTAATCTGTGTTTTTTATTTTTTCTTCAAGCACGACCAAATCGGAGCTTACGTTTCTTTACGAGCCGAGGCCCGCCGAAATCGCGCCTTTCCGGAGGCGAATAAACGGCAACAGTGTCGCAAGAGAGGTAGGAAGAGAACTTTACGAGCAGCCGCGTTTTCGGCGCGTAATTCTGTCAGTGTTTTTCGGTATAACGAACGAGGTCGATCGATAATTGTCGCGGACATCTCGGGCAAATGAACGTTTTTTCCTGACGTGTTCGAAAACAAGATGTCAAGTACACTCAGCACACTCAATTAAGATTTCAATTCGATTTACGGTTTGCAAAATTAAAAATAATTGAGTCCTGCTTGTACTCTCGCGATTGTGAATCAATGGCTAATGCCGTTCGGAAAATGAAAATAATTCGAGCTGCGCATTCGATGTGCTCGAGAGAGCCTACTAAACTCATTCACCCTTCATGCCTTGAACTCAATAGAGGCATTACGCTCGATCAGACACAATAAACCCGATAGCGAGAGAGGGTCGTTTAGTGTCAATTAAACGCGTACACGCACGGGTCTTGCGGACGCAACGGGACCTACTGCTTATTTCAATTGGGTCATCGCCCTGTTTGCCGCGGGAAAAATACTCGTTCTGTAGTCTCTCTTCAAATTTTCATACGTTATCTATACGCATGTGCTAGCACAAATCACCGGGCGAGTTTGCACTCGAGAGAGAATGAAAATAGCGCATTCTGCGAAGCCTTTTCTTATCTACTCCCTTCGAGGCACTCCAGGGCATCGATAAAAATTCAAAAAAATCTGTATTCCCTCAAGCTGCCCTCCTAAATTTCCTCGAACGACGCTGTATCGGACGGGAGAGCAGGTTAGCGTCTCGGTGACGTTTTGATGGGCCGGTAATGGCTCGGTCAATATGTACAGACCTCACACGTATATAATACCACACAGTCGCCGGAAGACTTTGAGAAAAACGAGAGGCAAAAGAACAGGAAGATGGCGAGCGAAAGTTCGAGATCTCTTGCATGGTTGGCTCTCGTTTTTTCTCTCTCTCTCTCTCTCTCTCTCTCTCTCTCTCTCTCTCTCTCTCTTTCTCGGCACCCCGAGGCTGGAAAGTATCTCTCGAGTGTCCCGGAGGATAGACGAGGGTAAATAAGCTCGGAAAACGAGGATCAACGTCGTGGCGGAGGGGAACGACGACGACTGGCTAATATCGTAAAGCCGCAACGTGCTCTGATTAAACATTATGTGGCTTCGAGTATTTCTCACCACATACACGTCTGCTTTTTTTCCGTCTCTTCGCCAACTTTTATTTAACCTTCTTCCGTCAACGCCGACTGAGGCGACGTGTATGAGGCTTGATAAAAAAATGTGTTCTTCCGCCTACGTCGGTACACACGGGACAACGTGTCGCGCGATAAATCAATCGCGCCGGATGAGCTTTCCGTATTTAGACCGAACGCTATGATGACGTTACGTTCGCGAGGCCAATCATCTCGCGAATAAAGTGCGTCTGTTTATGCGAATAGCGTCTAATTAGCGACGGTTACAATGAAACAGAACCGAATGGCCGGTACAAGAATCTTCGGAATTATAAAAACGCTCGAAGAATCCAATTAAACGGCAGTCATGTTTAACATCGACTAAGTTTTCTCGATTCTCGTTATATACACATTATACGCCGATATCATCTGTACACAGCTCGCTGCAGAATCGTGAGTCCCCCCTCTCTCATTTCTCCCGAGTCCCTCGCCGCATTAATTTTAATAAAAGCCCGTTCGCGCTCGATTACTTTTTAATAAGAGAGACTCGCGCCACCGGCGCAGCAGCAGCACCCACATCCTTAACTCTCCGCCTCTACATCCACGCACACAGAGAGAGAGAGAGAGAGAGAGAGAGAGAGAGAGAGAGAGAGAGAGAGAGAGAGAGAGAGAGTACAGCGAGCAACCTTAAGCCTTCGCGTAATTTTCCTCTCGTTATATTTTTTCTCTCCGCTTTTTTTGGGAACACGGCCGCCCCGAACGTTTATTAGCAAAAAGAGAGACGGAAGCATTTGCATGTAACGACGCCGAGGGTGGTAGAAATATGGCGTGTCGGGAGAGAGAAAGAGAGAGAGAGAGAGAGAGTGGGCTGCTCTGGATCGTAATTAGAGCCTTGGGGTTCTCTCTCGCTTGCTCGCTCGCTCGCTCTCGTAGCGCGTACGCGACGGTATGGTGTCGGCGGCGGGGCTCAACTCGGGGCATCGTACCTTTCGAGTATACGAGGGTTCACGCCCTCCCCATGCTCCTCCCCGAGCGAGAGAGAGAGAGAGAGAGAGAGAGAGAGAGAGAGAGAGAGAGAGAGAGAGAGAGGGAGAGAGCTCGCAGCAGTTCGCCCTTTCCCTATTGTTCTCGCTGTCTGTTCGGAGAGGAAGCTACGAGGGAATTCTGGGGAGATTTTTAGGCTTATTCGGGAGATTTTTTACCCTGTTTATGGCACTGCGCGCGCGCTATCAGAATTAAACCCAAGCGAGCGCGCCTCGAGTGTTTCGACGGGGGTATCACGCGAAGCTCCGCCGCGTTGCGCGACTAAAATCGATAAATAAAAGACGCGATGTTGTGTACGCGAATTAATACGCTTCGTTTACGAGTTAATATATAATTTCCAATCGACGAATAGAGCCATCCAAATAAGCGCTAAACAAGCTTTCCCGACTGCAGTATTTCTTTCAGTATCTCCATTAGCGTATCATCCTCCCCCGCGTCATCCATCTCCGCTTCTTTCTCGACTCCGCAGCCCGCCTCTATCTCCTCTAATGCCTTTTCGCTCTTTATCTTTGCATTTCTGCTTTCTGTCTCCTCTAATGCGTTCTCCGTCTCTCTCTCCCTCTCCCCACCCCGATACCCATGAATGCACACAGAGTGTGGAGAATCGCGCTATTGCCCCAGCAGCTCGGAGGGCCATTCCAATATGTCATTCCCTTATTTTGGAATTAAAATTTAATCCGAGAGCTGCTCTCCCCCTGCGTGCGTTACACGCGTGCGTCAAGATTACATTTATTTTAGATTCGCTGATTTCGGGACCGAGAGTTGTATATACCTATAGACTAGTCTGACTCGTCCCGCACCCCGCGCGTTATGGGCATCGGACTACTACTGGCGGAAGCTACGCGCACGAACTTACAAATAACCCTCCCCTTTTCCGTCCGTCTGGCTTTGGCATATTATCGCTCGACGTGGCTTATGGAGAATCGTCTCGTGCGTGTGGATGAAATTCCGAATGGCTTCGATTCACGGCTGAAATACGTTCGCGACGTGACTCGCTTGTCTTTTCTGTGTCTCGCGTTTTCTATTCCGTTAATGTTCTTCGAAACTCCTTTTGTTTATTGTGGTCTACTGAATTACTCGAGTTGCTTCAATTTCATATGAAAAGCTTCGGTTATTGGCTTGTGTCGATTCAAAAACAATTATCTCTCCTTCTACATCAGACTCGTAAAGCTCTCGACGCGACCTTACAGCATCGTTAATTACCGATATCCGCTTTTAAAAATAAACTCCCACTCCCTTCCCTCTACTCTCGCACTCACCATCGAAAACGTGGACAATTTATGACCTCTTTCCTTCATATGCAGCTCCCACTCTTTATCCTGCAGACGACGCTTTAGGGAAGACTAAAATGGCTTTCGTGTCGTCTCGATATCTCTTCCCCTCTGCTGCTCCCTTACTCTTCGTGAACACATACACATACTTCTGGCAGCGCTATACTATACTATACGCGCGACCCTCGCCCGAGTATAAATTCTCTCCAGGCTGCGCGCGTTCCTCCCGCTGCCGACTCTACAATTTTGCGAGAGATTAGAGCTTATTGCGAAAAATGTCCGTGAACGAGAGCGTGCCAGCCTCGGTGTCAGCTGCCTCGTGCAAGCGCACGTGTGTGTGTAGGCCGACTCGGTGCAGTTTTACACGCGTTGCTGCAGTTTCTCGCTGGCAGAGAGTTGTGTACAATATGGTCGCGAGACGAGGACAGAGTGCGAGTGGAGAGAAGGAGGAATAAGAGGATATTTCGAGCCTGGGGAAGCGGGAAATTTCTGGTTTGTTCGATGGTTATCGAGATCGGATCGTATGAGCTATTGTTTGTTGAGTACTTTATTGTTTACCCGAGTACTGGCCTTTCTCCCACCGCTTCGACTCTCCGGGTTTCTGGTCAGCGAAGATAGGTGGCGCAACGGCGCTTTTCTATTTCCCTAATCATTATCTGTGAGTCCAGTGCATATATAGCGGTGTTCCACTGGATCAAAACTGCCCTTTGTCAGGCCTTCTACTTGGGCCGCTCACGCTGTAATCTATTCTGTCTATTTCATGATACTTTATGTTTAAAAAATCTGCTTATATTCATCGTTAATACAAATTATTAGCGCTCGAGAAATGTTATTAACATTTCGAAGCAGAATTTTTGCATAAAAATTTCCGCGCGCACATGTTACACGTCTCAATTTCGAGCAGCGAAACGAGCGCTTTAGCCTAAAATTACGCTCGGATGTGTTTGTAAACTCCCTCGTAGCTTCTCCGCTCAGCGAAAAACCGCGTCTGCACACCATCTTCTTCGCGTATAAACTTCCAAAATATCCACCGCGAAACTACACATACGAAACCACATTTTTCAAGAAAGCTGTTCTCTCCCCCTCCACGTCGAAATTCCTCTCCATTAAAAAACCCACCCCAACGACAACAACAGCATCACACTCGAGGCTCCCATTCCACAAATTTCACCCATACGTATACACACACACACACGGAGAGCACTATCCGCCATACGGCGAGTATATGCGGCGTATCCGGTGTCCGCAAAGCGCGGAGAGAGAGAAAGCTGGATGGATAATGGCAACAGCGGAGAACACAGTACACACATACATACATATAGAGGAGGCAGGCACCCTTACGTATACGCGCGGGTTCCACTGGGAACAATGAGGCGGTGTTGGCCGCCCCCTCGAGCTTGGAGCCATCTATCCTCGTCGGAATCCTTTATTAGCGCGGTGGCTCTGCGCCACAGCCTGTGTGTACACCAATACACCATCCTGGGCTGGCGCGCAAGTGTGCGTATGCGCGTTAAGCCTTGGCTGTTCGTGGAGGGCATGCAGCAGTAGCAGCAGCAGCACCGGCTACGTACGAGACTGGAATGAGCTGTCCAACCAATCAGGATTTAAGTCTATTGCCGGGCGTGATGGACGCAGCCGTGGTCTCCGCTCGTACATACATGTGTGCCAGGGACTGCGGCCGTGTAATGCTATACTCGCGGGCTTCACCTCGACGTTCCCTTGTTTTGCTTCTTCTTTTCCTTCTTTTTGGATTCTGCGCGAGTCGAATATTTTGATCGCGTGAATTCTTGGAAAAACGTCGTTATCCGGAGCTGCAGTGCTTCGCGCGTCCGAAAGAAAGTTATCGCGTGCACGCGTGGCCCGTTATCGGCATATTCGCACGCAATTAACGTCCCGTTTTATGCCCCTCGTTGTGACGAAACATCGCGTTTACGACTTGATTTATCGTCATTACACACATAATGCACGCGCGTGTCCAGCCTATAAAACGGCCTGCTACTTGCTCTCTGCGCTCGAAATTCGCCCGCTCGACTGCTCGCACTGAAATTTCGCTTTTCCAACCAATAATAATTGCAAGTTTTACGTTTACATAGCGCTAACAACGAACCGGTCCGTTTCTCAATTGTCGACGACAAGTCAGTGCGAGTAAATCGCGCTTTGACGGGCGTTTCGCAAATTGCAAGCTCTCACTCTATTCCTCCTCAGCACTATCTCGTCTCCAGCACATAACCTAGCCGGCTTTGCAAAGGGACGCGAAAGCCAGTCTGGAATATATATATAAAGGTCATACATTCGAGGGAAGCGCCGCGTCGACTCTTTGTTCGGCGCGTTTTCCATTCATAAATATCTCAGAACGGCTTAATTTCGCGCGACTGCGACGACGAGGGCCCGCGCAGGCGAATAAAATCTCCGAGCCCGTGAAAAACGGAGACAGCTACTCTCATGCAAGAGAGAGAGAGAGAGAGAGAGAGAGAGAGAGAGAGAGAGAGAGAGAGAGAGAGAGAGAGCTCCCCTCGACTCTATAACGCCGTGCGATCATTCCCGCCGAGCTAACGCGAGTGAAATAAGGAGGGTAAAGATAGAAGTGTAGGAGAACGAGAGCAAAGTGCGAAAAATCGGCGCGGGAACAAAAAGAGCCGCGGGAATTGCGCGAAGAGAGCACACGAGCGAAAGATACGAAGTTATGCCACGCGCGTGTGTACGAGTATTATTTATTTAGTGGCGAAACGAGCTTTGGAATGGTCCTTACGACGGTTTTATCGGCGCTCGGCTATTCCGGAGGATAATTGGAATGCTCGAAAAGCTCGTACGCGTATATTTATAAATTTCGAGAGCTAAGGATGCTTTGTTGTTTGAAATGCGATCGCTTTGAGAGGATCGTCATTTGGGCCGAGTCTAAACTGTAATGATGTTTGCTGTTTATGGTGTACGTCCAAGAGATAAATCTGGTGTATCACTGCTTTTAGCGTAACGTCTCTGTTATTGCCAACGATTTTCGGCTCGTATGTATTGAAAGCACAGCGACGAATGCAAAATCGGCTGCGCCATAGTATCGTATGCATCGGTATTACGCAGGAAAAAGTTACATAGTCGATGTTATCCAATTAAATTATCACGGGAACAATGCCGGCTCGATCTTTCCGGTGAATTGTCTTCGCCGACGCGTGTTTAGCATTTTTAATTTCGAATCTCATTTGCTTTGCTTCCTTTGTAGTGTGGAACACGCGACGACGGTCGTTTCAAGGACCATTTTGACCGCCGTATTTATACGACTCGATGCAACTTCTCGATCAATTTCCAAATATCGCTCATTAAGCTCTTAAACAACAGCTCTATAGAGCCGCGTTTATTTGCGAAATCTCGGCCAAAGCAGCCGCTGCGCTCTCGGCGTACGCATCGGAAGCTTCACAATAAACAAATCTCTCGCTAGGCAAGAGGGCAGGAAATCGTAAAGCGATCAGCGCTCGAGTCCTTCCTCTCTTGCTCCGAACCGCGACGCCATATAATCGACGATAAATACCCGCCTGGCGAGCGGTCTCTGTCTCTCTCTCTCTCCCTCTCTCGTGTTCCTTGGCCCAGCTGCTATGTGCTAGTCGTCGTCGCACCTATTTATAACGACGCGAGAAAGCGAGAGATACACAGAGGGTAACTCGAGTCGTGTCCGACAAACTGCATGCGCGCACGCGCTCGTGTTTGGCTCGCTCTCTCTCTCTCTCTCTCTTGCGAGCAAAGATTGACAGTCGCCGCAGCGCGGCTTATCGGCTTCGTTACTCTTTTCCTTCCTCTCCCCTCTCTCTCTCTCTCGCACCGCGCGCATGTGTGCGTGGGTGGAGGATCGTCCGTTGCGGGAGAGATAAGTCGAGTCGAGAGCGCAATAAAACGTCAGTGTAAACGGCGCTGGAATGGCCTTAAACGGCCGTTAAAATCGGCCGTTATTGTTTTCGGCTCGCGCGTCGTCTCCGCGCGTTCAAGAGACACACACACATGGTGGTAGCTAGTGGTGGTGGTGGTGGTGGTGGTGGTGGTCCCGAAATCGGCGCTCGCTCGCGCGCGGTTGACGTTTAATCGCTTCGGCGAGATTTACGAGTAGGACCTCGCTATATCATGCCCTCGACTGGCTATACTGCTGCAGAACTCGATCGGCTAAGCGAAAACGCGCCGCCACTGTCCGGTCCACTTCCATTAACTGCCACTTGCAGAGCACACAGCACGCCCCGAGGATATTCTCGAGCGCGGGCCGAATAAAATTCTCTCCTCTTTTGTCCCAGCGATGCGCCAAGATATACTATAGAGAGTGAGGGGTAGAGACGGGCCACGGAGGGAAGCGATAAATTTTTTTCGCGCTTTTCGACGCGCTGCCACGGCCGATATGGATAAAACCGAGCGTATATATGGGCTGAATTACGAGGACGAACGGTGGGGGAAAAATGGGCGAATTTCGAGTGCTAGCCGATTGAGTCTTGGGAGATCGTAACAGTCGTCGTGACGGATGGTTATTGCTTATTAAAAAGTAAACAGAAACTCCGCGTATAACTGTAACTTCCTTGCGCGCGAGCGTTCGATAAATATTCGAGTCGCCACAGTGAGAGGTGAATTTTTCTCGCTCTAATATCCTCGATCTCGATCTGGAGCGAGAATCGTTATCAGAGCGCGCTCGTCGCTTCTTTATCAACTCCAATGAGAAGGCATTAAAATTGTACAGCCTCGGGCAAAGTTTTAGCGTAAAATAAGCATTAAAGCCCCGCTTGGCAAACAAGAAAAAGCTTATAAAACTTTAAAGAAAACGCTCAGTCTCGTCGGTATACCGCGTATACACCCCCCCCCCTCCTCCCCTCCCCCAACACAAAAAGCCATTATAAAAAAACGTGCCACCCGAGAGAACGAGATGCACACGCGTGCGCGGAGGAGATCCCCATGCTTATCGAAAAGGAAAAAAGCTCGAAGCAGAAGTTGCGCGGACGAGGAGGGAAGTCGAGCAGCAGCAGCCGGCTGGCTGACTTTGGCATTAACAGCCTCGGGCTGGATTTATTGCCCTCTCCTCGTGCGTACGCGGCCGCGTTTCACGGCCAACTTTGCAGGCGGCTCTTCTCCTATATACGTATAGCAGGGGTAGAGACGAGACTCCGAGCGAGCGAGAGGAGAGTTTCCGAGAGTAGTTGTTCCGGCTCCCCGAGTGTGTGACACGAGCTGCCCGAGCAAACTTCCCCAATATCGCGCAGCAGCGCGTGTGTCCGTGAAGAGAGAGAGAGAGAGAGAGCGAGAGAGCTTGGATATTAAACTTAATATACGGCCGCAATTAGTAGCAGCAGACCCGCCGCTGCGAGGCTCAAGCTCGATGTTGCGGTGGCCTTAATTTCGCCGGAATTGATTGTTTTGTCGCGGGGATTTATGCCCTCGAGTTAATTGATTATTACACGAGCTCGGCTTCACTGTCATATTATACCAACGAGTTTTCAAACTTCTGCGTGAATTACATCGGCCAATTTTTATCGACACACTCAGAAAGAATATGCAACACGTCGTTCGAAACACTTTTACGATCGCCTCCGCGCACTGTATGTGTACGCGCACTTTTCTTCTCTCGATGATAAACACCCGGACAAATTTCTTCCCGTTCGCACACAGTGCCACCGAACAAAGGGACGAGCGAAGCATCGGCTCTCGAAAGAATAATAATATCAAAAAGTCGACCTCGTAATTTTACGATCGCTCGACCCCTTGCGCCATTGTGTGTATCGAACAAACATCTCTTTATTCAAATTCCAAACAGAGAGCAGCAGCGTCGACGTTCTCTAATGCCGTTTTATAACGCGCGCGTATAGGAAACGAAGCGGTGGGCTGAATAGATCGTATCTCGCTCTCTCAGCCCTCGGTGCACAATTAATCTCCGTCAGAAAATTATTGCGACAGCACGCACTTTTAATAGGCCGAATAAGACGGCGCTTCCTTCTTCCTTCCCTCCTTCGTTCTACAAAGCCTTGTGTGCCACACTCGCAGCGCCACTCGGGGCTAATTCCTGAGGGAGTTTTTTTAATGGCTTTTCGTATTTCTAACTCGACGCGGGGGGAAGGCTGTATTTATGGGGCACGCCACTCGCGCGAGCCACCTTCCCGAGAATCCGCCAAAAAGGACGAACTCGCGCGCGCGTGGAGAGAGATACGCACACACACCCCTATATATAGGTGTGTATATATATAACGCGGAGCCGCGCGAGGGGATGCAAGATTTCGAGCCAGCGTGAAACGTACCGTCAGCAGGATGAAATGGTCTCCCCCTCCGGTTGCCAAGGTAACCTATATGGTCCACCCTTCTCGCTATACTCTCCCCTTGGCAGCTTTCCCCGCGCGGCGGCACAGCACACGTAGGGGAATCGACCGACACGAGGGTGTGTAGCTCCGCGTGCGTGTGTGTGTACGTGTGTGAGTCGCTGGAAACGGCCATGTTGAATTCAATATCGGCATTCCGGGCATTCCGCGGGATTTTCTCCTCGATTTCGGACGCTGTGCGCTTTAATGTCGCCGCGTGCCTTTCACCTGCGCACTCGTGTGTGTGTGTGCGTGGGTGTTTTTTTTCAGCGCTCTTTCAAAGCGAGCCAGCAGCAGCCATTGTCTGTCACCTCGGGGTATTATGATGTTTGCATTCGCGGCTCTCGATTATTTATTGCGGGCGTTATCTCTGTGTGGGGGAGAGAAGGCCGGGCTTTATGGCTTTTCGATTTTTAAAATCGCGCTGAGATTCTCTTTTGCTTGGGGGGTGAGGAGGCTTGGAATCAAATCGAACTTTGCTCGGTTGGAAATTCAATTAAACTTGCAAGCGCTAGAGAGAAAGAGAAAAATGTATAATGTTATTTAATATAGGCCAAAGTTAGTTCTAGAGTGAGTTTCGGAAAAATGAAACTCGGCGGAGTATGGCGCAGGAACTTGACTAAATTAATGTTCGACAACTGCGCGCTTCCTTCTCCTCTGCGCAGCGCGGCCTGCCGTAAAACTCATAAAGCTAAGAGCGGTGCACCAAGTTCGTGTCCTCAGCTTTTTTTATTGCGATTCTTTTACCTGCAGCCTTAAAACCATTTTTTATTGCACCACCGCTTTGCTTCATTAGTCACTTGGGCTGTCCTAAAAAATTTTACTTCGTGGAATCCTCGACCTTTTTTCCCATCAATAACTTTTCGTTCACTCGCCAAAATTCTTCGATGAAAAATCCTCGAAGATTAACCGCCGCTCACGAAAGATTTGTGTACGATGCTAATTACCCCGAAAAAATTTTCAGCCCGTATCATTTTAATGTAAAGCAGCGGCAGCGGCGATAAATAACGCACTGACTTTTCGACATTTATGAAGGTGGAAGTCATCGCTTTGAGTGACTATGCGTAACGCGCGCAGGTAAATCCCCGAGTCTTACCTGGAGTATCCCATGGATTTCCCTCTCTCTCTCTCTCTCTCTCTCTCTCGATAACTGCCGCTACCCAAACACCGTAAAAAAAGTTCCCGGACGAGCAGCAGCAGCAGCAGCAACCGTATCCCTCTCTGCGTGTTTACGACTTTGACTCGTGTGTCAGCGCGCGCGCGCGCGGGTGAAAGTCAGGGTTCGAGTTGCAAGAATTTCCAGGCGTGGAAAGGGTTCGTTGCCGTCGCTGCCTTTTTTCTGCGTCGCCGGGAAAACTTTCTTTTTTTTTTTTTTTTTGTTCGACTCGACCCGATCGGGCTTTCTTTTTTTGCCGGGCTTTGGCTACGGGCGCAACCCCTGCAATAAACTGACCGTTCCAAGATAGCGACTACTCCTTCGTCGAGGCCAGGAGAAAGTGCGCGCGGGGGAGAGAAATCTCGGAGCGTCAGCTGTCGCGCAGAATTTCGTACACGAGAAAGACAGACTACACAACACACCAAAGCACACTTACAAATAATGTTCGACCTTTTATGATTGCAGGACCAAATGGCTGTCCGCGGCGCCGAGGCAGGCAGACGTACACGCGCTTCCAGACGCTCGAGCTCGAGAAGGAGTTCCACTTCAACCACTACCTGACGCGACGGCGGCGAATAGAGATCGCGCACGCGCTCTGCCTGACCGAGCGGCAGATCAAGATCTGGTTCCAGAACAGGCGAATGAAGCTGAAAAAAGAGCTGCGCGCCGTCAAAGAGATAAACGAGCAGGCGCGGCGCGAACGCGAGGAGCAGGACCTCATGAAGAAGCAGCAGGCCGAGAAGCAGGCCAAGATGCAGCAGGAGCAACAAAACGCCCTGCAGCAACAACACGCGGCTGCCCAGCAGCAGCACCAGCAGCATCACGGCGTTCCCGGCCTCGACAAGGCCCAGAGCGACCTGCTCAAGGCGGTTAGCAAGGTGCCCACATAGGATAGCCTCCTGGGCCGCCTTTATCTGTCCTAGGTGTCGTGGACGGACCGCGAGTCGGCTGCGTTGCTGGCAGCCCGCCAACTCGCCGCCGCAGCTGCTGCTGCCCAGGCCCACCAGCACCAGCAGCAGCAACAACAGCAGCAGGTTCGTCCAGACGCCGCCAGACTACGTACTTACCTAGAGGCAGCTCATGTCAAGCTGGCCGGCAGCCAAGCCGGTGATAACCCGAGGACGGCCAGCGCATCGCCGCCACACTCGTCGACTACTCAGCAGCAACAGCAGCAGCAGATGCCGCACACCTATGCCCAGGCTGACGATGATCCCTAGGATGACCGGCGGCTCTGAAGCTTTCTCTAACGTGCCATCACCTCTGTACTCTCCAGAGTAGCCTCGACCTGTGTGCAGCCTTCGTCAGGAGTGCGAGAGCGCGATCCAGAGTCCCAAGAGAGAAGACTGCATGTTTTAAATCGGTTATTATATTACGCGCGCGCGCGCGACTCGTCTATGCGCATAAACGTGTAACTGCGTCGTCGTCGTCGTCGTCGTTACCGAGTGCATAAACTTTTCAGTAGTCCACCAGAGACTCACTCGATTACACCGAGAGACGGAGTGACTACTGACACGCAAGTGATGATCCAAGAATCGAAACGTACTGATCCAATCCGGTGAATATGGAGAATTCAATTGACGAATTTCGAGGAATTTAAAAGACTTATCATTAATATTGCTATAATCGTACCCATACGAGAGACGTATACATTGGTTCGCTCTGTTTCCCTCCGAATCAGCCATGTTGATTTTGTGTAATGTTATGCTGAAAGAATGACGAAAAAATTAAGAAGTATAAGCGAAAGTCTTTATTGTGTTCAAGTTACGTAATTAGCGTTTAGAGCCTTTATTTAAAAGAAAAAGAAAGAAACGAGGCGAGGAATGTCGCGAAGAACGTGCATCTCCGAGCAGCGGCAGCAGTTCGTCGCGACCCCCAAGGGATCGCGTGGCGCAGTGTGCTGCCGAGAGATACGCGACCGCGACATTAGGTGAAAAGTTAATTTTGTTAATCCGTCTGTTTTGCATCGCTTGTATTTGATGAAAATTAGCGTTTTTTCGGCTGTATTAGGCTACGTGAAAAGAACCCGTTGATTTTGTTTTGTTGCGTCGCCGGTTGAGAGAGTGATATATAAATTTCGTCCGTACGCACTGCTTTTTCTCATTGCTTTCTTTTCGTTCGTCTGAGGTTCAAGCCCGTACTTACAGTGCAACGAAGCGTATAATAATAATCTCTACGGTCGAGAGATCGATCAAATTTTCCCTCCGTTGTAGATGAAAAAAAAAAAAAAAAAAATGATATGGTTACGAAGAAGGAGAAAGGAAAAGCGCAGGATGTGGAAACGGCGAAACTACTACCGGACGAGTATCTCACTCATAGTACATTAAATACGTAATTTGGTGTCAGGGTAGACCTTCAGTAGATCTAAAGCCTGTTGTTGGTATTACTTAATTAGTTTTTACTCGTAAAAAGATGATGCTGAAGACGAAATGAAAAAATAAATAATGCGACAGTTTAAGCAAAAGAATGACATGACGTTTAAGTAAAACTACGGGCAGTGTAGGAAAATATTGCAGACGAAGATTTTAAAAATTAATGAAAAAAAAAAATTATTGTCCATTATAACCGAAAATACGTAAATCATAGACATATTTAACAATAATGAATAGCGTTTAAATATAGAGGAGGATTCGTGGAATTGAGCTGTGAGAGATCAAGCGAAATTTATTCCTCTTCAGAGGATGATAAACAAAAAAAAAGTATCTCGAATATAAATGAAATTCTTATTCAGATCACAATTGCAGTATTTATTTTTCGTCAAACGAACTTTTGGATCAAGACAATAAAAGAAACAAAGTCTATAAAGGAAACATAAATAAATCCAGTTTACTACTATTCTCTTTAGCTCAATTCGAATTTCTTCTCAGAATTATTCGAAAGGAAAAAATATAATGTAACGTGAGCGTACTAGAAAAAAGAAAACTATCCCCGTGAAATCGAAAGCTATAAAATGGAAAATTCTCATACGTATTGAAGATGTACGTAACAAAGTAGAAAAGACAGAAAGTTTTCACTGCTGTAGGAGGCAGAAGCGCAAAAGAGTATAAGAAAAACGTACAAGGGCGCGGCCCGATGCGAGGCTGCTCCGCGCCTTGAACGTCCGGTGTAACGTCATATTGATCTATAAAATAGAATAAAATAAACCTAAACTTAAAGAAAAAAAATATTAATAATTTTAAAAAAGTATGAACGAACGGTAAAAGCTCATAACCAGCCCCGCCGTTAATTATCTAATGAAATATTATTATAAATAATCGAACAGTACGTAATTAAGAAGCGAGTCCACGCGAGCAAAGAAACGAAGAAGGAGAAAAAAATATACTCACGTATAATCTCACATAGCGAGCGTACCTATACCGGTGTATCCATAATATTGTGTAGCGTGTAATGAGAGACTAAAGAAAAAAAAGTGGGAGTCAAAGTATATAATATGATACAAAAGAATAAAAAACGATACACGGCGCGAGTATTGGAGTACTATGACGGAAACGCAGCGCTTCGAGCGAGGCGAGAAAAAAAAATAGCAACAATAGCCAAGACAGTGACAGCAGTAGAAAGAGGTAGAACGAGGAGAATGATTTCTTATCATATTTAAACACATTAACGATGTCGAGAGTGCGCAAAGCTCTCGCAGTTTGTTCTTGTAATCGTCTACGACATATTTAAAACTTAAATGATTCCTATGCAGCATCCGAAGGACATCACGAATTCTTCGCTAAACGCGCGGGAAGGAGCAGAAACGTCAAAAAAGTGTGATCACACATTTACCCACTCTGGCATAAGTATACGGCATTATATTCGATGAAACGGAGTGTAGGAAAACGAGCATAACGACCGGTAAAAGGAATTGCAAGGGATTCTATGGAGTGATTTAAAAAAAGAGTGGTGTAACTATTTGTAGAAAGCTTTATATATATTAAACACTCGATATGTAGCTCATATATTAAATACATGATCTATTGTACTGCTAGTTACGTTTGATGTTATGTCGTTAATTAATGATACGTACCGATTATTCTGACATAACGCAGCAGCAGCTGTCCGTGGCGGCGCCGATATGTAACGTCCGACAATTCTAGATACGTAAAACAAACAAAGACAGGAATGACAAAGTATGAACATTGCGCTGTAGTTCGTAGCCGGAGTGAAATGTACAGATTTTGACGGTGAATATTTTGCCGAGCATAATAAATATGAGCAAAAGTAGAAAGGAATGCCGAACATAAACAATCCAGTCGATATGTGTGTATTATATACGTAAGTGTTTTGAATTTTGTTTAGACAGTAAGGTAAAAATCAATTTTTCGACACTCTTTCGAATGTAATTTTGTATATGCAAAGCATAGAACGTAACGATCCTAGATCTTTAAATATATCAATAAATTTCCACTGGAATACGCTGGATATTTTTCTGTCTTGTCCCAGAATCAAAACATATACGTAATAAAGATGCTCTCAAAATTTTTATCCAAAAAAGGCAAGCGAATGAAAAGCAAAATAATATTGCAGGCGCCGTCCACTCGTAAGCTTCCTCTCGATCTATCTGTATTCATCATTTTAGGCAACGTGTAATTACTCTAATCACCATATCATATCCTGAACTTCCTTCAACTATTCCAAAACCTTCGACTCTTGATCCTCGTCCCGCGAGTTCTTATATACACAAGTTTCCTCTTCCGACTCTTCTACACTCTTTCGAGCGCAAATGTCAATATAAACATATATTGAAACTCGCATAATGTGTAATATAATACAACCCGATCGATCGTTGTGAATTTCTCCAAGTAGTACAACAATTGCCCGACTTGCCAAACCCGCGACTGACCGGTCGTCGCGCAGACTTCTCTTAAAACGAATTACTATACGTAGCAGAGTGCGGGGAAACAGTAGGCGCGAGATGGCGCGAGACGACGTAGAAGAGGCTGCGAAAGGAATGTGCAGTATACCTTCGCGGAAATTCCTCGTCGTCGCGCAAAATCCGAGGCGAAAAATACCCCCGACGAAACATGCGAAATGAGCGTCGCGCCGACCGTACACACAGCGGTCGGAGTCGCGTTTTAATTGTGAAACCGTAGATTTAACGAATTAAACGTACGAATTTAAAAGTAATTATTAAATGATAACAAGAGAGAAAAGAAAAATACACAGACGACATGAATATTGTAATCGAAATCCGTCTCACGGGAAGCAAATGGATCAAGTTGAAAAAATTGTTTGTTATATTTTCTTTATACTTATAGATATCATTGTTTATTTATGAACTGTTTATTTTACTTTGTAATTTTTTGTCCTATAATTGTTTTTTGTTAATGTGAAAAGTGAAAAATATTGATAATGTGAGCTAGCAAGAGAAAAGTTGCGATTGCGAATTTTTTATATAAATAAAACAAAAAGACAAACATAGCGTAACGTGATTTTATGGCGCTTGCGGCTTCTAATAGAGTTTCAAGCATTAGTAAGTAGATTTATTAAAAGGAATGATTAAAGTTAAAAAATGTAGTGTCAATGAGTGCTGCGAGCATAAGATACTTTGTCGGTTTGAACACGTTTTGTTCTCTGTTCATCGTCGCACGTGCGTGCAAATGTCCAATCGAAAAGAAAAAACACACATAGCAGCCAGCGCACAAAAAGTCGTACAAAACTTGATAGTATTTGCGCGTTGTTGTGATTTTATTATCGTCGTGTTTATTTTATTTAATATTTATAAAATGCGAAATCGTAGCCACTCGCACGGAAGCGAGCGAGGCTCTGAAAAAATTTTCCAAACCGATGTTATATTTTGCAAAAGGCAGTTGAATGTCGACATTTTTTTACGTTATTTTTTTACTTCTATACGCTTTTGTGCCAGCGACTGTTTTTTTTTATTTTGCTTCGCTTCGATTTGTTTAGCAGTAATGTTAATGGCTATTAAGTTTTATGGCGTTTCTTTTGAAGAAAGAAAAAATTTTTAAGTTTTTTTTTTGCATTACACGCGACGAATGCTTATTATACACTTTCGGCAGCTCAACGAAACCGCACTTCCGAGAAGGAATACTTTCGTTCGAAGGCAGAAAATGAGATTTAACGTATAGTCTTAAATCTTAAACAGAGTAAAAAAACAAGTTTTCCTGTGTCCTCTCAGCAATTGTTCTCGATGCACTCGTATGATATATATATACATATTATTATAAGCGAATGAGACTTTTCCTTTTTAATATACATAAATAAGTATGTAATGATGAAGTACCGTCTCACGAGCACCGAAGCCAGTGCGTCATTTTTGTCAAACGATATTTAATGTTCAACATCGTACGGTTTGTTTTCCTTGAAGATTTTTTCTTAACTGTAGAAGGCGTTTTTAACTATAGTAGGCAAATTTTTTGGATTTTCCACGGATCCGCGCTCGACGAACGCCAGCCACAATTGGTTGACGCGTCGACGACGAATCCGGAAATTTTTTCAAACTCGTAACTCTCGATGTAAATATTAATATTGCGTATATTCTTTAGAGGAAACAGAAACAAAAAACAAGTGTAATGTCCTTTTTCTCTCCCCTGTGAGCGAGCCCCGCGTCGCGCACGTCGACGTCGAAGAATAGCCGCGTGAGTGTACGAGAGAATGAGAGCGAGAAGACAACGAGCGAACGGAAGTGCATTAGCAACATACACGCGAATGAAAGAGCGAACGAGCGAGTGTGTGAGAAAAACTAGCCACCCAGCCACCCACACATTGATACCTAATTAATGTTTAACACTATGGAGACAAGAAAAAAAAGTACTAAGAGAGCATAGCTGTTCTACAATACCTTACCGCGTTTAAGATAAAAGGAAAAAAAATAAAGGTAACGAATTGTCTCATGTTTACTTGACTATTGAAATTAGTATTACAACTCTCGGCGGTGATTTTAAAAAGATAAACAAAAAGCACCGAGCGCGAGGCGTACAACAGGAATAATAATATAAAGAGTTACGGCGAAGAGTAATCCAGTGACAATGAATGTAAATGTATCCATTTTCGAAACTTGATGTAGAATTATACTCATAAGCTATATCTATATGATACACGAACGAATAAAAGCGTACAGTAAATTACTTTTGTTTTTTCTTATTTTTTTCTCATTTTATCACCACATTTCCCTGCACTTTGTCGGCATTGATCTGGTTTTACTGTTTTTCGTGAAACGGTAGCCGCGACGATGTTTGAGAACATAATATCCCAAGCCTTGCGGTATTTCATTAATTTTTATCTATCGTGTAATAATGGCCTTTATAATCCAAAAAAATCATTTTATTCCAATTTTTTTTTTATTCACACCAACGCACAAGTAAACCAGCACTTTCGCCATCAAAGCAATTCCGTTGAGCGGCGAAGCCAATTTCATCTCAGACATACTTTTCCCCTAGCCATAAAGCATAAAAGTATAGGCAACATTTTAAAAACAATCCAGCGCAGCGGAGAAATGAAAGAAACATAGATCAGCAGTCGGCTGCCCTCGTCAATACACGTATACACAGTGTATATACTATATATACAAGCTGCCTCCCATTTTACGCTTCTCTCGTGCAGCAGTAGTAAAGAAACGGAACGAAAACGTTTCGCGTGCAGCAGAAGCAGCAGCTCTCTCGACTATGTATTTTCAGAAGAAGCGTGTGCCGCGCGCGTCCGGGTTATGGGTCCCGTAATCCTTTCGTAGGCTTATATTCTCGCGCGAGAATCGAGAGAGAGAGAGAGAGAGAGAGAGAGAGAGAGAGAGAGAGAGAGAGAGAGAGAGAGAGAGAGAGCGCACGTTATCGACATATTTCTGCGTTTTTACGGTCAACGCGTTTTGCACGTATTTCAAGTCGTCACACCCCCCACCCTTTTACGTATCACATATTGTTTATTAGTTAACACGCCTTTTGACGGCCTTTCTCGCCACCGCTTCGACCAAATACCTCTCGCACTGGCTAGCGACGATAGGTGGCGCATAGACCCGATTCTGGCTCTATTATCACTTTGAGGCGCGCATATATACCGATGTACCACCTATGCCAAAACTGCCAGATTATGTATGAAGCCTGATCGTTTGTCTCGGCTGCCTTTCAATAACATCGAATAAACCGTCATACTTACCCAGATGTGCTGCGAGCACTAAATTTTCCGAGACAGTTAGTCGATTTAGGATATTTCCGAAAGTCCGCTGCACGAAAAAACGGTACAGACTTTTTACTGCATATCGGCCAGCCTCTCTCCTATACATAGAAACGATGCATCAGCAGTACGTATAAGAGAGCGAAGAATGGAGCCCTTCATCGCGCGATCGGAAACAGATGGAGGCGGGGAGATGGTAAAAACCGGGAGAGAGAGAGAAAGAGAGAGACTGAGAGACTCAGACTATGCACTCGCGCAAAAGAGAGCTTAGCGAAAGAAAGAAAGATCGTTGCTGCAGTGCAGCTAACGTCGCTGGAATGGTCTCGCGGAACGAGCTGAGAGGACGTTAAGAGGGCGCGCATTGGAGCGCGCTCGCGAGCTGAAATTACAGTGTTAAGCGCGCATTGCGTATAACTGTGCTGCCGCTGCTGCTGCTGCTGCTGCTGCTGCTGCTGCTGCTGCTGCTGCACCAGGTACATATATATACAGCATATACCTCCCTCTCGCCACGGCGGGGGAATTTACGACTTCGAGAGTCAGCGATGAAAGTCTCGTAAAGGCCTGGTCGGCGCGCGTTTTTCCTCTCTCTCTCTCTCTCTCTCTCTCTCTGTCTGTTGCGCCTGCTGCGGTCCGGCATTTTTTCGTTTTCGCGCCCGGCCGACTGCAGCCGCAGCAACGGAGCAGCACCGCGCGCGTAATAACGGACGCTGAACGACGTGTCGAAAGTAAACCACCCATAAAGCCTCTCTTGGTATGCAAATGAAACTATACGCGCCAGCGCGGCGGCGGCAAGAGTCAGCCACGGAGTAGTAGCGATAATAACGAAAAAGAGAGGGAGAGATGAGGGAAAGAAGTCGTGAGTAGATTGTTTTTAGATTTTTCGAAAGGTCAACTCGATCATCATCGAAAAAGACCCTTTGGAAGCTGCTGGAACCGACGATACGACCCTCATCGGCGAGAGAGACCTACATCAAAAAAAGACGCAGAAATAGCCGTATAACCGTACACAAAGACATCTCGCATATGAGGAAATCTGCAAATTTTTAAAAAGCGAGCACATCTTTCTAACTATCGTTTATCTTGTTTATTATATCATAAAATGTACAAAAATTCAGTGGAACATGAGAAAACACTTTGTGACACTGTTTTTTCGGCCCTTTAAATTTAACCAAAAATAGCTATAGGAAAGAACGGTAAAAGAGCTTTAATTAAAAAAAAAAAAACGCGTTGAAAATGCTTGATTTGGTCCAAAGTTGTCTACAATTGAAAATATGGAAAAATCACTCTTGACTCCCGAAAAATCCTCAAATTTTCATGATGGTAATCTGAATTTTCCGTTTGCCCCATCGGAAATTAAGTACATGCCATTGAACAATGGCTATTTTTGGTTAAATTTAAAGGGGCGAAAAAGCAGTGTCGCAAAGCAGTTTCTCATGTTCCACTGACTTTTTGTACATTTTATGATACAATGAACAAGATAAACCAAACTAGAAAGGTGTGCTCGCTTTTTGAAATTTTGCCATTTCGCGGCCCCAAAAAGTGACCGATTTGCGTAGCTTTCCTCATATATCCATACAGTCGCGAGAGAAAGATCATGAGCGAGGACTTCGGGGGGCGCGCGAGATCGAAAGAAAAGAGGGGTATATCGTGGCACACACACGCGCACATACACATCGGGACAAAATAGCCGATAGCTTTGCTCTCTGACGCGAGCGATTGGGCGGACGACGCAATAACGTAAACAGAACATAAACGGCTCGTAGCCTCGACGACAACGGCCCGTCGTAACATGTCGTCCTCGCTATCGACGCATCAATATACAGTAGCAGACCGCGGGATGGGCTGGATCATTCGCGCGGTGCACCTTGCATCGCGTACAATTGGGAGACTTATATATAGGTGTGTACGTTACGCCGATAAAATTCCGATACGGTCATTATGAAAATCGCGCGCGTCACCGGTATACAGTTTCTCTTTTTTATGGTCCGAGGGGTGAGTACGCAGCGAGAGTTTTTTCGGCGGGTTATAACGAGCAATTGATGCGCGAATGAAAAAAGTCGTACTCGATCGTCGAGGTATATCAGCACATAAAAACCATTTCTTTCTTTACAAAACGCTACACCGGAGTAATTCCAACTTTCGCGGAAATATTTTTTTCAGAAAGCTACGCACGCATTCGCGAAAAAGGGATTTTTCTCTTCCCTCGCCCAGACGCTTATCGCAACCTCGACTTTCCCCACAACAGTCAGTCGGGGTCGTTACGCAGAGCGCGTAACTTAACGCTTTACGTTTTTCACCGCCAGGGCCCAGCAGCACTTCTCGCCGATGAGCCGCCGCGGCACAATCACGGAAGAGCTGCCGCTACTGCCGCCTCCTTCGCGCGTATATGCACAACGGAACACGGCCAATAAGCGTAAAAGCATGGAAACGAGCTACCGCTCGCGTTTCACCGATGTTTATCAGCGGCGCCTTGCTTCTAATTCGGATGTACGTTTGATTGGGCAAATACACCTATACCTACACGCCCGGAAGAGGATAAGTCAGCGCACACGCGGCGGTTGTTGTGAATAACGCGCGACATCGATCTCGCGATTTATGCAGTACTGCAGCGGATTGAGTATATTGTACGTATACGTACTCCGCGCGTTAGAGTAATTGGATTTCGCTGTTTATCTAGATGGAGCGAGGTGCATGATTAAGTTTTGAGCGGCTCTTTGTAATTGAATTTTCATGCGAATTTCCCAGGAATTTGCTTATAAATTATCGGGCGATCGATGCCGGATTATTTATAAAGTCGTAATTTCTAAGAAATCGTTCTCGTTCCATTACTCGTCTACATAAACAACGTCTTATCTCTCTTGCAACAGTAAATAACATTAGCGCTGCGTATCTATTATTCCCATTACGCGATTATGCAGAATGATCATCGCGAGTGGAAGACGATGAAAAAACTCTTTCTCACAATATCCCCCAACGGATAAGGAGGAGCGAGAGCTGCGTACTCTCCAGACTCTACAGTATATGCAGCTAGCCGTTCGTATAAAGACATTAAATCACGAAAAATTATTCGCAATATTTCGAGTATACGCTACGGGTACTCGTTTTACTGGTCTCCGCGCGCGTTCCTCCGTAGCCACATAATCAAACGCAATATGTTAATAAGTCGCGCAGCGGCAGCGGCTGCGATAAATTAAGTGTTCCCATTATTATAAATCACGCGCGGATTAAGGCGAGTAACTCAAGCGCGCTAGACTCGAGTTAATGAAAAATTTCTCTCGAGACAGAGCAAGCGAGAGAGAAAGGAGACAAACTCGTCCTCTGACAATTCACGAGCCATCGCGTTATTACGTAGACCCTTTGTTCTGAAGCTGCGAAGATGTCTGCAGCTGACCACCTCACCGGAGACGTATTTGTCCAACGGCTACATGCGGAATTAATTTTCCGACTTACGAATAGTTATAACCTGCACCGCGGAGGCGATTTCGCATAAATTCCTCGGAACGACGTAAAATTAATGCAGCTCCGGCAATTTTCTCAATTCATAAAAGCTACGCGCATTAACGACTCGAATTTTTCCTGCTGCGCATGCAGCTACACAGCAAGCCTGCCTTCATAAAACATTAATACTTCGGAGAGTTAGCTTTACCTTTAATAATCCACGAACGCATGTACGCGCGCTCGGCGTATCTCTCCTCGAGAGAGATATATATCTCTCGAGCTCTTGCCTTTTCTCCTCCTCCTCCTCCTCCCCCCCAGCGAGCTTACTTATTGGTTTCGCCATGGAGAGCAAGAGAGAGAGAGCAAAAAGGCGGGAGGGGGAGCTCGAAGATAAATGCCCCGGGAAAGGGGCGCTCCCCCGGGGCCTTGACCGGAAAATACACAACTGGCGCTCCTCTGTCTTGCGAGCCGATTTTTGATGCTGATGCGCTCTCGATGTTATACGTATACCGCACCTATACAAAGAACGAGAGAGGGAGAAAGTTGCCAGAGCTTTCGGTGGATGCTGCAGCTGAGCTCAGAGACACCTTCGTCGTGTTTGCCTTTGTGGCGAATTGCGAGGGTACATATACGTTGGTTCCATGCGAGTACGCCGCTGTGAGATAAAGGCTGGAATGTCTCGTGTAACGAATTTTTACGGGCGATACACGTTATTTAATGCGGTAGATGTATATCTCGCGCGAGCGAGCTCCGAGAAACGGGCCTCGTGCACGAGATTCGAGTGCAAATATCCTGTGTGGCGTGGACGTTCGCGTTAGGTTTGTTCTCTGTTTGATCTAGAACTTATATTTATGAAGAAGGTTTTGCATGCATTATCATATAAAAAAAAAAACAATGTCAAAAAAACGAAACGTGTATGATTTATATAATATACCCTCATCGGAAGAAGCCTCTATATACTCTCTATTATGACAAGCCGAATAAATTCCTCTCAAAAACGTCGTCTCTCGATTTTATTTCGCCGGCTCAGCTCCCGTACATTACGCTCGATTGAAACTTCGTTGTCACCTCTGATCCCATATACTCAGCAGAACACACACATCGTGTACTCACACACCGACAGCCTGAGATCGCGCTACAAAGAACATAATACGAGCTGCGCAGCCCTATTTGCTCTCGCCGTAAAGAATTGCCGCAGTCTAGTGCGTACAGTGTGCTCGCTCCAAGATAAAGACCGTAAAGCGACAGAAAAATTTTTCAGAGAAAGCTGCCGGGGTGTGTATGTGTATAATACGTAATGTGTATACCTACTTTTAGCGAATGCGCGCGCGTGCAATGGAATATATCACCGGCGGGATTTTTACGCGCCATTACTTACGGGATCTCGGGACGAGCTGCGGTGTGATTTACACGATGCAGGAGAGCGTTTATGTTGATAAGCATTCAAACAGTGTATTGAGCGCATTGACACACGCGGTGATTTAGCTGCGTCGTAAAGTTAATTTTCCGAGGGATTGATGATCATTTTGCAATTTTGCAATTTCTTTATCGAGATTGCTCAACTTTTTTTTCAACGCAAAACAAACAGCGCCGTCGAGATGCGTTTTATACGATGTTGTAATACATATTCGTTTAGTTTATAATCCCACAGAGCGTTGGACGTTTACTGGCCGATAAAACATTTTTATTCCTTATATAATCGAGTGTATATCGCCAAAAGGAGAAAGAAAGGCTCACTATCCCTATATAAAAAAGTCATGACCGGATGAAGTGAAGCCAAGAATGCGTCAATATGATTGGCTCGTGTAGTGCGCATGCGTCAAAAGTATCGTTAGAATTTTTTGATTTGTTTTTAATTTCTAAAATTGATCCTAATACAAAGAATGTAATATATTACTATAATACATATCAATAATTATTAGTTGTGTATTTATAATATTCTATTGTAAATATTATCATTGTTACAAAAAGTGACATGATGTGAACGTTGACACGAACTGAGTTGAGACATAACCTTAAAATTTTAAAAGGTAGTTGGTGACGAAACCGCGGCAATTT
>CM053172.1:45791836-45830450 GCA_012977825.3 Pteromalus puparum
GATGTGAACGTTGACACGAACTGAGTTGAGACATAACCTTAAAATTTTAAAAGGTAGTTGGTGACGAAACCGCGGCAATTTTGAAATTTACATGAGCGCGAAATGAATCAATCATATATTGTAAAGTTTGATATATTTCCGTAATAGAAAACAAATATTAAAAATATCAATCAAGCATTTATATTTCATTTAATAAGTTAATGAATTAATATTCTACTACAGTGCGCGCAGCGCACTGCGCCAAAAGTCTAGTATATTATATTATGAGCATCAAAGCGAGACGCCGAGTCGTCCCCGCACGCGGCTAGCGTAAAAACTATAACAATAATTCGGCATATAAATCGATCGATAAAGGCGCATCTAATTCGTAATAAAGGCTCGTTCGACGGTAGTATATGGTAGCCCAGGGCGATAAGCCGGGCTCCACAGAGAGAGCCACCAGGGCCGAAAACACCTTCGAAGAGCCATTTTGATCGGGCGTATCGCGCATCGGCATCGGGAGAGAAAAAAAAGCAGACCTGCAGCATATTGTATATGTATAATATACCCCGCAGCCAGCGGATAGATCCCGAAACCCAAGAGAGAGAAGAGAACGCGATAAACGAGGGGGCAGGCGGCGGCGGCGGCATCGGTGTAGGAGGGAACGAAAGGCGAAGGGGGAAGCCGCCGCCGCCGCCGCCGCCGCTGCCGAAGGATTTATTCGGGAACCTCGCGAGAGCGCGCAGGACCCTTTCTCCGCCATGTTCCTTTTCTGCGAAGGCCTGGGAGAAAAAGGAACAAGCGAGCGAGAGACTCTCTGTGTATAGTGTATGGGGAATGCCGAAAAAAGTTCCCGCGCGCGCGTTATATCACGCATTCCGCGGACCGCGGCTCTGCGAGAGCGAGCGAGAGGATAATAATGCGCGTTTGGAAATCTGGAGGAATAATTTAATTTCGTCGCGGCGAGGAGAAAAAAGGAGGACGGAATGAAAAATGCTAAAAGCGAAGAGAACTCCTGAGATGCGTAGTGTATACACACGCTCTCAGAGTTGAGTTAAATATATTCGGGAGGACGGGATGCGAAGTTACAACGGAGATCCAGTCACACTTACGCGCGTTCATTAGGATTTTTTTTGCCTCCGTTCCTGGAATAAATTTCTCTATGATTTTTTACGAATAATACCTAAAAATTCGTCAACGGTAATTCCGCGTCTCTCTCTCTCTCACACACATACGCACACGACGTGCACCGGTCAGCCTTGGAAGCAACATAATGGATCGCGCGAGACGTGCATATGCTATTATCTTAAATAAAGAACACACACGGGGCGTGGAAAAAAGCTGCGAGAACGCGAGCTGTGTTCGCTCGCGCGATCTGGATTGAATTTTAAGCACACGTCGCGTCTGCAGCGTCCTCTGTTTCATTCATCGAGCCGGTGTTCGATGACAATGGCGAGAGCCAACAAAAAGGCGAGAGGAAGCGATAGTTCTTCGTCGTTTATTGTCTAGACCTTCTAGAGGAGTCTGTGGGAGATTTTTTTCCGTTTCCTCTACCCACACACGGACGGACGAGACTGATTAGAATAATCTACTTTCTCGGAAGGCGGCATTACAATAAAATGGGAATAAATTTCCAGCCTCTGATTCGGCGCAATCACCATCGATCCCCGCCGTTTTTCGCGAGCCCGACTGACTCACGTGCAACAGTAACGACTTTTTCCCTGCGGAATAAGAGAGAGTCGTCCATCTCGTTGGGGCCGCTGCATCTCTAATCAAGTATAACGAAAAAAGCGTCGAGCCTCTAGCTCTCCTCCTTTTAACATTCATAGTACGACGCGCGAGAGGCATTTAGCAATAACTTTGCCAGCTGGATTAAGGAAATCCGACGGCTGACCCTCCGCTCATTTGCCTGTGAATCAAGGCTCGCTCGCTGGCGCAATATCGCGATGAGAAATTTCCTGCGTATTATGCCAGAAGCGGGAGAGAGAGAAAAAACCGCTGCTGCATTCGCATGCCACGCTCGCCGCCAGTTCAATAAATAAAGCCACGACGGAGGGCAACGGAGAGAGATGCCTATCTCGATCGTCGAGATTGATCGGCCTGCGAAAATCCGTGATCCGAGAAACCGAGCTAACGGCGATAACAAGACTCTGCGAAGCGAGGAGAGACGAGGATATACGGTTCTCTCTCGAGAGAGAGAGGGTGGAGACGAGATGAATATTCCACGGCGAGTGTGCGCGCGATGCAAATGTCTCGCGAAAAAAAGAGAAGAGATAAGGCGTGGTGTACGCACGGGAGACACAGTCGCGGAGTGACGTACGAGGCAGTCGTTATACGGTTGACGGAGCGCCGCGACGAGATACACACTCCAGAAAACAGAAAAGACGTGCACGGCGCAGACGGACATCGGGAGAGTCGAGAGAAAAAAACGAGTAGTACGCGTATACGCGCTATAGGCGGCACGCGGCGAATTTATACCGGAGGTGAGGAATACCTGCGAACGTGACTTGCTCGTTCATGACGCATAATCTCGAATTAGACGCCGTTGCAGCTCTGCGGGATTTTGCACCGCCTGTATACGCACCCGTTCGAGGAGAGCAGAGAAAAAAGAGAAGAGAAAAGACACGATATAGTAGAAAGTCTCAGCGACGAGAGAGAAAGAGAAAAAAAAGGATTCCCAGCGTGCGCCAAAGGGACAGGCCAGCGAGGTTTTACAAGGGGTAGAAAGTGCCATAAAAATTTCACTTTTTAGAAAAGCTCCTACGGCCGTCTAGCGACAGGCTTCTTCCGCGCGCTACTACCCCCACCACCGAGCGTCTTCCGGTGTCGTTGTCGCCGGTTCAGGACTTCTTGACCGTGCGGCGAAATTTTTTTTTTTAATGCATCGCCGCCGCGAGGGAAAGGCTTTCACCGACTGGTCGGAAAACCGAAAAGTCGGAGAGAGGCTCGTCATTGCAATCTTGGAGAGTCAACCCTGCAAGTGAAATTTCGCTGAGCTCGCTTCGAAGCTCAAGAGTATACATGTATAGGAAGCCGTTTCGAGAAGAGATCCGCACTTGAGGAAATCTACCAAGACTTTGACGCTGCAGGGGAACGAGTGAAATCAGTGCTTGTAGTGAAATGTGCGATTGTGGATCGAAAAATGCCGCGAGTGCTCACGTAATTTATTTAGTGCGGGATTTACGGATGTAATAAAAGTGCGCGCGTTGTTTAAAAATGGCCCATATGCCGCTGTAACTTTGTTTGAAGAAAGAAAAAATTAAATTTTATACTTCTCTCTCTCTCTCTCTCTCTCTCTCTCTCTCTCTCTCTCGAGTATCCGCGTAAAAGCTCGAGTGGTCAATAAATTTGCCGTCGGATATATAATATGCCGCGCGACAGAGTACACCTCGTTTTCGTGAAATATCGACGCTTTTTCAACTTTACTCTCGCGCGCGTGGACCGATAACGATAAGCTGTGCTTTGTGTGCTGAATAATCCTTTTGCGTATTGATTATTGTGCTCTCTGAAAATAAATTATCGACGTATCACTGAACACACTTTTTCTTTCGAAGCATCTCATTTCTTACTCAAAGTGCCTATTTTCGTATCGCGATTGTAGTCTTTGAATATTTCCTATTAAAGGTGCAATAAAAAAGGGGAAGTGTAGGATTCTTAACGAGATAAAAGTAATATTTTCCTCGAAGCGGCGCGTTCATAATAGGGCGACACGATCTCAGCAGAGTTAACGGAGAAAATTATAGCGCGCGTAAAAAGAATCGATCAGCGAGGTTTTTTCCCTTACATATTAGATTAGAACGTGTATCAACTGGAACATCGGAACATTATAAAAACGAACACACACGCATTCCACCCGTAATTTTCTCGACCGCGCGCTTTTATATTCCACGACTTTACAATATGTACTCGAACGCTTGTACTTTTGCGGTCGTAAAATACACACAAGCCCGAAATAAAAACGCTATAAATAATAGCGCTGGCGCGTAGAATCAAACAATATAAATTCGAGCCGGAGCAAGCGAAGCATCCATTATCTCCGTCTGCGCGGACGATTGAGGCCGTTGAAAATTAGCGCAATTTGTCCTCCTTCCCGTCGCTTCAGAAGGGACGAGAGACACAGCCGTCGCTGGTTACACAATTCCTTCTCTGCCGGACAAAAGAAAAGATTGTCTCTCCGATAATTATACAGCCGTCTCCGCGAATGCAATTCCATATTCGCACGTGACTGGTCGCCGATGCAAGCAACAACGCGTATACAATGACGGATACAGCTATTATACACGTGCGCTTGCGTTCGGGCCGCAAATCCTTGGCTATACTTTCCACGTAATTATTCGAGTCGCGGACCCGGGCTAAATTGCGCGCTCTATCCTCGCGCAGATTGCAGGGACAACAGCGTTTTCAACGAGGGAATATAGCTGCGCGAGCTACACACGGCTTATCCGCAAATGCATCGCGCGCGCGCGCGGCGCGGCTATACAAGTGCAGATTTCTCGATAAAAATGTACGTATAGTATGTACGGCCGGGGTGGGAGTCGCGCAAAAAGCGAGCCGGCTCACTTCTCCCCTTTGCTTTATGGAATTGCGTAACCAGAGAGCCGACGGGGTGCAGTGTATACCTTGCTAGGTTGGAGCGGCCTTCGGGGAAACATCGAAATTAAAAAAATGCCCAGCACTCTCTCTCTCTCTCTCTCTCTCTCTCTCTCTCTCTCTCGCGCGAGCGAGCCTCGTTATTTTGCAACCGCTACCGACGCGCTGTTGCTATGTACTTTGAGATTCTTTGTTGGCTCGTTGAATGGGCTTTTGAGGAAATTTGCGCGCGAAGTATCGTCGGTGCAACGCTGAAAGAATCGAAATTTGAATCTTTGTATTGAATTTGCTTTTTCATTGTATTGTTGAATAAATCTTAATCGCTAATCATACACAAATTAGCAGCAAGTTTAAGCTCAGAAGTTTCGAGCCAATACCATTACGTAAACGATCAACACTCACTGATGTATAAACATTTAGCTCGTCCAAGCATTCATTCGACTGTATACTACCGCCTGTTCTCAAGTGGCCGCCATGAGAGACTCGACTTCATTCCGACGGCAGATGCACGAAGCGCTTCTCTCGGCGGCCGCGGCCGAGCATAAGTTCGGCTTTTTTACAATTTAAATATTGAACGAAGCAGCTGTGTATCTGATTCGCGTCGCGCCGCTCTGGCTGCGTTGTTAATTCAAATCTCTTATTTCTTAATAAGGACTCGGCGACGATTGGAAATTTATTCATTGAGCAATTCGGACAAAAATTTACGTGAACGGTGGCGTTTGTTTTCGTAATTTCCTTGTCACTCGGTACTTCATTCTCGTGATTAAGGCGTGGATAATGACGGCCAGATAGTTTATTCAAATTTAATACGTGTATTATTACTCGTGTGCAAAGTTTTCTTTTTAATTGGGAAAAAGCTGACGCAAGATTGAAAAGACAGCTGATCGTGCTGCGGTAAAAATAGAATCGGCTTGACGAAAATAGAGATTCTCTCGCAAGCGTAGACGTAAAAAGTTCATCTCTTGTAAACACGAAATGAATCAAAGATATATATATATAACACTCCTATCGAACAATCCACGCGTCGAAGCGTGTGATACGGCCATCTCTATAATACTCCTAAACGAATAATCGCCTTCGAAAGCACGACTTTACGAGCGCTTTGATGCCCACTAATCTAACATTGTCTCGCGGCATTTCTGCGCGAATAAAAAGAAATCGTTTATAGCGAATATAACGCCTTCTTCACGTAGCCATTACACGTTATAATATAGTATACACCAATATAAGAGCGCAACGCTCTCGTTCTTGCGCGATGCGTAAACAAATCTGCTCGCGTGATCTATACACGCCACGTGCAGCGGTGTATTACACGCGAAATTCCATCGGTTACCGGAAGAGCTCCCACGTGTGTGTGTTCTTTTTTTAAACGCGTGTGTAACCTGGATTCTTCATTCCCGGCTCTAACGAGGTACGCAGGGATATTTTTAGGATCATGCCTTGGAGTCACGTGATATAATTAAGGATCTACGACCGATACGGGGCCTCGGCTTGATCCACGCGCGCGATGATAAGCGAACGAGTATAATCTAATTTACCGCGTGATTATTTCGCGATTTCGCAGAGGAATTTTCGAATCGAAATCGGATCAAGAGCATATATAATAACGCAAGAAACTGTACAAGACGGAGTATTGTTCAGACTTTCATTCTCCCGTACGAGAATTTACGATTTACGATCTCGCCAGCGCCATTTATACTTCACACTCTTTATACTGCGCGTATCCACTTAGTCGGACAAGCCATTTTGCTATTTTACAATTCAAATAGAGAGAATGCGGAGCTATGCGGTACGTAATCCCGCGGCAAATCTCATTACACTTTGTTTACCGCATCAATCGGCGAAAATCAAATTAGTCCGCCACGGAGCTCAGAGAGTGGTGCACACGTCGAACAATGCCAAATTCGCCGGAGCGCGTCGGACGCGATTAGCTTTTGCGCTATATCTAGTAGCATAGTAGCAGCTCACCACCGTCCGTCTTCATTATACGCGCGCGCAGGGGGCGCGTCATTAGAGCCCGTGCGGCAATCCAGCGATTCTCTCGCCCTAATCTCCTTTATTATTAGAAATGGCGACAGCAGCTGCCATCGAGGAAAAAGCGGCGCGCGTTATTGCGAGCCTCCCGCGATATTCCTGCCCGCGTTTGCGAGAGAGAGAGTGAGAGAGAGAGAGAGAGAGAGAGCCGGAGGATGGCGTATTGATCTTTTTAGTGGCGACGTATCTCTGGAGGAGAGAGACGCCGCCGCCGGCGCGCACAATCCAACCTGCGTACCACCGCTCCAGACTAAAGGTCTATATTTCCCCGGGGACAGATACGTTTCACTATTCCTATAAACACAATTTCCCGGGAATATTGTGCTCGGAATACGTATACGACTCGAGCGCGAGATCTCGCTCTGTATAACTGTGTATTGCGTCTCGGGAAAGCGAGAGAATGTACATATATACGGAGCGAGGTATAGAGGAGCGCGTGATGTATAATATGGCTACCGAAGGGGATATATAGTAGCGATGCCAGGGATATATTATATGATATTTGCGCTGCTCCTGCTACTGCTGCCTGATGGTCATTTGTTAGGAGCAGCACGAATCGAGCAGATGACGATCGCCCTCTGCGATTAGGTGCGCGTCGATCGCGATCATCGTCCTCCTCTCTTCCTATAATACATAATATACGCGAACGAAATTTGATTCGGCTTTGATCGAGTCGCCGAATTAATTTTCGCTCCTGATTTATTTCAGCCGTGCGGATATAATATGCTGATTTTTCTCTTTATATAACGTCGTCGTTGCTGGGTCACTGCGCGATCGTTATTTATTCGAGCTCAAGAGAGAAAGAGATGGTTTATGAAGCACATCGGCATCTGGGTACGAAGCCGGCGTGATGAGTTTTATTTTCTGATCAGGTGGCGCGCAGCGTAATAAGTTACGTCGACGCGGCGGAGGCGTGCTTAAAATTTAATCAAAGAGGAGTTACCAAGTTATTCTCTACCCGGCCCTCGATCCTTCGGCCAATATCGTTTTTACGAAATTAAAAAAATCTTTATGTTTCAATATCCGACGCGCAAAATTCCTTCGTATGTGCAGTGCACTCTCTCGAAAACAATACAACGGGGAAATATATGTATACGGCAATTCGCTCCGCGGGCGAATCAAAATTAGCCGGTCCGCATCGAGGTTCGCATAGTGCAGTGTGCGCGCGTGTGTGTAAAAATAAAGAAAACCGATTTGCATGAATTATTCGTCTAGACGGATAGAGAGAATATATATTCGCGGTGGCGGCGGAACTCGCAAGCTATGTTCGAAGCCGAGTTATTTTACGAGGCAATTATGAAAATGCGCAAAAGCATTAGCCTTTTTTCCTGCCCGCCGAAAAATGATAAATCAGCTACGAGAGCTGAGAGAACAGCAGTGTACTCTATGCAGCATTGCGAGTGTAATATACGAAGTCAATCGACATTATCTGAATTACTCCCGCGTAAAATGCCTTCCGCCTGCAATTATGTACGCGACGTGTAATTCCTTTATCAGCTATCGGCTCCGGGTGAATATATCCTTTGCGAAATCCTGCGCGCATTAAGATATTACCAGACTTCACAACGCATATAATATACACATGACGCACAACAAAAGCACGCCTGTGTATTATAATATACTCTTCTTTTCGCCACCTCGCTACGGGTCCCAAAAAGCGCGCACCAAAGTGCCCACTAAATCTAAACAGCCCGAAAAGAGAGCCGTAAATATAAATNCCCCCCCCCCCCCCTCTGAAAACTTGTCCGAACCAGTCCTAAAAACTCCATAAACACTTTAGCTTACGACTTACGCTCGCCAACATCGTCTCTAAAATCCGTCGGCACGTTCTCTCTCTCTGCAGCACACAGTATAACCTAAACCACGTCGGCGTTTCTCTCGGCCATCTCTCCGAATTAATGACTAAAGCCCAGGGTATATAATGTGTAGGAAGATTCGCCGAGCGCAGCAGAGCGTACACGTGTATATAGAGCCACGCAGAATAACGTCATTAAGGACAGGAGCCGCACTGGGACTATTAACCGGCCGGCTGAGTGCAGCTTCAATCCTTCATGTGTAGAGAGAGAGAGAGAGAGAGCGGCGCTGCTCATGCGTACATGGTTACGCCGATAAATCGTCGCGCTTCGCGCAAAGGACACGTGTATTTACGGAACTCGAGTGCATTGCACGGACCAAAGGGCTGAAATCGTTGAGGTGGTTTGTTGCGACGAGAGTATACCTAATATGAGAGTGTGTGTAGCTCTATCGACGGTTAGCTGGAGCAAAACGCTATTATAGGGTGCCATACTGAAAATATTCATCTATAATAAATATGTGTAATTTCTTCAAACTTTTTTTCGAAACGTAAAGCCACCTCGAGATAACGTACAACGACTGCGTATAGAATATACAGCCCAGCCGTGCGCAGCTAATCCTCCACAACCGAACGCGAAACTCGCTGCAGTGGTCAGTATACTCCTTCTCCGCACACAACTCTCCATATCCACGCGGCAAAACATCCTAAATCCTCGAAAAGTCCAATGAAATTCTTCTCTCTCTCTCTCTCTCTCTCTCTCTCTCTCTCTCTCTCTCTCTCTCTCTCTCTCTCTTGGCGAATCGGACAACAAAGAAACACGCGATAAAGCCACTCGCTCTCGCGCGCGCGCAAAAAAAAGTGCGAGTGTCAAAGAGCTGCCGAGAGTTTCACTGGAGGCTCGCGTACGTGTGTTACAGATATACGTGCTCATGAACGAGAGGAAGCTCCCGCGCCACTCGGTCTAGCTGCTGTCTATATGCCTCGTCAAGGTTTTATATTTAATCCGCAGCGCTTTAACAAGCAATAAACAAAGGCCGTATCGCGCCCGTACAAGCGCCGCTTAAATTAGTTTTAATACCGTTCGAAACGACTACGCATACGCACTCTGGCGTGTGTATACGTACGAGAAGCGAGTAGCGACGGCAGCTATTATGCTGTACAGGGGGAGACGCGCTGTGCTTCCCTTCCGTCGGCTCGCGTACGCAGCCTCTTCTAGCTTCTTCTTTCGCCGGTCGCGGATGAGAAACAAAGACGGAGAGGCTCGGGAAATTCTCTCGCGACTCGGGAAAGAGAGACGCTTCTTGGGAAAATAAAGATTCCGCGTATCCGTGTGCGTGAGCCTGTGCGTGGGTTCCTACTCGAGAGACAGAGAAAAAATGCAAAAGTGTGTGTGTGTGTGTGTGTGTGATGAAAGAGAGAGAAAGCTTGGAGAGCCACGAGCGTGAGAAGGAGACAGTCGTGCAGTCGTGTGCGTGTACGTGTATACGTGCGATGGATGGCGGGCGGGAGAGAGCAAGCGAGCGAGCAGAGAGAAGGGGGCGTCGTGACGTAGCTCGCAGAGCCGGTAAGGACCGCCTCCACGGCCATGCGATGGGCGGGAATCCCCGAGGATTTACGAGCAACGCTGGGGCGCCGCTCCGGCGACATCTAGCGGCCAATGCTGGAGGAAGCCGCTGCGCCGGACCGGAGGCCATTACGATCCTATGATTGGCTGAAATACTGGCCGCACTGCGCTAATCAAACGAGCCTCTAACTACGGCGCTATCGCCCGCTTTCTCCCTCTTGCTCTTTGTGTAGGTGTCTATAGCACCTTGCCTCGAGTTATAACGACCCTTTTTCGGCTGCCGGGGAGAGGAGGATATTTTGCAATTGTTATCGACCGCGACGACCGCCCGATTATTGCCAGTCGCGATGATCCGTGATAATTTTACTTGCTGTTGCTGCTGCTGTTGTATTGTGTGTGTATACTGTATGGCATGAGGGGCGAGTTTGCAATGCTTCAGCTGGTGTATTATGATGCACTAGCTTGATGCCAGCGGTAAATCTATATTTGGACAGTCCAAGCGAGGTGCGAATAGTGCTAGACTATGTGTGCGAGTGCACCCCTTGCGTTTCCTGTTTGACGTTATATATATATGGCAAACGGAGAAAGTATAGAGTTGGAGGGTTGAAGGAAAATGAGTGATTTTGTCATTGTAGTTTATGTAATTTATGTAATTAAATAGATGAATGGATATTGCATATAAATAAAAATTTTTTTAGCAAATTAATTAAGACTTTTTTTATAAAATGCCCTCAATTTTTAAAAACTGCACATTTTGTTGAACAAATCAAAATTATTTGTTCTTTTTATTGACTTTGAAGAATTAATCAATCACTATAAAACGATTTTACATAATATCATAATTCTCATAACATAAAAATTTTTCACAAAACTACATCTACTATTTTCCAAGAAAAAAAGTCGAATATACCAGACTTCCAGCAGAGTTCAGCCAGGCCAAAAGTGCAGACTGAGAGAGAAGAGAAGTGGCACCTAATCCACTCTTACGGTCGCCCCTTAAACTAGATCGCCGAGCTTCGGCGGCGGCAGCGCTTCGATGGTAACAACTACGGCAATTATCATCAGCGGGGAAGTAGAGAAACTTTTATAGCCGCCCCGAGCACAAACATCTCCATATCGATGCCCTCGCAGCAACGAAAATTCGGAAGCTGCCGCCACCCTTATATATAAAACACAAAACAATACCACCGGCGAACCGACGCTCAAACTCCCCTCGACTCTTAAAAACTATAATGCGTTTCATCGGAGGCAGGAGTGATAAAGGGTCGCGTCGTCGTTTCACGCGTGTTATACGCGAAAAGGTAAATAAAGAGGCTGGCGCTCTCGAGAGTCTTTGTTCCACGTACGCGGCTTGGAATTTCACACCACGCGGCAATAAAAAGCCACATCAGCGAGCCGAGATCCGCGAAAAATAAAGGAGAACAGGTTTTTGTGATTTCGGCGACGTCTGTCTCCGGTTGCGTCTGCGGCGTGCGTCGCACGTGGTTACACGTCGTCTGCGGCGCGTCACCTCTCTCTCTCTCTCTCTCTCTCTCTCTCGCGGCGGTTTACGGCCTGTTTTAACGAGCGCTGTGTTGCACGCGACTCGGCACTAAACCAGCCCTACAAAACGCGCGCCACTAGTTTAACGCTTTTACGGCCGAATTTATTATCTGTTACCTCCTTATATGAGCGCTACAATAACAATAATTGTCAGTTTTAATTCGCTCGTAAATCCGCGCACGGCCCGCGAATTTGTTCGCGTTTGCGTTTAGGTCGTTTAAAGCACGCGCCGCCGGCTGACTGCCGTCACCGCTGAGCCATCTGTCGACGCGAGCGGGAAATATAAAAGCCGAGCGATCGGGGGGAGAGATTCGAGAGTGAAGAGCGGGAGAGCACGTTTCTCTTTCTCTCGTGTCTTACCAGCGGCGAGTCCTGCGCTGGGACTTTCACTGTCGGCTTGGCGTTGATGCCCCGAGATGGTGCCACTGTCGGTCGGGAATTTTTGGTGATTTTCAGTAGTAACGGGCGAGTCTGAGTGGTTTTCTCGAAATGCCGGGATGGGTCGATGTTTTCGGGATGCGGAATAGACGGAAAAGCTGCGTTGGTGGTATCTTTAGGGGGAAATGGTAGTCGTTTAATGGGACCTCGATCAATACTAGAGGCTTTACTTTTGTTGAGTAATCGATAAGGTCACGTCCATTTTCGTGCAGTATCGTGTCGTTATTTAATCGTTATGTTTGCTTGACTGCCTTGTTGCAGTCGTATGTTTAAAATCAGTCGATGCCAATTTTTTCGATTTTTATTTAAAATTATAAAGTTAATTTGTAAAATTACATGCACTATCATCGGTTTGTGCTATACTAAATTTCATTTTTATTGCGTGTACGAAAGGTTAATCTTTTGTCGAAATTTCATAGAAAGAGAACCTTAATTAGAACAATACGTATAGTTTTTAACCAACAATAAAATATTTTTTATCAACAAATATTGATCAATAATATGACAAAAGGTTCCTTTCCATACCCATACTAGATACGTACCGTACCAGTCATTGGTATAGAGAAAATTCGTACCCACTGTGAGTAAATAGTGCAATAGTTTAGCATTAAAATTTTCGACAAATCAGTTTTCTTAATAAATCAACAGGTGTCCAATGCAAAATTATCTTAATGAAAACTCAGCTGTCTGTATGTCCGTTCAATCAAAAAACGAAGTGAAATAGAAACAGTCATCAGACCAGCTGGTAAAGTTCGAAACAAAACTCCAGAGCCCGAAGTAGGTAAAAGGACTCTTGCAGTCCCTTACCACCGCAGCTGTAGCCCACTGCGCTCACTTAGTTCCGCCTCCCTTAGTGAGAGTGCGTCCCCGTAGGCCAGAAAAATAGCTCGATTTACGAAAGCCCAAAGCAGACTGACCTATCATCCTTCGCATTATTGTATTCGTCAAACGAAAAACTTCTGCATCAACAGTGTGACACAATGACCCAAAACTCCCAGGACGGTCGAAATCTCAGCTATACACTGCACAGCATTATGTCCTCTCGGAGAAAGGTCGTAAATATATACGCAGCGAGCGTATAATGCGGCTCTAAAATTTTTACGACTGCCCGCGCACTTGTCCGATATACTCTCCCTTTTCACTTAAATCCATCAATACGCGAGAGCGAAACGTGTGGTCCCGCGCATTTAGAACTCGGCGAATAGTCCACGCGTGGACGGCCGTATGAGCAGTGAGCTAAGGAGTAAGATCGCCGGCGAAGAAGAGGAGAAGCGATAGGGGAGATAGAAGGAGAGAGAGAGAGAGAGAGAGAAAAACGAGCAAAGTCAAACGTATCTGACAATGACATCGGTTACATTTACGAGGCCGTGAAGGATAAAGTGAGCACCTTGAGGTTGCATCATCGTCACTTTAAATCCCGTTATTCGCTCGTAAAAGTCTTTGACGACTTCGTCGGCGAGCTGCTGCTGCCTCCACTCTGGCATGTACGGCTCTTACTTTCTCTCTCTCTCTCTCCGTTCGCCATAAACTCAACGGGCGCACTTCGTTTCTCTCTCCCTCCGCCCCGTAGTACTGCTGCTGCTGCTGCTGCTGCTGCTGGTATCTCTATACCTAACCGCTACCCTTGAGAGCCGTCACCCGCGTCGTCAAAGGGCTCGTGACATTTACTCGACCACTTTTCGATGATCTCCCGGCTATTGCCGCAAATGAGCGAGCCGGTACTTTTCATAAATCTGGAATGAACGCGGACGTTTAGAGCTCGTCCCGGGACTGTTTTGAAACTGTGTGTACGCTATACATATAACTGTCCGGTCTCCGGGATGCCTACTGATAATCCTCTCTGGGTTTGTGGGTCGTTTAGGATCTCGCTTTTGACTTTATCGCCCCGATGATTATTTTATGGTACTCCCGTGCGCGATCGCGTTTTATGGGCGCGTTAAAGTCGCTTTTAATTGATTGTATTTTGTCAGGTGTGGACTTTCGAGCGTCGAAATTATCTACAATAACAGCCGTCAAAGTTTTACGCGAGCTGGTCGTTTATTTTCGATCGAGTTGTTTTATCGACTCATCGGAATATATTAAGCTGTTTCTCAATGACTCAATAATACATGCTCGAGTTGGCCATTTTTATGGAAAGATTGCGTATGGGCAGCCATTATAATCAAAGAGATCTTGGCGGTGCTTAACGTCGGTATGAAAAACGAACTCGAAATGAACGTTCACACCTGCTCCCATAAATCGAAGGCGCGATTTCCAAGTTAACGTTTAATTACCAATTCCCCCGGAATTATCGGCCAATTAACCGAGAAGTATCTCCATAGATGAATGTCCCATTGGCCGCGCGGGAGACCGAGTTCCAAAGCCACGTACAGACACGTGACTCGAATGGCATTTTTACAAAATGTCCGAGTCCGAGACAGAGGAGACCCCTTAAATCAGATAGAAAGAGAGAAATTCCCTGTTCGTCGCAGCGGCGACCGGTTCCCGCGTCTTTCAGCCTCGAAAAAATTCTTCCTCGTCTACGTGTGCGATCGGCATCCAATTAAAGCCCATGACGACATCCGAAGTCTTCTCTCCTCGTTTTTTTTTCTCTCCTCCCACCGCTCGCTCGTCCTCCTCCTTGGTCGAAAGAGCCAAAAACAAGCTGAACAAGAAAAGGAGACTAGGAATGAGCGAAAATACCGTCGAAATTGTCGTCGAGAAGCGCGTCTGTCTGTGTGTACACAGTAGTATCGGGCCGCGCATTATAATCATAAGTCAGAGGAGCGAAGTCACTTACATATACGTAAGCGCGCGGCTATACGGGGGGACAACGATCCGGCCGAGCCCGAGGTCGTTCATGAATTGGAAATAGCTCGCGCGCGCGGCGACGAAACAACCCATAAAAGAAATAAAACCGGCGGCGCTGAGACTGTCATTGTATGTGTCTTTACGTGGTCTCGCGTATAAAACCACACTTGCGAATGCGATGCCAGGAGGTAGATAGAGATAGAGCGACCGAATGGACCGAAAAGAGAGCGAGAGAGGAGGGTGAGGGAAGTAGGAAATGGAGAAGATCATTAGGGTCGCTGCTTGAATTCAGGTACAGTCTTTTAGCGCGTATGTGTACTATGTATGTGTGCTTTAACCGTTTTAAGGTGCAGTACTTCGTCGTATGCTATGTGGCAACGGAAGCATCGAAGTGTTGACTTTACTCGATGACTTGGTTAATTTGCTGCGTTGCGAATGTTAATATAAAATTAAAGTTTTACGAATGCTTTTATATATATTTTAACTAAAACTACAAACAGCGGCGTAGAAAATTCACAATGAATAAAAAAGAGTACAGTATAATGTTTCCACTAAAAATATACGCGCCATGACGTGTCAAAACGCGGGCAATTTCTTCACCTTCATTTGATCTCGTTTCCATTCCACCTTTAGCCAAAGAAAAATATATATCTACGAACATCACCATCGTTACGCATAACATTCATACGTCGTTCAGCGTCGTCCTCAAAGGCACACTCGAGATTCATGACGCCATTTAGCTTCCCTCGACTCTCTCGGAAAAAAAAGAAAGAGCAAAACTCTGTGAACCGTGCAGATGCTCCCGTCAAGGAAAGACGTCTTTCTCTCCCCCAAAGAAAGACGGAACACTCCATTTCTCCATACACACATCCCTCTCCTCTCTTCCATACACCTATCGCACGCTTTCGTTCCTCGAAGCAAATGATCGAGTCCTCGAAAAAAAAGCGCGCGCTCTTCTCCCATTGGCATAGACACACACGCACTCCAGTGTGTTCCACTTTGACAAAGTCCTCGTATACGTTTTACCACTTAATCGCGTGCTCGGCACAATGCTTCCCCCTCTCGTCTCTTATTTACACCTACCTATGAATATAATAATATCAAGTCGCATTAGTCCCGGCTCGAAGAGTTACGAGTGGCCATTGTTGCTCTTGCCGGGCTTTCCCACAGGCCCCAGGAGAGAACAAGAGCAAGGAAGAGAGAGATATGTGTGTGTCGGCGAGAGAACGAAAGGGAGCGCGGAAGTTCCGAGCGCGTAAATCGTTCACGCGAGCTCCTCTGCATGTGCGCCGGACGCCAAAGCTGTATACTACCTGAGCTTCGTACCCCTGCGTGTGTGGCTGTACTCGACAATGTAGATGTACTTAGATTCCGTCGTTTCTTTTGCTCGTTTTTTTTTTCGGCCATCATAACGAGCGCAATGTGTGTACTTTGTATGGTTTCCTTGGATTATTCACGCTGCTTCATGTGCCGTGGAAGATGAACGTTTATAGGTGGTATAATTTTTATACCTTGCGGTTTTTCTTGCCGAGAGCATCGTTTTTATTGTAATTGCCACACTTAAAGCCGCTACATTTATTCCGATGCTGTGATTCTTTATTTAACGGGGGACGGGAATTTTAGCGTGACGGATGAAGATGTCTTTCTCGCTACAAATTATTTCTAATGTTTGGGTACGTACAAAATTCTTCTATTATGCATGGGCACTCGTTGGAAGCTATTTAGCTAGCCCTGGGAAAAATGAAAGTTTTTTAAAAATATTTTTAAATATTTATCGAAACTATGCTAAAACAACTTGATTAAATATTTTTACTTATATTTTGTATTTATTTTCATTATCTATTAAACCATCTAAATATTTCTGATTGAGTCTTCTACGCTGCAGATCTTCCCAGTGATTTATCTCTGCTCGGTCTTGCAGCCTCGCCATAATTTACGATTTCCTATATTTTGAAATTACGCTGTTCTCCGGCAGCAAGACAGATGTTTGAAAAACCTTACGACCATTCAAAAAGCTGTTTATCCACATTCCTCATTGACGAAAAAAGGAAAACGACCTAACACCAGCTCCTCTTCATCAAAAAATCCAAATACGCATCGTTTCATTTTCAACGGGCATTCTCGATTTTTCTGAAGTGCGCGATGCGACTGAATCGCACACGGCAACCAACCCTCCTTCCACGAATGGCACACGCAGCAGCTTTTTTAACGCACTGCAGCAGCGTCTCCTATTCTCCTTTGATTTCACCTTCATCCTGTCGTGCGTTGTTCCCGGTATCTCGTGGCCGCCGTGTTGCTACTAAGGTCAGCCACCTGCCGCTCGATGGGCATCGACGTGTCAGTCGAAGCCACGCGTGAGCTGTAAAGGCTCTTCTTTCTTTCTCGAGGGGGTTGCGCGCGGCGAGCACAAAAGAAGAAAAGCAAGGGATGCGAAGAGCGCTGAAGCTCCGAGAAAGCGCACGCTTACAAGCCAAAGGAGAGAAAGAGATCGCGCGCGAGAGAGCCAAGGTTTAAAAAAGTACAGTCGAGCTGGGAGAGAGAGAGAGAGAGAGAGAGAGAGAAGCGGAAGACAAAGAGAAGAAAGGCCTTATGTGTCTCCTTGGAAGAGTGTGGCGTGCAGGAGAGATAGAGAGATAGAGAGAGAGGGAGAGAGAGAGAAAGAGAGAAGGTGCCTGCACTCGCGCCGCGGGGTCCTGCTGCTGCGGCCCGGGGAGAGCAAAGGAGCGAGCGAGGAATAAAGGAAAAGTAAGAAAAATGTGTCTAACGTGGCAGCGGCAATTCTTCAGCCGAAGTTGCCGCCTTAATGGTCCTGGGAGAGAGGCGATTGGTTCTCGAGGAGAGCCCGCGGGAAAGATGGCCGCCATTTCCCTCCAACTACCCAGGGAAATCTCTCCCCTTCCCCCGCCTCCGCCGTCTTGCTTCCCACTGCCTCTCTCGCGAGAGCTGCTGCTGCAGAGAGTCTCTCTCTCGCGAGAAAGGCAAGAAACCCCCCTTGGTTTTCTCCACCACCACCACCTTCTCCTCCACCTCCTTCTTGCCCCCGACCACCCACAGTAGCGGAGAGCGCACCTATATACCTCTCGCCTCTGCACTTTCGCGGAATATAAGGGGGAAGAGATATCTCGCTCGCCCCCACGAGACTCTTATTCTTATTAACTGTTTAATCTTTCCGCGAGACGTACGAGCCACATTACGCGGGGGCTTGTTTATTTCGTCTGGCTGCTGCTGCCGCTGAAGATCGAGGCTACCGTTGCTGCTGCTGCTGCCGCTTCTTCTCCTACAGTCAGGAAGAGGAAGAGAGAGAGAGAGGCACTTTCGTTATACGCTGTACTGCGGGCGAGAGGGGCTGCGGAATTTTCGCGCAGCGAGGTATGGAAGCGATAGCGCGCCGCATCTCTCTTTCTCTCCCTCTTCCGCTCGCGACTTATAACTGCGCCGCTGCTGCTCCTGCTGCTGCTGCTGCAGTGCGCCTCGATTTTCTGCCCACCGAACCCTTTCTGAAATTGCCCCGTCGCCCGCCCGCGTGCGATACAGCCGTGCAAGTAGAAATTATTATTATGCGATAGGTGGTCGAGTTTTCCAGCGGAAAGCGCCGCCGCCGGAAAAATTGCGGGGCTGTAATAACGACCTCCACGCGCGGCTTTTTTTTCCCAAGATTTAACAATGTTGTGTGCCGTGCTGGAAAATTGAATGCTGAATTATAGCTCTTTATACCAGAATGTTTCCGCTGCAGCCGCAAGCATTTTAAAGAGTTTTCACTCGGAAGATCATTGAGCGTACTGTTTGCCGATAGAAATTCGCGATTAAATTTTAAATATGTACCGCCGCGCGCGGCGAATTGAAAATTCAGAGAGAAAGAGTAGCACGGGAAGATGAGAAGAAGCGAGCTGGGCTGTGTGGGGGAGGCAAAAAGTATACGAAAAGTCCTGGGGGATGGAGAGGAGATAGGGCTGAATTACATCTCTCAATTATTTGATAATGCCAGCGGCATTGCGCGGAGGAAACCTCGTTAAAACTTAAAGTGACTCTGCCTGTAATCTCCTTCGATATTTATTCCGCCGCGGTAAATACCCTCTCGGTTCCTTAATCGAAAAGAGGAAAAAAGTGCAATAACAATTAAAGAAAAGTCATTCTCATTATTTCGCTGAATTGTTCGATATACTGCAAGGGTCGAAAAATAAACTACTATCTTTTTCAATGATCGATATTCGAGCGTCGTTAAAAATATTCAGCGCTATTAATTTCGTGTTTCCGGGAGAGGAACGTAAAAATCCCTTCCTAAACGAAATGCCCAATTTACCTTAGTAATAGAATTCACGAGCCTGAACACCCAATTTATTTTGACGACATGGTCCTGAAAAACATCACTACCGTCGGAATCAATCAGGCGACTCACTTGCTGTTCCCTAGCCGTTCGAGCTTTCCTCAAAAATCAATAACTTACAATCAACGTCAGCGATAAGAGACTCTCTGCGTGATCGGCTCGTCGCTCGTGCCCCCCCACTGTGAAATCTTTATCTCGCTTTTAAAGTCCTCTCGTCTCGATAGAGACACGATAGTATATAGCGTACGTCGTCGTCTCTTCCCTCGCACGAGCGAGACAGTCATCAATAGGCCGTTCTGCGGTGTCATCGTTTAAGGCTAGCCTTGGAAAATTCGAGCCCGTAAAAAATCCGAGCTCGACAGCTTCTTCGACGACGAGCGATCGTCTCTCTCCCTCGTATACACACCTCTCTTGCCGGTGAGAGAAAAAGTCACTTGATCGGCAATAGCCGTAAAAGAGCCGAGGTCGTTAAGATCTTTGTCTTTCCCTCTTCCTCGAGCTGCTGCTGCACGGCCCTTTCGTCTTACGGGTGTCGGCGATGTTGCAGTCGCTTATCGTCGATAAATATACGATGTTGATGTCAAGGAGGAAATAAAGAGAATCCGAGACACGTATAGATATACCTATAACTACAGAGAGCAGTAGATCTTTCGAACCTTGGGGCTTGGGGTATACTCTATTGGTGGGAGTACAGGAAAGACACACGTGCAGAGAGAAAAAAAGGGAAAGAAGTAATGGGCGGGGAAAGAAAGGCCTTTTTCGAAAAGATAGGATTAGCGGAGAGAGGGACACGAGTGTGTTTAGCTACATCTAGATTGAGATGCGTTCTCTTAACGCGACAAGCACGCACGCAAGCGCTGGGGGCGCGGACGCGAAGGTGGAGATCGAAGGTGGAGATGGAGAAGTTAGTCTGACCATTGTCTTAGAAAAAGAGGGAAAGAAACAAGATAGACTGGAAAGATACATGCAACGAGGGAACAAAAAAAGAGAGAGGGTAAACGGAGAGATTAATTGATGAATCGAATATATTATATATTCGAACACTTTGCTCTGCAAGTAATGTATTCAATGAAATCAGTAAGATCTCTAGTAAGATTCCTCTATTGACACAGCCTTTTTTAATGATACAGAAATTTCGAGACGATTAAATTCTTTAAAGCTAATGAATACCTTAGACTTTTTAATTTGCTTCGGGTATTCTATATGAGAATGGATATTCTGGATGATGTTTCATGCTAAAAATGAAATTATGATCATTGCAGTATATATCTATTGTTGTAAGTTTTAATTTTGCTTCTAATATAATCATATGTACTTACTTAAAAGTCAAAAAGTCAAATTTTCGATATCTACCATTTTGATCTAATTTCCTCAACCTTCTCATGTCTCAAGATTATAATTTGAAATCAAAGACTTCGATATTTTCTTTTATTCGGTCCGGGTTCTTACTCTTTGGAATGACAACAACATTTCTCTGTAGATTATAACGTAACACAATTTGAGCAGCAGATTTTCCGTATTTTGTTGCTATGCGTTGAACTACTGGATGTTCAAGAAGTTGTGGCATGCCAGCCGTTGCTGCTTCTTTCTTCTCAAATGATTCGTATTAGCTGACCCCACAGGACTGTACCCTCTAACAACAATACCTAATTCTCTACAAAGTTCGCGTAATTCCTCCTGCTGTATGTAAACGTTTGTTTCTATCTGAAAATTACGCAATTGTGCAATATGAAAAACATTTAAAAATGTTTATTTTTATGAATTGTCATTAAAATAAATGTATTTACTTGAAGATTACTAGGTTTAATTTCAGAATTTTTCCATATTCTTAATATTTGAGTTTTGTTAAAATTACTCAATCCGATCGATTTTGTATTGCCAGCCTTAACTAACTTTTCCATTTCCTGCATAATAAATATTCTCACTTAAAAAAATTTGTTCCATATCATAAAATGAAAATGGCGAGCCTTTGTCTTACTTTCCAAACAGCGATTAGATCTGTACTCATCGAGTACATAAGCCCCATTTCCATATCGTAAATAATCAAAATCTGGGGTCCTTTGCATTGTAATTGGCACATGTATTAAATACATATCTACATAATCAAGGCCCAAGTTATTTAGAGTTATTTCTGCAATCTCTGCTATATCTGAAGGTCGATTAGCTTGAGGAGGTAACTATATTAAGATAACAAATATCACAGAGATAAAAAATAAAACTGTTAAGAGCTAAATTGACATTCACATACTTTTGCAGTTATAAAAAGGTCTTCACGTTTTCCACCTATAGAATACCATTCTTTTAAAACATTTCCAATATCCTTCTCATTGTCATAGGCAAATGCTGTATCAATATGCCTATAACCATTTTTGAGAGCAGCTGGGATTGCGGTTTTAACTTCTTTAGGAGTTAGCTATTCAACGTACGAAAAACGTATATAATCATGTTAAAAATACTTAACATAAATTGTATAATTCCTTACCAGGTAAGTGCCAAATCCAAGTACTGGTATTTCGTTGCCATCTATTAGTTTCCTAGTAGGGATCGTTACACCATTACATGTTCCAAAAATTAATAAGAAACAAGAAACATAATTTCTCAATACCATTTTAGCAAAGACTAAAATTTTGGATCAATTTTTGGTAAAACTTAATATGTATTTAAACTGCAAAGATCGTGTCACTGATCTCATTATATAGATAACTAATGCAAAAAAATTATCTTGCAAGTAGTATAGCATTAGGTGAATGATAAAGTGTAAATCATTTGATAAGAACAATAAAGCTTATAATTGTTCAGTGAGCAATTAACCTTAAAACGTAACGAATGTACATAATTATAACACATAACGCGTTTAATGAGCTGATTATAATACTATCACGTGATATCACCTTATCGGGCATTTTCGATATACATTTATAGTAACTATGACTATCATTAATTTTCTCGCGCGGTCGATAGAGCAGTCAGTGAAATCATCCGCACCTATGGAAAAAAGAAGAGGGGAAAGTAGTCGTCGAAAAAAAAGATGAAGACATTTACGCAGAATAAGATCGTTCATTTTCGTGGCCATGACACACGAGCCTGTACAGCATTATAGCGAAGCGGCACAGCACTTTGAACCTCTCAGGCTTATTCGCCACGGCGACGAATAAACTTTCTTCGGAATCCTTGCTTCCACTGCCTCGCTCTCTCTCTCTCTCTCTCTCTCTCTCTCTCTCTCTCTCTCTCTCTCTCTCTCTCTCTCTTTCTCTCTCCAGCACTCGATCCGATCGCAGCTTATACGCATTTCTCTCGAGGGTGGAGCCAAGGAACAGTCCATAGCAGGAGTGTGCTCGGGAATTGAGAAACGAGCGCGACCACCCTCCGCGTCTCGATTCCCTCCTCTCGAACTTTCTTTCTTCTCTTTTTCTATAAAAAAGGCGCCGAAAAAGGAAAGAAAAACGAGACGTCGCACTAATATTTATCGCGCCGCCTACCTGCTGTCTCACTCGCGCGCACGCAGGAGGACGATAATGTCAGTCAAGCGCAAACTATATTTCCACGCAGGATCCGAGCGAGCAACAGAGAAGGGAATATAAGGAGGAGGCAGTTATATGGCCTCGCGCCTGGAGTAATTGCCTTGCCGGGGCAAATTTATTGAGGCGTGTGTTTCAGGGATGAAGCGGACTACGGCAGTTGATTAGCTATGAATGTACAACTGATGACACCGCGCGCGCCTCTCACATGCCGCGCGCGCGCGCGCACGGCTTATCCCTTGTATTTTATTTTCGTTTTTTAGAGGCCGCCGCGCTTAGAGTTGCTGCTGCTGCTGCGGCTGCCGTTGGGAGAACGTGGGAATGGAGAAGATTAACTTGTCGAGCGGACGTTCTTTATGGCGTAATTATGCAAAAATTAATGCCGAATTTCAGTAATTTACACTAAATAAAACTCACTATTATCGGTCTGAATGGCCGTCCTTAATGCGAAATGCCACACATGAAAGTCGATACGAAGCTTGTTCGCTGATAAATTTCCAGAAGGGGACTTTTTAACAGGTTTTCCTTTTTGCCGGCTATGCGAGAGATACGCCGCGTTTTAGTTTCCAATTAAAACTGATTCATGAAGTTTTGCATGGAATTGGAACGCATGTAAGTACGTAAGTGCGCGGTAACTCAGGACGTAGATAACAATTACTTGAGAAGAATTTACGGAACCAATAAGGGCCGCTGCGCATTAGCAGTGAAAGTGCTTCTGGATTTATTCTCAATATCTTAATTAAAGCTCGGTTGCATCGAAACAATTATAGGAGCATCTTCTCTCCAACTCGTCGTGTATTTAAACTAGTTTTTCGAAGCGTGTAATAAAGCTATCGTACACCAGCTCCAGATTACAAACAGCTTAATGCAATGCTTACACCATTCAGCCTAACTATAAATTCCCAGGAAAAATTACGAGGATCACATTGTGTATACCTTCTCCATCTGCATGGCCTGACAAACGATCATCAGCAAACCGGAAACGCACCAAAATCATCCCCATCCCCTGCGACGAGACCTGTGAGACTCTCTCTCCGAAAGAACAAACAAAAGGGCGAGATTTTCAGCGAGAAGCAGTTTTCCCATGATTGCCAAATACCCCGTCATACATAGGCGGACGATTGTCGCGCGTGCCGCAAAAATAGCCGATAACTCATGCGTTCGCGCACACACGCTGTGCTTTATACTTCGTCCCTCTCTCTTTCTGTCTCTCTTCGCGCAATTGTGAACGAGACAACTACGGCCGCGTCGCCGTCGGGGAAAAGGAGGAGATGCGCGTTACTGTTGATTTTTATTAACCCTCATCCAGATTGACGATATGGGGTGGCGCCTAGCTGAGTCGAGCCGCTTCCGCTGCTTTCCCTTCTCTCTCGTTCGCTCTCTTTTGCCAGCGAGTCCTCTTTATTTACAAGTTTTCCTCCCCTTTGTTCCGGCGATGGCGATGAATGTATCGCGCGTAAGAGACTGCGAGAGAGAGAGAGAGAGAGAGAGAGAGAGAGGTCAGGCTTTTGTATGTACGGGGGTTGATACTGGAAAGCCGGGGCAGCAGGATAGAAAGAGAGGATGTACGCCGTTCAATAACTCAAATCCGGCTCAATTTCCCGAGAAGAAAGTTTGCTCTCGGGCGTCCGGAGGGTGGCGAGTATTATGTGTGTGGACTGCGTGGATGCATACGAGTGGCTATGACTGGATGTTGCGGTCGTGTGCAAACGGTTTTCGGCGTGTGTACACGCGCAGTGTATGAGCTCGATGACCGCCGCGACGCTTTATTAACGCGATGCTTTACGCTCGATTATATTGTGCGGGAGTTTATACTCGAGACGGAACTCGTATTCTATTGCTGTTTCTACAATTTTACTCTTTTGTTACTTAGTAGACGAAAAAATACATTGTCGTTTTTATCAAAGTTTTTGCCGCGATATTGCGCAATATGAGAAAGGAATAGTTAATTATAAACACAAATTATACGCTCTCGCAGCGATGACAATAAAAATCTTTTTCCTTAATCCTATTCGGGGCTTAAGCGCGGCGGAATGCGCCATAACGAAAATAACGACGCGCAAAAACATTCAAAGTTTTTAATATCCCGAGCGCGCAGCTCTCTCCGCACCACACCGTACTACATACCCTACATACTCTCGTCTCTCTGGCAGTATAGCGCGAGCGCGCGACGCCGGCAGTCGAGATAGTACTCGACATTCCAAACACGCAGGGGCTCGCCTGTGAAATTTAACTGATGAAAAGTGCCAGCCATTCTCGGGACGGACGTTACGCGGCTGCCTGGAATGACGTTGTAATGAATTAAGGCAAATCAGAAATTGCTTTAAATAGCGCTGTAAAAATAAAGCCAGTGCCGACGCGAAGAAAAAAACCTTGGCGTCGAGAGGGTGCGCGCGAGTAAAAAACCGAGGGAGAAGGACTCGGGGGTGCGGCGGCGCACCGGTGTTACTGGCATCGAGGAATGCGCACGGAAATTGCCGAGAGAGCGCGTATTAAAATCGCCGGATTTACTGGAGAGATAAGCCGGGGAAGAAAGCCTCGGTAAAAAGGAGCCTCTTTCCTCTCCCCCTTTTTGCAGGGGTAAGAAGAGATGAAAAGGAGCGACTCGCGCGTTTTATCCAGCTCTCTTCTTACTTCAGCGCAGCCCCTCGATTTCAGCGTCGGATCATTTGAGTCGTCCGGGCGCAAGAGAGTTTCCGATGTTGCCTCGCGTCGAGGCGCTTTATTCCTTTCGTGAGCTTTCGAGAAAACGCGTGGTATAGAGGCGACGACGAGGACGATGATGCTCTGCAAACAGAGGCGACGGAGTTGCGCGTCGGTGTGATACTTTGCGAAAAACTTTGGGAACGAGGGAAAAGCGTCGCTGTCTCTTTCGACTGAAACGGTTATCTTTATTTCTATCTGTAGAAGTATTTTAGGTATAGTGTGTGTGTGTGTGTGTGTGCCTTTTTTCTTCTTCTGTGGGTCGACGGGCTGAGAAATAGAGAAAGTTTGGATTTGATGAAGCGCGATCGTTTCATGAATTTTTCGCCTATAAAATATACGCTTTGCCTGTACTCCCACGACGCTCCTTGTATAATATTCAGAGTCGGTACAATTGTGATTCACAGTCGAGAAAATAGTAAAAAATATTGTTGATACGATTTCTAATTCCAGAAAACTAATCTCCTTAATTTGTGGTTGCAATTACATTAATGTGTACTATATTAATATGTACATATAATCGCAGCTATAACTTAAAGCACCACTACATCCAACCGTAAAAGTAGTCATTCACTATTTAGGTCATTAATATTTAAACATGATTAACGTCCATGCTAGAGAGTCACAAACAAAGCCGACCCCTGTAGTCAGGCAACACGCCACGCGTGCGAGCACGACTAGCTGCTCGCTTTCAAGGACTTTCCGCCACTCCCCTCCCGCTCGTCCATCAGCAGCTCTGTCCCTTCTTTCCGAGCCTGTGTGTACTGTACTCTGTACTATACCTTCATTCGCGCCGTATTCCACTCCGTCTGCCTTTCTCCGGAGCTATAGCCTCTGCGACAATAATCCATTCGGGAGACACCCCCGGCTTCCAGCACGCGACACCTTCGCTTCTCCATCCCACTCCTCGCTCGTCCAAAGCTTCCCTCTCTCTTCACTCGCGCGCGGCACTCAAACGCTCGTTGCAGCGCTTTTATGTCCATCGTAAAAGGCGCAGTAACAATTAATAAGTATCTCGTAAAAGCGATTGCCGTTGACACCTTTCTGAATGACAGCGCGCGCTGCACCGCAAGCGGAAGGATGCGTGCACGGCTCGAAGGAGAGATTTGAGTCTATAGGTATGTGAAACGCGTCACGAGTCGCCAGACACTCGACGATTGGTCGTAAATTTTGTTTATACCTGCGTAGAGCGCCTCGTTACTTTTAATCAGGCTGTTATGCGCGCAATGATGGTTCAGCAGAATTTCTGTGGGTATACACTACTGTGATGTCGAGGAAGGACGTGAGACGCTTGTAAATCATCGTTTCGAATGAAAATTTTTCTGGTTCGCCTTTTGGTCAGCCACACTCTGACTTACAAGCTGAGATGATTGGTGCATTCCAGGTAAAGGATGTTGCGTAAATGGAACGAGGATCCGCTGCTGCTGCGATTATCTGAAACAAGTTCAAGCGTTAATGTACGTGCGGTCGGCGTTTTACGAGCTGTTATGATGGATGCGGACGCTGCGATTATTTCGCTCACGGCCGAGATTTATCGTCGAATCAATTCAACGAGAACGTGCGAGTACGCATTTGCATGATAATTATTCTTCAGCAAAACTCTGAAACGCAGAAGCTTCTCGTATTCAAATTTTACACTCGTTCTGGCTGATTAAAATTAAGCCGAAAACTCCTGCGGAGAGCGCTAATAAGTGTTCTTGCAGTAGCAACTAAAGCAGCGCAACTTTTGCGTCTCAAGACCGCCGCGCGCTCTCGTAATCAAGTTAATCCCAAAGTGTGGCCCGCCGCCGGCCGCCGCTCTCTCGCGTTGCGAGCAACGAAGAGCCTCTCGCAATAAAATTTAACGCAGCCATTTCCCGCGCGGGCGCGCAGCAACGTTCCTTATTATTTCGTTTTTGACGCCATTATGCGCACCGCAGAGCCGAGTGCTCTCTCTCTCTCTCTCTCTCTCTCGGTGTATTCCCGGCAGGAATAGTCTCTCGCTCTCACTATTCGTCGGGGGGAGAGGCTGTGTATCTTCCGAAAGGTGGTCGTTGTTGCCACCGCGCAACAAATACAATTCCACCGCCGGCGTCCGGGCCATTGCGGCTTCCATGGCTGCGCGAACCGAGCAGACTAGATAATATTGCAAGCGAGCGAGCGAGCGAGCGAGCGAACGCGGATATAGGAACGCGAGCGACGGCCGCAAAGCCGCGGTTGGGTCCGCGTCGTTGCCTTAATTAAGTTACACGCGCCGCTCGCATTGTTCCGAGCGCATAAATGTCACTGCGAAGAGGGGATATTAATTACTTTCAATACTCTCTCTCTCTCTCTCTCTCTCTCTCTCTCTCTCTCTCTCTCTCTCTCTCTCTCTCTCTGCGGGGCCTATGCTTTCGTGCTGCAGGAGGGCTGTGGTTGTCTGTGTTTTGTTTCCAGAGGGCGAGAGAGGAAACGCTGGCTTGATTCGGTTTTCAAACTCGATTTTGTAGAAATGGAACTGCTTGGGTATACTGGAGACTGTTATTGTTCAACTTTTCGAATGGAAAAGTGCCGCGAAAATCTACTTTTACAATTTTTTTAGAAACTCAAAATAACATAGTCTTGATAATAGTAAACTTTAGAGACACAAGACAATAACGGAAACAATTTTCTTTCTTTTTTGCAGAGATAATCACAATGGAAACTCACACTCCGGACGGCGGCTGCAGCGCAATTTTTCACGCCAGTATCTGAATTCTGAGTAAGTAGTGCCTAATCTAATTATTCAAGAGCATTTGTTTTTGTTACCTTACTGCGGCGTCGGCCAAGGTGGATTAATTATTCATTCATTTGCATAAACGTCGCGAGCGCGAGGCTGTCTTACGCCGAGTTTAACATTTTCCTATGTTTAACGCGTACGCGGCTACACGAGCAAGGATGCATATCGTTTGTCAAGTGCATGTTACTCTCCAGCTAAATAGGCTTTTTTTGATAATCGCTAATCTTTATCGTCTCCATTTTGCGTTAAACTAGCTTCTTGTTATTCCGCTATAAATAAATTATGCGCGATTATTGATTAAAAAATGGTGTTGGCGGGCACGTTGATTTTGCATTAAATATTTCGAAGGCGGAAAATGTCTGGATAGAAGATGGACAATTTGCAAAATAACAAATGAAATAAGCTACCGTAATACCATTGAATCAGAAAGCAAGATTAACTAAGACAAACTTTACGGCTTTTGAATCCCATAAAATAGATGAAAATCACAGTAATGCTTCCGTAATGAGTAGTAAAGCCGTAGAAATAACTTTCATATGTTTCCCTCGACACTGTGACATTCATTACAGGGCTCCCCATGAATTTTTTTTTCGTACCAATTCAACGCACATAAAAACACTGTACGTTAGCCGCAAATGAGCTGCCATGTCGTATCTCTTCGTTTTTCCCAAAAGCTCCTTTTTCTACGCTCCCGGCCCCTTGTTCAATATGCGACGGAAAGAAAGTAAGAAACTACCTTGTCTTGCTCGTTCTGTCCATTATTTCGGCGACGCAGTTGTGTTTCAATAAATATACTCGAATATAAATTTGGAGAAGCGAGGTGTACGAAGAGCCTCGTTGAGTCGATGAAAAATGTATTACGCTAAATGTAACTCAATAATTCTAAATTCAAACAGCAAATATGTTAGCAAAAAATCTTTCAATAGTTTCTGCTACTAGCTAAATCCAACGCAAGAAAATATATTATTGTAAAAGCCAGTACTTTGTACAGAGCTGCTGTTTACAATATTCTTATATTGTAATCGACACAAGACACAACTTTGTGTCAACTGCAAGAAGCAGTAATTATTTTTGTGTTCGATTATCCGGGATAGCGCGTACGCAGTCCCGACTAACAAAAATTATACGCCCGAGATATCCACATTAGGGATATTCGCAAGGGTCAGCTCGACCGTAGTGCAATGGAGGAGCCTCGCCCTGGAGGAACCGCCTTGTTGATCACGGTAACCTCTGCGCCAGGTAAGTATGATTTTCGCCGCGTCGCTCTTCCTTATGACCCCTCAGCAACGCTACTTTGATTATGTGAAAGGATATTTTCCGTTTACGCCACCTGGCGGCCGGCCGCCGTACTAAACATGCGCGCGTTCGCCATAATATTCGAATTCTGATTGTCAGTGGTCATACGTATAGGTATGCCATTTCTGTGCAGTAAAATAAATTTATCTCTATGATGTTTATGCTTTCTTTTTTTACAAATTAATTTAATTTTGAGATACGACTTTTCAAAGAAAAATTTTGGTTCATATTCTCATGACTTATAGCTAAATCTTGAAATTAGAAGTTCTGCATTCGTAACCGTATTCAGCCGAATATTTATTTCTCAGCAAATCAAATCGCAATATTATTTTTTTAAGAAGTATCCAAGATATTTCGGCACGGAAGCATGTTTATCCGTCGAGCAAAATCAATACCGCTTCCAAGCAATGAAAATTCATTCACTCTCCTTTAATTACTCAAGTCTACCCGAAGCTAAAACAACCCCAGCGCACTAAACAAGACGAATCGGCTATATAATCTCTCCCACAGCAGTATTCGATCGTCTCCTAAAACTCGCGGAAGTGCGGATTAATTGCTCAATCTCGCCGCGGCGGAACATATCCTGCAGCGAAGTTGATTAGCCATCAGAGCCTTTCGAAAGGGTGTCGAGGCGAACGGATGTGCCCGGGAATTGGGTGTTACCAAGCCAACTTCTTTCTTGGCAGTATATACCACCTATATACAATCCAAGGGTTGCGCGACGACGGTAGCGGCGGCGCCTTATGGCAAAGAAGCAGCAGCAGTAGCGGCAACGAAGTCGAGCCAAAGGAAACAGAGTGTGGGTAGGTAGAGCGACGGGCAGCGGCGAGGCAATAGCCTTTACGACTGAGCCATAGTATCGAACGATCTATCCAGCCATTAAGATAGTCTCGGAACGATTCGGTAACCTTTGGGTCTCCGAAAGGCGATATACGCTATCGACTGAGAGCCGCGAGCTGCCGGCATTTTCGTGAAATCGTGAACAATGCGGCGCTCTAGCTGTACACTCGCCCTTCCGTACACACACGTACACATAGTTCGCAGCTGTGTGTTAGCCTCGCTTCTTCTGCTTCTTCTTTTTCTTCTGCTGGCAATCTAGCAGGCTTTCAACCCCCTTGCGCGCTTTTCCCATTTTCTCGCCGAGCGCGCGTCCTTGTTTCGCCTTCTTTTTTCCGCGTGCGCATTTTCGTTTAACTTTATTTCGAATGAGTTTTTGCGCCGTGAAAACGATGTTGATTTTTAATACTTTTTTCCTCGCCCAGCTCGTACAGAGCTGGGAGAGCGTGTTGGCTGCTACTTCGTAAAATGAGAGCCCGCGTTAATATGAGATACAACGGCCCTCGTAAAAGTTTGAACGTATAAATATTCCAGGACGTAACGTACACTGGTACATTTTTAATTTTCCCTCGCTTTCGCGTTGTACGTTTCCCGTACTCGGCGAAGCAGAAAATCATAACTCGAGCGAGAGGCACTTACGCAAGCGCATTCTCGACCTCATCATACGCGTCTCGATAACGATAGCGCAAAGCGAGAGTCCGACGACGACGACTACTTAAAGTCCCCCCCCCCCCCCCCCGGATAATGCGCTCTCCCCGTAAATACATCGGCAATCGCGGCTTCAGCAAACGAACTGCTCGCCAGCTCGGCGTAAAATTGATTTTATCGAGTCGCAATCGTCGAGAGTGCAGCTAATAACGCGAGGAACGATAATGGCCCATGGAGAGTAGAAAGTTCCTCCTCGTTACGCTGCAGCGTGTATATAGGGGGGTGAACACAGCTCGATCAAGAACTCGCGAACGCGGTGCAGTAGCCCTTTTCTCGCCGAGAAGAAAACGCACGGATATAGTCTTGCATGCAAAATGCAATAACGACCTTCTCGCGAGGGATGGAAAATCGCAGGAGGGCGATAGTGTGTGTGCGTATATATAGATCGCGCGCAGAATGGAGCGTTATGCAGCCGGGAAAGTGGGGACAAAGAGAGGGTTTGCCCGGAAGCTGCCATAGCAGCCTCCGGCGGCGAGAGCTCGACTTTGCAGCGGGTTTTCTCTCTCGCTCTCTCTCTCTCTCTCTCTCTCTCTCTCTCCCGGGGGCGGGTTCGGCCTCTTCGGTGGTGCGCGGTGGCGAACGAAATGGGAGTCCGCGCGCGCGCAGGGGTGAGCGGCCGCGAGGGTTCGGAGATTGATAACGGCAATTCCAAGACTGCCATTACCCCCCCCCCCCTGTCCCGACTCCCAAACGGCGCCGACGCTACTATCTTTTTTGCTCCTGGCGCTCACTCTCGCCTTCTCTCTCTCTCTCTCTCTCTGTCTTTTGCGCAGTAGCGCGCACCTCGTCTACTGTACGGAGGGTGGAAGGAGGAAGAGAAGGAGGAGGAGGACGAGGTATGGTCCAGGGACGCCGGCGAGTTTTAGAAATGTTAACTCCATAAATGCCAGCAGCCCCTCTGGCGTGACCTCGCCGAGGAACAACTACGTTGGAAAAAGAAACGGGAGGGAGAGAGATACGCGATAAAGAAATTGCTTTTTCGAAGCCGAGAGACGTATGGGCTCTAATGCTCTATGGAGTTCTAATTAAATGCCGTTCGGAGATGCAATAAGGGAGATGGGATAAATCGGACGATGATCTTGAGAGCATCCGACGGAGGATTGATTCGGGAAGTAATTTTGGGTGGAGTCTTTGAATTGCGAGCAGGAAATTTATTTTCAATTTCGATTATCTGATTAGATAGATCTATACGCTTATTATTTCAATTTTCGTGATGCAGAGTGTGCTCGAATTCGTTTTCAAACAAGTTTATTCGTACTAAAGTTTCAAAGTGAATGGCAGCGATTCAACGAAAAAAAAGACAAAAGCCGCGCACAGCAGTTCCAACAAAAAACGAAAAAAATTCCTTTCCGCGTCTTTTATTTGCGCGCAATGGCCCCGTAAAATAGAAGGTCTCGGCGGCGGCAAACGTTTCTCCGTTTTTCCGCAAGGCCATCTCTCCTCCCGCATTATTTCACGGAAAAGCTCGCTTCCCAAATCCCGCAGGGGGTAGAGGAAAAGTTTCGCTACGCGAGAGCTTTCGCGGAGAGAGATATACGATTATAACGATAATTGTATGTGCGGAGTGCAAGGCTCCGTGCGCGCAAATCTTGTTTATTCTGCGCGTGTATACCGGAATATACGCGGCGAGCGAAGTATATGCAACGGCAGCAACGCCAGGGAATGCGTAAAGCAAATTCAATCCAATGACGCTTTTAATGGTAAAAAGCTCGGCTACTTTGTGCATTCTCTCCGGCAATTTCTCTTGTTTATTGGAATGGCGCGTGCGCGATCTCGTCGTAAACAACGCGCGGAATATTTCGTGCAACGCGCACAAGGCGGGAAATGGGATTTTATGGATATTAGGAATAAAGTCTTTGCAAAAATACTCCGCGATTCGATCGAATTAATGAAAAAAGTGCGTTATAATCACTTGGCTCTTTTATATATAAGACATCCCCGGCGCGATTTTAACGCAAGCCCCATCGGACATTTATTTTCATTAGAAGCGATAAAATAAAAAGTACCGAGAGAGCCGAGTGTATTATAGAAGGGCGCGCGCGGGGAAGTTTGCAAAGGCTTGCGCCTGAAAATGGCCGAGCATTGGAGTGAAGATAGGAAAGTGTTAATCCAGGCGAGCAACTTTGCGTCTATAGAGAAGTTGGCCCGCTCGCTTATGCCGAGAGGATTTCCATCCAATAAATTCGGAGCTTTGTATAAGCTTTCCACGCTCGAGTTTAAATCCTGCGGCGTTCGTGCGCGGCTTTGCCCCGCAAAATGATTGTATGTAGACGACGACGAGGCGAGAGAGAGAGAGAAAGATAAAATCCTCTTCCGCCACTCGGCTCGGCACACCCCCTCTAAGTATCGCGAATATTATTCTTTGAAAGCACTCGAATTCCCGCGCACACGGCAATCCCTTTTCTTCTTTGCCGCGCGCGCACAGAATGAAAATTTCATTAGCATTGTGCGCATAAAAATTTCATGGAAATCTTGGCTTGTATTCTGGATTTTTACGATACCCTCGTTCGACTATATTATATTATACTGTACTTATGTAATCGTAACAATGAACTCTTGATGATATTAATCGAACCAACTAAGAATTCAATCTACGGAATAGAAGCAGTAAGTAAATGATTAATCGCACGCTATCCTGTGAATTATTGAAGGACGTACAACCCGAAACAGAATCTTATCGATTATACCAAAGTTTCATAACGGAAAACAGCCGAAGGAAGCGAAAGTACGTAAAGTAAAAGAGTATAGAGGAAAAAACGAATTCTCCAAGGATGGTAAGATATTGGTTTTCATCCGGGTCGTTTCAAGGCTCGTAACGTTTGATAAAAATGCGTGTTACGCGTTCCGGAGCCACCTCGGCTGCTCGGAAAGAGCACCCTGGGACTCGTACGCGCCATGGAGATCACGAGAATTTTCCCTTCGCCGAACTCGCCGCGCCGCGTCGCGTCACTGCGCTGCATGCGCGTTCGCCGTCCGATAGGGTACAGTGTTCCTCTGCTGTGTAAATAATCGAGATAGAAAAGTATCTCCTGCCGATATACACTCGCTAATAGTCTCCGCGTATTGTGATACATTGAAACGCAACTTTGGAATAATTTTACGTTGGATATAGCGTCTGCTAATTATTTTATACAACGCAATGATTTGGTGCGTAAAACGGATGTGGTGTGTCGATGCACATCGTGGGCTGTGCGAGACATCAACTGTCATTTTTTACGGACGTTTGGCTCCTCGATATTGCCCATTGCGCATGCAAATTGACCGTTAGCGGCGCCTTAAAATTACAAAGTAAGTGAGTTAATTAAAATCAAGCTATATAAAATGAGCTACATAAAACTTATATATTGCATGAATTATTTATAGATGGGATACACTAGCTATAGGGACGCGTCGTCGAACAGATTCGATATTTTAATTTGCAGCTGCTGGGTAAATTAATCCGAGACAGAGACTGTTTTTCTATACACACACTCTATTCCCGAAATGTATGGGAATTGCTTTGATCTTCCTCTTCATTAGCATATAAATTTTTCCAAATGGCGATAGTAATCGCCATTTCGTGTTCACCTACAGACTGCTTTAATGGTTAGGATGGAAGAAGAGAGCTTAATTATGAGGGCCATTGGGCGCCAAAAAAACGCTCCTTAATGAGGCGATTTCATAGATTCGGCTTCGTTATTCGCGAAAATAAAGTCGATTAATTTCTGTAGAATGGCTAGATTAAACTTTTTCACGGCGATTCAATAAAAACTAACTGCTGTTTAGATCATTTTTACGACGCCTCGGCTAGGTCCAGTCCCGTGAATAGTGAACGGATTACATCGTTTTTTTGTCACACTATACGATATACGCTTGATGGGTAAATCAAAATTTTTTGTCTCTGGTATGTGGAAATGATAATAAATGTGTCTACGCGAACACAGCCGCGCAGTTTGATCCGGTTTAACGGCTACAAGCGCAATAAGTACATCATCGAGCAAGCCATACTTTCGATTATACGAGTAGCAAACAGTAGCGGCAACGGCACATAACGCCTGTAACAAATTACGTTTATGGAGTCTGAGTCAAGAGTAAAGGGAGCGCAGAGGATTACGCGGCAGCGGCGGCGGCGGCGGCGGCGGCGGCGGCGGCCCGTAGTTGGCCCTAAGCAGGCGGATCGGGCAATAGGCTATACGGGGATTCGGGATATGGTCCGATAAACACTGCGTTACTCTGCTGCTGCTGCGCCATTTTACCTCGGCAAGCTTAGCCGACCTCACGCCGTGATTGGCTCTTCAACTCAAGATTCTCGCCGCGGATATCGTGAGCTTGGAGCGTAAAATTCTCCTTGTTTTTTTGTATTTTCTCGCATCTTTGAAATATGTTCTGTCCCCGACAATCCAACGATGCCTCGAAGCTAATCCAGCGAACCAATATATTACATCCCGGGATTTCTTAATTACACCGGCCCTCGCGTCAAATCTCCGCCCCCTATTTGGACAACAATATTCAGAGGATAAACGCGCGATAACGAGCTACAGCTATAGTGAGTGTCTCCGGCCACCCTCGCTCGCGATAACACCCTGGATATTGGCCGTTGCATATATTTCAGCAGAAGTGGTAGCAGCGCAGTCCTCTATCTATACATACCGGCCGCTTTCCATGTCGGACGCGAGACGCGACGCCCTCGGGCACTAGATCTCTCTGTCGTACGGAGATATCGTCTCGGAATCAAACGACCCATTTGGTTTTAGTGAGGCCATCGTCGGGCACGCGACATCTTCGTGCCTGCGGGCAGCTGAGCCGAGACCGATCATCCGAGCATATATACATGTATAGAAAGTCGCCGACGGGCATTTTGCGCTCTGGAAGCTATAGCGCACACGTGTACCTGAACCGGAGAGAGAAAGAGAGAGAGAGAGCAAGGGTTGAAAGTTGATAGTGGGGGGGGGGGGGCACACGTCTCTCGCATTAGATAAGCGGTTGCGAGAGCTCCAATTAACAGGTTCGCGAAAACTTGAGCTTCGTACTTGCGCGAAACACGATCGGGCGAGAGGATAAGAGAGTGTCTTATCTTTTATTGTTTTCGCGCGAGCTGCAGGCTATTGCATTTTTGTTGGTGAGAGCCTGTCGGTTGCTGCAAAACTGAATATTCATACAAGGTTCCGAAATGAATAACGCGGCATCAAAAGGTAACCCTACTAGGCATGAAACTCTAATTACACCCGAAAATTCACGACTTACTGAACTACACCCCAAGATCGTCTCTCCCGCTTTTTCTTGGCTCCATGAACTTGACACGCGCGCAGTTCGGCCAAAGTTGAGGTCGCGCGACGGCTGTGCAACTATACACACGGTGTGTAACCCGACATGGCGGCATCTGCGATCCTCTCTCTCTCTCTCTTCCTCTTGCGGAAATATATGCCGAGGGCGCGCACAGATTAGCGGAAAGCGGAACACGTGTTCCGGCAGAAAAATAAGGAGTCGCGCGAGTAGGTAAGACGTCGTTAGGTGCATGCGGCGCCACGCCGCGCTCTCAAATCGAACTTAGCTTGGCTTGGCATCGGCTGCTACTGCCGAGGATAAAAGAAAGTTTAAATCAAGCGCGGGATATTAAAATACATTACGAAAGAAATGGCTCGCGATTGGCAGCCGACCAAATTAAAAAGCTGCGCGATCGCGTATAGGTATTCTAATCGTATTAGGTGCTTTCGCCCTCTCGCAACGAATTCCGTTAATGCGTCGGCCGCTCTTTCTTTCTTCTTGCGCGAGGAGGGAGTTCCTTGCTTTCCAAGTTTTTCCGATTCGCACGCTGCAGACGCGCAGAGAAAAAACAAAGGAAGCCCGGGCAGACGCGCAAAAAAGAAGCGGAAGAAGAAGAAGAAGAAGAAGAAGAAGGGCTGCTGCTGCTGTTCCTGGCAGTCTTCCAAATTGAAAAACACATTCGCGATGTTTTCTTTGCTCGCGTTGCAGAGAGATCTTTCTTTCTCTCTTGCGCTCGCGCGCGAGGGAGCGAAAGAGGTTGGGGTTTCCAGAGAGAGCAAACGGCCGGGAGAAAGGGGGTGGTAACGTAGGAGCGATATAATGAATCGCGGTGAATGGGGCTTGAAAGTTAGGGCTTCGAGGGGGGCCTCATATACCAGCACTACTACTACCGCTACGCGCGACTTTGGGAATTCGGAAGGCGCGCGCGGAAGAGAGCAGCGGAGACGTACGCGCTGGGGTGGCTGGATTTATAATGAAAGCCGTAGAGTTGGACTTGGATTTGCGAGGGTAGACCCTGGAAAGCTCCTCTCTCTCTCTCTCTCCTCTTCTCTCTCTCTCTCTCTCTCTCTCGCCGCGGAAACGAGAAGGACGAATCCAATCACACACCGAGGCCTGATCCGTTGGATGCTTGCAGCGCTGAGCTATCGTGTATACGCGTAGAGGAGAGTATTTGGACTAGATGTCGGAGTGTCGTGACGTGGAGAAATCAGGATATACAGCGCACCTGTGTCCAGGTAGATGGTAGAAGGCTAATTGGCACAGCTGTACACTCTCTTCCTGGAATCTTCTTTTTTTTTATATGCAGGAAATTCTCTATGGACTATGGATTTTTATGGGCGGACCGTTCAATTAAGCTTTACGACGGGACAAACGATAATTACTCGCGCGTCTCTCTCTGGCTCTATACAGTTTGTTGACGTTTGCGCCGCTACAGAGAGGCCGCCGCCGGCACAGCGAGTGCAGCCTATTTAATTGCCGCTGCGAGAGTTTTCGCAAGTTGCACTATAGCTGTATACCTGCGCAGAGTAAAGAACCTTCTCGGTTGCGTAAAAGAGAGCTAAAAAAAGTCGGGATATTTATGGTATTTGGAAACAAGTGCCGCCAAGGTTTTTTGAACCAGAATGCATCGTGAAAAAGAAGCAAACAGCCGACTTGATTATCATCCTCGAAAATCCGAGTACAACGCGCAATAGGGTGCCCGCACTGTCTCCCTCGATCTCTCTCTTGGCAAAGACACACATACATACACTCGTGACCGGGACGCTCGCAAAGGTACTCCCCGACAGTCCCTCAGTGGCTCGTTAAGACATTTGCATTTCATTTCGGCCTCCTCCACCGTACGGTATAGTATAGCTGCTCTCGCGACCCCTCGCAGTCGCTGCCACCGTGTACATAAGCTCCGTCTCCTCTCGCTCTCTCTCTCGCTCTCTCTCGCTCTCTACCGTATTCCCCTTTCGCGTATAAATATTAATGCAACATCCTCCTCTCGAGCGTTTTTGTTCTTCTCGCTCTTCTGCCTGTCCCGAGGAGCAGAAGCCGCGCCCTCCTTCCATACCGCCCGGGCACTTTGAATACTGATGCGACTACTGCTGCTCGCGCGCGCGCGCGCGCAAGAGAGAGAGAGAGAGAGAGAGACAGAGAGAGTGGACTCTATCCGACTTCTTGGTCGTCTTTGTTGAGGAACGCAATTTATGAATATTCTCTGCTGCGACGCGAGATTATATCCCACTGGTCCCAGATCGTTTATCAACGGGGTGGATTGAATTCACGAATTCCTCTCGGGCCTACTCTTTGATTTTTTTTTCGTTTCGTCTCGTCGAGAGGTTAACGATGAGCGGTAGCTGGTAGCTTTTGTACATATTTTTTAGTCCGAGAGCATTGTACTTTTAATTTAGTCCGGCATTGTGACTTCTGTATAGAGAGCAAAAAATTTACAGTAGTAGGGGCAAGACTGATACTGCGCCAGGTTGCTCCCGCGCCACCAAATACCAACGGATGGTAACTCATATTAGTA
>CM053172.1:45830550-45912139 GCA_012977825.3 Pteromalus puparum
AAGAGAGAAGAAATATTGGCTCACTCTGAGAAGGGCTAGCGCGATCTCAGTCGATAAAGTGATTACCGATGCTCGCTCTGAGCTATGGAGGGGGATGGGCGCCACCGTCGACTGGGGGGCGCCACTCGCTGGCAGCCCTGATGCAATGATCTGCCGGTAAAACAGGGACCTATACTAATATGAGTTACCATCCGTTGGTATTTGGTGGCGCGGGAGCAACCTGGCGCAGTATCAGTCTTGCCCCTACTACTATTTACGCGTATACGACTTCATTTTTAGAACTCGGCGATATTTTCCCAGTATAATTAAGGCAACTTCATCATACCGAAAGTATCGTTGAACAATTCTACAGCGGAGGGAATCGACAAAATTAAAAGCGTTACACAGCCCTCGACCGGCAAAGTTGGCAAGAGCTGCGCGCAGCCGGAATCACTTAAAAACTATCGAAAGTCCATCGCGGCACTAATGCATAGGACTTGAAACATACAATGGCAACGAGCAAAGTTTCAACAAGTTCTCCCCGACTCTCTCTCTCTCCCTCACAGCCGGCCGCTCGCGAAGGATTAAAGTCTAATAAGGATTTCTCCAAATGAAGAAAACGGCGTTTTCGCAGCTCTCGGAGAAAAGTTACTGTGCAGCGCGAAGAAATTCTCCGGCTGCACTAGAATTCCCGCGGATTTTACAAAGCGAGAGAGAGAGAGAGAGAAAGGAAATAAGTACACCAGCACAGGCGTATAGCTATACACCGAGGCGAAACTCCGTCTCGAAGCTATAGAGCTTTCGTCGCTGCTGGGATGAGTCGTCGTCGTCGTAGTCGCGGAGAGAAAAGCGGCTGTACGTGCAGCAGCAGCGAGACAAGGAGCTGGCAGACGGCGACGGTAAGGCGGCGGCACACGAGACGAGCCTCTGCATTGCCGGCATGATTGCCTCTATGGCACATCGAGGCAATCCCCGTGGCTACGTGCCCGACATACATCCGCCTTCTCTTTCGCCTTCCTTTTTTCCCCTCTCTCCCTCACAGCCACCCCTTTCTCGCCGACGTCTTTTCCTCCGTGGCGACGAACCCCTACTTGCGCACTCTGGATGGGTATACACCGCGCTCCACCTTCTTCTCTCGCGCGACGACGCCTACTCCTCTCCGACGGCACCAGCTTCCTCCTTCGACGGTCCACGACGATGACGTATTTAAATCGTTGCCGCGCGCGCTTATATCGCGGCTAATTGGACGAAGGAGAGAGAGAGAGAGAGAGAGAGAGAGAGCGAGATTAATGCGCGATACGCGTTACGAGGGCAATTTCGCGTCCGAGGAAAGTTGAGCGGCTCTTTGAGTCTCGCGCGTGATAATGAGCACGGCGGCGCCTCGTTGATCACGAGGATGATGCACGACTGCGCCGGGGTTGAGAGGTTAATTCGCTGAGAGGCACCGCGAGTTATTTCGCGCCCGATACCGATTTGCGCGGTATCGAGTATATACTGCCGGTTTGACGCTGCTTTTATTGGCTGCTTTATGGCCCGGCGATGTGTGTGGCTCTGATGTGTCTCCGACGTGCCGCTGATGCTCCGCGTTTTATTACTGCGTGATTGCTTTATATACGGCTGGCTATCGCGAGGAAAAGTTATAGATTTACGAACCCGGTAGTCGCTCGAGTGACAACTGCGATAATAGTTGTTATAGGATTATTTATAATTTAATCAACGTTAGTACATATTATAATGCTCTCGCCAGAAGAAACTTGAGAATCGTCGAAAGTATACCTTTTACGCGAATAACGAAAAATGCTACTCCGCATATAGACGTGAAATCGGCAGAAGCTCCTCTCGCAAGCAGTAGTCGATCGGAAATGAGGAAAGTTGCCAGAAGCCATTAGATCCGATCCCTCTCTTGGTTCTCTCAGGCGAAGATAGACAAAAGGGCGTCGCTCTCTCGCTCTCTCTCTCTCTCTCTCTCTCTCTCTCTCGCCCCGAGGATCTCCACTGGAACCGGGAAAAGACATCACCCTCGCGCCATTCTAATGAAGATATGGCTAACGTTCGCCGGGCCGCCTTAAATCGGCATTACGCATTGATCCGTAGTTACGATGCCTGCGTAATTCTGCGCGAGGCGTCTGTTCACCTGCGCCTACCGCCTGTCGTGGCTTCCTCGCCCAATGAAGACGTAGACGCGAGAGCGACGGCGTAGAGCTTTTTCAGACCGCGTAAGTCTGACATATTGCTCATTCTCGCTGTAGACTCTCATTTCCGAACGCGACGCGTGTACGCGTGTCGCTTGATTGTAGGTTACGATGGTTGCGGAGAGATATGTTTATACGGACTGAGGCTTTTTTCATAGGAATAGAGATTGAAGGTTGTGCATGCGATGAATCGCTTTTGTTTTTTGTCGTTATGTTGTCTTAACGTTTTAATAAAGCCCATATGGATATGCGCTTAAATTACTGAGAGACGTTTTTTAACTTCATCAAATTTTCAGTCATAAAAGTGCGTGGAGAAAGCCGTAGTCCCTGCCTTGAGACGACAGGTGGCGCATAGGAACTTTTCTATTTCCCTCATCACTTTAAGCCGCGCATAACAGCTGTGCCAGAACTGTCTTGTAGGTCGCTCGTACTATAACTGCCTGAGTACCGCACGGTTATTTTTCGGCCCGGTGAAATGTAGTTCGTACCTCTCTGTGCATGCAGTTCAAATGATATTCATTTGTAATCTGGTTAACCAGCATTGCTTATGCATCCTGTCTATCTTCTCATTCGTGTTGTAATTAAAACAACTCGGGCATTATTGTTTACGAGCAAGGTACAATAAACAAGATAAAGATACAAGTGCTTATGGAATAATGATCGAAATGGTGTATCTTAAAGTCGAAACTAATTAACGCTGTCGTAAAACTTGCCGCACAGTATATGCAAAGTAATTATTTTCACTCCAGCGCCACCACCCATACAGCTATCCCTATATAAAAAAGTCATGACCGGATGAAGTGAAGCCAAGAATGCGTCAATATGATTGGCTCGTGTAGTGCGCATGCGTCAAAAGTATCGTTAGAATTTTTTGATTTGTTTTTGATTTCTAAAATTGATCCTAATACAAAGAATGTAATATATTACTATAATACATATCAATAATTATTAGTTGTGTATTTATAATATTCTATTGTAAATATTATCATTGTTACAAAAAGTGACATGATGTGAACGTTGACACGAACTGAGTTGAGACATAACCTTAAAATTTTAAAAGGTAGTTGTCGACGAAACCGCGGCAATTTTGAAATTTACATGAGCGCGAAATGAATCAATCATATATTGTAAAGTTTGATATATTTCCGTAATAGAAAACAAATATTAAAAATATCAATCAAGCATTTATATTTCATTTAATAAGTTAATGAATTAATATTCTACTACAGTGCGCGCAGCGCACTGCGCCAAAAGTCTAGTCCATCTAAAAATTGCAGTAAAACGTAATACGTACAGAAGCCGACGCAATATCGCATAGTAAGCTCGCTCGCCGCTACTCCTAAATCATCGTCAGCCAAAAAAAAGCAAAATTCCGTGCGGCAAATATAAAAATACATCAGCGCATGACATATCTAGTATAAAATTGATTCCGATCATGACAAACGGCCTGGCAGCGCTATTAAAGATAATGGAAAATGCAAATCGAAGAACCGCGGCGCCGTAAGTCTGCAAGGCAAAAAAAAACCGTTCGCGAGCGCGCGCGAAATTGCATTTTTCTAAATCGATAGGAATCTTCGCACGAGCACGCAGGTTAACTCTTCGGCCCGGGCTGTCGGCATAAATTGCGCCGTGTGTATAATGCAACGAGGGCTCATTCGTCATCGGGTAGCTGCATCCCGTGTGATCAAATCCAGTTGCGAGAGCCGGACACGCCCGCTGTGCACATGCATATAGGTGCAGAGCTGCGGTTATATATATATATATATACGTGATCGAATTACACAGGTTATAACGCCGGGGATGCGTACAGCGTCTCATTTTACGGTGGAGCGAGGTTCGTATAACTGCGCTCGGGTGTTTGCGTGAAGAAGCGTGTGGTTTGGCTGAGTGGGTTCTAGTGATGAATGTGGGATGACAAGTTTGCGAGAGTGGTTATTTTGATATCGATTTCGTACAGGAAATTGGCGAGGGTTTTATCATTAGACTTTTTTTTATGAATAGAGAGACCATGAAACGCACGCTGTCTGAAAAGGTATTAAAAAAAAAAAAACTCGCGGAAAAAAGTACGTCAACCTGAATAAGCTACTGCGTCATTCCGTCCCGAATAAAATTTTCTCAAAACCTCATCCAACACGTGGAAAGAATCACCGCATACCCGATTAAAATACAGCAGCACGCGGTTATTATTGCGGATGTAACGGCTGCACGGACGGAACAAAATAACGCAGCCGCGACACTAAATCTTATTCAAAATAACGAATGCTCTCCATATCGCACTCGCGTACCACGGGCTTCAGAAGAGACAGACAAACTCTCCCTCGCATATTACACACTCAGTTCTTCGCGATGGCTTTACGCGCCAGACGCTCGCTCGTCTCCGGCGCGCGCGCATATTAGTCTGCGCCCCGCCGAGAAGGAAATCCAATATAATATTCAGAATCGCCCTCGGCAAGGCATGCTCGCGTTATACTCTCCACTCGTACGTACACGTATACGTATGCGCGCTGGCGAGTCGCGATTTTCCGCCTCGCTCTTGGCGCTACGTGGAGGCACGCGGCGACGGTAGCTCACCGACGTTTCATTAGCGGAAGATGCTCCCGCGGGGGTGGAGAGAGAGAGAGAGAGAGAGAGAGAGAGAGAGAGAGAAGACGCGCCAGCCCGGCCAGGGAGAGAGAGATAGAACATTAGCTTCGAGGCTGTCTTACAGCAGCGCCGGGGCGAGCGAGAAGCGGAAGGAAGAAGGAGGAACTAGATTAGAATTCTGCGCCCGGCTATGGCTTCGAGTTCTGCTGCTGCTAGCTACTGCTCTTTAGCTGCGGGCTTGGTTGTATGCCTGTATTCGGTGGTCAATATTTCAGACTCGCTGCAGTTAGTAGTATAGTCGTAAGAAATTGCGAATTTCACTGCTCCGGGATGTGCTGGGAAGGAAGAATTCGAGTTATGGAACGAGAAAATCTGGGGAATTCAGTCGCGCTTGAATATTCATTGTTTCGGTATTTCGATGGTTTCTTTTAAAAATTCTGTGCTATAACAACACCGTTATAATCACGACATTCACGCTCGAAAAAAAAAATGTCGAAATAACGACGAAATTAAAAACCGAACGTAAATTCGGCGCGTACTTTAAAATTGCACGCGATAGCCACTTTTTCTTTTGTTGCCGGTTGCGCATAAAAGGGCGATCCGAAAATAAAGCCCCACGCGCGCGTCCTCCTTTTGTTCCGCGTAAAACAATGGTCGTGAGAGTGTGTAGATGTAAAATAACCGCGGACGCGAGCGAGCGAGCGAGCGCGGGGGAGTCGTTCGGTAGTTTCGCAGTCGAGTAAATGAGAGGCGAGATTAAACGGGGCTGACGTATGACGCGCGTAGCTCTTCCCGAGCCCCGGGCTTTTTTTCGCGCGCCCGCCCTCGTTCGGCTTTTTTCGACGAGCAGCTCGTCCTGCCTGCGCTTTAGATAGTCGCTTCCCTTTTTTCCCCGGCGAAATATACACACAATGCGACTGGTTGTCCGGGAACCGATGTGGAAGGGGGAAACGAGGGGAGAAAATATATTTTATATATAAATAAGGGAGTGACGAACGCTGTTCTTATTATATTTTTTAAATTTACAGTGTTTTATTATACCAAATTTCCAAAATTTTAATAGCCCTCCCATAGCGCGGTCGAATAAATTTCGCGCCGGCCGCGAGTTGTTAAAACGATAATGACTGCGAGAGTCTCGTAGAGATAACGCGGCGCGTCGCTTCTACCCACGTCTTTTATTCGCGCCGCGTCGAATTGAGGGTTGAACCGAGATTAACTTGTACGCATGGTGTGTAAAAGCGTGGCGGCCAAAGGTGCATAAGTTTAGTCCTCCCGAGAATAATAAATACAAAAAAAAGGCATATACCTGCCGGCTGGCCTCGCTTGAAAATTACGATGGCACCGGAGCTCGCGTTGCATTATTTTTCCTCGTCGCTTGTCTCTCCACGCTTGGTCCTTTCCATCTTGTTCTCGGCGGCCGCGACGGCGCCTACGCCCATGCACATCACACACGCAGAAAGACGCCTACTCTCTCTGTTTCTCTCCTTTATTTCGAGGCGGGTTGGGAAACGGGTTTGTTAGCGCTGGCTCGCGTTTCTTTGTTGCGATATGCTCGCCATAACTCGCGCGGCCAGTATCTCTAGAAATTGACGAGCTCTCGGGAGTCTGTCTGTGCTTGGAGCAGGAAGAATTAAGAAATAGGAGGGTGGACGGGAACATGCTGGAAATGGGAAACGGCTGGTCGTATATTTGTCGACACACAAGAAGAATATATACGTACACGCGGCAGGTATATCGAGAAAAAGGTAAAAATGTTTTTCCCTTCAGTTTTACGCGGTGGAAATTTAACGTGGCCATTATGCAGAACGAGTTGTATCGGTAAAGCCTCAATCCCAATTCCCAGGGATGGCCTGGTTGGCGGCGGGGCAGCGGAGCTCTCTCTCTCTCTCTCTCTCTCTCTCTCTCTCTCTGGCAAAGCCAAACAAACCTTATTTATGTCTCAATTAAAGCTCGGGAATGGGATGCACCCTCGATGGAGCGGCTCCAGACAATAAAGCAGCCAAGAGAGACAGAGGGAGCTAGCGCGGCGGAAAGAGTGGAAAGAGGAGAGGACGATTGCTGCCCCGGAGGGAGGCTGCTTGTACACATCAGAGCGAGTGAGAGAGAGCGAGAGAGAGAGAGAGAGAGAGAGAGAGACAAGCGATAAAGGGATATGCGGAGAGACGGAAAAGGTTGGGCCATTGAACGTCGACCTCGTGCTCTCTGTCTCTATCTTGACCATTGCGAGCGAGGGAGAGTACAGTGTCATCTCTCTTCCCTCCCACCCTCGCCAACTCGCTCTACCCTTTCGGTCCCCTCCTGGATATCCGAAACCGAACTAAATACCGAAGCGGAGAGCGCGAGTACCGAGGAGATAACGAGCGAACTCGCGAAACGACCATAGATCAAGCGGCTTAATTATCTCCGCGCATTGCTGTCCCCCGCCGTACGTACACATATATACACGCAGTCCCCCATTGGATGCTGCGCCCACGCAACCGGGGGCTTATACGCGTCGCTTTCGCTCTCCCGCCCCTTATCGCACGCTAAGCCGATTTGACCATTCGTTAAGCCTTTCCCCCAAAGGAATCCACGCGGCGGTGATATCTACTGCCGGATCCCGCTCGGGACTTTTGCCCGGGCCCTTTTTAATCTCTGGTGACTCTCGGGGATCTCGCGCGAGCGCGAGTAATGGGGCGCTTCGTGATACTGGACCGAGGCTGGATTGGTCGATGGTAAATCTCTTGGGCAAATAGGATGCCGCACCTCTGCTGTGGCTTAAAAATATACCGGGATTATATTCAAAAGGGCTGCCGACCAGTTTTATAGGAATCGCCTTGGAAAAATGCGTGGCTATGATAGCGTTGATGATAAAGAGATAGAAGGTGTCTAGTTGATACTGATATTGTTCTATGTAATATCCGACCGCGAGTATCGAGTTTTCTTTCCCTTATAATATTACGTTGGTGCTAGCGACGAGTGGTCTGCTGGGACAGCTCCTCGTATTAAAGTAAACACGTGTAGTGAATTTTTTCGCTTGCCAAGACACTGCGGGCCAATATAAGGCGACAATACTCGACTCGGAATGTTCGAAATGAAACGCAGTTTTATGAGTAGGAAAGTCGTTTCGCACTATTATGTGCTTAAATGGAATTTTAAAATTATTTCAGACGATTATTTAAAATAAGTATGAAAAAATCATCGAGACAATGCAATTTTTCTCTGAAACACACCCACTAAAATACTCCAAATACCTGCACCGCAGCACAACTAATAAAAGCGTTTATTTTTCATTTCAGCGTAATCGCATTTTCGGACAATATGGACTGTGCAGCAGCAGCGCGGGAGTAGTGCGGGTAAGCTCGTTTTCTGCCTCCTCTGCATTTTTATTTTGCACGTAAGATACACCTACACTCCCGAGCGCGCTCGCGCGTCCTTCTCCATTCTCTTTCCTCCTCATCAAGCCCTCCACCTCTCTCTCTCACTCTTTCTCTGCAGCGCGAGCGACCCTCGTTCCTTTTTATCTCCGCAGAGTTTCCACCCCATCAGCCTCACCCCCTCCCTCCAGTCTAGCTCGGCTCACTCCACCCCCGTCGTCGTCGTCGTCGTCGTCGTCGTCGTCGTCGTCGTCGGGGGCATCTCCCACCCCCCTGGAACGCGCCAGTATCATGGCGGCAGTTACGGAATCAATAAAAGTGGTGCTCATGCGCCTCAACTGCCGGCGTCGCGAGCTTGCCTAGGCTTGCATCCCTCCCCGGTACGTGTGTGTGTCTGTGTGTGTGTGTGTGCTCTGTCTGTGTTCCGGGCTAGACTAGATAGCGCACGCTTGTGTGTGTGAGAGAGAGAGAGAGAGAGAGAGAGATCCCCACCAGTGGCGGCAGCAGCAGCAGCAGCTGGGAACGCCGCATCGAATCGCAGCGGCAACTTCCCCTATAGTCGTCCCCCCGCCCGAAACTACCCCTAAAACTATACAAGAGCCATCATTGCATCGGAAAGAACGATACTCTCAGCAGTCATGAGATGGGCTATAGTGGTGCTCTGTGCTTTTTTATATCATTGCAAAAATGGCTATTTATATCGTAAGCTCTCGTCCTGCCGTGCGGCTCGCGCGTGTATACGTATTATATAATAGCGAGAGCCGCGCGCACGCCTCGTCTTGCGGGCTCTACGGCTCTTTTACGGCCTGTAAACGAGCTTTTTACGATGATTTTTATATGTTTTATGATTTATTTCGATGCGAATGGCCAGGCGGAGTCGTTTACAGGTGTCGTGATGTCTTTTTAAACGCTCGTGGCGATTACGCGCGATACTTGCCACACGGACATCAATTCTTTCACTGCCTTTTAATTGCACGCCTCTTGATGTTTACGATTATAAATGACGCATTCAACGTTTTCAATCTTTTTTTAAGAAGCTTCTGTGTCCGAAAATTTCAATTACGAACAATTCATCAGTATCCCCTCTGCAAAATCGTAATAAGCCAGTAGTAATACCGTGGAAATCACGATCAGCTGCAGCCGCACGTATATGCTAATAAGGGATACTACTCCTGCTGATCGGAAGTACGTGCTAAAAACATAAACATGCGCGTGTACCAAACGCTCGTACACAGTACCTGACGCTCTCGCGTGCAATTTGATCGGAGAGAAAGCTCTCTACCAGAGCATCGCTAATTTCTCACGGATATCTGATTAATTAACCAACGACACACATAGGCAAACTCTGCGCGTCACACACGCCGCGAGCAATGGCCGTTGCTCCCTGGCGCAGTCATTAATCATTCGCCTCTCTCCCACCCCTAAACACACAGCAGCAGCAGCAGCAGCAGCAGCAGAGAGTTCCGCATGAGGCTGTATGCTACGGGAGTGGCGCCTAGGTTTTCCCGCTGCCGCCGGGCGGCTGGCAGGTAATGTCGGGATAATGCCTCCCATAAACTGCGGCAACTCCTGCGTGTGTATGCGTATGTGTATGTAACGCGTATACGTACACGTTAACAGGACTGTCGCTACGCGAAAATATAGAGAGGGCATGACTCATTAAGCCCTGCGCGAGCGAGCGTCGAGAGAAAAAACTGCCCGGCTAAAGTCCGGAGATTTATGCTGCGAGTGTGATACGGGGGTGAGGGTGAGCTTTTTTTTGCAGGCTGGACTCTATACGGCTTGTTTTACGCGAGAGATATTCGGCTGAAAGCCTGGTTTTACGCGCGTTTTATGCGCTTTGAATAGAGTGAGCCAGCGCGAGGAATTATTTATATCTCTGTGTAGCTGGAATTGTTATTATTGGGAGTAAATACAGCTTTGAATGAAGCTTTGCGTTTGAAAACAGCTTATTTAAACGAACGCGCGTGGATAATTCGTTCCATGTTCAGAGTCAATATTGTCCACACGTATGATAAAATTCGCAGCTTATTACCGGCAACTTTTCTCATAATACGGTCGACGCGAGTCGCGAGAAAAAACGTGACTTTTCCTCGTACGAGCTTCCTTGCGCGCATAAAGCCAAGCGACTCGCCGAGCACTGCTTCTTCGGGCCCGGCGCTCGCGCGTCTTAGTAGATACGTGCACATGCAGCAGAGCAGCAGCCCGAGGCAACGGGGGAAAGACTGAAAAAGGACGGGCTCTTACGCGCGAAATGGGTCGTACTCTCGAGCGAAATAGGCCATTGCTGCAGCAGGCAATGGCCAATGCTGCAGTCGTATCCCGCGCGCTTGGGGGCTGGCTGTACAGTATATACCTACCTACTCTAGGCGCCTTTGCTCTACGTCTCTATGTATACCTACACGCGCACACACACACACACACACACACACACAGAGAGCGTATATAGAGGTGAGGGAGAGGCGCTTGACTTTTCGTTTAGCTCGAGAGAGAGAAGATCGTCCGGAAAAAGTCTCGAGCGCCACACGTGACGCGAGGAGTCAGCTATCTCAGCAGGCCGATAACCGCCGTATTATCTGGCCTGTTACTACTGCTGTGGAGATCGCGAGAAATCTCTCTCTTCTTTTACCCTCGATTATCTGAAGCTCGGACGCTGCGGGTTCAACTTATGTTTCGGGATATTTCGCCGAGTCCTTTATCGGTTATGGGGTGATTTTTGGGTTTGATTAAATAAAGGAATTGCTGGAACGGAAGTCCTGGAGATCGCAACGAAAGCAGATATTTAGAAGAGAAGAGGTGTATTTTTCATCAAAAGTTTAATAACAAAAACGAACAAACTGTTTCATCGTAAATTACAACGCCCATAACTTGTTCTCGCGCGCGAGGCATTAAAACTAAGTTAGGTTTTAGTTCGAAATTACTGCCTGCAGCGTAACGGGGAAAATTTTAAATTTTCGCCCGTAATGAAAAATAACAATATGGCGTTTAATTTATCAGCAACGTGGGCGCGCGCGAGCGAGCCAATAGGTGGCGAGAGCGAAAAAAAGGACCGGGAGAGAGAGAGAGACCAGCTCTACGTACTAAATATAACTGTATATACCTGCTTTTTACACGGGCGTATATACGTATATGCCGAGAGGCAGAAGAGAGAGAGAGAGGGCCCGGGATATTGCAGCGGGGGCGCTAACGCTTCTCGTTATTCACGATTCTCATTTGCAAGATTGCCTATACGTCTCGGACATGGGTTTCCGCAAGCGACCTACTATGCGCGCGTTAAGCGGCGGCGGCGCCCTCTGCGCTCTCGCGTACATATATATTTATACGCCCGGGGTAATACTTTTTTAAAATGAAATTTACTCGCCGGACTTTTTTTCAGAGATTTATCCCGCGAGCTTGCGTCACTGAAGCTTTTAAATTAACGAAAATACGTGTAGTCGCGAAGGTAAAGGGACGTCGACGATTCGAGGAATTTGGCTGAGGGATAAGGAAGCTTCTGAGTTATCGCACCGCTGTATTATGCGGAGTTTTGTGAATTGCTGCTGGTATTGAAGGGGTTTTTCATTTGTCAAAAAAAAAGCGATGAATCAGAAGGCAGCTTGAGATACCGTTCAAATTTATCATCGAGCGTTCTTTCTCGTTCCAAGTTATATTCCGAGTTGTATTTACTGCATGCTTTCAATTTGTCGGCTGCGTCGGAATGCGTAATTTTTAATTTCACCGTAACAAAGTGTATACCGCTCGTAGATACGTCACAGAGAGACTATACTTCTTCGAAAAATACGAGAGAGGAAAACAAAATTACCAAATTCGTCAACACAAAGGCGAGCGAACAAACGACTCTCAAAGAATCGAGCCAGTGCATCGCGGCATATCTTCGTCGCCGCATTAAAATCTACACGAAGAAAAACGCGACGACCTTCCACAAAAAGTGCAGGGACCTTGGATTTGCACGGTCGTTCTTTTTTTTGTGTCTACGTGCAAGCGTGTAGCGCATCTCGGGAAAACGTCTTGACCTTGTGCGCGCGCGCGCGCGCGGTGAGTTTTTTACGAGTTTACTGCACCGTCGTAAAAGGGATCCTTGCAGCGAGGGTAGACTGCAGCGGCGACACCCGTTCGGATAGCCGTAAAAAAAAGGACGCTTCTGACCGCGCGGCCGCCGGTGAGGACAATAGCAACAACGGCACCATGCGGTCGGGAAATGCCGTTATATGGACAGGCAGCATCTTGCGGCAATACCGGCAGCAGCCCTTTTCTGCGGAATTTCTCGCTTCGGACTGCTGCACCCATATAGCTGTACAATGCGCTGACCCTTTTTGCGTGCGCTGCAGCGACGGAGAATATCTCTCATTGCTGCAGACGTTTTCCTTTCTCTCGCAAGGGTTTCGGGACGCAGCTTGCTTCTTACGGTGATTTACGACGCTCGATACAACGGGACATCGTTTTTTTTTTCAAAGGCACAAAGACAAAAGTCGAGATAACGCCCATCCGACGGATGACTGGGTAGTAGGGTTTTCCGGATGCTGAAAAAAATTTTTGCTGGCTGACCGTCGGAGCTTGGGAAAGCGATGCTGTGGATTTTTTTCTTCTTCCTCTTCACTGAAAAGTTTCATGAATTATTTAAAAGTATAAAACCACGCGATTTGCAAACTTTCATTTATCCAACAAATTAAGATAAAAATTTTTTTTGTATTTAAATACTTAAGTGCACGTTATCATCTGTACAAATTGGCTTGCTTCCATAATTCCTCCACTCTTGCATCTAAATTTTGTTTTAAAATGAATTCGCCACTTCAGAACTATAGCTGTATTTCAAAATGATAAAGCCTCTCCTTTTTACGAAAATCATTCCGAAATTCCTTTCAGCCTAAAAATAGCGATCCATAAACAAAAGGCGACAAGAAAGTATGGCAATAAATCGAGAACGAATGGTAGAATTCAAGTAGACAAGATAGAACTGGCGAATACGAAATGGCAATGCTCACATCATAACGTGAAGTTAACTTGCACGCACGTTTGTGCTCAGCTCCCGGCTCTGTGGTACTGGGCACAAGTCCAAGCACGTACGAAACGCAGTTAGTACGTTCGTGTGTACATACGCTATCCCTTCTATCTCTCTTGTTTCTCGTTCCTCTGGCTAACGAATAATTACAGCCTCTGGATTCGCGCCTCTCTCTATCCGTGTTATACTTTGCGCGCGAGAGGCTAAAGTTTCGTACAGCCACAAATTTGTGCGTGTATACTTACCCCAGGCGCGATAATGACAAAAGTCGGAAAGAGATGAAGGGCGGGGGATGAGGAGAACGTTTGGGGTAGGGTAATGGAAGAACAATGTCCGGTTGAGTGCGGCCGCAGTATGCCCACATATCGCCTAATTTCGAATTAAGATAGGGGGGTGTGGTATTGTTTGTCATGGAATCGCAATTAGCCTGCATTTATTCGTTTTCCTTGTTTTTTTCCCGGACTTTTTTCATGAATTTTATTTATTCTCGCGACAATGATTCACCTATTATCGCAGCGCATTATGCATCGCGTGGAATATCAGTTATTAAAAAATTACTCGCGATATTATTCCGCGAACGTGCTTCCAAATGGAAATCTAACGAGAACGAGTTAACCAGTGAACGAGTGCAGCAAAAAGTCATGGGAAAATCAAGGCGGAGCTTAGAATCTGCATAATGGAATTTTATTTAGGAGCAAAGAGAAAAAAACACAGGTATATTACATTTGTAAGCAAAGCACGCACCGCAACACACTCGTCGAGGCGGCAGCAGCAGCAGCAGCAGCAGCAGCAGCAGCGCAAGCGGCAGATGAGCTCGGATAGGTTGTTAAGACATAATCGGATATTAAAACTCATAATGCTACCGTGGCGCGCAATTAATTCATAATTGGCTCATTTTGCAAGAGCCGTGCAATCTTAATTCAATCTATCGCCATTTGCGTCGCCTCGTTGCTACGTCCTCCTCATCGCGTCGTGTCTTTAAAAACCTCTTTTGGCATCAGAGAGAGCGGCTACCGCCGCATCGTTGGCTCGATACGTATATCCTCCGCCGCTTCGATACAATTTCGAATAAGCGACGCCGCTTCTCTTCTAATTTCTTTTTTCTTTTTTCATTCTCACTCCGTGTGCGTGGTTTAACGCTCTTAATGCTGATGGTTCGGTCAGAGGGCTTAATTACCGTCGCGTAAATATTTCCGTTAATAAGCTATGCGCGCCAGGAAGTTTTCATTTATCTGCGAATCACTTTCTAATAATCTGTTAGCATCGTGGCCGACTGGCTATTTCTGATTCGAGGTGAATTCGCATTGTGAAACTCACCGACGTACGGAGTGCGAAACAGTTGAACGAATTGTGAAATTTACACTCTGGTTGTATCCAGCACAACAGCGATCTCGTTAGCCAGAATTAAAAACAAATAATCTTCCGGCAACTAACGCGATTTTCATTGCAAACAAGGCGTCGCGGTGTCGGCATTGTTGCGCGATAAGATTTCCATTATTAAAACTGCTGAGTAGAATGAGATAGCCTTTATAATTACGAATTAATTTTTAGTAAACGTATTAAAAATGCAATGAATAAAGCTAGTGTGTATACACACAGAGTCGTTGTGCTCGATTTCAGGAAAGCGCGACTTCGTTTAAAAACGCGTTAACGTTGCAAGAGCGTCGCTGCTGCATGTTCACGCTCAGTGTTCACGCTCTCGAAGACTGGATATTCCGGTTGACGAACTGCTGCAGAAATTTCGAACGACTGCGCGCCCGGCTGCCCTGTAATTAATCCGAAATCCACTTAGCTCGAAAGTTATCGCGATGCGTCATTAAATGTAATTACGTTGAAATTCATGCGCGTAATCATTACGCTGAAAATAACGGAGGGATGTATATTTGAATTTTAATTTTCGTTCGATTTAACGTGCTTTCGCTGGATATTTTTGCAAAATGCGTGAACTATCGGTATTTGGTGCGATGGAGTAAAAGGAACGAGCGTCGCTAATTGATTTTAGAGGATTTTATAACGTGCTGGAATACAGTCTATTAATATAGAAATTGTGAAGCTTGCTGGCGAGGCCGATAGATGACGGCACTGCTTCGCTCTGCCTGCTTCGTTGCTCGCACACACATGCTCCGTAACCCTTTTACACATTGAATCGACTGCGAAAAGAAAATGACAATTTCTAAAAATGCATAATATTCATTCATAGCTTTGCAACATTGAACGTAACAAAATCACTATTTTCGAAACAAAAACTTGCGCAATTTTAGTTCAGAGACCCGATCGATTTTAAATTCCACATAATCTACTGTACAAGAGAACGTCTGTCGATCTCGCTGAGCGATAAGACCGAGCGAATCACCAGTTTAATTAGGAAATCGACGTATATATAGCGCGCGAGAGACGAGACGACGATAACCGACTAACTCGCGCGCGGTAATTGCAAAAGTGACTTTCAAGGACGAACGTAGGTTGGAAGCGAGGAACGTCGCGGCAGCGAAATATCTCAGATAGTTACTCTCAGTCCATTAGAAGCGGAAGACCTTAACTGTCTCGGCGAGGCGATAGAGAATTCCACACGGGCAGCGCTCGCGATCTTTTTTCAGGGGGATTGGCTGTGCTTCTGAAGAACCTAATCAAAGTTTAAGGAAACTTTGTAATTTCTTTTTTCAGTATTATTCCTCTCCCTAATCGATTATTTACATCCCGTGCGAGCTTTTTTTTATTTCTCCGTAAGCCTGCAAATTGTATGTTCAGAGGAGAAAAAAAATCTTAAAACACACAATCTCTCTCAATATTGTGAAATATTCAAGATTTATACCGTTAAGCTAACACAAAAGGCATTTCGCTTCTGGACCGTTACGTCCAAAGAAATCATTCGTCCATTATGCCCTCTACTGCGATACACGTCTAGCCGTCGTCTCTCTCTTTCTCCATACTCGGTGTATATATACATATATATCTCTACTACTGCTACCACTACTTCTACTCACAATCGCGACAGAGATGCGCTCGTCGTTCGTTCCCGGCGTATAACCATTATATCTCTCTGGTCCTTTTGTCCCGCTCGCTCCAGGAAGACAGCGGCACGAGGAAGAAAAAAAGCGCAGATAGAGAGTAGAGCCAGGCAGACGGATAGAAAGGGACGCAGAATAAGAAGAACGAGTGCAGAGGAGAGTGAGAGAGACAGAGAGAAAGGCGAGGGCGAATCCTCCCACGACCGGTTCGTTCGTTCGAGATTCGGTGTGTGTGTGTGTGTGTGTGTGTGTGACGGCTCTCTTTCTCTCTCTCTCTCCCATTGCCCGCGTCACTATCCCCGCTTTCCGCGCCATTTCTCCGTAACGCGCGCCATTTCCTCCATCCCTTTTTGAGTCGACCTACCTCCCCCGACTCGAACTTTCGCAGGCTGTCTCGCCCGCGCGAGAGCGCAGTTTTCCCGGTGTGTGTGTGTGTGCGAGCCTGTGTTTGTTCTCTATTTGGATCGTTTGGCTCGCGCAAATACCACCTTCCCGGCCTTTTACCTCATCCCCCCCTGGCCTAACGGGGCTCGTTCACGACGAAGATTTTCTAAATTTGCGATCGCTTTCCGCTCGACGAATCCTCGTCGAATCGCTCGCGCGAGAGAGGTTTTGAACTTTCCGTGCCGGCGACCGAAATTCTTCGTTCGCGGAATGGCTGGATTCTCTCCTAGTTTTGTATTATAAAATTGCCCCGTGCATTCGGGGAGCTTTAGGGCAGCTTTTACATTGATTGCGTTGCATGTTTCGCCAGAGCGAGTGTGTATCTTTGCGAACGATTAACATAAAGAACGAGAGGCGGAGAAAACGCTGCTGAGAGCGCAAATGCTCCGTTTCTACTGTCCAAACAAAACTTTAATTCTCGAAAACTGTGCGCGACGGAGCTCTTTTCGTATAAATTAATTCATGCCCGCGCGCGCGCAGGTGAAGCCGATCTTTAATGATTGTTCGTAATTTTTCCACTCTCGATGAATAACGTATACGCTTCCGAATGCTTTGCATGTAAATTAGAGCAAACACGTTTTCGATACAGGTAGAATTACACGCGGCGGCGTTCATGAATTTCATCGCATCAGAGAGTAGCTCAATGCATAAAATTTGCATCGTTAAAAACATTGAATTTTTAGGTGATTTTTACACGCAAGAAAGGTGTTAAAAAGCACGAAATTAACTCGGCAATTTACTGAAACTCGCGCATGGCTTCAAGCGTTGTAGTACAATATTTTAATTTTAATTCGCGAGCGCGTACACGCGCATACATTACGCGCCAGCGCGCACGCACACACTTTCTGTCGCTGTCAATTAAAATATACGTTGCATCGAAAGACTTACGCTCACTCGTTCGCTCTCGTAGAATAATCGAATAAATCGAAGCCGTGTACGCAGCCATTATTGAAATTCGTCGATGCCTCGATTCCCTTTTATTTTTCGTTAGTCATAGACAGTCTGCGGCGGTATAAAATGCTTCGAGAGCATGGAAGGGCGGATGCTGAGCTGACGTGGCAGCCGCTCGTCGCGTCGTTCGCCTCGGAAGAAAACGAAATTTCCGGTTTCCGCTTGGAAAAATAGCTTTTCCCTCCATATCCTCGGCCGCCGCCGCCGCCGTCGCCGCGTATAGCCTTGCATACACGCTTTCTTCGACGAAACGAACGGCCAGGGCGTGTGTGTTTTTCTCTTCCCCGTCGACTGATCGTCGATTGGCGCTCGCCATTGAATGATATCGACCATCCCCCGTCCCTGTGCGCCTTGCTGCAACATAGGAAGTCCGTAACGCGATATCCGATCGCTTTTCTATAAAACTCGCGCGAAATAAACGGCTGATGAACGGTTTGCCGTAAGCGAAATGGGCTTCGAATGGTTTTTTGTTGATGCGCTGTGGTTATCTTGATATTATATTGCGCAATAAATGTTACTGTCTATATATTTCAGATTTGTATTAGTATAAAATTTGTGCTTAATGAATCATTATGGCAGTTCTCTTGAAAAAAATGAATCACGAGCTACGGCTATAATAAGCATGATGTGGAGCGTGATACACTCATTCCCTGAAATACATTTGACTAAGAAACATAATATTCCGAGATCTGAAAAACAGCTAATTCCGGAGACAAAAATGAGCGTTTATAAAGTAATGAAAGTCTCCGTTTATTGCCAGGGCGAATCGCCGGGCAAACAGAGAAGACACAGTCGACATTTTATATAATAAGCCAGTCGCGTGGACGACATAAGAAAGCATCCCAAAGAAGACGCCAATTAGCGTTATTGCGCCGGCTTTGTAAATACATTCGCAAAAGCCTTACGGGTGCGTTTGATAGGCCCCGCGATGGCCTGGCAAACCATATCCTGTCAGCTTATCGAAGTTCGCTTCTCTGTGTGTGCATGTGTGTGTGTTGCTGCAGCGCCCATCATCGGCGCTGCTGCGTTCCTTCCCCTGCATCGGATTCAAAGGCATTTCTTCGACCGGTTTATTGCGTCTTTCTTTTTCTCGGTAGCACTGGCTTGTTTCTGTTGGTTGAATTTTGAGGACATTCTTTGATTTCCGGTTTTTATGAATACGAATACAATATTATTAGTGAATATTTTTGTGGTTACGTATAGGACTTTCTAATCCTAGCCTTCTAACAAACATAAATAAAGTTGTAGCGTCTATGCAAATCTAAAAACAAACGAACATCTAAAATCGTAAACAGCTGAAGGCAAAAATAATAACAACAGCATCAAAATAATCAATCCAGCCGAATTATTCTCCAGCGATCGCCTCTCATCTCTCTTTTCCTCGTCGCCGGATCCTCCCCTCCTTCTCACACTGCGAGAGTGGTCCCCAAAGCCGCGCGCCGCGGGGCCCCTCCGCACACTCTCCTTCGCGCACACACAGCCTACCAAGTCCGAGAGATCCATCCCTCCTTCGCCTCCTCCTCTCTCGGATAAAACTGGGCCCCGGTCCCCGACACACGTTGGCCTTGAACGCTTCGCTCCCCCCTTCTTCCTCCTGCACCTTTCGCCGCGTCTCCCCCTTCTGTACACTCGTTCTTCTTTTTTCGGGCCTCACGCACACACAAACGCGTTCTCTCAGGCACTATGGCTGCTGCTGCGCGAACGATGACGCGTTGCCGCCGACTTTTTATTTATACGCTGATTCTGTGCCGCTTCTCTCTGGATAATTGCTTACATAAGGACTATTCATATGGCGAGAGCTCTCTCTTGTCTAGACATTAACTGGCGCTCTTAAACGTCGAGTTTTCGACTCCTCGAATTAGGTGGAACAGTCGTGGAATGCTAATTTTCGTGAATTACAGTCGAGCGTTCTGGGCAAACGCAAAAATAACGCGACGGCCAAGTGCCATTAAGCTAATTTATGCGCGCACACTTTTTTTTATTAAAAATGTGTGAATTATGTCTTGATTATGCCGAGACGGCCTATTCGTGCAGGTAATCAAAGATTGGGATGTGAGTTACGGCGCACGAAGTCTTACTGCGCGCGTAAATCTTGAATCGAGCACGTGATTGTCGAGAGATATTGATGGCGAATTATGGTTTTCGAGAAGGTTGAACTAACGAATTAAATTTGAGCCTTTGAGGCAACTGCCCTTCGTACTTCCTGCTCCTACCTCTTGTTTCATTCATTCAAAACAATAATACATAAAAGCCAAACGACCCAACTTGCGTCATCACTACACACCCATCAACAAAAGCTATGCTGCATCTCCGAAACCGAAGCATATCGCCTTAGGATGCTTAAACAGCGAGCTGCGCGTCGTCATCGTCGCCCTCGAATTGAATTCATAATTCGCGTCGAGATTCCACTCATCCTCGGCGTCCGCAAGAGCCCGAGGCTCGAGTAATAATAATCGCTCGCGCTTTTCTCGAGGCAAGATCGCGATCGGATAGGAACAAAAACGAGCCGCCGCCATCCACATAATAAGCGGGCTTTCCGCGCTCTCTCGCTCACGCATCCATCTTGTAATGGATACATACTTATTATCTTAACGTTAAATCGCACAAAGTGCCACAGACGCCTGCATAACACACGGTAGCTCAATGACAGACGGAGGATAGCAAGAGATTTCGCGTGGGCTCAACGATCTGTTTACCTTCCGGCCGATTTTTCCTCTAGAGGCGTGGGTTTATATTCGCAAAATTCTGCCGGGGCTTAGCGAACGCAGGGATGCAGAGAGAACAGCAGCAGCGGCAGCAGGGATGTGTATAGATATGTGCGGTATCTCTACTGCACGGCCAATGGGGTTTGAATGGCCGTGATAAAATGCTATGGCTTCCGAATGTTGACTAAAGCTGCAGCGCGGCGTATCCAGTGCAAGTGGAAAGCCAACTGGAAAATAACAGCGCGTCGTGATGTATGACCGGGACAATGATAGCAGCGACGCTCTCGATTCGCTGACTCGATTGCGTTTTTTTTTTTAGATTTTTAGCAACTATGCTTTTTTCCATTTTTTCCACAATGATAATGCATTATTGCTTCCGAGCGTCGCGTCGAATAAAAGAGAGAATCGAAAGTCTCGCGCAATTATGCAAGATGAGAGATCTTCCATCGCGTACACGCTCGCACTTTTTCTGCTGATATCCGACAATATCAACGCCGCGCTGTAAAGATGATATCCGCGATAGCGAAAACCGAACGTTATTACGTCGCTTTAGCCGTGCGATAAAATAAAGCCTGAGCGGAGTATTAAAAATCACTTTCCTCCTTTTTGTCTCCTCTCGTTGCGCGCGCGCGCCTATAATTTTTCCGATGAAATTAAAAACTCCGTGGCGCATTAAGATAAGCTTTTAACAGCCTCGAGGTGCGCACGCGGTTTAGCATCGAATTAATTTGTATTAAAAAATAATAATTCCGAGCTACTCGCGCAGAAACAACTAATCATCCTTAGATCATCAACGCGAAACACTCCCCGCAACTACGTCCCCGATTTTTTCACGTCGGCAAATCTTGTTGAGGAGAGGCTGGAGCAAAAGTGGACTCGTCCCCTCGACACCATCGCCGAGCAAGAAGCGCATCACGTCTCCGCTATTACGCGATGAGTAGGCAATTTGCGATCGTCGCGTCGTCGCTGTACACGCACTGCTACTCTCCAACCAATCGCGAATTAATCAGCGGCTATCATCGCCGCCGCGGCAGGTGAACGCTTCTCGGAAGATAAAAAGAGCGACAAAAGTGTGGTCGAGAGTCTGTGCGTAGCGGATGTTTATCTCCCCCCATGTTTGCGGCGGAACTAAAGCGAGAGCTCCTCCGCGAAATTATCGGGTTTTATAAAGTCAGGAGATTATCCAGAGCGCGTGTGTAGCTTCGGAAAAAAAGCATCTCTTCGAAGCAGTGCATTATATGTACCTGAGTCGAATTGAAAATAACGTCCTCATGGTGTGTAGTACGTGGATGCCGCATTATAATACGCGTGTATTTCGCGCCATTGCGCTTTCTACGCTGCAGTATATACACTCCTGCGGGGCGTGTGCGCTGCTCGACGCGCAATCAGGGCAAGGCAGAAGCTCATAAACATGCAGATGACAGAAGATAATCCGAATCTACGATACGACTGCTGCGCGCGTTCGCTCGCGCCAGAGGATTCGCTCTCGCGACCGAGTGGGATTACGTTTGCGTTTCGTCTGTTCTAGTTGGATGTGTATCTCGTTCTCACACACCCTCGAGAGAAGTTGTGTGCTAGATCTGGTTTGCCCTCTTTCTGGATGTGTTTTCCGACTGGGCGTACGAAATATCAAAAAGCCATACGGACGGCCAATAATCCGGACTATAATTCAGCCGAATGTGCCGCTGCATGGGAAATCCGAGCTGTGTGTGTTTGTTTAAGCTGATTTTAACGTTTTGATTCGATTGTTCTGCGCGGGAGAGATATAATGTATTTACGAAATATTTTGGGTTTTAAGGATGACGCATGTGCGTTTCATTTTCGGAGATAGCCTCGAGACACTCATAATTCTTTCATATATTTTCATGAATTCGATAGATATATTTTCATGAACGTCGCTATATTGAACGAACGTACTTCGCGAAGTACACCGCGTGAAAAAGGGGGGACGACTACCACGAGGATTGCGAATAAAGTATGAAAACGCTGATAAAACTTTCAGCTCGCACTCCATCATTGACGAACGACAACGGCCTCCCTGGTGCGAATTCCAAAAACGCGCTCTCTCTCTCTCGGAACTTCATGTATAATGCAGCTCACGGCAAGCGCAGCAGCAGCAACAACAACGCCGCCGAAGAATTATAAATATCTAAAATGTATCGCGCACTATGAGAGGAGCCCGTATGTGCTGCTGCCGAAAAAAAGGAAGTCAGCGAAAAAAGAAGCAGAGCGCGCGTACAAAGCCGGCTTCCCTCCGGCAATGAAACAAGCCGCAGAGGGCCTTCCCCTCGGGATCGGAGCAAAGAAACGCGAGCGAAAGAGAAGAGTATACGTGTGTATGTGTGTGGGGAAGAGACGTAGCTGTGGAACACGAGGGGTCAGGAAGGGGGGGGGGCGAAGATAAGCCCAGGAGAGGGAAGATGGATGTCCTCGACCCCGTCCGAGACACGGAGAAGCACAGGCGAGAGAGATGGCCATAATGCCGTGTGATGCACCATGTATGCGCGCTTATATTCAAGCTTCTTCTTTTTCTCTCCTTCCAAGAGCCCCGCGGGCTCTTCCAATTTAAGTCTTAATAAGCCTTGCAGCGCGACTCCTATTCTAATCCTCTGAACGACGCCTTATTATCATAATGGCGCGGGGGCTGCGAAACGAACGCCGCTGCTATGTATGTGTGTAACGTAGTCGTGTGCTGCTATACTGGCCCGCATAAGCTTTCTTGGCTGGTGTGTTATATGGTATGGAGGGCACGAAGAGATGACTTCTTCGCGGGGTATTGTCTTCATTGGCTTTTTATTTTAAACTGCACGACCGTTCCGCACCGTTTGCTGTATAATATTAATTTAGAGAATGTTTCATTGAATTTTCATGCCGATGAGAGTAGTGTATGGATCGGTTGTTTTTCCATATGCTACGTGATTTTGTGGGGTTTCATTGCCTTGATATATATAAGGGGAGAGGTATTCTTGAATTTTGATGCTGCAATTTCGGGAGAGAGAAGATGGTGCCACGACGGGTTTTATGCGATGAGAGATTTACGGTTTGTATCCTAAGCTTTTTCGTTAAACAAACTTGAATGGAAACAAGACAAAAAAATCCAGGGCACTACTTTCGACGTATACGGCTCAACTCGTTGTTGAACAAACATCGTGAACTACCGGATTATACCCAGGGTCTCCCGGCGCACAAAAAATCCAACTATACCACTTCCAGTCGTACTACTTCGACATGTCGACATACAAAATACCAGAAAAAGAAATCGTTACACTTAAGCCCATAAACCGTCGCCGCGGAGACTTCGCACGCCTCTAAAATTCGCGTCCGAACAATCGCCGCGATTATTCGAAAAGGGCGCGGACGAGAAAAGAAGAAGATATCTTCATCGGCGACCCTGTATATAGACACAGAGAGAAGAGCAGCTTTGTGCGTCGTCGCGAGAGGATCAAATTTGTTCGCGCCTCTAATTTTACGAGCGTGCAGAGCCATTATCCGAAGTGGAAGCGCTCGTCGATGACGACGACGACGACGACGAGAGAAGAGCGGAGTAGTGAGTGACAGGCTGCTCGCGCGCGTATAGCAAGGCAGTTGCGGAGCCGACGGCTGAAGCTGCTGCTGTGTGACGGCGGTTTTATTGCCTCGTAAAACGGGCCCCTGGAAGTGGCGTTAGAGAAAACAGCCGGCCGCAGGATTCGACGCTTCCTCTCTGTATCCGACCCTGGTGGTTGTACACGTGCTGTTGGATTTTCTCTCCCCGACAGACGCAGAGCTACTGTTTAAACGGACGCGGACAATATGTCTCGCCTCGGCAGCTATACACACCGGAAGATGATTCGATTTGCGATGTACGTTGGGAGATGGGGATTTACTATACTGCTGAAAAGCGAGTGATTGGGAAAGTTCATGAATAATCGTGGTAGAAGAGAAGCGGCGAGAGAGATTTATCGAGCGGCATGTCGTAACTCCGTTGAATGCGCGACCAATGAAATTCCGAAAACCGTGGATGTATCTACGCATTCTTTTACCGAGAATGATTCCCTACACGACGTATACCTGTGCCTCTCTTGACCTTTCCCCGAGGCTATAGCTGGAAAAGGCCAAGCTTAAAAAAGGAACGGCGAAAGAAAGGGCCGCAACAGCGAGAGGAACGATGACACGCAAAGAGGCGGAGAGATCGCGTGTACGTGTACGCAGGAATTCCGCAAATTCGACCGTACAGAGCACAGGGGTTGTCGTTAGAGGTTAGACACTTGAAAAAAAGCTCGAGTGCGTTCGCCTCAGGTGGTCCCGGATACAGCGCTGATGTCGACGAGAGAAGTTAGGCCTTCGGCGCGTGCGTGAAGGAGAAGAAGGAGACTTAGAAAGACTTGGAGAAACAACACGCTGCAGGACTAAAAATAGGAGAATACGCGCGAGTTCGCGTACTTCCTGCGTACATCTCCCAGCCTCATTGTGCGCGAACAAGCTCCGCATGTTCGCGCAACCAAAGGATCGAAGATCGGGGGTGAGAAATGAGAGTCCGCGTAGAGAGCAGAGAACAAGAGCAGGGAGCGCCGTGAGAGATGTCCTGTCGGATTTGCGCTACGTGTACGTGCGCAGATAAGTCGAGGCCACAGGAGTATATCCAAGAGGAAAATGGTGTTCGAGATGAGAGCTTTACGAGGCGCGAGTACAAGGACTGCTAACGAAGTAGCTTTCCAGCGGATTTTTACGACGATGTAATATGATTAAAGCCCAGGTAACTTTAGCCACTTGATAAGCGCAGCACCGCGAAACGGGAGATTCATCTCTCATTCGAATTTACGTCCTCTCCGAAAAGACTTTCCTACTGCGCCTGGCTCGCGAAAGGTCCGATTTCCTCGCGCTCGCAACAAGCAAGGACAATTACGAATGGGCCGAGATCCCGAGGACGGACAAGCGCGCGCGCGATATCTACACCCCGTGTACGTGCTTGCTCAGACTGTGGCCGGGACGAACATAAAGCTCGTGCAGCCGCGGCAAGACACGCGGCTAAGTGCGAGATACATCAAGCCTCCTATCGCAGCACACTCCTTTGCTTCGTTGGGCCAGATGCTGTGGGTTCTGTGTACCGCGGGGTTTCCAGGTGGTTCGCTTTTGTGACTCCTCCTCTGCACTGAACTCTGCGATGGTGGTGAATCTGAAAAGTGAGATTTGGCCATGAATGATTTGTTTTCTGAACGTATGAAAATCTTTATGGTATATGATGATTGTAGCGAAAACTACCAAAGTAAAAATTCCAGCACTATTTCCTATTCGAGATAGCGAAGCACTACCCCTCAAGCTCTCTCCACGCTACTCGGATAACCCACTACAAGGAACATCAACAACAGAGAGCCGCACTCGCACCGTAGATAAAGCAGCATATATCCGGGCATAAAACATTCTCGTTAAGAATATGATCCGAGAGGATCTCGCGTATACACCTTCGAGCACGCAATGCCCTCTCAGAAATACTTCTTCTTCCGAGTACGTTGACCTCGCTACCGCCACATACACACATACACATATCCGTGTCTACGTACCCCTTTCGATTGTTCATAAAGCTTGCGAGTCCTCGCGGTCAATCTTCTCCTCTTTCTTCCCTTTCAGCCTCGCGGCTAAGGAGTATAACGAAGCGCCGTTAACGACGCGCATTCACCTACATGCTATGACTTTTCTCGCGCGTCGCGTTGCAACGACGGAGATGACGGCTCGAGGATATAAACGCTCGTTCGCGTGAATTGCTGTGCCCGCGTGATGCACGTCCGAGCTGCTCTCGTGTTTTTCGAGAGAAGGAGCGCGTGGGCTTGCGCCGCGCGGATAAAACGCGCGCGAAACGGATTTGTTGAAGGCTTTTATGCGCATACGCTGCGAGAAGAGGTTGCCGCGCGGCTTTTAGCGATAAAAGGATTCGCGATGGCGCTGTGATGCGGTCTGATGTGAGTAATGCTGCTGGAGAGATTCACGCTTTTTTCTGTACAAGGCGCGACTGAGCGAAGGAAGATGAGTTTTAGGAGCTTTGGTTCTCTGGACGTCGATTTTCGCGCTTCGGTCGAATACATTATTATATTTCTATTAAGAAACTTAATTTCTCTCTCGATCTTTTCCAAGGAGTGTCGTAAATTCCCTTAGCAATAAAAGTCGCTCTCTCGCGCATGCAGAGCCGCACTCGCGAGCGATATGCAATACGCCTCGCAACAAATTCACGAGTTTCTTTTGTATTCAAAAGATCATTTCCGTGATTAATCTCGAGCCAGCGCAGCGCATATGTAAAACACACCAGTTGTTGTAATTCTATCCCTATCTCCGTATACACGACTCTCTGTCCACTCTCAAGGTTCGACAGTTTATCGCTGCGCCTACAACACACCACCCACCCAAAACAGTAAATACTTTCGCGCTCGTACAAAGACACGTGTATACCCGCGGAAAAGAGAACTCGGAGAAAAAATTCATTCGTTACGCAGGATAGAGAGCGTAAAACGAAGCGAGCTCGTATTTCACGCGCGAAACTCATTGGCTGCGCGCGTCGAAAATGAAAATCGAATATTAAAGCGCACACGCGCGCACGGGAGAGATTTATAATCGCTGGTGCGAATGCTGCGTACGCGGGAATGCAATTTCGCTAATAAAAAGGTAGGGAGGACGAAAGAGGGAGAGAGAGAGAGAGAGAGAGAGAGAGAGAGAGAGAAGAGAAGAGAGGAATAAAAAGGAGGATCGAGGATCGCCCTTGTGGCGGCGGTGGCAAAAAGCGAGTTTGAATCGCGCTCGCGCGCGCGCTGAATTATTCATCGCGAAGTTTCTGCAGCGTGTGCCGCCCGCTGCACTCGCTCCTTTCTGCACGAGGTCTATCGAGAGAGATCGCTCGGCCGCAAAGTCGAGGGACACGAGCCTTCTTTCGATGATAAGAACTTTATGCTGAATGCTTGCATTTGTTCGGTTGGAAGGAGGCCTTTATATACGTATATATAGCTTAGCTTTCCGCGACGCAGTGCGAGATGATGTATCAGCGTTTAAATTAACAGGGAGCATAAAGCATAAGGAGCGCGGGCGAGCGCAGAGTTTATGACTCGGCTAATTACTCGCGATGATGATGAAATTCCCATTCGCTGAATCGTCGGCCTCAATTTTCACTTATACCAAAATGTTTCGAGGATAACAACAGTGGTTTTACATTAAAAACCAGTGACTTTACGATTCGAATGTCTTTATTAAAACAAAGCCGCTCGCGAGGCCGCTCGTCCCGTAAAACTCGCCGCCATATCCCGTAAAAAATGTACCGACCTCGTGCATCAAGAGCCACCGCCGCCGCGCGGCGCGACGAACATCCCCCATAATTCTCCCCCGATCTTCCGATAAATCGGCCCGATCTGCATAGCTATTCCCCCATCTCTCTCTGCACTGCTGCAGCGCGCGCTCACGAAAAAATTTTCCCTCGTACCTATATACAGTCGAGGGGATAAGACGCAGCGCTGCAGCAGAAGGAGGAGCAGCGGCAGCGGGAGGAGGACGCGTAGAGAGAGAGCAGAAAAGGGGGAGGCGCATTAGCGATGCGCACCGCGGCGCGCTCTCGTGTATGCGCCGCGGGGAAGGGTGATTAATGCATTCGAGAAGCGTAGAGGCTGCGCTTCGGGTCTCGCGTGTGGAGGTGTATGTGTTGGTGTGTGTGTGTGTATATATATGGCGAAGATGTATGCGCATGTGCACACGTGCGAGCCGCCGATTTTTCTCGGCTCGCTTCGCTCACTGTATACTCGCCCTTTATCTGGCCCCGGGAATCTTCCGCGAGCGAGATAGAAGCTTGAAAGAGGCTCTTTCACGCTGCTGCTGCTGATGCTTAGGCTTTTTGGTTCGATTTTTGCTTTTCCAAGCTTTGAAAACGTGAAAGAGTTATTTCTAATAAATTTCTTTTCTTCGAAACAATGGGTATACAATTGCCAAATAAACACGTCTACTCGATCCACTTCGGCTCCACAACGAAGCATCTCGAGACGCTAGATCCACTAGCCAAGTCTCTCTCTCTCTTCCTTCAGTCCATTTATCCCCGGGTCAGCGCAGCATCGTCGCGTTTGAAGTCTATAAAAAGCAGTCCCCTAGATCGTCGAGACGCGCGGCTCTGAACGACGACGCATTAGATTTCTCGCTTCTCGGCCGCGAAAAATCAAGCAGCAAAAACCAGCCGCTACACTCTCGCGTCGGCGAAGATCAGACTGACAAGTGCTGCTGCTGCTGCTGCTGCTGCTGCTGCTGCTGCCTCGCGTGCAATCACGTATACGTACGGGGCCTCGTATACACGTATCTCGCGTATGCAGTACTTTACGCGCGCCTCGTAAACTTTCGAATCAGCGGCAGCGCGGTATGGTGTACTGCGCGGGCTTTTGCTCTAAGAAAGCGTAACGAGGCGACTTCTTTGAGAAAGAGATGCTGTCTATTGATGAAAATTAAAGTCATCGTTTGAGCGCGTGAATTACGAGAGAAAAGTGAAAAGACGCGCAAGGAGTGGCGATTGTTGTGCGCGGTTACGTTTTTTTAGACGGACGAGGAGCGGAGATGTCGTCTAGATGACTTTCTAACGGTACGTAGCTTGAATATTATCGTGACTGGGATTATTACAGAATCAACGAGCAAAATGATTTGCAGCTTCTTGCAGTTATAGGATGAGCGACTCGCAATCTGGCTTGAGAAAAGACAGTTTTGGCATAGGTACCTTACTGCTATAATTATATGCCCTGAGTTCGCAGATAGCGAGGAAAGAAATAGAAAATCGCCTGCGCGCCATCTATCTTCGCTGACCAGAAACACGATGAGTTTAAATAGTGGGAGAAAGGCTATAATCCAAAACTGGTTTTGATTCACGTATTGTGGTCCATACATATGCACAAATTGATCGAGAATCCCGCGAAAACAAACAGTTATAATGAAAAAATGAATAGGACCCCTGGTAGAATCGGTAACCCACTTAATGGCCAGTTCTTGGCATAGAATCTAAAAACTAGACAGTTTTATTTGTGATTTTTTAGGCAGAATGTAACGCTTTTTCTCCCACTTAATGGGCAGTTCTTGGATTCAATCTGCGTACCTTGTTTTTATGTACAAACTGCCCATTATAGTTGGTCGAGTTACACATCTGAGTTACACGTGGCTTATCGCGGTTCGACGTTAGAATTGAAAAGACGTGGCCTAGCAGGCTTCGATTCGAGTTTTTTGATAATAGGAAAGTATAGAATAATTATTTGCATCTGAAAAAATTCTGTCTGATCGGGGATTTGAACCCACGCCCTGCACGAGGACAAATAAGTACGGTCGTGCGCCTTAACCGACTGGGCCACGCAGACGTTCTTCCACACAAGCGCTACGAGCTTCGCCATATGTTTTTAAATTATTAAAATTATTCAGTTTACGCCTAAATATTAATAATTTTGTATCTTGCATCCAAAAAACTAATTAATTTATTGATACTTTCATGAAATATAATTCTCACCCATGAAAAATACACAAGATATCGCTACTTTTGAGGAATTTAAAATGTCTAGTTTTTTTACATTTTACTTAGCCAGTTTCTGCCTTTACCACCATTTTAAATAGGCGCTTTTCTACCAGGGAAATACAATTTTTATAGAGTAGGACACCATAAACCTAAAACATTGCGATATACCGATCGAAAAACAAAACAAAATTTCAAACAGTTGACTTACGCAATCACCCCGTACGTACAAATATCCAGACCATAACTCTCAGTGAAAACTTTCGAAAGGTTTATCCGAGGAAAACATCACAATATCAACGTGTCCGTACACATACTACACCCATAATAACTGCAACGTAGCACGGCAGCGAAATACCAGTAGGCCGCTTGTAAATTGCAAAATCGTCGAGTGGTTGTGCCAAGAAAAGTTCAGCCGAGAGAAGAAGACAATCCAGACGCTTCACGCGCGGCGGCAGCGGCAATCGAAAGGAGTATAGTGCACATAAACAGCCGAGCACGTCCGCATAAACTCGAGAGGAAACGTGTCGAGTGACGTGCGCCTCGTTTGGGACTTCATAAAGCGCGTAATTTGCTCGGCGTGCTCCTCCTTCTCTTTCGAAACGAGAGAGATGCTAATGAAGCCCCGCGCCCACTCGCGTTTGTCGGCTTTTATAAGCTGTATACTACTGTGTACAACGATACACGCGTCGCGTTATTTTAACCGTTAAAAGCGCGCATCCACCGGTGATATTTTACGATCGATTAGACGCCTGTGTGAGAGATGTGTACGCGACGCGTTGTAAATAAGCCGATTTGTCAGGCGTGTAAGTTTCGGATTAAGGGATGCGAGAGGCGACATTTTTTCCGTGCGTGTGATGTCTGGCGATGCCACGAGTTATCGTTGCTATTTTTTTAATTTACAGTAAATTCAGATCTTTTTTTTTTCAAACGTTGCGAGAGCTGGAAAGAGTGAGGGAAATGGTCATTTTTCGCTTAGCCTGGAATTTTCAGAGGTACTGGATATGGCGATTACACGCATAGTTTGACTCACTTCTTTCTCTGAGAGATTAAGCGCGTTGCAATTTTTCGCTTTTATTGCGCATTTCGAAAATTAATCGCTCATATGCATAGGAATTCTGATAGACATTGCGATAGTTAAATATAAATGGAGTCTGCAGGCAGTTAAAACATAAGCGACTGGAAGAAAGCCCGCAAGAAAAGGCAGTTTTGACATTGGTGCCGCACATCTATATATATCCACAGTTTGCGTTGGTCGTGATTATGGAAACATGAAATGGCATATGCGCCACCTATCATCGATAGTCAGAGACCCACAGAGTTTACGCGATATATAGTCCAAACTGCTTCGTTCTGTCATGTATCACGATTCTACACTTAACATTTTGAAGCTCGACTTCGTAAAAGCATTCAATTACGTATCTTTCTTAAACACATAAAATCCAGAAGTAATTTCGACAGCTTCGCTCTCAATAAGTATTATACGATCGAGAGCCATAATATACACAATCATACCCGAGATCGCCAGCTGCGGCGAATATATCCGCGCGAAAACAGTTTAACCCTTCGCTCCTCTTTTCACTTAACCATCAGCGCTATGCACACTCGAGCCGCAGAAAAATTATCCATCAAACGCAGCGGCAGCAGCAGCTCCTTGACCCTGAATCGTCCGGCTGCAAAACGGCGATAATCCTCTGCGCGGAGATCGTTAACATCCTTCTCTCTCGGCTTCGCCATCGCCATCACCATCATCACGATGATCGTTGTAACGCGTGACTCGGTAAGCGCAACTGGAAGACGAGGAGAGAGTATAAGTGTATAGGTATACACAGCCAGTCGAGAAATCGTTTGCCGACGACCGTTAATTGAAAGCGAAAATTGCGCGTCTGCTACTTCGTGATCGTCGATCTCTTTCGCAGCGGCGGCGGCGGCGGCAGCCCTTATCGAGGAAATATCGCAGCTCGCGAGAAGAGCGTATAGAGCCAATAAAAAAGAGTTAATTTAACGGGCGGCGTGCAAGCTCGCGAGCCAGCGGCGACTTGTTATTAGCCTTTTAATTGGGTCCGCACTGCGCGCGCTCTCTTATCCGGCAATATTAGCCCACGAGTATGTGTGTGTACGTGTGTGCTGTGTATAGAGGGGCTGCGTGCACTTGCCACCGCCGTCGAGATCATCGAGCCGACGACGCCGTGGCTACTTCTAATCTGTAGCCGGCGGCGATCGCGGAATTGCTCGTTGCCGCTTTGTGTGTACGATAGTGTATTAGCTAGATTGCTTCTTCCGCAAAGTTTATAAATATTTCAACGCGTTTCCAAACTTCGTAGAATTATACAACGAATTCCTTCTGTGGTTTTTGCAACGCTCAAATATCACGCCAGTTATCGTTCTCGCCGAGAGAGAAGTAGATTAATAGCCGCGACCGAAAACAAGGGCTTTTTATCGATTCGAGATCTCATTTCGCCGTTCGCGCGAATACATATTCAAATGTAAAAACGTCGTTATAACGCCGCTGAGATCCGAGTTAAAAAAAAAAAAAAAAAAGAAAGAAACGACGCGAAACAGCCCACTCGAGAAACTTATACGAGTTTTCTTGGAAGATCAGCATCGCCAAGCAGTCGAGCGAGTCGCGTTTACCTCTTCTCTATAGCGGCAGCGTTCCAGTAGTCTAAATAAGGCGACGAACGGGCTCCGCGTGCGTGGAGGGGTTTTTACGAGTCTACCTGAAATTTTGCATAATGCAGGGCGCGAAAACGTCGTGCAAAAGTGAGAACAACTACATGCGCGCATGTGGCACGAATATACGTATCTGCTAAAACGCTGCGCTCTCGCCGTTCTAAAGATTCTAGATAATCGCGAGCGCGAGACCGCGCCGTCGTCCTAATTAGGATTTCGCTTTCGGTGTAACGAGCTTTTTTTAATATGGTAGATTTTTACTGGAAAATTTTGTTTTTATAACAAATCTTATAATTGAATAAGTTGCGATGAAATTCATGTCTTCCGGCGTTTTCTACGACCAGTCCAGAAAAAAGTACAACACTCGTATAAACACCCTGAAAGTCCAACTCTACTCGACAGGTACGTTATAGCAGAGAGTACAGCTCGCATAACGCGAATTCCCGGCGATAATACCCCCCATATAAGTCTCGATAATGAACGAGAGATAATATACACAACCGTGCTCTCGCGCACATACACTATACACCCCATGGCGACACCGAAGTTACGCGCGCGCGAGAGAGAGAAAAACTTCATTCCGAGCTTCATTCGCCACTCGGACCCCCTCGTATTTTCTCACACACACGCGTATAAGAGTCCGGCGGGCGAAAATCGGACATAGATGGAGGCGAGATAGAAAAGGTGATCCGAGTATGCGAGGGGGTGGCTCGGAGCTAAATCAAGCGACGGTCCGAGGCTTAGAGTCGGCCATCACGATCGTCACCCCATTACACAGCGAAGTGTACGAGCTATAGCGAGAGGGGGATTCGATATGCGGGGTGCGTCGTCGTGGAAAAAATACTGAGGCCGAGAGGGGGAGGATGTAATGGATGGCTCGGTGCGCTGCTGTATATACGATATTCTGCGACCTTTGCCACTGCTCTATACTGTACTCGTTGCTTTTTTTTCGCGAGCGAGAGTCTCCGGGGGGTCGTGCGTTATACCGTTGTTGTTGCGTCCAGGCGTCGCGATTGCTGTTATTGCCGATCAAGACGTCTCTGATGACGGTTTTTAGGGGGAGGGTATATGCGCTTGTTGAATTGAAAGAAATAGGCAATTGGCGGTTTTGCAAAGGTAAATTGTCAGGTTGCATGCACTTGTATAAGAATTATTTCACCGTAACCCTGGTAGGAAACTTGCCGGGTTTATCAGTAGAAAGAAGCCAGATCTGGAAGATATCGGCAGATTCTCGGTTTCGAATCTCGGTAGAAACCCTATGATTGGTCACGTGAATTTTGTATATAGCGTTCTCGGTAGTTTCTAGAGAAGGAATAAAATTTATGATTGAGGCTCATTATTACGTAAATTTAGACGTAAATATACCGTAACATCGACGCAATCATTCAACGGATAGGCTAGGATGATTAAAAGCATATTTTTCTTCGAATTTCTTTATGAAACTAAAATTTTTAAAACATAACCTCAAAACGTCTATTACAAATTTTCATGTTTTTATAAAAAAAATAGTCATACCAATAGGTCTCTAAAAGCAAGTTGAAAACAATTTTATTTTGAACTAAAATATTATTTTATTATCACAGAAAGCATCCTTTGTGATCAAAAAGCAACATTTAACATTTATAAGTATACTGCTATTTATATGTGCAATTTACTAATTATAAATTATTAATAATGCATTTAAAATAACTCAACTATTATTATTATACACTATTGTTATTCTTTATGTAAAAAATTGTTTTATAATTGTTCTCTTAATTTGTATACAGAGATCTATGTTTTTGCCGGGCTTCTCTCTAGAATTCTCCATATATCCATCGATATTCTCGGTAACGAATATCGCTGGTTTCTTGGGTACTGAGCAGCGATTATCGCCAATCTCCTACCAGGGAACAGAAGGCGGGCATTTTGACGACTGCTCTCGTAATGGAGTGTCCCCATAAAATGAAGCATTAGCATGCCATTATTGGGCGTATTCGAGAAAATAATGGCGAAGGAAAATCAAAGATAAAAGCACATTCCTCTCGCTCGATGTACTGTTGATACAAAAATCTCATTTAGCCCATAAAGAGAATTCCCGAGCCAAATCCCAATGTTCCATCAAGGCAGCAAAAAAGAGCTCTCTCTCTCTCTCTCTCTCTCTCTCTCTCTCTCTCTATACCCCAAAGCGCTGCAGCGCCACTGGAGCCGGGAAAAACGCCCAGAATCCCCTGGAAAAATAGCTTTCCACCATATATAATTCCAGAATGATTTTTATTTTCCGAAAATAGCCTCTCTCTCAGCTCGCGCGCGCTCTCCGGGGCCGCCAGTGCCGGCACTGCTGCAAATCGATAACTATACGCGCGCGTGTTCCGCATACGAGACTCGCCGAGAATTTTCGCGATTTCCCAACACAATACTCTCTCTCGCCAGTGCCATATACCTCTCTCTCACTCTCTCTCTCTCTCTCTCTCTCTCTCTGTGCATGTGTATGTGCAAAGCTGCACAGCTTTCGCGGTGGTGGCGGCGGCGGAATCGTCAATCAGAATTCCGCGAATTAGCGTTAACGGGCCGTTATTGCCGCGTCCATTTGGCTAGTGTACGGCTGGGCTGCTCTCGGTGCGGATATGAGCCCATAGATTCCCCATATTCTACGCTCTCTGTGCACGCTTGCGCGAGCCAAGCCGCACACGGCCGGAATCCGGTTAGTTACTGCCTCGCGTTATGGACCAACCATCGCGTATACACACTGCAACGCAGCAGCAGTAGCAGCAGTAGCAGCAGTAGCAGCAGCCGATCCTCTATTGATGTACGCGTCAAGAGCGCAAAAATATACGCTCAGCCGTAAAAGAGGAAACAGTGCTTTTCCGACCTTCCTGCGAACGCGTATATCCGATATAACCGAGCCGCTAATTACCCGAACCTTTCGCGATATAATGGAGCAGCGCGAGGCTGCATATACGTATACGTATAAAGAGGGGGGCGTTAAACAGTACGTTACGCGAGTGAGCTAAATGAACGGCAAAACGAGATATCGGCGCTAATGAATTTCGAAATGTGAATTATTCGCGCGCGGGAGAGCTGCACAGCCTGCGTGCGAGATGATAACGAGGCTTTTCGTTTTATCCGCGCAATGGCGGAGACTTTTATGCGATGTGGAATTAAGGCCGTTTTCGAATGATTCGAAGCGACGTCGGTCTAATTTTAATTGTGTTCAATTATGCCGTTTGTTATACAGGTATATTTCTGCGTAAGCGAACGCTACATCAGCAGATTCGATGCTGCTTCTCTTATCTGGTTAATTAATATCGAGAACTGCATCCAGCTCTCCGTATCGGCGCAGTAATAATACACCTCGCAATGACTCGCCGATAGCCTGGAATTTATGAATCAGCCTCTACGATCCTCGAAATCCCAACTTTCGTCCCACTCCCACAATTCTCTTTGTTTGTATATACGCGAGCGCGATAACTCTCACCTCGAAAAGACGAGGTGACGCAAACCTCCTCAAAATTGTGCAAAAATCGCGCCGTTTCTCAATGCCGCGCGAAAAAGTGCAACAGACGCGCGACGCAGTAGAAGAATGACTCGAAGCGAAAAAAGGATTTTATTATAACCGACACACATGCGCTCGCGCGCGTGAATCTCTCGGTTTCGCAAAGTGCGCGCAGCAGGAAACAATCTCGGCCGATCTCCCGACTGACATAAAGTCCGCATAACGCTTTATCGCGGTTATCAATCAGGCTGCGCGCGCGAGCTTATCTAGATGACTCGCTCGTATGATCCGTCTCTCTCCCGGGGGAGAAGGAGAGGGACACTGTGTTCTCCGGATATCTTAATCCACGGCTGCTCATCGCGGGGATCGAATTAAAAGTGCGAGTTTTATATGCCCAGGCTCGCTCGCCTTCTGTGGACGTAACGTGTTGTTTGCAGCTATATGGGTGAGCTCTGTGGGCGCAGGTTATTCGTTATTGCGCGCGAAGGAGTGTCGTGAATTGCCGTAACTAGATTATGTGGTAATTGGCAGTAAACAAGTCGTTAGTTGATTTTTTTCACGGCTGATTATCTGGGTTCGCGAATCGCGCACTGCGCCTGTTTCGAATTACACAATGATCGTAAAGAAGACGGGAGTAATAATAACAGTTGGCGGGTCTAATCATTGATTGTACTAGATATATTCGAAGATAAGTATGAGTGAATTCACAGAAAATTGTTTTTCTTTCAGGTGAGTACATCACTACGCGACTACACGTAGTTCGTACTACTGAACCTTCAACGTTCGTGAGTACAAAACCTTCTGACTTCTCACAAAGTAATAAACAAATACGAAATTGATTCCATCTCAGCGAGCTTTATTCATGACTCGTTCGAGATTTATCTACGAAGCATTCCTAGCCGTACAAGCTTCGAAAAGCAATGCCTCCCCCGAAGTGCGATTCCATCACGGAAATCCCAGCATTTCAGAATACCAACAGCAGTCGCATACCGTACGCGCAGTAGGTCTATCGCGATAGAAGCGCCCCAACTCTATACTCTCTTGCGGATATGAAAAATAAAGCATTATCCTTCCCACGCTACGCCATCGCCACAATCCCAAACCTAGAGAACTCCAAGTCGCTCTTCGAAATAGGTTCCACGCACACACACACACACACACACACATACACCACGTATGTATATATGTTTGTGTTAACTCGCATAAAGAAGGACTATGCCGGTGATCGGTGCTCGCGATAAACCTTAGACGCTCGAACTTTTATCTGCCTCGTAAATACACTCGACTCGACTCGCGTATATGTATACGCTCGCGAGGGCACACGCGATGAGAATAATTAAATTCATCACTCGGAGACTGCGCGAGCGCGCGAGAGCTCTCCGCCGGATTTTATACCACTGCATGCGCAAGCGAGCAGAGATTATATTCGTGTAGCAGAGAGAGAGAGAGAGAGAGAGAGAGAGAGAGAGAGAGAGAGAGAGAGAGAGAGAGAGAGAGAATATATATACGCGCAGCTTGCGCCTGAAAAGGAGACGGTGGTTATTTGCTGTTTTCGCGCGCCGCGCGATTTTCCGAGGCGTAAAAATGTCCCTGGTTTATCGCGGCCGGATAAGTTATACGGATTTATTAAAGCTCCCGCTCTGAGTTAAGGTTATGCGTGCTCGCTGTTTCGGGGACAGTGAATTTCTTGGAGGATGAAGCGATTGCAAGAGTGTGTTTCGAGAGTTGCGAGTGGAACGAGCTGTTCTTTTCTTTGGAACGTGTCGCGGGGGTGTGTATCAACCTCTTGAGAGAGTTTCCGTTGTAAACAGAACTTTCTTTATTGCGTTATACACTGCTCTCACCCCCCGCGGGTAGTTTTTTCAACGCGGTTATTCTGTAATCCGCGAGCGTTCCCGAACGTACATCTCAAAAACGCGTAAAAGTTTTATTGTATACCTTTATTCTCTCTCGAGAATACCGCGCAATATCTAAGTCGACTGCTTTCCTTAAAACTACAGCCAAAACCTCTTCGATACCGTACTACTGCACGGCTGCAAATCGCGACACGAACTGCCGATATTTCCCCGGCGGCACTACGCCCTCTCTCTCTCTCTCTCTCTCTCTCTCTCTCTCTCTCTCTCTTTCTCTCTCTCTACGCGCTTTTTTCCACTTCTTTACCTGCGCTTTGTGCATCTTCGAGTGTACCCTGCGCAATTACCTTCCGGAGTCACGCTTCGGCTTCGATTTTCCGCAGCCTGTGCATCGTATACGACCAAGCACGGAAGGGCTGTAAAAAAATCAGCGCGGCCAAGGTCCTTCTCTTCCTTAAACACGCGGGTGTGTAAGGAAAAAAAATAGCGGGGTCCCGTAAAAAAGCCTACCCGCCGAGAAAATTACCCCGAGGAGAATGTCCCAAGGCTGATGCGGTCCCCTAAAGAAGCCCCGAGACAATAGCACCGTGCATTTCCTGCAACAGTGCGGCCTGCTATTAGCCCAAGGGTTGCGCAGGCGGCAGGTTAAAAAAATGAAAGGCCAACGGGGTGACACACTGCAGCTAGCACTGTGCGTTTGGAATATTCGCGCGCGGGGCTCTTGGCTCGGCGGACCGTCGAGGGGTCATATAACGAGGGTTCGTGCCGATCCGACGGACGAAAGCCTTGACCTCGTAAAGCCTAGGAGGGCCTGTTTTTTTTCTCTCTCGGCTGCAGCGTTGCGCGCACACAGCCGAGCCTAGCTTTTATTGTGCCTCTTTTTTTTCGACGTCGTCTAGGGCCCCGAAGGACACACGAGGATGGTCGGGTTGCGAGCGATGCCTCTCGGCAGAGGGGTTAACTCCCACGACGTTGCCGACTTTAGTTTCCTTCCAGACGTTCCGCCAACAAGACGCTTTGGCTTTCCGGTGGCTGAGTTCGTTTTCCGAGCTGCGAGTTGAAACGTTAGAGGAGTTTTACGCGAGATGTATAAGCGCGAGTTTGGGGGCTGGCGAGGCGGAGCGCGAGCTTTCGTCTGCCGTCGGACGGCGAGTGGCGGACCGTGTGGTGGCTTCGCGACGCGCGATGGTGTTGTGTGGCTGGAAGAACGTTGTTGTTGGAAGTTTGATTCTCGAGTGATATTTGTGTATTCGATTTCTAAAATTGTTTGCTGATGGCAAAATTTGAAAACTGTGTAAACAGAGTGAAAGCTTGGTTTTGGTTAAGCTAAGCAAACATGGCTGATTATAGAGTACAGTCTGTTAAGACATTCCGAAGAAAAATCACAAGAATTTGCGAATTAAAAACGTACAGTGAATCTTACTTTCTTGTGAAAAGCGCAAATTCGCAAGATTAACAGCTCTCAGAGATTTCCTGCAGTAAAAACGTCAGCGTCATAAATCAACTGAAGAGCACAGGCCATCGCGGGCTCAAAATATTCGAAAACTCCAGTGACCCAGTCGTGAAAAAACGTTTTCGATCATATATATGCAGCAAACGCAAAACGGGACCTCTCTGTTTCTCCCGCACGAATTTGGCAAATACCTGTCTTCATTTTTCGTGGACAGGTATATAGCGGGAGAGCGGCGAATCGTAAAAAGTAATCTCGCTGCTTTTACGAGGCGTATTTTTACGAGCGTTTTAGGGCACTGCGCGGAGTTGTCGCCACTGCCGCCGCCGTCCCGCGCAATAAAACTATTTTAGAAAATTTCCCGTTACCGCGCCGTTAAACGCCATGACGAACGTTCGGCTGACAAAATGTAAACATCGCAGGAAACGATCGTCGAGTGCAAAGTGGGAATCGCACTAACGACGGAGACATAAAAATGCGCCACGCTCGTAAAACACTGTCTTATTCCAGAGCGTTTTCGACTTGCCGACGGACTGACTTTGTCGAAGGAAGTGATGTATAGTTGGTGCAAACAATTTGATGCAGGAACGTGTTATTTTGAAAGCGTGGATTTAAAAATACGACTCGATAAAACGCGCGCGATAAAATTACGAAACAATCGCACCGACACGTAACGCTCGCTCGTCTCATCATCGTTTCAAGAAGTATCCTCTCGGAGCACGTCTACTACTGGTCTCCATTCCCATCTATCTCAACGATCGTCGGAATCACGGAGCGTCACCTCATCGTCCCGTTCGACGGCTAAGAGAAAACGAAGTGCAAAGAGGATTTTAATAAGGACAATAATCCAGAGCACCAACATCAGCGGCAGGAGCGACGGGTCAGGTTCTCCCGCGTGTGCGGCAGTGAGGCGAGTCGTTGACGCTGAAACGTCGGGACATTTAAAGGAAGCTGGCTGGCTGGCTGGCTGGCTCTCGAGCGAACTCGTTGCCATATCAATATACCTAAGTGAAATGATACGAGGTGCCCGTAAAGCTCGACAGTAATGACGCATTAGGGGGCCGCTAGCCCGATTTAGTCGGCCATCAAACAAAGGCAACTTTTATTGGATGGCCCGGCGAGCACGTAAGAGGCCCCCGCGCACACTGATGCCATACGTACACATTCGTGCTCTCTTGCTCCCGTTCGTGCGAGCACTTGACGAGAGGGAGGACGATCCGACGGCGGCGGTAGCAGACCACACCGTGCGCGGTGGCAGCCACATCCCCCGCCGCTACGCCAAGCCGGCGTTTTATGCGTTTTATATAGGTGCGAGATACGCGGCCCGACTGCGAAACACACATACGTGAATGAAAACGAAACTAAACGAAACGTGGGTGTGTATACGCGACAGTCAAGTGCGTGTACGCGGCATATATGGATATTGCTACTGTGTCTGTGTATGTACTGTAGGGGCTACGCAGCCTTTTTCGGGGCTATTTACGTGCGACGATATTATGAAGGTAGCGCAGCAATCTCGGCGTGTACCTGCCGCGTGTTATTGTGCCGACGAGAAGTGGACACGCTGTTTTCTTTTTCAAGCTGGCGAGAGATAGTTTCGTGAGTTAGTGGCGTGGACTAGTTTCCGACGGTGTCGTGCAGTGATATTTCATTAAAAAGCGATGTGATGTACGCGACGGAAGAATTAGCATTTTTGAAAGCCCCGCGCAAGCTCCACTTGCGCGTATCGCATTGTTTTTGACATATGGAAATGCAATTTCGAATGAACTACGCGCTTATTTAAATGCGCGAGAGTTATCTCTCCTCGTGCTCCATACATATACATAGCACAGAGTCGCAATTGAGAGCGTGACGAAAGATCCGAACATCCGTCTCGTTTTTTATCAATTAATTTCGCTCGCGTGATACACACAACAACGGGAGTATTATTTCACGCAAACTATCTCCAAACGCAGCGTATATGTATGATATATCAGCCAAAGTATCATTTAATATAACAACGCTCTCACTCGGCATTTATATTACGGCAACGCGCAGTGAAATATCTCTGGCCGTCGGCTAAGTTCGACAAAAACAGCCTTGCACAATATCTCGAATATACACTACAAACAATGCGCTCGCGCGCGATAAAACGGCGAAACATTTTTGCTTCTGTTTCGCGCGAAATATTGCATTTATCGCGCATATACACGCGTACATATTCGAAGCAAGCTCGTGTGTTATATCGCGTATACCCGCGGGAGAGGCTACCCTCTCTTCGGATTCCGCTTTGTAATTCCCGGTCGCCGGTGGCGGCGCGATGCCTTTTACCCTCGCTTTTTCATATGCAGATAGCAGCGACGATAGAGCGCATATAAGAGAGAGAGAGAGAGAGAGAGAGAGTCTATCTCCCGCTGCTTCTGCATAAAACCGGTTTGCTCTCGCGCACTCTTTTAATTCGCTGGTTGGAATTTCTCTCCGAAGCAAAAATCATATAGGAGTATAACGTCGCCCGCGCGCGACGATCCGTCGGCAAGCAACAGCAGCAGTCGGTCGAACACGGCATCGTGGCTCGGTGTGGCCTATAAGAAATAATTAGACGACCTTGCACGATGGCTTTTACGAGCGTGTTAAGCTGCCTCTGATGATGTCTAAATCGATGCATATTTTTAGATATTCGTTTGATGTCCGAATCCCTGCGTGTGCTCTCTCCAGTTTCTCTCTGCGGATTTTATCGCGGCGCGGAATGGCTCGTATATATTTTTTTATAGTGCGAGCGCGGAGATATTCTTTTTTATTTCGGCTTTATAAAGCGGGGCCCCTCGTTCTCGAGAGTTTTATAAGCTTTTAACGAGTAAACTCTCGCTTTCCGTTGACAAAAATCTGTTTTACAACTTTGATTGCGCCGTACAAGCAATACGCCCATAATCCTATACTCATACGAAAAAGAAACGAAATCTCGTGCTGCTTTCGACGATTTTACAACGCGAATCTCCGGAGGCGAATCAATAGTTTATTAATTATTCCGGAACGCGGATCGAATTAGCCGCGAGAGCTCATAAGCGATACGTCAGCCGTGTGTCGCGCTAGCTCGCATCGGGATTTATGGCAACTGCGCTCTACGCTTCTGCCCTGTTTGCGACGGAATAAATTGAACGTATTGTACATGAGCGCGCGCTCGAGCCGTTCTATCTGACGCATAACAAACGCCATGCGTTATCCCGTGTCGGAGCGATGCACACGCGAGAGCGTTTCTGCTATTGGCTCGGGAGCTTGCGGTGGAAGCGCGCCGCCGGTATAGTAGTGCGTATACTAGCTCTCTCGATCCGGAAATGTACTTATTGCAAACAGTGCGCACACGACTCTTTCCGCGACTGATGCGCCAAATTGAATTTCGCTCGTATATGCGCGGTGCAGTGTGTATGTACAGCAACTAGAGAGCTTTTCGAACGTGACCGGGCACGTAGAGCTAGTCTTTGTTCCCGAGCTCGTTATTGCTATAGCTTGGATTTATTGCTCTTATACTTCTTAGTCGATGGTTTATGCATCGGTGAAGCGAGCTTGGAAGTGGTCGTTTTGAATTATCGCTTTAGCGTGGGTGCGATTGTCGTGGAATGTCGTTGAATTTATTTTGGATATCAATTTATGAGTGATAATGAATTAAAGTTGGTCTGACGCAAATTTGCCTTATTCGAAAAATAATGATGTAGTCTCCGAGGTAGTCTCAGTATCTAAATGAGTTTGTAGTTTTGAAATCGCCATAATAACAAGATAAACATTGAAAAATTAATTAAAATGACTCTTCTCATTTTTTATGTAATCGTGCGAAGCTATCAGCACTAAAAAAGTCGAGATCCCGCAATCAAACTCTCAAAAATGAATAATCTAATCCGAAGCAACAATAACTTTCAGCAAAACTTCAAAATATCTAATCAGTCGCCTCGTAAACGTTCATCCCGAGCCATTAACGTGAAATTCTCCGCCGTTCCTAATTGAAATTATAAGTTCAATCGTGTAAACAATCGTAAAAACCATCGATCGATTAAAAAGAAGCCGAAGCACCGGCCATCGACGCTGACTGCTCGCTGCGAGAGCGAGAGAGAGAGAGAGAGAGAGAGAGAGAGAGAGAGAGGGAGGGAAGGGAATCCATGCGCGCGGCGGCACGTGTCAAAGGGGCCACCGTCTGCGCATGCGTAAGCGAGCCAAGATGGCCGCCAGCCCCACTCCACTAGCCTGGCTTCCCAACCGCGTGCCTCCTTCTCCAGCTCGCGCAGCGGGTGTTCCTTTCTCTCTTCTCGTTTCTCCCTCCCCTCGCCCCCCCCCCTCTCCACTACCCGTACCTCCTGATCTATCGTTCTCGCTTGCGCGAACGCGAAAGCTCGAGCATCACTGCCCGCACGCAATTCCACTCTCTATAACGTACATGCACACAAGCCGTTTGCACTTACCCGATATATTTTTAGACCTTCCGCCAACGCAGGGGGAAGTAGAGGGAAGATACTTTGGCGGGAGAGAAAAAGCGAGAAAATTCGTAGGTAAACTTTTCGGGAAAGAGAAAAGGGGACCATCGATCTCTCGACACCCTCGACGCGACGGATTCCCGCGAGGCTTTGCGCGGCCCGCGAAGCTCGCACGAACTGGATTGTATCAGCCCGATGTAAAGACGAGGCTGCCGGGGCGAAGGGAAAAGAGAAATTCCGGAGCCGCCGCGAGCAGCGACGGGGAGAGAAAGGGGGCGAGAAGGGGGTAGCACACACTTTGGAATCTTGGAATGTCTTACGGAAATTTCGCACGCTCGGTATATATAAAGGCTTGAAAAACTTTCTGCGTCGTACGGGAGAAGAATTCGAGGGGCATGTTCCAGTTTTTTGAAGAGCCGCCCCGTGTGTAATCCGTCGGAGAGAGGTGGATCGAATTTTATCGATCAGCTCGTGTGAGTGCCTTTCGCGGCGGCGGGTGAAAGAACGAGAACGGAGTTCAAAAAGAGCCGATGGGAAAGAATTTAAATGACTTGATTTTGCATTAAGGAGGTTCTATACTAAATAGAAATAACGCCAAGATAATTCTTAAATTTTGTATACAGGTTCGCATATGCCTCAAAATTATCTACATAAATTTTCAGAAAGCTAGGATACCTACAAGTCGAGAAATCAATGTTTTTATTTTTTGCTGTCTAACACGGGCTCTTATGGGAAATCGCAATTTCGTCGTCGTACTCATTTATGTATTGCTAAAGATTTAACGTCAAGTTTTTGTTGAAAAAAATTGTACTATAAGAAAAATATCGAATAAATAATTAGAGCCCTTAAAAAATATCATTGGATACCTCTAACTAATAAAAAAAATTACAGAATGCCGAAAACGGACATTTAACCTCAAAAAATTAGTCAAATCAGTTTCTACGGGAAAATGTTTATTCTTAATCAGGACAAATATGATTGTTAAATTTACTCGAAAAATCGTTATGTGTTGTAGGTTTACGGTTACAGCTTCTTTAACAGTGCATTTTTAAAAATAAACGAAAAGTAAAAGAATGCACCGATTTTGACTAGTGTAGTAGGCGGATTTGAAACAGGCGGTAAATAAATCAGTTACGGTTGGTGAATTTTTATACACTCTCGCAGCTTCTATATTTATGTGCTCGAAAAACAATGCTTTACAAAGTACAGACGTATGCCTACAGTTTTAGTTTCCGGCATACGTTAATAGAACAAGGTTATCCAAATATTTTTTGAAACTATTTTTGAGAGAAAAGAAAGTTTTTAAATACTTGCTGTTTGGAGTTACGAAAATAGAACGCTTATACCGTGCCTCGGGGGTAGGTCACTGACACAATGAGAAAAACACTTTTGTATTGATTTCTCGGCATATAGTTCGTGGCTTCTTAAGCCCCATGAGTGATATTCCCCTCTGGAAATAGAAGTCTTTGTGCTTTCTTCGATTCTCGCATTTTTCTGAATTCGTTTATTTTTTAAAACAGTTAGAGCGATAAAGTACGTCACTCAAGGCCATACGCTGTCTGAATTTTTGAAAGCCGTGAACTTGTAACTCTATCTTCTTTGTGTTTCGTTCGACAGTTTTTCTAAGGCTAAACATGCGATAAGAAGTACGTAAAAAAGTCGTAAAATCTCGGTCAGCGCTCGACGCTCACCCAAATAAGCAGTAAAGTCATAAAACCGAGTGAATGAATGCCGCTCATTGACCGTCGTCTGGCGTAGTAGTAGTAGTGGCGAGTAGAAAGTGTATCTTTAAAATCATAAAACGGTTTGAAACAATGAAAATGTTGTTCTCTGATTTTTTTTTCGAAGCGTGTTCAAGTTAATTTATTTTCTTGCATTTATGTATACATAAATGTATGTACTATTACATTTATGTATAGTTGAAAATCTCAACTACCGAAGATGATGGATTTTAATGCATAGATTACGGAAAATTAAAAATCAACAAAGCAGAAATGGTAAGCGATAATTTTTTCTAACGTACAAATTTTTAAACAAACGAAAATTTCATAGAAACCTTTCTTTTCAGAAACGCACGAACACATAGAAAGCCAGTTCCTTCGCCGACACACACAGACCCATGCCACAGTGTCGAAGAACGAAGGGATAGTCCGCGGCAGATGTACCTCAGCCAAGGCAGCAGCAAGCCTAGGCATACGAGTCAGCTATAGCGGGACGGAAGGGGGGATCCAACATCGAGCAGCAGCAGCAGCGGCACAGCAGCACAAGTCGCGCAAGATGGCCGCCGCCAGGGTTCTCTTCCGTCGCCACGCATCGTCCAGCGAGTCGCAGCGTTTCGGGCTTTCGCGCGTAAAAAGTGTCGAGAAAAGTCTTGTCCCGTCGATCCGCGCGAGTGATAACGTATCGATATGCATCAACGCGTGGGATCGCTCCTCGGAAATCACGAGAAAGGATTGCAACCGAGCCACGCCCAGGGACACGCGCACACAAGACACAACGGCAGGAGCCGCAGCCATCTTGGCCGATGTACGACGACGCAGCAGCAGCAGCGGCTTCTCGCGATGCAGCCCGAGGTGAGAGAGAGAGAGAGAGAGAGGAAGATGAGATCGGCGAGCGATTTTATTTTCACGCTAATTTGGAGGGATTCTTGGAGGTGAGCAGCGACGAGATAGCAGCTTCGATGGATCTGATAATGCAAGGAGAATCGCTTCCTCTCTCTTTCTTTCGAGCGCCTGCCTGGTCGGCTCTTCTCTGCTCATCGCGATACGCGCATGCGGATGGAGCGATGATAAGGATGTACGTTGTGCGAGGTAAATGTTAATATACGATGGAGAATGTTTATAATTTACAAGTGAAATTTCTTGTCCGAGTATAATCAGTGCGAAATAAGTTGTTGGGTTTTATGAAAATTAGAGCTTTGATGCGTGTTAAAATTAATTTTCCTGAACCTTATAATATGATGTAGGGAAGAGCCACTTTTAACAAAGCTACAGACTAATTTGTGTTGTAAGAAATTAATTTAGATTGATTATCTAATTTGAAAGCTTCATTTTGCTTAAGAAGTAGAGCGATAAAGATTGATTGTGTCTACGCTTGCATACAATGTATCTGTATATAACCTCCAAATTGAAACACACAGAGAGCAATGTGTAATGAGTTTGATTATCGTGTATACACTTGTGTTTGAAACAAATACATATCGTCACTGACTTAACTTGTAAATATTATTTTTAATTGGTATACAATTTATACAGAAACTTACAAAATTACAGTCTCGTTATGAAAAGCAGACTATCTTGAAAAATCTTTTGGAATACTCACAGGAAACCGTAAATTAGATTCAGCCTTAACTGTGCTCATAGAAGCGTGATGCTATGTATGTCATAAATAATTCTTTTCCTATTTATCAATGGGTTTCACACCAGCAGACGCATATTTAAGACGCATATTATAACGTAAAGAACGATATGAATAATGAATCAGAAAGTTCTTCGTCCAATATATACTCGACGAACATTTTTAAAATCATTTCCACATTCACGCGATTGCTAATTTACCAAGAGAACGCAACGAACAGAATAATACACTTTTAATTCGAAACCATTGTTTACACCAAGCAGATATAAAACCGGACATCAAGAGCTTGTTCGCTATCTTGCACACTTGTCTAACAGACCCATCATGAGCCCATAATGTACGCTCTTACAAGTAGACAAACAAACTCGAATATCTGCTACAAGCGCTCTCTCGCGCGCGCACACAGTCAACAAAATTCCAAACTTCCAATCGTAAATCGCAGCTAAGTGCTTTTTCCAATTTGTTGGCTTTTCAACTTTCGGCTTCCAATCCTTTGTTGATTCTCGTCCATCGCGCACTAAGAGCCAAACCGGTTTTCTCCTCGAGACGTCCGTCTCTCGTCGATTGTCCTGCGTCTGATATCCCTCCCGAAAAAGCTTTCGTCTATACTCTCGACTCTAAGCTCATCCCTCTAGCTCGAACAACAATTTTTTAGGTTACATTTTTAACTTTCCCTTGACTTTCTCGAGGACGACTCTCGCGCGAGTTCTTCTGGCATAATTCACGCGGGAGCTGCAGCTGCTGCTTGTCTTTTGCCACTTGGCGAGGAGAGATATAGAGTCGGAGGAAAAAAAATAGGAGGAGAGGCGACAAAAACTCTCGGCTCGCGCCACTGCGGCAGCGTGTATTTATGGAAATGCACATTTATTTTCGCTATGGCAGTTTATCTGGAAGCCTCTTGGGAGTAAGAGAGAGATCCAACGATTTTCTTGCGAGGCCCATCCGGTTTTTTATTCTGTGCTCTCGTGTATATATTAAAGATTATCTGCGAATATGTGTTTTATAAGACAAATAACGCGAAGAGAATTTCCTTGTAAATCATACACTACGCTTTTTGGACGTGTATACGAGATTCGAGCTCTTTAATTTATGCGCTGCGCGATATCTTCATCTAATCTCTGTTATTTATTCTTTATTAAAATTTTTTCTGATGCTATTATTAACGATCGTTCTTTGTCTCTTGTATAGAAACATCAAATTTTATCTATTCTGAACGTTATTCGCCCAAATTCCTTGCAATAATAATCGTCATCAATTTCCAACTAAAAAGTCTACGTCTACGAAAAGCGAACCCCTTGTCTATATACAGCGCATACTTAAGAATATTAATCAGTAGACGACTCGGTGAAAAAGCTCAGCCGCGTCTCAATGGCAAAATGGCAATCTCGCCTTCAAGCACACAATTATATCGCGTGAGAATAATCGTCAGCCGATCGTGACTCACGTTTTCCTTAAGCGAAAATCAATACTTTCCAGTCCCTCTTTCTTTCTCCTGAGACACAGGAAAGCGCGCGCTCGAGCTCGATTCGCAGTAGTACAAACTCTCCAGCTTCGCTCACGTACAATCGGTCGCTCGAATCTCGCGGCATCTTCTCGAGAGAAAAAATTGCGGATTCCTCTGTGTACACACGGCTTAGAAAACAAAACAGAAAGGGAGAGAAACGGTGTCGCCTGTCTGCTGGCATTCCGCGACGCGGTATACGTCTTAGGGAAAAGCCGCGAGAAAGACGAGAAGCAAAAAAGACGCTCATGGTCCATCCGCGGCTTCGTCTTCTTTTTCTCCCGCAGTCGGCGGCGAGCAGCAGCAGCTACGGCGCGAGATATCTTCAGAAAAACCGGCTGGAATTGCTTCATCCAAACAAGAACTATCTTACGCAGAGAATCTGGATATTAATCAGCGCTCGGAGAGCGCGCGGGAAAGAAAAGCACGCGGGAGATAGAGAGAGCGACGACGACGCCACACAATGGACGGGGCGAGCCTCGGACAACGAGAAATAAATGAGAATAAAAGAGAGGGAGAGAGAGAGAAGAATAAGATAAAGAAGAAGAGAGTCGAGGCAAAGAGTGAGAGAGAGGAGAGAGGAGAGAGAGACGGAACTTGTTTTTACGGGCTCTCGGGGCGCTCGGCTTGTCCGAGGCCTCCTCGGTACTTCTTCACCGAGCGGACGGACGATGCGGTGCATTCCCCGCGCTTTTTCTTCGTCTTTTTCTCCCTCTCTCTCTCTCTCTCTCTCTCTCTCCTCGCGTCTCTCGCTTGGCCCCGATGAACCCACTTGATGAAACGCTTCTCCAGCCCACGTATCCGCTCTCGTATAAGGCCCTGCGACTGGCTGCTGCTGCTTCTTCTTCGTGTACCACGAAAGCTCCTCTCGATTCGCCGCTGCGGATGCTACCGAGCGCGTGATCCACTTTCGCATGCAAATGAACGCGGAAAGAATTTTTCATTCGTTTCTTTTTTCTCTGACTCGTGGGGGCCCTGCTTTATGGTTATCTCTAAATTTGTTGCTCTTGGAGATTCTGATAGAGATACTTTTTTGAGTGTTGCTGCTCGTGCATACGTATTCTATCAGTTTCAGGCCGTAAATTCGACACTCGATTGTCGCGTCGAGTCACTGTTATTTTTGTAAAAACTCAGTAGAAAAGTCGAGGATTAGTCATACGCGAGTAAGGAATGTATACTTTTGCGTCAAAAACGTCTAGCCTCTTGAGATATTTATTCCAAGGCGTGCAATAACTCTCGACGACTGTATATTTTACAGTAAAAAGGCAACCACAATTTATCCACTCAATCTACCTGTCTTTTTCCCGTGTTAATTCATGCATGACTCCGACCACGAAATTCCGTTGAAACTTCCTCGAACGAACCAGTCGACTACCGAGCTTATTCTTTTTTTTTTCCATTGAGTAACACACCACCCAAGAGTCACAAACACCAGCTATAGCTCTCGGTCGTTATAAAAGAAAGCCAGGAACTACACCGCGTCCCTCATCAACTCGCATCGTGATTTTTCCTTCACACTTGCATCGCAAAAACTCTCGTGCGGATATCGAATTCACGCCGGGGGAAAAAGGCGACTTTAATCGGAAAGCTGCCCCGCCGCGTGCGCGCGGGTAAATTTTATTAAACGTAGACCAGCCGGAGCCGGATCGTTATTCTCTGATTACATCGGCGATTTACGAGTATTTAAAGCGCGAGCTCGCGCGCGGACTTTAGGTTATTTATTCTGTACATGCACCGAGAGCGAGCGCGGAGCTCTGCTGTACGTCGAGAAGAGGAAGCGCCGGCTCGTGAACTTATTACGGAACGAGCGATAAATCACGGCTTTTCCTTCTCGTGCACCAACTGGCCTGGTCAGTTTCTCTCGTGGCTATCGTGTGTGCCCTCGATGCAGCAGCCGATGTGTATAACTTTTTAATTTATATAAAAGTTGCAAACGATGGAAGATTCATCGGTGAATTATAACGAAGGATATTTTGAAAATCCGCGATGAATCGTTGCGTCATACCGGTGCGAAGAAGGCAGGAATGCGCGGTGTTTCACTCTCAGCGGCTTTACGACTGTATATAGCGCATGGCTTATCTGGGCCGCGATCGAATCGCACAAGTCGACTAATGGTCGGTTAGAATAGAAACATAAGCCTTTCTTCTTTTCCCGATAATTATGATGGACGACTGCGCCAGTCGTAAATCACTCGGTTATATTTTCCTATTTCGCAAGCCTCTAATGCTCTGGGAATTTAAATTCGCGAAAAATGTACATCGCTTTATCGCCGTTGTAAATTCGAAAGGTAGATCGGAATCGCTGGGACATAAATCGCATTACACGTTACACCCGAATCTATTTACATAAACTATCGTTGTGAACTTGCACAAGCAATTTATTTTCACAGCCGGCGAGTATTATTTGATAAATCGGTAATACAGCGCCGTTCCGAGATAACAATAACAAGCTCGAATAAACGCACACAGGAAATAGGTTACCGTGTAAGACGCCGCTCTCGGTGCAATCGGCGCCCGCGAAGGTCATTTCATAAATAGGCGCAATATTCGCGTTTCCTCACTTACTGCAGTGCGTATATAGTCTACCGCTTAATGAAAGAAGCGATGACGAGAGCTTTCGTTCCCTTCGCTGCAGTGTATTATATGCGCATTATACGCACGAGAACCTTACAGCCTCGGGCGACGCATCACATGGTGATTTCAGCAGCGCGCAGGTAGTACAAAAAATACGCCGACACGCATTTATGCACACAGGCGTGCCGCGCGCGAACGTGTGTGTGTTGCGACGACTATCGTCGGCCTAATCTAAAACGCTGAGCTTCGGCTTGCACTTGTTACGGCGTATAATACAAAGAGAGAGAGAGAGAGAGAGAGAGAGAGAGAGTCGGGGTTATCGTACGGTGTCGTTAATGTGCGCGCCACGTACCTGCATTAAGTAGGTATATGCGCGCGCCGACGCGAACAGGGAAAATAATTGCATCTCTGTCGTCGCTTCGTTCGTGCGTGCGTTCGTTCTTTCATCCTCGTGCTTTTTGCTTTTCGAGAGAGACAGAGAGTGATCACTCGAGCGACTCATGGTTCATAGTCTATTTTTGCTGGTTATAGAAACGTGCACTTACGGGTGCAGGTTCAATTTTTCAAACACATTTTACCTTCAAAACCTCGACTCTCACATTACACAAATAGATCCAGAAGTCAGGTCAAAGTTTTCGAAATAAGCCACGCCACAAACGCGGTCAAGCTGTCTGGCATCTGGAGAGGAGGAATGCAGAAAGCTGCCTCATGCCGAGAACTCTGCCAGTCATTTGCTGCCATTGTCATGGGGCGAACTTAAGCCACCGCAATAAGGAAGGTGCTAATAGCACCGATTTGCATAGCGAATTTAGGAAAATTAGGGGTCGACTCTCTTGTGTCGTCGTCGCCCACACCCCGCTACGTTTAGCTAAATATTGTGACGCGACGGTCGCTTTCACGCCGGTCAGCTCGAATTTGCCTATGGGACTACAACGTCTCTATACCTGCTCTCGTTGTGCGCTCGGAAATTGATATTCTCCCGCTGTGAGGAGACAAGTCCTCGTAAAACTGGACCAAGTGTCTACCACTTGAAATCCTATATTCCTTCTTTTTATAACTGCCGTGTAATAACGCGATGTGCGTCAACGCGCCGAGGACATAAAAGTTTAAAAACGCTACGAAGCAATACTCAGAAAACGCTTTGCAAAATTTTCCCATTTACTTTGTCCGCGCACACGTTCCCGTTTCTCGCAAACAGGCTCTGCAGCTCGCGGTTCTCGCGAATTTCGCTGCATCCCAGAGAGAGACGAGAACGTTCCTCTCCGCGCAGTGCGATTAATAACTCTTTCGAATTTACCGAGAAGCTAAATCGTAAATCGACGCGACTCGCTCGCCGGTCGCTGAACTGACTGCGCGGCTAGCGACAAGGGACACACGCGTGAGTATATATGTATACCGAAATATGTGCTGCCGTCCGCTCACGGTCACCCACATAAACATAAGTTCCGGCGATGTAAGTAACCACGCCGATAAGATAGTCATAATTTAAGTAGATGTTACTTACGACCGAAGGCAGCAGCAGCAGCAAGCGAGTTAAGGGTGGGACTGTAACTATATGCGTTGCGTGTTAATGCGCGAGAGAATATGCCTATGGCGTGTGTGGTGTGTAAGCGAGAATCGGCTGCGAAGAGAGAGAACCTCTTACGAACGAAGAAAGAGGTACGAGGCGTTATTACAAGCTTTTTCGAAGATGAAATTACTTCTCTCTCATACGCTCTCGCGACGTGTAATTGATTTCTCGCTTTTTTTGTACACCGCGAGAGTCGCGCGATCGTTGTTTATGCCAACGAATCCGGTATGACGCAAGCGGGATGGATTATTTTTTGCGCCTACTGTCTCAGCTCGATTTTATAAATAGAATCAAAATTTACGGCTGATAAGAGAGAGCCTTATCTAGTGTGAAAAATAATTAGCATAAACAAGCTCGTTGTCATGATGAACGGAATATGTAATAAATTTTGTCCTTTAAAAAAAAACTTTCTTAACAACTAATAAGCGCAATTTGTATTCTCCCGCTCTTATAAGATACGCTAATTTTTAGCAAGATCGTCATATCGGTGTGTGGAGACGAAAAAGTGTGCTCGAAAATACCGCGAGTACACAGCGTACGGTTTTTTGATCGGATCGACCAGGTGAGAGAAACTCCGCCCACCTCTCGCGGTTCGAGCGAATGAGAAAGCCGCGATGGCCATTGTGGGCATTTACCAGCGCGGTGCCGAGTGCGCGAATTTTAGAATGTTTATCGTTTAACGAAATTAATGATGTTTTGCTCGTAAATAATGAGAGAAGAACAGACTTCTTATCTCATCAACTTCGCGTACTTCGAATAATAATGTGCAGGCTGCAGTGCTCGTAAAGCCTGTAATTGAAGATCGAATATGAGAATCGAAGTATTCGACCGCAATTATCCCAGAGGCTCGTTCTCGGGTCGAGAATCCTGATGTAATCATACGTGGGGATTTGGGGGATAATTTTTTTTCACGCACGTACTCAATTTTTTCTCCTCTGCGTACTACTTAACGCGTAACGTATTACACTCTCGCGATTTCCTGGCTGTTTTAAAAAATCAATTGAAAATCCAGTATGTTAAACTTAAAAAATCCCTGCACAGATCTGCCGTACATCAGTCGTGATTCACTCCAAAAACATCCGTCTTTTTACGAATTTTCATGTTATTTTTGTTAAAAGCTTTCTCCCGGACGCTGTGCCTCGTGATTCATGCTCGCGCGAGCGGCTGTATACCTGGTCCCGCGTGCGAGAAAAGGCTACTGATAAGCAAACAATTTATTTGCTCAAGCCCACAAGCGGCAATTTATTCGCGAATCGAGATTTATGATTATTGATCCACAGTATCGCGCATTGAAAGGAAGAAATTCTCGGTAGATACTCTCAAGGTGTTAAAGCAGGTATATATCGCGCGCTATGTCTCTTACGGCACACGAGTGTCTGTGTGTGTACTGCGGCGGAGTGATAAATTCGAAATACGAGAAGACTTTGCTATATCTGAAACCATCCGAGCGTAAATGAAAATAAATCGCAATTATAGTTTTTCGCGCGCGCTAAAGTCAATAATTTTGCGCTCACCAAACTTACGAGTATGAGAAAGTTCTCAGCGGTTTACGATTATTTAATGACGCGTGGACTATTTATTTCTAGTAGACGCATGCTGCACAGCTTGCTCGTTGTGTGTACAAAATTTTAAATGTGTTTAACAAGACTTTATAGATAAATCTAATTTACTCGATAAATTTGAATATAATGTACTACAGGAGATTAAAATTTTTGTTTTCGATCGATCGAGCGATGCATTCCTTGTGGTAACGAGACCTGCAAATGTAGTTCAATCCGTGCACGAGGTAAACCGCACGGTACGTCCGAAGCGAGAAGAAACACGTAATGACGCACCGCTTATAGTTGATACGGAGTCAGCAATTTCGTTGTTGCGGTCGTGCAATTTACTAAGCATTACGCGAAATCTTATAAGCCACACAGCCGAGAGCTGTATAGTCGGGCGATGAGCCGCTCGTAGCATCCATTATTCATCGTATACTTACTCCGTCTATACGTGGTAAATCGTTGCTACAAGTGCCTATTTCAAGAACATAGGCTTCACTTTTCATTAGCAAGATCGTTGTTCTGCACCGTAGTCCCGACTAATAATCCTTTATTTCCCTTAAAGATCGTAATCTGTTTTTTTTTTCGAAAATTTCGATGGGTCGACTCGTGACCCCCCTAATTTTTTTCCAAATCAACTTCAAACTTTTAATCAGGCGAACGAAGGTTCTTTGATCGAAAATAAATTGCAGACCCCGAGAGATCGTGACGAAAGTCGGTGACAAAAGTGCGAAGTAAACTGCTTAGCATTGCAAGCGACACTCCGCGCTGAAACTTGTCGCTCGAATCTATTTCTCTCATTAAACGTCTGTAAAGAAACCACAAATATATCCCTCAGACCGTACAGACCGGAGAAAATCCAAACATCGTAAAATACATTCCAGTATCGTGTTTCAGGGCTCACATACTCTCCGATTCGGTCGCGTACAACGAAACGTGAGCGGAGTGACGATGGACGGATGTGTCCTCTGGCTGAGAAAATCTTCGCTCGCCTCATCTCTCTCTCTCGCTTCTTTTTTCCCTCCAACCATCTGTCTCTCTCGCTACAGTGTATAAAAGTCACAACCAAGCAGCAGCAGCCTTGACCTTGAGTGCGACAAACGGGAGATAGGACCTGCCTCTTCGGAGCGTGTACCTCTATCCTAGTCGGAGCCAAGAACAAAAAAGAAAAAAACGTAGCCGCCTGCTGGTCAGCGCAAAGGGTGCGCAAAGGTAGGAGGTAACTCCCTCTTTGCCTTCCATCACGAGGCGGTGTGCTACTCATATAATATCTGCGCCCGAGGCGAAACGAAGAAAGCGACCACCATGAAAAAGATGACGCGCGGCCCATGGCTACGAGAAGGACGAGCTTCGCGCATTTCTCTCGTCCTGGGAAGTGAGCGAGAGTAGTCAGAATTCGATTCAGGCCCTTGTCTAATAAAGACATTCCTCATTCCTTTTGTGCTTGCTGAGAGAGAGAGAGAGAGAGAGAGAGAGAGAGAGAGGGAAAGTAAAAGAGGCGCCCCTTTCTACATCGTAAGTTTACTGGAACGCGCCGCATCATGAAGTCTCGAGCGCAGTAGGGCCACATACACACACGAAAGTTTGAATTATCACCGCACGGCGTGTCTATGGTGCGGATCTCCAGCTGGTTCGTGCGAGCCGCTCTCCCTACTCTCCTTCGCTAGACAAATGTTCTAATTACTTCTATATCCGAGATGGAACGGCCCTGCTACGTAACGATCCGCCGGCGGCGCGCACGCGAGCCTCTCCGGTGCGAGGTTCATCCTTTTATTTCGATGAAATAGAGTCCCGAGCTTTTTCCTATTATGAGATTGCGCTCGGCTTCTCTCTGTGTGTGTGTGCGTGTGTGTGTGTGTGTGAGCGAAGCGTACTCTGAATTATGGACTACAGACTCTACGGACTGGACGATATGGCGAGCGAGCGTATACACACGGGAACTAATACGGTGTAATGGTTCTCGTGGAAGTAGATTTGAATTTAGCTGATGGCACGCACTCAACTTTTAATGTAGCGTGAGCTACAAATTTATATGGTTCCGTAAACGCGCAGCGACGCCTGTATACATCCCGTCGTTATACTTCACAAATATTTATTTATCGCAGAGGAAGTGTAGTTCATTTCAAATCGGCTAACGGAATGCAGCCTCCGAACGTTTTATATACGGGGTACAAAATGGCCGTTGCTCGGATCGAAGACGCAGCGGATTGATATCAGAAGGAAGTGCACTGTTTCTTCTTCGGCGAGAATCTCGTCGCGCGGCCGGCGGTGGTTCGCGACCCTCTCGCAGCTGCATACAAGGGGGCCTGGCGAAAACAATGATCTCGTTATTCTTCGAAACCCAATCGAGAAAACATCAGAATTTACGGCGTACAAGAGCATTCGCTCCCTCTCGATCTCTCTCTCTCTCCCTCCTGTGCATATAGGTTCAGCCTCGGCGACGTTGTGCACTTATACGTGCGCACACGCGTTGATCCTCGGCCTAACCGTGAGCCACGCTCCGTTTGTGCAGCGGCGAAGCTTCTCGCTCTCCCATTCGCCCGCGCGGTTCCTGCTTTCGGGATTTATACGTATTATAGCTGCGCAGCGGCGTTTGAATTGCAAATCCATGTCGTGTACTCGAGAGAGAGAGAGAGAGAGAGAGAGAGAGAGAGAGAGAGAGAGAGCCTGAGCCGACCGCAGAGCCATCACCCTCGCGACTGTGTGTGTGTATGCAGTCGAGTGCAGTGCATGATATTGTGTGCACGACGCCGACGAGCTTTGGCATTAGTTCTATCTCTCCGGGAGACTATGCGCGGCTTTTGCAAGCCGGAGCAGCGAATCCTTGCTAAGTCTCCCGGCCGGCGCATTTCCTTGTTTTTGTTGCGCCGTGATTTATGGCTTGCCGAGTTTTAAAGCCACGCTGGAATAAGAATTTTAATGAAGTTAAACGTGCCCTCTTATACTCTGTACTGCGTGCAGCCTTTTGCGAAAGAAGTTATTTTAATGATGATGTTGCGTACACGTGGAAATTTAATTCAGGACAGTTTTTGCCGAGTCTATTATTGTCTACACGCGAAATAAAACGTTAATTAATAATTAATTAACGTCAACTATAAATTCTTCAATTCAAAGTACAAAAAACGAAGAAAAAAATTTCACACGATTCCAGAAGAGCTTTATTCACTCGGCGAGGAATAAATCATTCCATATCTCCGGCCGAGCTCCGTGTATAAATCAATTAACTGAAAAGTTCAGGGCAGTACCATCCGTCGCGCGCTATCAAGTCTCCGTACAATCGTCAAGTTTAAAAATATCTGTGTCGCAGTGCAGATAATCATAAGTAGCGGAGCAAGTGAATCTTTTTCTCCGGTCCGATATATAATATACAGACATACGTATGTGCGACGACGAGTCGCGCACAAAGAGCACTAGTGTCCGCGCAATTTCGAACAGAAAATCCCTTGTGCAGTGTACGCGGGAACAAGAGGATGAATCCGTCGCTTCCATCGCGCCATATTTCCCACAGGCACGTATACACTCGGATTCAGGGATAGTCGCTTGCTCCGCTGAAATAGCAGTGCGTTTGTACAAAGTATCGATAATGAACGCATTGGGAAAGTTAATGTGCGATAAACCTTGCGTAACGATCGTCGGCGGCGGCGCTATCGCTGCGGCTGCACGACTCTCCTTCTTTCTCCCTCTCTCACTCGTGAGCGAGACAGAGATATTATTGCCGCACATTTTGTACGAATAATTAAATTGCTGAAATTATCAAATAACGAGGCGGACCGACATGCAGTTAAAGGCCTTTGACTCGCGCTTAATTATCTTCTGTGGTGCGTATAGGGAATTCGTGTGGTCAGCAGCTTCGTGTAATGTTTATGGTTTGCTCTTTCGGCTTTTTTAATTAACAGGCTTGATTATCTAATGCTGCCATTATTATATTTGTGTAAAAGTACAATTTATGGGTTAATTAACAGCATGTTATTGTCATTTAACTGATTTACGATAACGTTAACGTGGCTCCAAGTTGGCAATGAAATGGCTTCCATTTTTTGTGAGTACGCTCGCATTACCTATCTCGGGCCAACTGATAAGCTAGTAGGAGTACAAGTCAGCGGCAATGTTGCTCAATATTTCACATTCTATAGCGTTCAACACATATTTTTGACTACAAACAATACAGCTGATTCAAGTTTCGTTTATATTGTCTGTTTCAGAATTTACGAGTGCCAGGAATAACTGAAACGCGACACCTGATCCTGGTTCCCAAGGCCCTGACAACACTGTAGTCGAGCAGTAACGTCCAAAAGCAACGAAAAAAAAGAAGGTAAGAAAAGTCCTTGCTTCTGATTTGGATGCGCATATTTTCGCGGCTATGGCGGCAGCAGGAGCACCCATACATCTCTCAGCTCTTTTCACATATGTGAGGAAGTCCGTATTTTTCAGCCGACTCTATATCGTGGGCAATAAAATTCTCGCAAACGTTTGCGTTATAGCCGGCCGAGAAAGCAAGCCCACAGAGTTGCTCTTCTCGGCTCCTTCTCTCTCTCTCTCTCTCTCTCTCTCTCTCTCTCTCGCAGCCGCATATAAGTAACCTTCTCTGCGCAATAGCTTACCCGCACCCTACTATTAGCTCTAACTATTTATGGCCTCATTCATTTCGTTTTATGTTTCAATTTAGATGCATTGATACTTGTTTGTTTACGCGTTACCTGCCACTCATTCATTCCTTCACCCGTTCGTGTGCCCTTCGTCCGGACCTGCGGCTGCTGCTGCTTCTCTTTTCGCACATAGCAGCAGCAGCAGCAGCCGCCGCCCATTATTATTATTCCCATATTCGCGATTTACTTTCTTTTTACCCTTCGGACGATCAATTCTCTTCGGTGTTGAGGGTTGTCTGCAGTTTTCGCGCTCGTAACTTTACGGCTCTGACGTTTATGTTTACGTACGTTTTTTCTTGCACCTTGCGAGCGGTTATTTTTGAACAAGCGCTATCTGCTCCGGAATTCGCTTTGCAGTACGAGTTATTTGAAATGAAATTAACATCGTGTAGCAATTATTTGATATAGATGCGTATCACATGATCGTATGAATCGCGATATTCGTAATCAACTTTTTATTCATAGAGATAATTTACGTAAATTATACAATATCACCACTTTGTTATTTACATTTTACAATGTTTTATTCTCACGTGGCTCTCCAACAACCTTGCATCAATTTTTTGATCGATTTAAAATCAGAATCAAGCGTTTTGAAGGAGACTTGTTTGGTTTCTTTACATGAGAATCAGTCGTACCAACCCTGCATACTTAAAGACTGCAGCAGCAGTAATGCCTCTCGTCGGCATTACAGAAAGTCTAATATTATTATTTTAATCATACTCGTCAGAACGACGTGTTTATATAGTTTATTAAAATCGTTGAACGGTTAACAACTACATTTTCTTGAAATATTTGTTTCATTGTCGATATTTTCGTGACTCGAGATACATGCTCCTTCGTTGCAACAACTCACGTACGACAAATGGTAAAATCGAATATTATCATTTGATCATCCACTTATCACCACATCGTTCACACCATCATACTACATTATAACTGACAAAAATCACAGAAAACGATCATTTTCTACTAATACAATATACCATAGCAATATCAAAACTCAAACAACATAAACAATTTACCCAACAGACCATGCCAACATCCACACACAGGGCCCAGTGAGTCCAGCCAAAGGGAAGGCAGATCGAAAATTGCAGTCTGTAATACATATAGTAGTCTCGCTCTCTCTCTCTCTCTCTCTCTCTCTCTCTCTCGTGGGGCGTCGGCGGGAACGGCGTCACTACCGACCGGCAAGGTAGGCAGCTGCAGTACAGCGAGGCGGCAGCAATCGTGCGGCCAGCTATAGTTAAACGAGTTTCGAAGCGCTCGAATAAATTGGCGGCCAATTACGAACGGAGGAACGATCGCTGTCCTCGCAAAGTGCTTTCGCTTCTCTCTCACAGCGAGGCTCCTCTCTCGCAACACAACGACGACGTTCATCGGCCGCATGCAGATATTATGCGGCGCGTAGCCGCTCGTTAATATTGCCGCGGCGTTCCTGTACTATCACGAGCAGCAGCAGCAACAGCAGCAGCAGCCGAGCGAGATACTTAGCGTCGCGTCCTCGCCGCTTGATTTACGAATGCTACGGGCTCTTGCGTGCCTCGCATCCAGCTGAATTAACCGTCTCTATATATATACACTCACTTTGTTCCCCGCGATTGCTTTTTGCGCGCGCGGCTGTTAATCGATTCGCTCGCAAGCGAGTGTTTTTCCTCACAGCGTATACAGTACAGCGATGGAAAGATACCGAGAGGCGAATTTTCGGCGGAAAGATATCGCGCGGGCTGGCCGGAGATGGGATAGGTATCGACCGTGAAAACTGCAGCGCCCTGCATCCGAGAGAGATCCGAGCAGGTGATACGGGAGCAGACCACCAGATGGCAAAGAGGACTTCTTCCCGGACGTGGTTTCGCCGGAGCGCCGCATCGCCCTATCGATGCGCTGCCATCGAGTTTACGATGCACTTTCGAGGACGATTTTCGACGCGCTTATGCCACTGCCGCCTGCAAGCGTGCGCTTTATCGCGCGGCCCGCGGGGATGAGTATTATGCGGATTGCAGCGTGCCGTCGTTGCTCTGATAGATTGATAGTTTGTACACTGCAGATGGGTTTGTATGTGCTCGTGAATGTACTATTAGGATGTTAATGATATTGCGCTCGAATGAAGCTTATTTTAATAGTGGATTGGGTGAAATGAGGACTGTTGAGTGTTGTTTGAAATGTATTGTTGCTGTTGAAAATTTGTTTTTTGGAATAAATTTATACTTTATCTGATTATTACATGACATTTTCGAATAAAACTACAAAAAATAATAACAAAATGTGCCTACGATTATTTATTCAAAAATAATAAATTCTAAAAAAATTACTGACAAAACTCAGAAATATATACAGAGTAGCCAAGTGAAGCGAGCTCTTATCCATCACTGCCCTCGTACTGCAATTGCAGCAGCGGTGCACGTTACAGGTCGTAATTCTCGCACGGTTCATCGGAAATTCAGCGAAGATTCACTGGCTGCAGACAATTATCTCGCGCTCTTCTCTCTCTCTCTCTCTCTCTCTCTCTCTCTCTCTCTCTCTCTCTCTCTCTCTCTCCTCTCTCTCTCTCTCTCTCTTCTGACCCTTCGCCAAAGATTAACAGAGCGAAATTCACAAGACACACCGTGCGTTGAACCATGGCTATATACGCGAAGCGCCCGGGCACGTCGCGGAGAAAGAGAGAGAGAGAGAGAGAGAGAGGAAGAGAGATAGCCTGTGCGCGAGAGGGATAAAAAGAGCGAGCCTCCGATGAGGAATGGATGCTGGTTTAGCGAGAGTGCAGATTCGGCCGCGACGGGTGCATTGGCCCCTTAGCTTTCGTGTTCGCCTTCTGGTTGCTATAGATACGCCCCCTAATTCCCCCCTCGTGTCTCACCCCCCTTGCCTCCACCACCACCTCCACCTTCTCTCCTGTCACGTCCTCTACGCTTCAGTTTTATTTGAAATAACCAGAGGGGACGTCCATCATCCATCTCGCTTAAGTCCGTATACCTGCGCTAATATTCCGGATGAGTTCTTTTGGTCGCTCGATTCTGCTACTGTGCAATGCACAAATTACTTGGATATTTTTATTCTCGATGTAGAAGCAAACGAATCAGTGTAAGAAAGACATTTCAAAGGAGTAAATCAAGCCGCGTACGGCATTATCATAAAATCGTAAAAATAATCGATAACCTCTCGAATCGCGGGCATTGGATTATGAAAGCAATCGCAAGAAGAACTGGGAAAATTCTGCGCTGGGCATTGGAAATTCATTAGGGCGGGCAGCGATTGAAACGTTCCGCAACAACTTTTCGAAATCGAGATACAATCGCGAGCCGCCGAACTTGCTTCGATTGTTTCCCTTACGGTGCATTAACTTTTACGATCTGGATATCGAGCAATCGCGACGCGCCGCCGCGGCAGTATACTTGCTTTGGCACACGCCTCGAAAAGTTACATGGACTCGGGCTGTGCTGTCGGGAGAGAAAAAAAAAATAACGGAGAAACGCTTGACGGAAGGTTACGCGCGTGTACAGCCTCGCGAGATTGAAAGAAAAACTTTTTGCTCCGCTCGGAGAAATTCCGTAAAATTAATCGAGCGGTAAACAAAATTACGTTTGTCGAACGTTGTGACGAAGGAATGTACATTGACTTTTGCAAAAATGTCCGAGTTTGATTAAAGTAGTCTGCGATAAAGTAATAATATACGAAGACAAGATTTTGTGAATAAATCAACTGTTTGATGATATTTCCTGTTAGATTGCGAGCCTCGCGTGACATGAATGCTGCATTGATGATTCACATTTCAGTCACACATGCGTTGATTTCTTGAAAATAATTATCCGGCTAATCTCTTGAAGGGCTTGCTTAATGAAAAATTGTTTCTTTATAGCCTAAACAGCTCGGGTTTCATCTCGATTCACTTAAAAAATAATCGGGCTTCAAAGCTATTATAGAAATCGCTAGCTTATTTGAATTTTAAACCTCTTAAAACTGGTATGTTTACTCCAAACAAGAGTACAAAGCCAATAGGTTCTGAATACCCGCGTAAGCAAATCAGCAAGCGAGAGAAAGAAAGGCCAAACAATGCGAAGGGATAAGTAGCGAGCCCAGAGGCTGATCCGCTCGGCTTGAGGCCAGCGCAGCAGCACCAGCAGGCATCAACCTCTTAGCAGAATTGGATTGGCGCGTGAAATAAAGACCCCAACTTGTTGTCGGGTTATCTCGGGCTAAGAGGCGCATTAGGCCCATTTTGGGTTAGCCGTCGAAAGTATAGTACACACTGCACTAAAATCGCCCCCCTTTGCCTATAATAATACAACCTCGTCTCATTCGCTCTTCTCACTCTCTCGAGAACGAGCCTCCGCCACTCACGCCTCCGCCATATCCGACACGCGCCTTGCTACACATACACACACAGAGCCATAAGCTTAAAGGCCCCTGACTTTTACGATTCTGTTCAAGTGGTCATAAAACTCAAGTTTACTGCCGTCATGATTTTCAAGCAAACGGTCTGCCACCTGTCGGAGCCCCTGCATGCGAGAAGATGGGCCCCATTGCCAATTGCCGTCGACGCCTTGTGTATTGTCTCGGAAACAACTCTTTGATCATTAGGCTTGATTATAGGTACCCTTCTTGTAGTAGACTGGTGCGCGCGCGCGTCTCTCTTTCCGTCGGCTCTGTGGTGCAGTGTGTCCCTTTGCGCTCGGGAGGAGTCCATTCACTGCAGAGAGTGCTAAGCCGCTTCGCTGCGTGAGCTCGACTTTTACTGCCTACTTTTCCTCGCCCTTTTCCTTTCTATTATTGCCTCTGATTTCGCACTTGCTATATATGCTACTGCTGCCGATTGCGCATTTCCCGTTGCACGATATACTCGGCGAGATGGAGTTATTTGTTTTGAAAGCGTTGACATTAATTAAATCGCAGCTTCCGTATCAGGCAAAGTGCAGCATCACGATTGCGATAAAATTAATATTCTCACGGCCGCAAAACCGACGAAAACGGCTGCCGTGTTTGTGGCGGGTCCGCAGTATGGGTCAATATAAAGTCATGTTTATTTACTCGTCGATATCGTAAAAATCCTTTACGACCGTCATCATTGAAACATCAACTGGATTTTATAGCCTCGTACTCGAGCGCGGCGCGAAGACAGTTTATCGGTCATTCGCGCAAAATTATAGGTAAACAAAAGCCACGCGCCTCGGTATAAGCGCCGCAGACATTCACACACACGCGCTTGTCAAAGCAATGAAAAACGACTTTCTTCGAAGTATACATTATATAAGCGGCAGTCAAAAAATCGTAAAATCCTCCCTCCCTCTTCTCCTCGTATACGTATATATGAGCGGACGGCGGTCGAAATCGATCTCACTGTGGATTTTACGGCCGTCTTTAAAAAAGATTATGCAACGAAGTGAGCGAGTATGTGGCTATCGTTAAACATTCAAAACAACGATTAAGAGAAAGACGACGTGCGGGCGAGGCATGGTCGTATACGCCGCGGCAAATGGCCGAGCGCCGGGCTTATGATGGGCATTACTCGGCTCGTTATGGAATAATTTACGAGGTGCGAACCGCGGGGGCGATAATCCAACGACATTTACATCCCAATAAACAGTCCGATACAGCGGAGGAGAGAGGCTAGAGCAGCGCTCACCCCGTGCTCAGCTCTCGCTCTCGTGTGTGTGTGTGTGCGTGAATTATACGTACACGGCAGTAGCCGCGGTATGGTATTATATAGCTACAGGCGCGCAGCTCCTCATTTTTACGACATTTTAATTGTGCGGAGAGTCTAATTGGCCCGTAAAACGCCGAGAGCTCGTAAAGCAGTTTACGATAACGCACGCGGGACAGCCGCGTTTGCGAAATCTCAGAAAGCTTGCATTCCTTTCGCGCTCCGATAAGTGCCTCGGCCGGCGTCTTCTTCTCGCCTGAGGAGTGAACTTTGACTTTGGCTTTATCTGAAGAAGTGTGTGGAGTATTTTATCTTTGTTGGTGTTCATAATTGAATTTTTATGGATATTATTGCTAACGACGCAGTAGGCGGTTATTAATGAGCTTTGCAGATATAGTTTTACCGTGTGATATAATTAATAAATTGATTTATTTATTTGAAATCAATACAAATTCAAATTAAATATCGACGTATTTTTCAAAGTAACAAAAACCATTCAAAAACCATTCAAGAACACCGAAACAGCCCACCGAGCGGAAAAAGCAAACAATCCGAAATTCATCGGCACGTCGTAAAAGCCACAAAATAAAACAGCCAACGACCCCATACTCCACAGCTCTCGTACACCGAGCCTCTCCAGCAGCGCACAGAAGCATCTCATTCTAATCCATCGTCCCGGGCGCTCGAGTCAAGTGAGAGAGCCCCATCAGCACTAGTACATACACCTACCCCATAAAAATCTCCCGTAGCGGCCGCTCGTCTAATAAAAAGGCAATCGGACAAAACGCCCGGCAGTGAAACGGAACCGCTTTGCGCAGTCGATGCTGGTCGTTTGAAAGTCGCGAGGGCTCTGCCAGCGGCCGGTTCGGCTGTCGGCCCAGAGGTGGCGCCGCCGACTATCCGAGGCAGTAGTCTGCAGGCGCGCGCGTGGAGCGACACCGCGAGGGCGGAGCTTGAGCCGCTGCCCCCGCGGGGGTGGGGGTAACGCTACCGGCAGTAGTAACGGCTCGCTGGTGGGGGACAGCGCACTACTTTCGCCGGGCGTAGGAACGCGGCGCGCCACTCGTGACGAATTCAATTCTGATTGGTCCTTAAGCATAACCTCCCCCTTGGCACCTCGCATCTTCGCTCCAAGATCCGCGTTCTCTCTCTCGCGCTCACGTGAGCGCCGTCTTCCAGTCTCCCACCCCTTTCGTCGCGCGCCAGCGCCGTCCTGCTCTCTCTCTCTCTCTCTCTCTCTCTCTCTTGCGCGCGGGCTCCTTATCTGCGAGCGAGCGAGCGAGAGCGAGAGAGAGCCGTACGAATTTAATCCGGCGGCACGTCGTTGAGTTACTAGAGCGCTCTACAGGGGGCTCTCCTGGCCACGGCGAGAAGAGCGCGAGCGAGGCGGTTAGAGAAGGAAGGAGAAAGAGAGAACTATAGAAAGGGGGGAAAGAGAGAGAGAGGGAGAGAGAGNGAAAGGTGGAACAGAGAGAGAGAGAGAGAGAGAGAGAGAGAGAGAGAGAGAGAGAGAGAGAGAGAGCGAGCGAGCGCACGCGTTCGCTCGGGTTATCGCGCACGCTATACTCTCGGGCCTTTATAGCGAGGAGAGGGGCGAGCGGAGAGACGCAGGCACGCGAGAGAGCGAGAGAGCGAGAAAAAGAGCTCGAGGGGGAGAGAGAAAGAGCGAGTGGAGTATAGGCCGAGAAGCAGAGTGTGTGCCGCGCGCATTATACTCCCGTGGCGCGAGCGAGCGAGAAGGAGAAAGGTAGAGTCCGACACGGCTCTCTGTCTCTCTGTCTCTCTCACTCCGTCTCTCTGTATACACACGGCGCGAGTAGTGTGGCAGTACACGGGGCGCGAGAAAAGCAGTAGTGTGCCGTGGACCAGCGCACTGGCATACCGTGGCATTTCGCTCGTATAACGATCCCTCTCTCACTCGCTCTCTTCCCGCATCGGTGTGCGCAGCAGCAGCGGCAGCAGCAGCGGCAGCGGCAGCAGCGTTTTATACATACGTACACACACGGAGCAGCAGTCTGATTGCGCGCGGCGGCGGTGCTCCTTCCTCGCTCCTACCGCCCCATCAGTCGACGCACGGCTATTGCGGCTGGTGGTGCGTTTTCTCCCAGCGGCTCCTCAGTGCAGTTCGTGCATCCGTGCGATTACAGTGCATCAACATCGTCAAGGACACTCGCTCTCACAGCTCACAGCTCTACTCACCGCTCAGACCAACGGCTCCGGGCTATTTAAATCTCGGAACATTTAACATCTCGACGGCGGGCCACGCGCTGGGCTGTCGCGTGTCGGCAGCTTTTATAGCCCGTCTCGTTGCCCGGTTTACTGCGTCGTAACGCAGTTTAACGATCATCGCCGAGTGTTTTCATCCCGCCTTCATTCGTCAGCACGGAGACGACGACAAGTGGCAAGAGAAAGTGGCCATAAACCGAGGATGGCCTGAAAGCTCCCTCCCGCTGTTTACAAACCGAGTGCAGAGTTCGCGCGCGACCAGAGCCAGTGTGACTTGCGGTGCGGTGACCAGATGACTTTGCCGCGCTTTGCGCCCGAGTCTCAGTGTTGATCAAGTCGATCGAGATCAAGCAGCGACTTTCCCGGTGACTCTAGTTCTAGTGCCAGTGATCCAAGATAGCCGGAGTAGCGATGAACTCGTACTTCGAGCAGAGCGCGGGTGGCTTCTACGGGAGCCACCACCACCAGAGCTCGGCCGCCGCCCAGCACCACGACCCGGCCACCGCAGCGGCCTACCGCAGCTTCCCGCTCGGCCTGGGCATGTCGCCGTACGCCAGCAGCCAGCACCACCACCACAGCTCCTCGAGCCTGGGCATACACCCGGGCGGCGGCACGAACACGCGGCCGCCCCAGGACTCGCCGTACGACGCCAGCGTCGCCACGGCCTGCAAGCTCTACTCCTCGACACCCGAGGCCAGCGGACACAGCAGCTCCTCGTACACGGCGGCAGCAGCGGCCGCCAGCAAGGACTGCAAGCAGCAGGAGCAGGCCGTCGCGGCGGCCCACCAGAACGGCTACGCCGCGGTCATGGCGGCAGCGGCGGTCAAGGACGTCTGGCAGACGGCCTCGGCCGTAGCGAGCGGACAGAGCGGGGCCGGCACCGGGGCCGGCAACTCGGCAGTAGTGCGCCCCTCGGCCTGCACCCCCGAGGGCTCCAGGGTGGGCAGCTACTCGGGCCTGGTGAGCGGCGGCGACGCGGCCTCGAGCCCCGGCAACAACGGCTCGAGCCGCTCGCTCAGCTCCTCCTGGAACACCTGCAGCCTCAACACCTCCGCGGCGAGCCAGCCCGTAGCCACCCAGCTACACCAGCAGCCCACCGCCAACCATACCTTCTACCCCTGGATGGCCATAGCAGGTGAGTCTTTTTCTCTCAGTCTCAGTCTCAGTCTCGTCTTCATTATCATAAGCAAGCGGCTCTCGAGAGTCGCGTGCCTCGATGCGGACGGACGGAGCACGTGCTCTCGCGCGCTGTCTGCTCGGCGTGTTTGCGTATTGTGCACACCGTGTCTTCGCGCCCTTTTCGAGGGTCCGCGCGCGGAAATGTTGCGGGGAGGGCGTGCGTATGAATGCGTATCAAGTGCGCGACACACACACACACGCTGCTCTTCTCCGCCGAGGGGTGAACCTGCCGGGAGAACCCGAGGAATTAAATTGAGAGGCGGGCGATTCTGCCAAGTCAATTTGCCGAGCCGCGATTTGTTTCGAGCTCGTTGTTTTTTTTTTTTTCGTGGCTTATGTCCGTGGTGAGAGCGTTACGAGGGGAGAAAATTAACGCTCGTATTACAAACTTGACAAGTGTTCTCGCAGTCGAAGAGCTACAATTATTTTTATATGTAATCTCATCCCAAAACCACTTCCCACGCGGAAAATTCAAAAGCGCTGACGCGTCGAGACGCGATTTTCGGTTATTCCGATTCCCGGATCCAGGCAGTAGTGCGTGCACATCAGCGCATTTTCGAGCTCGATTGAAATATACGCGCAAGAGCGTTCGTCATGCTCCTCTCTTTCCCTCATTCTCGCTTCGCACGCGCGCGCGCGAACTTTAACGTGAATTTATCGGCGCTCCAAACTAAAAATATTCCATCGACCCTGCCTGCGGATGAATGGACCGTGCGTGTGTGTGTTATTCGCCCGGGCCAATAAAGTATAGACCTCTTCTCTCTTGCGAATACGTCGAGCGTATAGTTGTTTCGCTGCTGTTGCTGGACGAGTCTCTCTTTCGCTTATATATGTATACCTGCCTCACCGGCTACTTGCGCCAGCAAGAGGTTTCGAGATAACGAAATCTCTCCGGTAAGGTCGCGGGCGCAGCACTTGCTCGATACCTTGAACAGAAAAAAAGAAACTTTGAAGGAGCGGAAAATTTTTACGAGACTCGTTTCGTTTCGAAACGACATTATAAATCCGAATAAATATTGTACAAACGTGATAAATCGTGCGCGAAATATCGTAGCGTGGAAAAAAGGCACACAGGCGAAAATCTAGATTCTTACCGGACCACGCGACTGTATTAGCTGTATAGTGGCTCGAGATTTATTCGCGAGCGTGGTTTGACGAGCTCGGACACACTCGCGTGCGGTACACACACGCGAGACACGTCGTGCTTTATCGCGTTCCACATATCTCGCGCGAAACGCAACTCTTTATCTGCGGGAAAATCAGAGAAAGACTAGCTCTTATATGTGTATGTGCAGTGTATGCGTGCGTGGACCAGTGAAGCACATCGGCGCGGGAACCGCTGTTTCTCCGTAATGAGTGAATTCAAGGAATTACGCGCGGAGTTATTGAAAATTAGCGCTCTATCGGGAACATCTATCTCTTTAAAGATGTGTATTAGATCGAGGGAAAGACTGTGGTTACGTTGGAATGGCTCGGCGTAATTGAAACCAACGCACTCGCTTTGTGTTTTGTCAGAGGTGTTGTTACGGAAGAAATTGATAATTCTGCGTGTCTAACCGGAGCCTGAATTTTACTACTTGATCGCTGCAAACAATGCAGCATCGCGTATAATTTTTTTGTTGTCGTTCTTAGTATATAATCTCCTATAATCCAAGAGCCATCGATTCCAGTCCCTTTTACCGCCATACAATCCGCGTTACAAAATGTTTTCTCAGCTCCAAAATCGCGCAAAGGCATTGTGTGCGCTTCCTCATATAACCCCACCCATCAATTTCCCGGATCTGAGCGGTCGCGCGTGAGATATGAATTTCATAGGCGCGAAAAGGGCTCGAGCCCAAGAATAGAGTCAAGTGCGTGTAAAATCGGCCGGCATAACGCACGAGCTCGCGCGCGCGCGCGCGCGTCTATAATAATGGAGCGAAGAGGGTTCACGCCGTCGACGTTCCCCGATTAGGGTTCAAGTGGCTCGTTGTCTCGTTCCACTCTCTCTTTCCCTTCGCGCCGCGGCCGTGTAGCGGCTTTGACACACATACAGAGAGGCGCACATACGATCACCCCTCCGGAACCCAAATTCCGGCAGCAGTAGTCAGCTGTTCGCTCCCGCAGAATCTAGAGGCCGCTTTCAGGCTCTTGTAGATATATATAATCATCGGTCGGCTCGACAGAGAGAGAGGGCACCGCCTCTCTCTTTATCTTGCTCTCTTGGCTTTTGCCTTCTCAGCTGTTCGCTCGTTCTCGGAGTGTGTAAGAGATGTTTCGAGGTTTGTTGTAGTTTGGAAGTTTTTTCCGAAGAGTTGATGATGTTGGCATCATTAGAGACGAGGGTTTAATCGAAAGTATCGTAAATAATTATTACAAAGTTTGCATGAATCCCTCGTAAATTTTCCCAATCTAATCCCTTCAAGAAAAAAAAAATCCGTAATCAATTTTCGAATCTAAAAAGCGCCTCATTCATTACCCCCGTATTTACGGCTCTCTCCATCAATATCGAATAAATCTCGTGACAAAGCTTAAAAATCGCCGAGGAAACTCCCCTCGCGGAATCGCGCTCCTGTCAATTTATATCCATTAGCATCAATATTTATGCGCGCATCCTCGCCAAAAAAAGAATAAAAAGTAACGATTTTCGCCTCGCTGGTGCGTATCGTGATAAGAATTAATTACGCGCGCTTATCACGCGCGCTCCCGCGGCGAGTAGCCCCAACTTCGACTTGAAAATCAAAAGGCAAAAGCGATCGCTCGCATAAATCTCGCGGTTAATTCGGTTAGTGTCGACGATCGCGCGCTACTGCACATGTACATACGTATATCCGGAAAAACGAGTGTAACTCCCGCGAAAAATTATGCTCCGGACGCGTTAATATAGACGGAAAGCTTGAATTATCGATCTATCGAACGAAAGCACGCTATACAACACCTATGCGGAGAACCTGTTCGCTTGTATTTACCTGCGGAGTTGGAGTCATTGACTCAAATCGCGCACTGCTTCTTCTCGCTATCATCGCGAGTCGGTAGCTTAATAACTCGCCACCAGCGCTCAAAGCGAGGATAATCTAATCGAGTTGAAGATCGATCTCCATTTCTGCACAGCGAGTGCACTCATCGATATCGCCTGATTGTTAATCTCTCAGGGAGCTTTGAGCTTCCGACTTTCGAGGATTGAACTGTTGCACCGAGCATTGCGGGGGTGTACGTGTACTTGCATCGCGGGCTGATAAGACGAATGTGCATTACGCGTGCGCGGCTGGTTGCATAATGGCACTGCGAGAAACTCCGATCGATAGCGTTTCTTACGGCCGTGTATTGCCCGCGATGGGCATTTAAATCCTTCCCTGCATTGTATTGTGTATAGGAGAACATTTTCGTTGTTGTGGGTAAAAAAATTATCGCGAGTTTACGAGCTAATCTGTCAAATAATTAAATCTGTGAACGTATCCGTATAGAGCGAAAATTTATTAGAGAGATTAGAAACTGCTGCTTTATCTAGTGCCTATAAATCACGATAGGAAACATCAAAAGAAACGCGAGTGTCGCCACATTAATCGGAGAAGCAAGAGCTTCTTCTACGCTTCGATGATAAAATTATTTTTGTTCTGTACGCGACGGCTTGTTTATGCAATCATGCAAATGCGCTTCAATAATCATGTGTCGTTGCCCCGCGTTTCACGTCTCAATCCGCAGAAGTGTACACGCGATATATATTATTTACAACCGCAAACGAGATCAATAAAATCCCCCACGACTCTATTCCAAAAGAATAATCACCACATTAAAAGCTCCTTAATGCAAACCCGTACAAGTATACACAAATACACACAGAGAGCGCCAGGCGAGAAAGAGACAGACGCGTATTCTCGAATGACCGGGTGTATCCCCTCCGCTCCCTTTATCGTCCGGCGAAATCTCGTAAATTTGAATGGCTCGCGTGGAGGCTCGTTTTTTTTTACCTGCGGACGCGCTCGCAATGCATCTTTTATCTTCCCTCTCGCTCTCGTTTCCTTTCTTCGCTCTCGGAGAGAGAGGGAGAGAGAGAGAGAGAGAGAGAAAATTTTAGAGGAGGCGACCACGGAGAAAATTCGCTTTACTCGTGCGACACAAAGCTGCGAGTAGATCACTTTCTCTCTTTCTCCGCAGATGCTCCGACTAGATATTTACGATTTCTCATTGAGCCAAGGGGCGCCGCGCGGTAGACGTCGTCGGGCTGTAGGGTAATTAGAGGGCGGGAGAGAGTGAGCATATACCAGCGACACCCTGCACAGTCGTTCCCCTCTTGGCGGTGCGTGTACCTTCGAAAAAAGAGCAAAGCGTTAGTCTGTGTGTGTATGCTTTTTAGGATGCGTTTTAGAAAAGAGAAAGAGAGAGAGAGAGAGAGAGAGAGAGAGAGCGTGGCCGAGTTTCACCTTTTTAAAAGCACATTAACGTCCTGTACCCGGCATTGTCAAGCTAAATGCCATGGACTCGTTTTGGTTTGAGCTTCCCGCGGTATCTTTGATTAACTGGACTGATTTATTGCGGTGAGTGTGATTCCCGTTGAAACCTTTTTAAAAAGATATCTATTTAATGAGCTTATAACTTTGGAAAATCGCGTGCAGTATATAGATTGTAAAACGTTCGCGCATTAGAATTCCAATGCTCAAATTATACATCGTTGAAAAATCAAACGCGAAAAATTATGCACATTCATTTACTCGATTTGTATAATACGGCAAAAATGCATAATTCATCGTACAGAGCACTCGCATTACGTCTTTTAATAACGCCAACAGAGATCTCGAATCACAATCAATAATTCATCAGCGCCCCACGGCAATCATAAGGAAAAAGAAAAGAAAAAAAGAAACCAAAGCACGCGGTCGAATCAGTTCCCGAATCCCGCGTAAAAAGCCGCACCACGTGGTTAGCGCGCACGAGGTTTTCAAGTCCCGCCACACGAAGAGTTGAGCACACGAGAAGCAGAGAGAGAGAGAAAGAGAGAGAGAGAGAGAGAGGTGTTACGTACCTCGGGGAGTAACTTCGTTCAATATAAACCAGCTACGAAACGGCACTGTAACCGTAACGTTGACGTTTACGACGACGAAATCGCAGCTTGGCTCGTTTCGCGCTCGTTCTCCTCTCCTGCGCTTGGGTCGTTTCTGCTCTCGGGGCCCCCGCCTCCTCCGCGCCATCCCCCTCACGGCACCGGCTCGAGACTGCTGCTACTACTGCCGTGTGCGCGCACATTCCGTCGATAATGCAGAGACCACTCTCGGCTCGGCTATTTCCCTCCTCCTTCGCTGCTGCTGCTGCTGCGGCTGCCACTTCTTCTTCCTTTTTCTTTCTCGCCTCGCTGCGTGTAGCTTCGTTTTTTTCGCTTCCTACGCCACTGCCGCTGCTGCTGCTGCTGCTTCTGAGTTTCGAGTGGCCGTGTGCGGCGATCATCTGCAATCGTGAATGCGAGTTACTTCGTTTGATCATTTAACCAGGCGTAATTTATGGGTTTTCATGTTTTGATGTGGGAATATCTACTTATCGCTATCGGGGAATATTTTTATATTTTTAATGCGCCGGCGTTTAGATTGTACAGTTCGTAAAAAGCTGAACGAGTGTACTTTTGCAACGCCCGATGATAATTTTTCCCGTTAATATTGTGTACGCTGCTCGTCGACTTTTAAAAGTAATTGCCTTCTGAACAGATAGCGGGTTATAAAAGCTTATCTAAATCACCTGACAGGACATTCTGCAGTTTTAACTTACATAAACGAATGCAAGCGCCGCCGCTCCAGTTTCAAAGGTTTTGCTGCGATAAGTGTACACGCAGTTTTGTACATTTTATGACTGTAAATAGTGCGTAAAGTACTATTTTTTCTCAAATAAAAATTATCTAATTCCGAGTACAGAAGAGTAATGACATACGGGAGCCGAATTTCATCAAGGAAGCAAAGTTCAGCACACATAAAAATAATATATTTGACTGCACGTACGGCCAGCTAGTTTATTATGGAATCTTGGGTGTAATTATTAACGGCAGCCGGCCAGTCCTCGAGGAATCAACTACTCCACGCCATGCGATGAAAGTAACGCTCTCAGGCGCCTGCTCACTAGCGCCCTCCTCTCGGCCCTCGCTTCCCCCGCCATCTTCTCTCTCCTCCTATACCTATATAGGTATGTATATATGCCCAGTATATACGAGGCAGATGAGCAGCCGCACAGCAGCAGCGCGCACGCTTCAATCAAAGTAATTGAAAACGACGGAGTAGAGTCGAGAGCTTAGAAAACGAGCCATTTTCGGAATCGAAAACTTTGCATGTGCCGCTGCAGTTTCGACGAATACCGCATCCCTTACCCAACGCTCCACTTACGCCGCTCGGCAGGGATGGTGTATTAGATGGCCTCGAGATACCTCGCAATCGACTAATTGCCACCGAACATCCGATCGCGCGCGCGTCCCTATACAGTATCTCATGCTTCTGTATTGCTTGTAGTTTTTCCAATGTTATGACGAACACGTGCGCGAGAGCAATCGCTATGGTATTGGAGAGGGGGGACTCGAGGCTCGCCGTGTATATTCGTGTTCCTTTTTTTTTTTTTTTTTTACGGAGGAGTTGTGCGTGCACACGTGCGGGTGGAGGAGCGAAATTTATTTTCTGTTGCGGTCTGCGTGATGATGTGTTGAAAATGGCGCTTCTGATATTGCCTTGCGGGAGGAAAATTGATTTTTAGGGAATACTACGTTTGTAACTTTTTTAGTTCATATATCGAAAGATTGTAGTACATGAAAACTCAAACGTGACATCCATCATCTCTCGCATAACTGACGACGTCGACTCATCCTCTCTCCTATGCATCTGCGGATCCACGGCGAGGAATATAGGCGGGCACGCCCGCGATTCGGTGATCGAGTGCAGCCACACATACGTTCTCTCTCTCTCTTTCCGGCCGGCGATTCCTACAAGGCTGCCGGATATACCGTATAGACTTGCGCGCGCTTGACTTACGCGCCGCGGTTATATACGCCCTTTCGGCTTCTCCTGCTGCTACTGCCCGTCCGAAAAACATCCGGCAGTCGCGCCGAAAAATATATAATCTTATGTAGCCCTCGAGGCGCGAGAGCTCCCGCAGACATACACACACACAGGCCCTCTCGCATTCATGGGAGCACTTTAACGCGGCGTCGAATCGCTCATTATCTCTCGCTTGCCGATGCAGCATGTGTGTGTGTGTGTGTGTGTGTGTGTGTGTGTGTGTGTGTGTTGCATATTTTTCTGCGATGCTGCCGGCGAACTTGTCTGATGTTGCGTATAGTCCGATGCGTATCTTTTGTTCGAGTTTTCGGCTGTGGCGAGTGGCTCGTTGATGCGGATAATGAGTGCGTGTAATTTATTGGGTATGAAAATTGTTTATTAATTCCGTGAGAGAGAGAGAGTCTAATGTGATGTCCTTGATTTTTATACGATTTTTTTTTCTTCTCTGTGTTTTCGTCGCCGCTGGGAGGGAATTGATGAGACCGAAATCGCTGCGGGTATAATGCGTCTTTAATATTCACCGAGGAATGCCGCGAACGCGGTGTTCTTCTGCTGTATACTCTTGCTGTATACTTAGAGGCTCTCTCGCGCGTAATTGCGATTGCATTACGACGCATCGACGTTTTACAAGGCGAGTGAAAAATTTTTATTTCAATTTTCTGCGCGCAGCTGCGTGCGAAGGAAAAGAGAAAAAAAAATTGAAATCAGGTACAGTCGAGGACGAAAAGGACGAAAGCATGAGTAAGGGTATGAAAGAAAATCGAAATCTTGACGTAAGGGAAAAATGCTTCTCGCAGTACATAGACCTCATTAAAATAGCATGCAGTTTGATCGGCATTTAATTGTTTCCGCAGAGCGTGCTACAATTAAAATAAAATATATAGCCCATTCATATATATTTAATCCATTAATTAAGCTGGAAAGTGCGTGCTACAACTCGAAATTCCTAAACAAGAAAAACCGCACAGTATAGTTTTCCTTCAAAGCAGGAAAATTTCAGCGGTCGCGATAAATCTTCCAGCGAAATATTCGTTCTACCACGTACACTTTCAACAAATCGCGTGATTCGCGTGCCCAACAAGCAAACAAACCTAATTAAACGAATAGAATCGCGCGCCCAGCGGCAACGGCGTAACACGCGAAGCGCCGCGGAAATTTGCATACAGCAATAAGCGTTCGCTCGGAAAAAGAGAAACGGAGTACAGAGTGAGGGCCGGCTCGGAAAAGAGGAGCAACAAAAGGCAAAAAGAGAGAGAAGGAAGCGAGCGAGCCCGTTGAAGCACAGCGCTCTCGTGAGCGCGAGCGCGAATAAAAACCCATGCATAATCTTTTCCCCGTTTCAGCGAGTTTCTCGCTTGTGTTTTATGACGGACGCGCACGAGCCAGAAAACAAACAGAAGCAAAACGCGCAGCGCCAACAGCGAAACAAAAGTCGCGCGGAAGAGCCAGCAGCGGAAAAAAAAAAAGAAAAATCGAAAAACAAACGGACTGTGAAAACGCGCCGCCCACTCGCATATAGCTTTCTTCTGCGTCGCGCACTATTGCAAATTATACCTACGCCTTTTTCGTTTGATGAACGAGTCATTCGCATGTGTGTATACTGCGAGCTTCCAGCTTTCTCTCCCTCCACTGTTATCTGCGGCTATTTTGCAAATTTTACGCAGCTGACGCAACGAGTTATCGCTCGCGCGATTAATTTCCTAGCTGCCGTCTCTACGCGTTGCTCTATCAATTAAGCGGACGTTTCTCTTTCTCGCGTACCTGACCGATAAAAGAAGCCTGGTGTGCGCACTGTTGATCGAAGCGAAGAGAGGAGGACGCGGCTGTGCGTTGCGTGAGCGGAGAGCTTTATTGAAAGATAGTGTAGTTTTTATCTCGAACATCATGTGAACACGAGGCATTTCCGGATTTTACGAGCTCGCACCGAGTCGTAATTTTTATTTGCGTTGGCGATTCGATCTAGAAACGATTTCTTCTTCAATCAGGTGCTTCGATGTCGATTTTGCTCAGAAGCAAGGCTCTATACACGACATGAAAAAAATTTAGAAAACACGAGCTTCACATAAGTACCCACCTAAGCCAGCTTATGTTTATCCGTAATAAGAGGTCGCACACATGCATATACAAGATCCTTGAGCTCGAGCATTGACATCGTGGGACTTAGCTCGAGGATGAGCAGCAGCAGCATAGTAGCGCAAGTATAATCGCATTCAGTGGCGCCTATGGTCGCGTCGATACCCATTTATTTGAATTAATATAACAGTAGCCATATCGTGCGCGCACGAACTGCACGTCGCGAGTAAATGCCACCATGCGCGTTGTGCCTACTTTTCCTCGATAATACACTACTTGCTCTCTTTGCGCGTAATTCCCACGGCGCCTTTACTCTGGAGTACACGACGTGTATAGGTATATTTATACGTATGCAAAAAAGGGACAGCTACTTCGTCGCCGCGCGTTTTCAATTAATGAACGCGCGCGCGCGCGCGCGCGAAGATATTATTGCAAATAGATTTCGAAGCTCGTAACTCACGCCACGCGGACTTTTTGCGTCTGCCGTCAGGCACGAACCTGCTCTTTCTCTCGTTCGTTATGTTCTGCGGCGAGTCGAGAAGAGAGAGAGAGAGAGAGAGAGAGAGAGAGAGAGAACTCGATGGGCGGCCATTACAGCCAGCACCTGCCTGCCTCCTTGGCGACCTGGCTCTAGTAGCCTCGTCCTTCTCTCTTATTGCCCTGACCGCTGCTGCTTTCTTCTCTCCCGACCGTTGCACACATACACGTACCTATATGTATAAACTCGGGCTCATCTTCGCACTCCATTTTTTCTGCCTCGCTCTCGTTGCCTCTGTTTTTCTTGTTCGTTTTCGCCTCTTCCCCAGCTCTTTTACAGTTGTAATGGGTCTGCCTCGCGTATATTTAGCTATAATGAAACACTTCTAATTCGCTGCACTTCTTTTTCTCCCGCTCACTCTTCCAAGCCATTATAAAATCGAACGACTACGCAAACGACTATCGATTACACTTGGCCAAAGTAAAAAAAATTTCAATTTCGCCAGCTCCGACGAAGATGAAAAAGTCGTCTTTGCGGTACGCTCGATGGGGTATAAATTTCCGCAATTAATCGCAACTGCGTTACACTGTCGACGACGTAGCTGCAGTCAACGCCGCGTATAGCGTTGAATTACCGCCTGCACCACCGCCGCCGCTAATGATACAGGATGGACGACGGGTTGTACGGAGCTGCGGCAGCCTAATATCGCCACGAAGCCGCAATAAATACGTCGGCGCATCATTGCGAGCGTTCCGTCATAACTTTTGCCGTGCGTAAGTTAACGCCACCGGAGTTACACACTGTGCGCCTATATGTATTGCATAGCATTGCACTCGCGATCTCGACGCCGTCGGCTTAATCGCGATACAATGCTCGACGTGCAGCGCGCGACTCGCATATTGATAGAGCGTTGCGCGCGAGATGAACGCGGAGAGCGGAGTTTGATAGATGTGCGACACTTTCGGGAGGACCGAAAAATTTTTTCGAACGCGAGGGAGGATTGATTGATTTCTTTTTTAATTTAGTTTTTTGTCGGCTCTGTTCATGCGAGTGAAGCGCACGTTCGAGGGAGAGATGGATGCGGCGCTCTTTTGTTTCTACTGTAGAGTTTCGGAATTGCTTCGTAGGTATACTTTTACGCCAATGTACGGAGGAATTTGAATATTTTTTTCTCGGCAATATATCACTCCAAGACATAGCGGTATTTCATAAAACGCGCCTTCTCGTCGGCACGTTTTGAAACCGAAAATTTTGAAATATGACGTATATTCCGCTTGTGAAAAAAGGTATAACAAGCATATGTATAGTCGAATTGCTGGCAATTGCGGGTTTACGGTCGAATCGTTATACAGCCGCATCGGTCTCGAAAATTTCTCAATTCTATGTGATCGGCCAATTGAGCCTCGGCGGTATACCTGCCAGTCCGAGGGACGCCTCCATTTCCATTTGCTTGTAATATCGATTCCAAGGTGAAACCGTCACAAAAAAAGGTAGGGACGCCCGAAGCTGCAGGTGAAAAACCGTCTTCTTGAAAATTCAAATTCTCCACCTTGTATACACCTGCGAGAGTCGTTGCACCTAAACTCTCCACTTCCTTATGTCCGTCAATGCCCCGTTTCATTATCGCGCTCCATCCTCCATGCGCACGCTGTTTGCGCAACGAATGCAGCCACGCACGAGCACAGCATCGTATCACATCGTATCTCATCCTTTCTCGCCCCCGAGCCAATCGCCCTGAAGCCCGTGCGCATTGTATCGCGGCAAATAATACACGCACGGAGATCTCTTGCGCGCGAGTATATAGCCGTAAGGTTACATAAAGCAATCGTATTATGTCGGCACAGCGCGCGATCGATCCTGATGCAGTTCCGCCGCGTGTGTAAGTGATTCGCGAACGGTGGATCCTCTCGCGTCTACCCCCTCATTTGCTCACTGGACGTGATCCTTTTGCTGGTTGCCATTCGCGGAGAGCGAGAGCTGCGAGAGCTGGGGGGAGAGAGAAAAGGAGAATCAAGGAAGGAAATAAGTTTCGGCCAGTGCGAGAATGAACTCTCTGCCGAAAGTTTATTTCATTTTGCGAAGGAGCCGAGCCATTACTTTTCCATTACGGATTTACCGTTCCGCATTGTTTTCTCTTTTATTTTGACCCTGTGTAATTGGATGTGTGCTTAATTGCGGTATTTTTTTCTGTTGCAGGTAAGCTGGACGAGAGCCATTCATCTCCTAATTCCACCGGGTTATGTAAGTTACAACGAGTAATTATCCGAAGCAAACGACAAAACGAGCCCTCGGTATCGCGTTACACAGGCAATAATGCCTCGTGTCTGAAAATAATCCCCGATAATGACACAATATCCAAAAGAAAAAGACCAGTACGTATCCAGCACACGAGCGTGTGTCTGCGGGCGGCGGGCGAATTTGCATAAATCGTGGCGCACGGAAATCCATCATTCTCGCTCGTTCCCCCCTCTCTCTCCGAGATGGGACTCTCTCTCGCTTGCATATGAACGTTCATTAGCGTATACTCGCGCGAGCACGAGCTTCGCAGTGTCTCTTTTTCCTGCTCTCTCTCGCAAAGGAACAGGTTTCCCCTAGGAATGCACGCCGGCCGTCGTTTGTTCGATTTACGACCGGTTAAAAGTGGTCTTGCATCTAACCGCACATTATATATTATACCGGAGCAGTCGCGCGAGCGCGCGAGAATTGTGAAGTATCACATGTCCGAAGTCGCGCCACAGCCGCGAAATATCTGCAGGTGGAAAATCCGCGAGTGTAGCTTCCCATACTAGCTGTGTAGAGAGTTACCCAATGATCATTTCAAAACCGCTTCATAACCACACGGCCGCTAAGTAGGATATGGCAATTTCGTGAAGCAAATTGCTTATTCGAGATCCTTCCTATATATGTGTGTCACTGTGTATATAAGTTGAGAGCTGGCGCGCGAAATTATGTGCTTTAATTATTTCGGCTATACAATGTTTGCCTTTGCTTCGCTGAGAAAACGTGTATTATACATATGTGTACTTACGTCATTCGTTACCTCGAACGCCGGCGGGTTATTTTGGAGCCACGCGATTATGATTTATACCGGGAGGACACGTAGTTTTGGAGTCTAAATTCTGCGCGATTTCTCCGGAATCGAAATTTGGAAGAGTCGTTGCGAGATTGGCCAAAACATTCACTAAACTCGAACCGCTCTGGAACGACACTTGAGTGGAAATAACACGAAGTCTCGAGCATCAGGTAAAGGAACCTTCGGAGGAGAGAAGAGGCGTCGAAAAGAAGTTGCCGCCGCATCGCCGGTGCAATAAAACTAGCGAATCTCCTCTCGGGGCACGTCCGAAAGCGAGTCCGCTACGTGCTCCCTTCTCTCACTCTCTCTCTCTCTCCTACTATACACCCATACCGATATACGCTCGCAGGGAACCTCTTGACTGTACAAAGAGGCAGCTCGGACCGTTAGCTTCTTTTTTTTTGCGGAAAAAGTCATAAAACGCCGGAGAGGCCTAAGGCCATGGAGAGGACGACAATGGGACATAACTGTTAAGTTTCGGGCCCATCGGCCGAAGGTTTTATTTGCCCGTGGGGCCCCCAACGGCGGTGTCTCTTGACTATTTTTTGCGTCGCTGTCAGTTCCTCGTCCAGTTCTTCCGCGTCCGTCGCAACGAGTCGACTGTCTTCGCTCAACTGCTGTTTAGCTCCGTTTCTGTGTGTGTGTGTTTTCTGCTTGTGAATCACTCGGATAAGATCGATTGGGTTCTCTTATCGGGCCTCATAGCAAGTGTGCTTTCGGTGGGGTACTCTGGTGTTTTTTGATGAATCATCGTGTCGCGCTGTGGAGGGAATGTTTTTTCGCTCTGATTCATAACACAACTTCTTGTGTACATACTTGTGAAGGCTGAGTTCGATTGAAATTAAACGAAGCAAAAACATAACAAGTGTTTCCAATTATTCCAAAGCTCACCTACTTCTAAACCCGCACCTCGTTCGTGCATCGCAGCGAAACCCAGATTAAAAACTCGGCCATAACTTATCCGCACTTCCGATATAGCAAGAGAAATCCAATAGTCCTCTCTCTCTCTCTCTCTCTCTCTCTCTCTCTCTCTCTCTCTCTCTCTCCCCCCCCCCCTTCCCCTCCACAGACAGAGAGAGAGAGAGAGAGCTATGGAGAGGCTATTGGATTTTCTCTCTATTATCGGAAGTCATTCTTCT
>CM053172.1:45922741-46111839 GCA_012977825.3 Pteromalus puparum
AGAGAGAGAGAGAGAGAGAGAGAGAGAGAGAGAGAGAGAGAGAGAGAGAGAGAGAGAGAGCTGGAAAAGCGGATATACGACGAGGGGTTACCTCTTCCGAAATTCGCCCGGAGCCGATACAGACTTTATTAGGACGAAGAGGGAGAGAAAGAGTAGTCCGCCGCCGAGCGCGCGAACTTCAATCGGCTTTCTCGCGCGCGCGCGCCCGCCGACGACGATTTACGTCCGGAAGTTGTTATTGCTGGGCAGTAAATTTTTTACACCTCCCGCCGCGCGTGGATCAAACGTGAATAACTCGGTTAAAACTTGGGAAAACGTCTGACGCATCGACTGCAACTTTTTGTGTAAATCTAAACAGCTGTATTCATATTCAGCGCCGCAAAAACTTGTAATAAACGCGGCAGTTCGTGAGGGCAGCTAAAAACCGGCCGACTCGACGAAGAATTAATAATTTTTCCATTACACGTCGATCATCTCGGGTAAGGAATTACGTGAAGACGGACAATGGCTGGCGCATCGGCGGCTATTACGCTCTGGAGGTCGGACAAGAGTCGGCGTGGGTCTCGATAACAATAATTTTTGCGGTTAAACGTTTAAATTGCTACACGACCCGCGGCTTTCTCAGCTCCTTCTCTCCCGCTCGCTCATCCTCGATATACATATTATATGCGCGAGCTGTATACTCTCACGCGCGTGTATTCGTACACGGAATGAGGATTAAAAATTCGCGAATTATAGAGGCATTTTTTATTGTTTTTGTGTGTGTGGAATCTAAGGATCGTTATGATGACACCCATCGATCGGTAATTTTAACTCGGTGCAATTTACGTTTTTCCGCGAAGACACCGTTACGAACACTGTATATACTCATCCGTACTCAAAAACGTCAGCGTCCGCAGCGGTGAATGAAACTTCAAACAAACCACAACGAGTTGCGAAACCACAAGCTTCAAACCGTTTAAATTAAGATTCGAGCCGCCGCGCCTGTACTAAATTACCTCAGCATGCTTTCACCGTTTTTCGTAAACGCATATAACGTAGAATATCATACTTCGTAGTGTGAGAGAATCGACAGCGTGTCCTGCAGGTAGCATAACAACAACAACAACGGCATAGTGCTGAGGTCAGGTTCGTGCGAGCTCAGCGCCACGGATTACGTGTAATTTAATTCAGTCAGTCATCACTAATGATTACAGTACACCGAGCGCGCACGGAGCGAGCGGCGCTTTAACACTGCAGCAGTAGTGAGTAAAAAATAAAAGGCTTTAACAATTTTCGTCGTAAAATAATTCGTATATAATAAACTCACGATAACGACGACGATGTCGGCGGAAGAGTCTATTAAAATTAGGGTAATGGCGATGAAAATAATAATGGAACAACAGAGAGGTGCGCTTGTAATAAGTCACCGTGCGGCTGACGCGAAATTAAACACGCTCAAAGGTAGCAGCTGAAGAAGGCGTGAGATAAACTCGATATGATCAGGCGATGACGAGGAGCAGTGGGAGGAGCGGCAATTCTTCCGCGGTACAGTCTGCATGGCGTGTGTGTATGTGTATAATATTATATCGTGCGAGATCCTCGTTTGCCGCAGGTTTTCCGCTGTAATAACGTGAAATATAAGTCACTCATCGTTGCGTCATAACGTCTCTCCCCCTACCCCGGAGAGCGAGTGCGCGATCCCGCCCTTAGAAAATTCATCGGCTACATCGTTCGGCCATTTGGGCAACGCGCCATCTACCTGCGAGTGAGCGCGGGCGCGCGTCCCGCGATTTATGGTTCGGAACATTAGTGTCCTGGTTATTTCGTGAAAAAGGACCCCGACGGAGAGACTATACTCTTGCTGCCGAGGAACAATTCGACGTCGCTGATCCGGAGGGTCGTCCTTAACAGCGCGGCGGCCACTTCCTAGCTTTGTCCTCTTCCCTCTCTCGCTCTCTCTCTCTCTCTCTCTCACTGGCTTTTTGCGATGCTCTTTCGTAATCGCTCCGTCCTCGTTCCCGGGCTCTACACTCGCTCGTCTCTATTGAGCTGTTAACTGCGGAATTATTGCGGCACCACGGTCGTCCTTTTCCTTCCAGCTCGGACCCGGCGCCCTCTCTCTTTCTCCGGACAATCGTTTATTGCTCGCTTCGGGAAATATGAAGTACGATGTCTTTATGCTTCGGAATTAAAATAGACGCCAAAGTCACTCTCGAGTACATTTTCGAGAGGTGAATAAAAGAGCGAGCTTTTCCGAGCGCGTAAATCATAAAAGTAAGATTAGAGTGTCACGCGCGCTGCGCTAAAAATTCTTAAAATCAAAAGTATATTATACGCATACACGCGCATTCGTTTCCCCGAAAAGATCAGGGCGTCGACGCGCGCGATTCAAATGACGGTGATTTATGGCACGGCCACGGTGTATCTGATATTTCGCGTATCGCTGCAGAGAGAGAGCCTTGTCTCTCGCTACTTCTCTCTCCTCTTCGCATCGCGCGAGAGAAAAAAGGAAGGGGGTAAGCAAAATAAACCCGCGGCGGTATAATGCGCTGCCTCGCGAGACAGAGAGAGAGAGAGAGAGAGAGAGAGAGAGAGAGGAAGATTAACTAAATTGGCCCTCGGCCCCCGAGACAGGAACAACGGGGCTTTCGGTGAAGAAGCCGGTGATTCGGCGGGAGCATAGAGTTAGAGGGCTGCAGCAGCGGCTGCCTCCTTAATTCCTCGCACGAGAGAACCTAGTCGCGTCCTCGGGCGAGGAGAGCACCGTATATATATGCATGCGAAAAGAGTGGCCGTGTGTGCGTGTGTGTGTGTGTGTGTGTGTGTGTGTGTGTGTGAGCAGGGAGAAAAGGGGTATGCTATATAGAGCCGCAGGGGCAATGGAGGATATCAGACATCCTCTTGGTCGGGGGCCGTCTCATTACCTCCGCTTCCCGAAGGTACCACGCTGTGCTTGCAAGTCGTCGTATTATTCCTGTTTTTCGATACGACTGCCGGGTGCTATATGCACACGTGGGAGCGCTGCCGCTGCGTTGCCCTCTTGACCGCGTCGTGGATTCTCGCTTTTCACCTAGAAAAATTTACCAGAGTCATTAAACAAGCGAATTATTGAAATTTGTACTCCGCCTTGCTCGCCGCATCGATTTCTAATTCCTACACCCGAGCGAACATCCATTAGGCCTCTCGTGCAAGAAACAAAACTACAGAGTCCTCTCTCGTGTTATACAACACAAAATTCATAACGAAAATCGATAAAACAAGCCTGTATACATACCTTATATTATACCTCCCGACCTTTCTCTTTCCCGGAGCGCACAGCTCGGCCACATAGGCAAAGCAGCACACCCAGCGGTGGCCTTTGGTCTCCTGTGCTCTCCCCGCGTCTTTCTCTCTCGCTCTCTCTCTCCTCGAAAAATGATGCATGGCGTTACACGCACGCGTTCCACGGCGACTGCTCGCCGAGCTGCTTCTTCTGCTTCTTCTTCTCCTCTACCTCCGCCTCCATTAGCCGCTGCTGCTGCTGTTGGGCCCTTTCGCTGCGGCCCAAAAATAATCACGACGACCCCGCGCAACAATAAGAACGAGACTAGAGAGACTATTCCTCTGTTGGCCGGTGCTGCATTCCGCGAGTACGTGCGCCGTGATTTCGGCGGACCACCCCGGCGAAAGCGTTGACCGCTGACTCAGACGATTCTGGAATTTTTGCGGCTGCGGAGATTTAGGACCTGGGTGTCGACGAGCTTGCGCGAGTTACGGTGTGTTGACGCGTCGTCGGCTGAAAAGAGAGATGAAAAGTCGGAGTGAAATTGAAGGGCCGTATAAACGTGCATTTTCGAAACAAAGTATAGCGGGAAGAAACGCATAACCGAGAATTACGGCGATCGTTCGAAATATCCAACTTCGGAATTTCACACGCACACACCTCGGGCGCACGAAAATACAAGCTTGACCTTCGATCGGTCCCTCTTTCTCTCCAGCGATACGCCACACGCGCTCCAATAAAGCCCGAACTATGGATAGGCTTACCGCAGCTCGGCTCGCTCCAAGAAAAGCTTGGACCCTGCCCAAAACTCGATGCTTGGAGAGCTTCCAAAAAACGGCTAATTAATTGCTTATCCGTGGAAGGAAACAAGCCAAGCTCGTCATTTTCCGCGATACGGCCCAGCTCTCCTCTGGCTTCTTATAATCTCTCATTTGGGCTGCGCCTTTTTTTCCTCACCCGAGAGTAAATACGCCCGACTGCCAAGATAAACCTCGATGCCACGCTAAATGATCATACGTTTATTATCTCGCCTCCTGATTAGCTATATACGATATCAGCTAATAATGCACGTCGTCGTTTTTAGCGAAGAAATAAAGCAAGCCCGAAAGCGGATCAAAAAATAATTGACGCTCGAGTCCTGAAAAGGTCGTCCCTAACCTTCGGTCAACCGTCCATAAATCGCTCCGAAGCGCGCTCGCTCGCGCACGTGATAAATCCCGCTTGCGCGACCGCACAAGTCTCTCTCTCTCTCTCTCTTTCCCCATCCTCTCCAGGGCGTTTTGTTGCACTTGCAGCAGAGCGAGAGAGCGAGGGAGAGAGAGAGAGAGAACGTCCTCTCCCGCGATGCCCACTGACTTTCTCTCTTCCGTATTATTTATAACTCCGCGAGAGCGAGCGGCCCGCGCGACTCTACACGATCACGACAATGGGAGATCCACCGATATGCGCTCCAGCGCCGGCTATACATGCCATTTGAATGTATACCCTCGTGTGCGTGTGCAGTCGAGCTATATGCGCTATATATAGGTATATACACAGATACGCGTGTGCGGTGCGCGGCTTTTGGCCCCTGCACGCGCGACCGAGTAATTTTAGTCATTTGAATACGACGCCGGTGGTAGTAGCGCGTGCTACGCGACGGGATGAGCTGGTAATATAGCCGCCGACTCTCTCTCTCTGCGTAATTATATCAATGGAGCAGAAGTGCACGCGAAACGTCCGGCCTAAGTGAAAAACTGCGGTGTGGTTGCGGCCCTTTTTCTCCGGTGATACTTCTCTTGTATATAAAGGAAATATATCGCGACGCGGATTTGCATAGGTTAATATTCTGTTAATGCAGAGTTCATGGGAACTTGCTCCTGAAAATGATACACTTGTCTTATTTACATTGAGGCACGTCGAATTAATCGCGCCTCAACCAGCTCTCGCAGTGATACCCGTTCGATATACACTCGCGAGTAACAAAGATATCGCATAATAGAGCTACCGCATCTGCAAAATCGACACAGGCTGCAGGCGCGTTAATGTCGACGGCGGTGCTTGGATATAGCATAAATTTGCATCGGCGTATCACGCTCTCGCCTGTGTATAATCATCCGCTGCCTTTAAGCGCATTTAACGTCGAGAGAGACGCAGCCGCGTTATTCCATCGAGCGCGAATAAAATGATAGTGCGAATAGCCGTCACAATTAACGCTAATAACACAATGCGCGCCGTATACGTTAGCACAACATGAATCATAATGTCGTACACGGCATTATATTCGCAATAATAATGATAACAGTAAGAAAAGCGCTTTTATCTATTCACCACAATCGTAATAATATAAATGACGCGCTCGTTATTTTTTTCTTTATGTCTATATCAACTCGGCCGGGCAAACGGAAAGGACCACGGTGTGCGCTTGCGCAGACAGTATATGCGTGTGTGCATCCGTCGGCTGGCGCGTAGCCACGCGAGTTTTTCAATATCATATCGGTACATCGCGGTAGCAGCGCGCATATGCAGGCTGCAGAAGGAAGGCGAGCAGCGGCAGCAGCAGCAGCAGCAGCAGCATTCATGTGTAAGTCGAGCACGTGCGCATATGCGCGGACACGTGAAACGTAACGCAGGCTCGCCGCGCGGCGGCACACACACGCGAGAGCGTTGCTCCCGGTATAAATTATGGCGATTTCTTTCGGCCAGTCGGAGAGAAGGGAGAGGAGAGAGAGAGAGCGAGCGAGCGCTTGGTTTATGGGATTGCGCCCGTAACATTCACCGTGACATCAAAGGGCTCACACACGGGCAACAACGCGCGCGAGAGAGACTCGGCTCTCTCTCTCTCTCTCGGAGAACGTTTCGTCGGACCTTCCTTCCTTCCGTCCTCTTCCTTCCCACCCTCCGCACCTTCACCGCTGGGTAATGCAGCCGGCTTGTGCATATTTGAATGTGGGTAGGTCTGCCGCTCGTGTTTGCACGCTCGCGGGTTTGCTGAACGTCCAGTTTACGCCCACTACTATTTTTCTCTCTCTCTCTCTCATCTCGTTATCCCAACGCGCGTCAGCTCTTATAAGCGTAACTAATTTTTCTACCTTTTTCACAGCGATTCGGTGAAAATCCGCTTACGACTGTTCAAAGGCCATTAAGTTGAGACCGCGCGCACGCGACCGTGCGCATATGCGTAGCGCAATAAATAAGTGCCAAGACGATTCTTAGGCTGTTGCTGCTGCTGCTGCAGTGCAGAAATCAAGCGCGATAAATAAATCACTCCTCGCAGCGCCGCGCGGCCTAAAAATCGCCCCGCGAACTTGTGGCTTTGAACAGTTGGCTGCGGATCGTGCAAAGAAACAGTACAATGAGTGGCGAATTATTTATCGCGTTTGCGCGCGAGCGAAGCCGCTTGTAATTGCACCGGACCACAATACAATTCACATTCGTATTCGCACAGAGAGAGAGCGAGCCCTAATGGCGAGTTATTACGCGCAAAGGTCGCAATGCGGCTATCTCGAGAGGTCATGTATTAAGACTCTTTTTGCGTACGAAGCTGTTTCAAAACAGTAAAGGATCGACGTGGCTCCATAATTTGCCACACGTATATATTCGCGGAGTGTTATATGAGTGTTATACGGGGAGTATCGAGGGTGAGAGCTGAGAAGGGAGCCGTGTAAGCCTGGGGAAGGTCAGGGATCAAGCGTTGAACGAACAAACGATCGAGGCCTGCGGAAACCCCTCCCGTATATACTCTCACCGCTGTGTATACACGACGATGCGACGATATCGGCCCGAAAGCACCGAGAGCCGCTCTATTTTACGTTTATGAGCGCTAAATTTCGCGGGGGGCGTCGGACGAACCGCGTAAGCGCGATTTTCGGTCTTTCCGTAATCTGATAGCGCCCGGAAAAGAAGACGTGGTGATGGATGTTATATTGTGACGGAGTTTTTTTGCCAATAAAATAAAATTATTTCGAAGGCATATATTTCACTCGTATCGAAAGCAAGGAAAAACCTGAAAATTCGTTAGGAAGCCTGCACGACGGGAAAAAAATTGCGACAGGGATAAAAATGCCCGCAGTAAAGCACGTTTGAATTACGGGCGAGGAAGAAGAAACAAATGAGAAAAAGGAGCAAAGCAGGTGAAACGCTCGCGCGAGCACACCAGGGTGAGGGAATAATAAGGAAGGGTTGAAGAGTGGGAGAGAAAGGATAAAAATAATACACTAAACCTAGGCGGGAAAAAAATAGTAAAACGCAAAGTCGACTGCAGATAAAACAAAGAACGAGGAGAAAGAAAAAGGCAAATCAAGCGACGTAGGAAGATAGGCGAAAGAGAATGAGAAATGGCTGCAAGGAGAAAAAATTTCTTACTCTGCACCGGTGAATAATTGCAGCTGCTGCTACTGCTGTGTAAAAATTGTAATTAGTTTTTTTCCACTTCGTCCGCGCACGAATGAAACATATACGCATTAAAAAGATTCAAATTGAAATAAAACCTTCTTTTCCAAACACACCCCATTGTCGAACGTGACAACAGCTGAGCGAAAAAGAGACGCATACAGCGAAGAATTAGCGTTGGCGAACGTATACGCAGCAAGTTTGGTATGTGCGTGAGTGGATGGATGATCGACGTCACGCCACGCGGGCCCCTCGAAAAATTATGCATGCCGCGAGAAGGACGGCCAAAAGTGAGAGGGAGAGAGGGAAGCAGCGACCGAGAATAATATTGTGCGCGGACAGCCCAATTTCGTCGCGGATTAGACGAGGCAAGAAGCTTCGTTAGTATTAATTGCACGCGCGAAAGAGCGAGACAGGAAAAGAATTGGTCCCCCATGCAGTAGTGGTAAATTGATTATGACAGCGAGGGACGACAAGACAAAAGACGAGCTGGTGCCGGTAGCGGTGGAACGAGTACAACAATGTTGCAGCTTTGTTATTATCTTTCGAGTAGGTGTTTACGGACGGGTTTTACGCTCGCGGTGCCAGTCTTTTCTGTTTTGGCAGCTGCTGCAGGTGTTTCGAGTTTTACTGGTCCCGCGCAAACACATTTGCAACAATGTTGCTGAAAATAACATGAGTTATATTTACGAGAGAGGCGCATCGACTGCTAATTAAGAGTAACGATCGAAGCTGATTTATGTTTATATGCAAAGCCGTGCTGAGTACATTGTCTGGCGCTAGCTAGTAAACCAAGATTATACGTGACAGTCATTGTTGTAACTTCATTATGTCCCGCTAGTGACTTGCATGCATTTTTCGAATTGAAATTACGCTAGCCTTCTAACGATGCTTGAGAAACAGGTTATCATCAAACGCGATGTCTGTATCGCGCATACGTCAACGAGCATACAGTTCCGAAGACTAGACAAATGCGAACTTCGACGCCCGACGCAATAAAGTCATGTTCGATAATTGCGCTAATTAAGTCTACGCGCACGCGCACTTGACGCCGACATGCAACGCGCGACCCTGAGCCTTGGAAGTCATTAGATTAAACGACCGGAAGACATTCGGCGAATCCTACTGGTGTAATCTCTCCGATCGCTTGCCTTATGAAAGAGACGGCTATGAAGGGGCAAACTCGCGGTATTATATATAGACCATCGCAGGGGCGGGTTATGCATACAGCTACGGGGAACAAGTTTTGAAAGGAGTATATAAACAGCCATTTGGAAATGACCGAATGGCCTAATGCCGTCGAGGTGCCGGCACTGGGACAATGCCTGGGATGCTACCGACAAGATAACAGCCCTGAAACTCGATTACGCATTCAAAATGCAACATTAAGCGGCTGCTCGCATTATGCTCGCACCTTCGCGTCGAATTAACAGCCGTTACCGTTCATCGTCGCCATCGCCATCTCGTCTATTAATATAATTAGATTGTGTACATACATACGTTCGAGGAGAAGCCGTAAAAAACCAATTAAACACGAGAGCTACAAATGTTCGCGGTATTTTTTCTTGTCTATGGCTGTTCACCCATACACAGCTCACGAAGTCGATGGACGTGTGTATCCAGAGGTATTTCCCTGGGGGAGTCCCGACTACTGCTTATATACCATTGTTCCGACGCGCTCGCGAGCACCTCCGGAGCGAACGGATGTGTTATAAAGCCGCTTTGTATATAATGCCAGCGCGAGCGGCGAGCGCGAACAAGCGCGCAATCGTGTTTCGCCGAGTGTCCGGAACTTGGCTCTCTCTCTCCCTTGCTCTCTCTCTCTCTCTCTCTCTCCCTCTCTCTCTCTCTCTGTGTACGTATCGAAATTCCTCGCGGCCTACTTTCGCACATAGTACGTGCAGCCCCGCGCGCAAATGTACCTACACGCGCTGCTGACCTTTAAAGGACATCCAACATTGTCGACACCTGGCCAAATGGCAGCGGCGACCTTCGTGCCAAAGAATCAGAGATTGTATACGGTTTGTTTATTGCTATTGTGCCATCCGCTATCATCCAATACATAATTAGTCTGTCATTCGTCGGGCAGAGCAAACGTTTACGTGAAAAAAATTACAACACGAGCGCGCGAGAAAAGCAGCGGCTCCAAAAATAAATTCGAAATTCCGTAACTGACGTAACAGCGAACCGAGTCGAGCCCGCTCACGCACAGCGGGTGAAAAAAAGCGAAATAACTCATCGGCTCGGCAAAGAGGTCAGTAGTCTGAATTCCTCTAGGCAGCATCGTCGGGGGGCCACTAAATTCGCGCATGATCGAAGCCCGGCCGAAAGAGCGCCGTATATTACACAGCTCTGTGTGTGTGTGTGTGTGTGTGTGTGTCAGTCTCGGGGCGTGTTAATCGGGCAGCGCAGTGTTGAGTCGGGGAGCGACGAGCCTGACCCAACCAAACCCCGCGAGCTATATGTATACCTTTACATATACGGGACGAAGAACCGCCAATATCCGAGAGCACGTGGTGGGCTCAAGTGTAAAGCGGCCTCGGGTGTGGCCTGCGCGCGAGCTGAGCCGACGCCACCTGCCGGCCGAAGCTTGAACTCGCAAGACAGTGATTGACGTCGGTAAGGCAGCGCCGTGCGAGGGCGCGACCTGCACGTGCGCGCGCGCCAAGGGAAGAGAATGTTGTATACATAGATATGTATAGCTGAAAAGTTGGGGAGAGAGAGAGAGAGATGGAGGAGGCGACTATACTACGCTTTATTATCGCGAGCTCGCTTATAAAGCGCGCGCCGAATCGCTTCATTTTCGTTTTTATGCCCGTCGTCGTCATTTGCCACGCCGCGCGTAATTTTACGAGCGAACGTGAATTATACGCGGGGACGCAATAATATAACGCTCCGCGATAATCGTCCCGGGGATATAATTTTGGCGCCCCGGACGAGGAGTTTTCGTAGTAGTAAAGCACGCGCAGGCTATTGTATATTACACGCTCGCGGTTATCGCGCTTTTCAATTAAGCGCCGCGCTGATTGTCTTAATAAAACGAGATTTATCGGGCAAGGCCGACCGGTGCGCTGAAAGCAATCTTAGAATTTAAACGAATGACGACTCGCGGCTTTGTCTGGAAAAGGAGACGTATGTGTTAGCAACAATATATATTAGAAATAAAACAACGTTTGGAAAATTATATAAGACGCATCAGCTGATTGTAGAAGAAGCCTCAGGCTTGCATGCACTATAGCAAATCTCGAGGACCGGTATACGGAGCGATGCGAGCGCGTAGAGGGAGAAAACGAGACTAAGGGGGATGCATTCGTGGGTCCCATCAGCGCCGCGCGGAGTGAAAGTAGTGCCACAGATCGAGGGGCAGGCTCTAGCACAGCGAGAGGACCACCCCAGTGGCCATGTTGAAAGCATTACGGCTCTCGTACACACGCTTTCTCTCGCCAGGCAGCCCGTTTCTTTCTCTTCCAAGCACAAAGAGGCCCCCCTTTCCAGATGCAAGATCGCAGTATCAATGAAAAAAATTGGGACCNGACGCCACCTGCCGGCCGAAGCTTGAACTCGCAAGACAGTGATTGACGTCGGTAAGGCAGCGCCGTGCGAGGGCGCGACCTGCACGTGCGCGCGCGCCAAGGGAAGAGAATGTTGTATACATAGATATGTATAGCTGAAAAGTTGGGGAGAGAGAGAGAGAGATGGAGGAGGCGACTATACTACGCTTTATTATCGCGAGCTCGCTTATAAAGCGCGCGCCGAATCGCTTCATTTTCGTTTTTATGCCCGTCGTCGTCATTTGCCACGCCGCGCGTAATTTTACGAGCGAACGTGAATTATACGCGGGGACGCAATAATATAACGCTCCGCGATAATCGTCCCGGGGATATAATTTTGGCGCCCCGGACGAGGAGTTTTCGTAGTAGTAAAGCACGCGCAGGCTATTGTATATTACACGCTCGCGGTTATCGCGCTTTTCAATTAAGCGCCGCGCTGATTGTCTTAATAAAACGAGATTTATCGGGCAAGGCCGACCGGTGCGCTGAAAGCAATCTTAGAATTTAAACGAATGACGACTCGCGGCTTTGTCTGGAAAAGGAGACGTATGTGTTAGCAACAATATATATTAGAAATAAAACAACGTTTGGAAAATTATATAAGACGCATCAGCTGATTGTAGAAGAAGCCTCAGGCTTGCATGCACTATAGCAAATCTCGAGGACCGGTATACGGAGCGATGCGAGCGCGTAGAGGGAGAAAACGAGACTAAGGGGGATGCATTCGTGGGTCCCATCAGCGCCGCGCGGAGTGAAAGTAGTGCCACAGATCGAGGGGCAGGCTCTAGCACAGCGAGAGGACCACCCCAGTGGCCATGTTGAAAGCATTACGGCTCTCGTACACACGCTTTCTCTCGCCAGGCAGCCCGTTTCTTTCTCTTCCAAGCACAAAGAGGCCCCCCTTTCCAGATGCAAGATCGCAGTATCAATGAAAAAAATTGGGACCGTTACAGGGTTCCTACGCCGACTAGACGATAGTCTTGAGCTGACTGCGCGACGAAATGTCACGAAAACTCGCGTCTCGCGTTCTTTTCTGCCGCGTATTTTTGAGTTTGATGATTATTTTTGAAGTTTGGTGGAATTTTTGTGAGAATTGTATTGTGCGCTTGGTGAGGATTTCTTCGGAAATTAAAATGACGCTTATCGAGCAAATGGTAATAAACAATCAATAGTAAAATTCTCTTTGTAATGTTGCAAATACAATTTCATTTAAATACTAACATTCTAAAAAGACAATCAGCAGAGTTCATCAAAGTAAGTTTGCTCCCGTAACGGCCTATATAAACTCCCAGCAACAGCAGCAGCAGCAGCAGCAGCAGCAGCAGCAGTATAGAGCGCGTCGGGCTGTGTAAAAAAGGAATCGACCTTTCGATCGGGGCGTTATCAGCAGCGGGTTTGAGGCGATCGCTCGCTTGGGAGGTCCGGGCGTTATCTAGCCCGGCAACTGCGTGCCGCGCCAACGCACACACACACACACACACACGCGCACGGCCTCGGCATCGCGCGCAGGTATACACACCCCCGCGGCAGCTTTGCGAACACGCTAACTAACTAACCGGGCATTTACATTGCTAATTGCCAAGCCTCGTGGCAAGTGGTAATGTCTATACCTAACGTAGACAAAGCCGTTGAAATTAAGCGTATATAAGAGAGAAAATTCATCTCTATTATTATGCGTTATCTTTGATAAATACATATACATCTTATCCTTAATACTGTCTAAGATGTCGTATACTCGCATTAACGGCGACGCAATTAAATTCATTCGGTTCTTCCCGTAATAATTGTCTCCTCGCGACACCCTCAAGAATTCGAAAGCGTGCTAGCCCTTGTGTACACCCTCCCATCGTTCGCCGTGTGTCTGCAGCGTGGCATGGAAGAACGCCAGGACTACAGTATGTACTTCCCGAAGAGCGAGAGAAGACACAGGTAGTTTACGACTAGGCGTAAATAACTTCAGCGCATGTACAGAGAGACCCAAGTTTTACGAAAACCCTTCGCAAGACAAACACGCGGAAGGGATAACGTATGCGCGATAAGAAGGGAAACTCGCTTAATTGAATTCCGCGCAGCCCAGTGAAATGGGGACACGATTGGCTCCCCGCGCGCGGTGAATTAAGCTGTTTTTCCCTCCGCGTCCTTCGGCGTCGATGTATTCCCGATGATAAACCAAGGAATTCAAATTCCCCGAGTCGAACCCTTTTCCGCGGAGAGACGAGAAACGCGTGTTGCTAAAAAGGCGAAAAAGACGAAAGAAGAAGCAACGGCGAGGGTAGCTTGCGCTGGGCGCGTCTCTTTATACACTCGCGTGGAGTCGCTTTCTCTTTCCAGTGCTCGCTTCCTTCTTTTCAGCTGCGCGTGTGTATAACGCTGCAGCCGCCGGGAAATAAAACATCGCTCCGTATATACCTATATTTTTCTTTTTGTCGGTTCTCTCTCGCGCTGCGTCTGTGGTTGTGTAGAGTATATACCGGAGTTTATATAAGAAGAATTTTTCGAGATGATTAATTGCGCGCTCAAAGTAGTTTTTTGCGGAGGCGTGATTATTCCTAAAAATGCGCTGTGTATTTCGATGAAAAACAAATAAAAATGAAACAAGTCGCGGCTGTGCACACGAAACACCGCGCGTAAACAATTTTCAATGGCCCTTTCGGCAACTCGCGCAGTAAACTTTGGAAAAACTTTTCTCGCGCACGGAGTAAAAGCACACAACATTATCGAGTCGGACGATATAGCATCGACGCATCGTGTACAGCGAAAGTCCTCTCCTCGTCGTTCCTCTATACTGAAAGGGACATATAGAGAGCGCGCCGAAATGGCTTTCCGTCGTATTCCAAGCAAACTCTCCCTGTATACGGCAGCTATTTTTCTCTCCTTTTTGCGCGAGCTCATACACAGGCGGACTTTTACGTAGAGCCGCACGACAGAGAGTATACGTCTGTCCGCATTATAATACACTCACTGCCGCTCCTTATGCTCGTCGCCCAAACTCCGCCCTTCCGTATACCCATACACATACACATACACATACACGTGGATAACGGCCGTAGCGTCGCTTGCCAAAATAATATCGATCGTCGGCGCGATGCAAAGCTCCGTTGGCCTGACTTACGGCTCGGTCTGCTTTTTCATGGCACACGTAATACAGCACGACTGCAGCAGCAGCAGCCTATGTGTTTTTGCCGAGCGTGGATGTGAAAGAAGACGCCGGAGTTAAGATCGTTTTCCTTCGGAGTCGTCCTCGGCGTCTTCTTATCGTCTCGATGAAACAGGCTCTATTCAGCCGGAGGGAAATTTAGAGGAGGGAGAGAGAACTGTGTAAGCCGTTCGCGCTCGACGTAATGCGTACTTCTGCGGCGATTTATCGGGCCAGGAAGTCTTTTGTGTACCCGCTGGATATTTCCTCTCTTGGACATTATTGTGCGCGCCTCTTTGGATTTATCGTTTTTTTTCTCTCGATCTCTCTACTGGTCAAGTCTGTTGTTATTAGATTTGCGATAAGCCGGATCGATTTTCACGCATGAAAAGGCGTCGGGCAAAAACAAACAGTGCAGCAATCTAATTTCCAATGATTACCATATTAAACGGTTTTCAACCATAGATAAATCGGAAAATACCAAGATCGAATCGGCCGGCGTGTAACAAAGCATTGTTCCTCTCTCATAGCCGCAACTAAGAGATTGTGCAAATCAGGCCTCAATCATCGGCCGCGGACTCTGATCGAGCGTAACGCGTTCCGATCAATGCCTTTCTTCGCGTCCTCGAGGCAGCACGATCTCGTGGCTGACGTGTCGCGATCTACATCCACTGAACTTGAAATAGATACCGGACTTCGCCTATACAGCTCACTAACGATCTCTATCGTACGACAGAGTCGCTGCAGCCGTTATCTTTGGCATTCGCTTATAAAACCGCTCTCGCGAGAGTTGAGATATTAAAGAGCCGCGGTTATAATTGACCGACTGCCTCGCTCGCGCATATATAATACGGAGTCGAGAGCGGTTGCGCAAAAACTTTCTACACAGTGCGCGGAATATGAGGGAAAACGTGACCGCGCGACAAAACAGCCGCCGCGAGTATAGGAGGAAGCACACGTGCGTTATTTTCGCCTAGGTCGACGTTTCCGCGTGCAGCGTACGGCTTTCCGCGAGTGCTATTTTCGGGTAAAAACAATCGTGACGGCCATGCGGCCCGCAGGAAATTCACGGCTAGGTTGAAAAACAAAATCGAGAGAGCAGAGTGCAGTGTGACGCAATTCTAGCTCGAGCAAACATCACTTGCGAGCTGTCTATTAATACGGCTTTTCCGTTAAATATTTTGCCGCCGCGGCTCGTTTGCTTTTTCATAACAGAGTTTTATTGACTGCGTTTAAAAGTGCGGATTAAAAGTGAATATTTCAGCAGAAATGATTCTTAAAAACCACATTGTCATATCTTTAGAAAAGAAGTCACGAGACGTGTACTATAAGACGTATAACGAGAGAGAAAGAGAGCCAAGGGCACGTCGTTAAACTCGCGAGGCGCTCAAGAGTATCGCGCGCAACATTGCTCCATTCGACCCTCTCGAGGGGCTGCTGCTTGCTGCCGCCGCGCGCGAGAGCAATTATACCGCTGAATTAAGGGCGAGGAAAATTTGGTAATTAGGGGGGGATTCAAAAAGGATAAAGTGTACATTATGGCGTTTCTTTTTGCGCTCAACTCCGCCGAATTTGCCTCCCTGACTTACGAGCGAAACTTTTAATGGCGCATTATTTTTCCCTCTCTTTTTATTCATTCCTCATCCTAATCAAAGCTTCGACTTTCGTCGTAAATTTGTATACACCGACGAACTGAACATCAGTGTCGAGCGGCTAAATTTTACGCCGGAAAAAAGCGCTCCATCGATCGAGCTCTGAGTAGAACTGCCTTAAAGTCGGCCTGAGCCCGTTTTTCCGCTCAGTCGGCCGGACGCGCACCGTTTCGCCGCCGATTGATCGTGTCGCCGACAACTGTCGACTACTCTCTCTCTCTCTCTCTCCCCCCGTATAAATATCCACGCACACACCGACAGGGAGAGAGAGAGAGAGAGAGAGAGAGAGAACTACTGCCGCAGCAGCGGTGCAACGGTGTAGGGGCTTTACGCGCTGACGCGGCGTTGTCCGTCACTATGGGCGCCGCCATCCCTCCTGCGTGCAGCAGGATGCACCATCGAATAGCGAGCGAGCGCGCGCGCGAGACCGGGAATATATATCTCCGTTTGGATTACACACAGCGGACTGCGGCAATGGGACACGAGTCCGCGCGCTCACACGTAGACAGTATACTGGCGTAGAGGCTCGTGTGATGTTAGCTATATAGACGTGCTGGGAGAGATGGATGACATTGTGGACGAGAGAGATAATATGATGGACAGGTTTCTGGGAGCTGGTGGAACGACTGCTTTTTGAGCGTTATTGCGCTCGGGAAATAGTTTATCTCGCAAGCTTCGATTTTCCGAAAGAATTCGATTTCGCAAAACGTCAGACAGAGAAATCCAGCGGTTCGCGGCGCAAGCTCGAAGAATTACTGCCACTGCCTCGCTCCGGAGTGAGCACACAGCAGCAGCAGCAGCAGCAGCAGCAAAAGCCCGGCATTGCGATCCGTCAGAGCGAGTAAACCAAAGGCATAAATTTAATAGGTTTCACCCCCTTCTTCGCGAGCTTTATGGCACCGGCGAATTTCCCATTAAATAAACAAGCTCCCGTGTTCATTATACAGCCAGGGAGAGAGAGCGAGAGAGGGAGGGCGGGATAGAAAGTATCCCCTCTCCAATCGGCTCTTTCTCTGCGGCGCGAGAGATACTGTGCTGCGCCACCGATGTGCAGTAGCAGCGGCAGCAACAACAGTAGCACGCCCGGATGCGTCTAGGGGCTTAGACCGCGGCTGCGGTTGCCGGCCGGGCTTCTTCCTGCAGCGCACGCCCCGTGTAGCGAAAGTCTGGCTGGGCTGCTGCTGCCGCTGCTGCCGCCGCCGCTGCTGCTGTTGCTGCTGTAATCGTCGGACGTGCTAGCTGTGTGTATATGTATCTATGTATACAACGGGGGGTGGGTCAGGGTTGAGCTACTGGTGCATGCGAAATTAAACATCGCTGCACTGGCGGCGGTGGCGGGTGTGCGCTCTCCGCGTGTAGCAAGTGTACGGCCATGAAATTCGATGGATTATGTATCGGAATTTTTTACAATTATTGCGGGAAGAATTATTGTTTACGTCCTACGTGCAATCAGCAAAGCAGAGAAAACTATACGCTGCTCGCGTGCGCGTATACAAAAAAGTACCACTGATGGGGGCTCTAAATTATCGCCCGGCAATTAACGTTTTCCGCGAATTCATCAACATAAAACGTTTCGCTCGTTAGCTCTGGCCCGTATACGTAAAGCCGCGAGCGACGCACAAAAACGTCACTTAATTCAAATGCTCGGAACCTCCGCTGCCGCACAACGAGCCTCTTTTTATTCGCATTCATTAGCGATAATGTTATAATAAACTCTTTCATCGCTATTGCCGAGCAGACGCGCTGCTCCATTTCGCGTTTTCCGCCCACGCAAATATGCGCGCGGGCGGCTTTCGTCTAGCCCGAGTGAGAGCGAGAGAGCCGAAATACTGTAACTCCTGCTTGCTGATAATTAGCGCATCCATCAGCCGCAGCAAGCCGCCAGCTAATGCCGATCGTACGTTATCGTTATCACGGCCTCTCCATTTTGTCGTCCCCTCCACTGTAGCAGCTCTCATCCCTCGAAAACCAGGCCGTACTCCGCGTCGTTCTCCCCTTCCACCCTCGGAACGCTGCAGGTATCGAAGCGCGTCGGTAGTAACACTGTCGATACGACCAATAATCTAATAACCAGTCGCCGCCAATGCGTCGTAAGTCATAGGTCGACCTGCAGATTTTCCGCGACGCCCCTTCTGGATATATTGTCGGAAACCAATAAACGACGCGTTTGCTCGATCTACATTGTAGCCACTATAAAAATTCATAAAAATATTTTTCAAAAAAGCTTGCTCGATCTCTCTACGGTCCATAAAAATCTCGGCTTGCTTAAATTTATACCTTCTCGCGTCCGATCGGAGATCGCGCAGAGATTCGACGTCTCGGAGAAAAAGAGCATACGCGCGCGATTCTCACCGGCTCGAAATGAGAGGCATATCTGATTTTCGCCATGCACCGCTGCGCCATTATCGCGATGCGAAAATATTCGGGCGAAACGGATTCGCGCAATGGCGGTGCGCTCGCACCGTGCACAGAGATGTCGGCACGAACGAAACACATCTCCTGACAGCCCGACGCTCGAGGGCTATATCTACACACGCGCCGCCTGCATGTATATGCATCAGAGGTGAACACCTACTTCGATGATATCTCGGTGAGCGGCGCAAGCGGAGATTCGCGATGGAAAATTTCGAAATTCCCTCTATACTCTTCGCTCTGATAAGAAAATAAAAGTAATTGCACGTATTATACTCGTCATGAAATTCAACGAGAGAGCGAATCAGCTATACGCAGCCAGTAAACAATTCGAGCGAGAGAGGGATAGAAGGTTAGAGAGGATCAGAGAGGGCTCAGTCGTAGTGTGCTGTATATATACAGAGAGGGGGTGGCGTTGCACGTATACATACGCACGCGTATTTGACCACGGCGCAGCGCTGATATAGAACTACTAAACAGGCCGTAGATCAGCCGGGTTAGTTATAGCCGTGCTACCCTCGCAAGCTCGCTCCATTGCCGAACCAATTCCCACCGGTGTTCTGGATCATTTGCCGGCCCGCGGCCGAGCTGCTACGCGCGCGATGCGACACACTATACGTTGCTGCTGCAGCGCCGCTATCGGACCGATGCACGGCTACCAGATAAAGCCCCCTGATTTCGGACTTGCTTTTTGGCACTACTTTTCGTTCTTTATATTTGAGATGCGGACGAGGTTTTCTTGCCCGTTATTATTATACACAAGCTGTTGTATAATGTTGTATAATGAATAAGGGATATATAGGGCTTTGTTTTCGCGGTTAAATTAGGTGCTCGGCGTATAGTGTTATCTAATTGCAGCCAGGCTAACCGTATAGAAGGCAATTTATCGGCGCTGATAAGCTAGATTCTAATTAGATTATGTTTTCGAATCAGAATTATTGCCGACTACGACTGCACACTGCGCGCGTTTATTTCTCCGGCAGGCAGGGCAAATATTTTCCTCCGCCGACACTCTGCTGCGCGGCGAAGATAAACTTCGCTCTCACCTCGGGATCAGAGCGTAATCCGCCAGCCGGGAATTTATCATTTCGAAAATAAGCATAAAAGCCTTTGACAAAGTGTATCAATAAATAACGAGCTCGAGCCGTACACGCACGCATATACACGGACACTTCGCGTAGAGCGAGCGATAGCGTTTATTTAAACTAGATAATAGGAGGCCAGCGTTGAAGCGAGAATAGAAACACAGCACGCATATACCTGAGAGCTGCCTCACTTCGAAGTGAAGTTCGCGTGCGCACACGTAGTACGGCTCGACGCGGTAATCTCGGGGGACTTCAGGCTTTGCTGCCATACGCGGAGATAGAAGATTAAACATTCAACGTATCGCGCGCGCTCGCTCGACGCATTTACCGGAGGCCATTTCCAATATTTCGCGCCGGAGCTTTGACTCCGAGCGAGATATACACACAGGCACAACGCAAAGGCGATTTATCGTGCGCAATGAAAACGAAAAGTCCTGCCTTCGAATAAAATATTTATTTATACGCGAGATCGTAAAGTCTGAATTAAACATCCTGATTTGATTTGATTGATCATTTTTTATGCAGGCTATAAAAGTCATTAAATATATGTAGAATAGCGATTGCAACAATATTTTAAACTAGATTATCTGATTTCTGTTTCAGGTAAGGACGATATGGCTAAGCCGCATTGGACCTGGTTGCAAGGTGAGTTGTGCTTTTTTCGTTGAGCCCGACATCATGAAACCACCAAAGACCCAAATATCCTCTCCATCTCTCTTCCCTCTACACGCACGTCATATACTATAGTAAAGTCCCCTTCTCCCTTCCTCTCCCTTTCAAAAATCCCGTCATATGGCAAAAACTGTCCAGCTGTATAAGCGCGCGCAAAACTTTATCTTTTCGAAAGCGCTTAATGTAACTTTAATCTCCGCGCGCGCCCGCGCGACAGGACCCGAGGCGAATGAAAATTTATAGCCGTTTTTCCCGAATAAAAGCCCAGTCTTGAAGCTCTTTCTCTCTCTCTCTCTCTCTCTCTCTCTCTCTCTGGCGTCCTCTCCGGCTCGCGCGCAATATGTTTCGAAAAGAGAAAAGAGCGAATCGAGAACGGAAATAAAGAGAGAGAAAAAAGCGACGTGCAGAGGGAAAATTCTTCATATACGCGTGCGTGTGTGTGTTTCGAGAAATAATATAAGGGATGGATTTCACCCTACATTCTCCGCGGCGCTCGCTTTCCATGCGCGCGGAAAAACAAAAGGCCAACAGCTGCCGTGGCAATGATTCCGCCATCGCCCTATACGTCTATCTATCTCTTTCTTGCTCTCTTTCGCCTCGTTTTTTGACTTTTTATATATAACACGCACACAGATACATGCACGATATCGAGCACGGCGCGCAGTGCAGAGAGAAGCAGACTCGCGCGCGCGCGTGCCTTCGGGGGGTGATCAATAAATATTGGTTCTCGGGGGTGAAATTGGGGGACGGCGGGAGAGAGAGGACAGTCGTGCTGCGGTTGCCGCCCCCTTGGACCTCCTCCCCCCTTGGCATCGCAGCGGCGCGCACACACTCTCGCGGACGTTATACGGCAAATATAACCACTTCTGCCGTGGCGAGGCTCGCTATATAACCGATGGAAAATCGCTCACGTACGCGAGCCCGCTCGTGTGCGAGAGTATGATGTGGCGCGTGTTCTCCTTTCGCGCGACCGATGTCCTCGTGTGGTGCGCAGCATTGTGCGCTTGTAGGAGCGTATGTTGCCTTATGGCTCTCTCTCTCTCTCTCTCGCTTGTTCGCTCTCGGATCGATCAACACATGTCGCTTTCTTATTCTCGTACGTGTCCCTCGTTCGAGCTGTCCGCGCATATTTCCTTATACGATCTTTCGTACAAAGAACAAAACACGCTGTACATAAGACGAAAAATCGAATTAATAAAGCGAGTCGATGAGCGAATTCGAGCAAGTTCAAGAGGCGATGCCCACGGGCGTATCTACGCTTGCGAGCATCGCGTCGCGCCTCTCGGTGCGTGAAATGGCCGAGTTAAGCATCTGCACGGCCCCGGCTCGCGGACCGCTGATCCGTGTAAACGGTCTACCAAAAATCGTTTATTCCCTACTACTACTACTCCCTCTCGCTTCTGCGAGGAGCCGACCGAAATAAAGGGATTATCCTGGCCATGATGCGCTTGCGCTATTTCTGAAAACGTCCCCGGCAAATAGAAATTCCCGAGCTGCGCGCTTTTCGTGACTTATGTGTGTGTGTGTGTGTGTGCTCGCGGGGGGTGTGTAGGAAGGGTGCAGAAGAGGGTTTGATGAGCGCTCGAAGGAGATATCGGCTCGTCGCTCTCTCTCTCTCTCTCTCTCTCTCTCTCTCTCTCTCTCTCTCTCTCTCTCTCTCTCTCTCTCTCACTCTCTCCGGTGTGTCGTTATACTGTGCGGGGATAAATCCGGGAAACGACCGGCGTGTTGTTCATTTTAAAGTACTTTGGCGTCGCGACGCAGCCCCAGTATGTATCGGGGAGGAATTCTTTATGGGGTATCAGGATTAGAAAAATTAAAATATACCGCGGTGTGTAGTTCGAGGATTAGAGCGAGATTCGAATTTGTTTCGTAATATCGGTCCAATAACGCTGCAGGAATTGATTTCGTGCTATTGAGTGTTTTATTACAAAAGCAAAATTCTTCGCTCGCGTCGTTGCGCAGAATTTTTTCTCCTCGCGTCTTGGCATACGGCAGCGGGTGAATCCCAGCGGGGGTGGATTCGGCCAGAATTCGAATGAGGAACACGTATACCACTAGACCAGTAGACGCGCCGGCAGACAGAGAAAGATGCTTCTCGAGGCGTGAAATGGCTGCGTTAACCACTTGCACGCCGCTCTCGCGCGAGATAGAGCGAAAAGAGAGAAGAGAGGAGAGGAGAGAGGGGGCGGACGTTCTCTACGACCCCCCGGCTCGCGTTCCGAGTGTTTGGAGGCGCAGCGCCCGGTAATATCGTCCCGGATCTCTCTCTCTCTCTCCCTCTTTCCCTTCTTCTCTTTCTCTCGCGGCGGCCGCGCGAAGATCTCCGAGAGGTAAGATAAAAGTTATGCGCTCCGCTATGCGCGAGGGAGTCGTACATCACGCGGCGGCCGACGCGTCTGCGGGGACGAACCTCCTCCCGGCGTCGCTGAGTTATATCTATATACATTGTACACGGGATGCTGCCTGTGTGTGTGTGTGTGTGCATGTGTGTGTGTGTACACACCCCGCATAAATATGGCGCTTTGCGCGCGCGTGTGCACTCTCCTCCGCCTCCTTTTTGCTCGCGCCGTTTTCGCGTACGAAAAGCGGCAGCCCCTCAGTTGCGTATCTGAGCGGCGCTATCTCCGCGGGAGGAGATTCGCCGCGTGTAAATTCCGGAGGCCGTCGAGCGTAAATTATAATATCATCGGGGATCTGTTTTTACTTTATACTTTTTAGATCTCGAGCCTCGATTCGTCGCGAGAATATTAAGCCATTACCAATTACGCGACACAGCTGCCCATCCGGTCGCTATATATATTATACAGTCGGAATTGAGACACAACGATTTGAGTCGTCGAAAACTACCGTAGTTCCCTCGAGCACGCGATATACATACGTACACGCACAACAAGAGAGGGCGTGGCGTGAGCCGAGGGCATTATTATTATCTTTCGTGTGTGCGCAGAAGACGTCCGGCGAACTTGACGGCCTGTTATGTCTCCGCGCGAGGAATTACTCGGAAGATCGAGGCGGCGATAGAGGTGTGACTGATGCATGGCGACGATTCGCGAATATATACGTTTCATGGCTAGTTGAACTGTGAGAATAGTGTCGTAAGAATTTTGTTATTCTTGTTTTATTAGCGCCGGTCATATTTTCGAGACGAATTTACGAAGATAATTATTGCGCGATTGAAGGCCGCGATGTGCGTGTGTAATTATTGTATACGCGATGGCAACTTCGTCTTTTTGTCTCGTCGTCGTCGTCGTCGTCGTCGTGTGTAATTACACGGCTTCACTTCGCAATTTGGCCGAGAAAGATAAGATCTCGAGTAATTCGACGTGTGTCGTAAAATAATACGGCGAATTATCTGCGTTTTGACATTGTATACATATTTATTATAAAAAAAGAGAACGTATTTCGCATATTATTCAAATGAGAAACGAATTAATAATAAATATAATCCGTCGCGAGGCAGTATTTTCTCGCGAGAATATAGCAGTCGAGAGAGAGAGAGAGAGAGAGAGAGAGAGAGAGAGAGAGATCAGCGCGATCGGAGTAATTTCCGGGATTTATCGGCGGAACTCCGTTAAACCGCTTAAGCGGAATCGACCAAAAAGTCTCTCGCTCGCTCGCGCGGATATGGAAACGGCTGCGCATATAGATGTGCGGGGAAAATTCGTCAAATGCTGCAGCACAGTGCGGTAGACACAACTCGGAGAACTGGCCTCTCCGCGCGATTCGCTCCGCTACTTTTTTGTCTTTTATCTCAGACAAGCGCGCGCGGCGGCGGCGGCGGCGGCGGCGGGGAAAGTGCTGAATTTCCAACTCTGAAGGGCCATAAATCCGGCGGAGATTACGCGAGGATTTACAGTCGCCTCCTGCAGTAGTCCTTCGCTCTGACGCGAGAGCGCGCGGGGGAGAGACGGAGAAAGATTCGAGCCAATAAAAATACATCACGGATTATTGCGATCTCTCTCGCTCTCTTTCCGCTGTATATACGTGGCGTACGCCCTTGGGGCTATATTGCCAATTGAAGATCCCGCCCTGTCGGTAGCAGTTTTGCTCTGTGATGCAATTTTCGCGACAAAAATGCGCGACCAGATCCTCCCTCCTCGATTTGATTTTGATCTGGATGCTCGTATGCCTGCCTCGATATACGTATGTATTAGGGGGTGGCTATATAGACACGGCTATAGCAATTCATCGGGATGAGAGCTACGAGCTATAACGTAGTAGTAGTAGTGGTAGTAGTACACAGCGTCGATGCAAAGGGGTATATGGCGAGGATCGAGGAGGATAACCCCCAGACGTATTATAAACGCACACATAAACATCCCTCGCGCTCGCGCGCAGCGGCAACGGCGTTATCAGTTGTCGGACGCCGGGGCGCCGGATATTGTCGCATCCTCCGTTTGTCTCTCTCTACGGCTATCTCTCTCTTACTTTCGCTTCTCTGTGTACCCACGCGTTTGCCTGCTCCATACTGGCTTTTGCTCTTCGCGCCGTGTGTTTACAGTTATACATGGATTATTGTACAGGCGCGAGGGGTGAAAGAAAATTTTTTTCTACAAGTCAAGCCGAAAATAAACTCAAATTCTTCTGTCTCAACGTCGAGCTGTAAAATCCTCGATACCTATATACACCACTGCTCTGACCTAAATTCGCTTTTTCCCAGAACTGAGTCACTTGTAGCGACGCAACGGTATATCCATCGGTGTTTAGGTAAGCAGTGCCAGCTTTTCTCGCGCGAAACGTGTTTCCCATCTCGGGAAATCTCAATATTTGCACGCAGGTATACAGAACGGATCTGTGACACACGCGCAGGTATATGTAACGTGCCGAGGCAGCCCCGTAACGTTTTACAGCTCGACTACTTACCCTCTTGCGAGACGGTATACGGGACTCTCTTCTTCTTCTTTTTTTTTACGACCGCACCGCAATCTCGTTCGGACGACAATTTTCACTTTTTCGGGCGCATTCCGGTACTTTCCTTTTTACGGCCGTCTTCTCGGGGCTAGTGGTGCAGTCGGCCGGCGTGAAAAGGGCCTGCTGGAAAACGGTGAAAGTTGCATCCCGAGTTCCCGCTACCCATGGAGGCGAATGAAAAAATAACAGACACTAAGCGAGAGGGAGAGAGAAAGTTGGGGACACGATTTTTTTTTACGACGACTCGCGACGATTCCTTTGTCGCGAGCGGACGAAAACTTTCTCTAGAAAAAAAAAAAAAAAAAAATTGGAGATAGCGAGCGACACTTGGACAGTGTGCTGCAGTCTTTGCGAACGGTCGGAGGAAACGTCGGGAGCTCTGTGAAGTCGTAGTTGCGTGTGGAAAATGTGAAGTTAAGAAGTGCGCTGCCGTGTGTATATATGTTCAACTTCACGCGATCTCGTGCGCGTGTGAAAATTGTACAGAGTCTTATGGTGGTGTTGTTTTGATACTAATTGTCAGATGTGCGCGTGCTCGAAAAAGTAATTTCCCTGGTGTGCATAATGATTCCGATAACGCGTCGAACGTTCTCGAGAATGTCTCTCGGGCCTCATTTGCATGAGAAAATAATAGATCGAGAAGATCTGTCAGGGCAGTAAATAAGCATCGAATAAGAATGCGGCAGTAAAGCAAAAGTAATTGGAACGTTATCTTATCTCGTTAAGACCGTTAGCATGAATAGATGGAAGAATCCTCGTTGCGTATATACCATAGGAAAAAAATCTCGATACACGCGCCCGATGATATATACAGATCGGCGCATTAACATATTATTTCGCTAAAAAAACGCCCCATACATCCCCCGCGCATAAAAGAAGTACATTATCCGCGAAGAAGCCATTTTCGTATCCATTTCTCTCTCTCTCTCTCTCTTACACACAGTCCCAGGAGTGATCCCGCACCTACGCACATACATATACAGACAAGTATACACATCTATCTTTAGCTCGTTCCTCTCTCTCTTGCTCGCTCTCGGGGTTGTAGCGAAAACTTCAAACGAGCGCCTGGGGCCTAGCCCCGATAACATAAATCATGGTGGCCGACGCCCGCGGAATGGAAGTTCGGATCGAGAACGACTGTGTGTGTGTATATACGCGAGTAGTCGACAATCTGCATCCGTAAACTCGATCGCTCGCGCTCCGGTAAATAGTTTTGGAGGCCCTGGTACACGTGTGTGTGCATTCCATCAGCTTCGATCGCGCGCGAAACACGCGAGCGTGTATATAACCAAATCGTTCGACGTCACGCGCGCGCGGTTGCGGTCTCGACGAAAAGTACGGCGGTGAATTCGAGAGTCGAGAGAAAAAAACGCATTTCGGCTGAGCAAACACGGAATACGTAAGGACACGCAGAAATTACACGTTGAATAATTCCGTCGGGACGTTCCCAGAGAGCTTTAATTGAGACTTCGTTAAAGCAAAATTGCGATGAAGAATGCTACCGGTACTCTCTCGAAATTTATGTGGCGAGATTCGGGGTCCCGGAGTAGGGAAAAGAAAAAAAAAGAATAAGAAACACCGACGAGAAGAAACCTCATTCGAGGGCCGCAGCGGCGGCTTGATCGAATCTCGCCGCCGTTGAAAAACACCGTTATCAGACCTCGAGGCTGTGCGCAGGTCCCTTTTCAACCGCGACGAGCAGCAGAAGATGAAGAAAGAGGAGAGGGAGGAGAAGCGACGAAAAGAAAAGGAGAAGAATGAGCGGGAAAAGAGTAAATCCTTAATACAGTCAGGCCGTTCGATTTTCAGGAGGAATTCGCGGCGCGCGCGAGTCGAGTTATCTCCGTCCGATCGTAATTAGAGCCTGCGCGCAAAGTCTACTTTCGCGAATCACCGGCGGGCGAGCTCGTTCGAGCGGCAATATTACCGTCGACTGCCGTGAGATATTGCGCTGGAGGGAGGGCGACTGCAACAGCAGCAGCAGCAAGAGGTCGAAGGGGCGCCAGAGAGAGGAGGGAGTCGAAAGAGTTAAGCCGAGGGAACGGGCAGCGAGCGCGCGCGACGAGCAAATAATCGAGTTTAATTGCAAAACCGTCGCGGCATGATTTAATTACGCCGAGCTGCAGTCCGCTCGTGTAAATTCTATCGAACAGCTGAGTAAGTGCGCGGTCGGGGTGTCGACGTCGGCGAGAGAAAAAAAGATACGCCGTGTTAATTTGGCTCTCTCTCTCGCTCTCCGAGGGTATTTTCGATGCGCGTTATATTGTTGCAGGCCGAGAGAGAGAGAGAGAGAGTGAGAGGCGGTGCTTTATTGCCCGTTATTATACGTTTACGGCACTGACGTCGTTATTACGTTTCGGGGCGCGGGCGAGGGTGCAATTAAAATATTGCAAATGAAGACGTTGCGACGGCCGGCTTTTTGCCGCGCCGGTCGCCGCTTGGTTTACGATGTCCTTTTTATTTTTCGGGGACTCGAGTTTGTCGCTCTCTTTCTCTCTCTTCCGCGTCGATGCGGTAATAAACGCCTTGTGACTTTTAATTTAGTATATACCGTTGACTTTACGATTTCCAAAACTTGTGGAAAAAGCGGAATAATAGGAATACCCGAGTCTCTTTCTCTCGAGAACTTTGCAGACTTGTTAACCTCAGTCGCAATCTTTTAATTATCCCGCGGCTAGTGGCACGAAAATACAACCGCGACGAAAAACTCGGCTTAAAAACAATAAGAAACAATTAAATAAGTATTCCCGGAGTGCCGGCGCGCGAGCGCATAATAAACTCCGCATTCTCCCCCCACCGCTTTCGTTCGTTCCGCGCTCCACCGACTATCCAGCGAATAATTAGAGCTAATAAAATCTTCTTGCCCCCGGTCGCGCTTGGTTCTCAAACTCCGGCGCGCGGCGGCATAAATTCTTCCGCTCGAAAGAACCGCGGCTCTCTCTCTCTCTCTCTCTCTCTCTCTCTCTCTCTCTCTCTCTCTCGCTCGCGTTTCTTCCATTCTTCGAGTAGAAATCGCCGCGAGTAAGTTTCTTCGAGTGGACTCGTTTTCTCTCTGTATACCTTGCGTATACCTATACGTATGTACGTAAGAAGCAGCAGCAGCAGCCACGAGAGGGCCCTTATCTCCGGCTCTCTTTTTGCGCGGCCGCTGCACGCAAAGTCGGGCGACACGGGAGATTCTTCGCCGCTGATATCCTAACTACGCGGGCACGCGAACTTAAACTCGAGCGCGCGTGCGAGAGAGAGAGAGAGAGAGAGAGCTTAGATCAATACGGAACGATTCGAGAGAGCGTATACACGGGGCCCTTGTATTTATACTCTCTCGAGAACGAGTATGGCGGTGGGCTTTTTTGCGAGAGAGAGAGAGAGAGACTCGTTATTCCTTTTGCATTTATTACTCGCGACAAACTCGACGAACTCGACGAGAGCGCGAGGGACACTTCATGTTTAATGCAGGGGAGTGAGCTTGGGCACGTCAGCGGAGTAAACGGCATAACGTGGGAATCTTATTGGCAGTTTCTGCGTGCGATATGTGTAAAAAGAGCGAAGAGAGAGAGAGAGAGAGCATGCGAGCTTTATTCGAGGCTCGTTTTGATCCTCGGCCATTTTCGTCACGCCTTGAAGTAGCTATGCTGGACGGATTCCAAGGCGTCGTTCCCGTCATTTTCGAGCGATAAAATTACGCAATTCCTCGATACACCGAGAAAGAGCAGAGTAGCTTATAAAGAAATAAATCCAGTCTCGAAATAAAGCCCTCTCTCTCTCTCTCTCTCTCTCTCTCTCTCTCGTGCATACGCATCTCCTCTTTCCCATTCCGCGGCGCATGTAAATTCATCCACAAATCGCCGAGCTCCCGCTCGCAAGCCAGTTCTCTTTTCTCCTCCCTCGCAGCAGCAGCAGCAGCAGCAGCAGCAGCAGCAGGAGGTCAATGTCTCCCGCATCTCCTCTCTCGCGGGCTCCTTAAAATACAGCGTGGCTTCTTCTCCGATATTATTTCTGTCCCGTTCTCGCGGCTCTCTCGGAATATAAATCGAAACAGCAGCAGCGGCAGCAGCAGCCGCAGAGCCTCGTAAATCGCCGAACGAGAGAATTCGCAAGAGAGAGTGCGTGCACGCGCGTATTTATTATTGCCGCGCGTGAAGTTTGATAGCGTTACAGCATTGTGCCGCCGTAGCCGCGGGGCGTAAAGCTTTGCTGCATTGCGGGGTGGGGCAGCAGCGGCTGATACGAGAGGCATGCGGGGGTGAACTGAGGGAGTAGTAGTAGTAGCAGTAGTATAGCGAGGCCAAGAGAAAGGGTGCGGGGGAGGAGGAGGAGGAGGAGGAGGAGGAGGCCAGGCGCGCCTGCACCTCATAAACTTAAACCCTAATTAACCGGCGCTACGGCTACTGTTGCGCGCGCGCGAGCGAGCGCGTTCCTCTATACCCTCTCCTCTCCGCGTGTATACGCGCGTATGCTTCTCGTTCGTATACACACGAACGCACTTTGTCTCGCCGACTCTCCTGCTTTATTTCCAACGCTCTACACTGCGCGTGTGTAAGTGTGTATACAGTCGTTTCTTTGCGCGCACGCGTGTTTTTGCCTCGGTGAACGATTATTCTGCATCGTCGCTGCTGAGTCGAGAGCTTTTTGTGCTGCGCTGCGCTGAACGCGAAAAATGAATGAATTTTTTAAACCAGAAAAGCAACGCTTCCGATTGACTCGCGCGCAATCGTCTCGGGTGCGATCCAAGCAGTGCAGCACACGTGTGGTATTCTCAAGTTGTTTATCACCAGACTTGGCGTAAATTAGCCCCTCGGCCGCGAAACTATTCTCCGGTGGTGCGGCTTTCGTTTCGCGGCCCGAGAGACTCTCTCTCTCTCTCTCTCTCTCCCAGTTTCGGCCAAAACAAGACGTGGCTTCCTGCAGCAACAGCAGCTCCCGGGGATTCTACGTACAGCGCGCACGCAAAGCCCTCGCTTATAGCTGCGCGTCTCGCGTGGGATTACGAAAGTTGATTGTGCGGTACAAGGCTCGTGTGTGTATAGCTATATAGAGGCTCGCCCAGTTGGATCAGCTCTCTCTCTCTCTCTCTCTCTCGCTCGCTCTCCTGCTTGCGGAGTTTAACGCGCGCCGTGTGTCGCCGCGCACACGTTGCGTCTCGTCGCTGGTGTAAGCTTCTAATCTGCAGCCGGGCAGCTGACTTTTGCGTTGAGATGTTGGGAATTTCTTCGAGTCGTCTCTCTCTCTCTCTCTCTCTCTCTGGGGAGAGATTATTTTAACATCAAAGTCGCGCCGGAAGAAAATGCGGCTATTTGGAAATTTCGAAGCTTCTTCATAAAGCCTTTAATCGCCCAACGCTATGAAAGCGGTCTATTTTTATTCCGTCTTCCCAGAGAGATTTACGAGATATTTTTGGAGCACACTGTTTCCTTCTCTCTCGCACTCCCGCGGATAAAATCAACAGAAACTTAAAAATTCACGGACGCGCTCGACACAGATATCGCCTCGAATAAATGACTCTCAGCTGTTGAGTAGCCAAACTTTCGATTCGTATATACCGTTGAAATCTTTTCGAGTGGTACCGAGTCACTACGTTATTTCAGTGTTAGAGCTTGCAAACTAATTACAAAAGCTCCGAGACGGACGTGGATTAATTTCTCCCGGCAGCGATTTTATATGCGCCAAACTACCCGCGGACGGCCAGTCCCTCTCTTTTGCGATCTTTATCGAAGGAAGTCACATAGCCGAGAGACTACACACATTTCGGAAGGATAAAGCCGAGAGATTTACGATTCCTCGCTCGTCCTCGCGTGTCTCGCAAGTGTCAGCTCTATGCTCGTACATGAGAAAAGGCTGCGGCCAGAGGGCAGACACATAGCCGCTGCGCCTCCAATACACACACTCACACACACACACACACACACACACACACACACACACACACACACACACACACACACACACACACGCAGACACACATCCAGCGGCAGCAGCAGCAGCAGCGCAACGCGGAGGGAATATTTATGGCCGCTGGAGCTGCGCGCCGCGAAGCTTCGGCTATATGGCTGGCTGTACACCAGCCGCGGACGATCGATTCTCGGGAAGATCTTACGCGATACTACTAGCCCTCTCCGTGTCGTCTCCGCGAGGAATTCGAGGGAAAAAAGGCGAGAGAGAGAGAGAGAGAGAGAGAGAGAGAGAGAGAGAGAGAACCCCGGGAGACTAGGATTTTTTCCTCCTCTCGCGCGCTCTGCCTCCTACTTCTTCTTATTCACTCCCGCGACTGCTATGCTGCTGCTGCTAGGTCGAGAAATCAGAAGAATGGTATATGAGATGTTTTTGAATTCAATTTTGATTTGGACGTTGTAGACTGTCGCACTTTGTTATGGGATACTTGCCGTTGATTGTATTCTACTTCGAGTTAATTTACTTACGCATTCCAAGCAATTCATATACCTATATTTGTTTAGAACTACTCTCGGCGTTCTATTCTTCATTTATTTTTCAACTTATCTCGTGCTTTCGTTCTCCAAAGAATCCTGTATACTATTGCAGATAAATTTGCCAATTAAACGATAAGCCAAATGAATAAAAGAACGTGAACATGCCTCATCGATCACAAGCCAATACATAATTCAACAAACTACGATTAATACATCAAATCAATGGCTCCCGGACTATTCCTCGAGTAAGCTACTATACAGTCTACACTATCGAGTAGTGCACTTGCGTCAAAGAGTGCAGCAAGTTAGCGAGAAAAATTCCTACCATCAACAACTTTTTCCGCGTCCCGTAATACCGAGTATAGCGACGCACGCGCACATCGAGCACCGTCGCACACGTGTGTATACACACAGCCCGAGAAAGAGAGAGCCGAAAGAAAGCAAGAGAGATCAAGCGGGATGCCATAGACTATAATTATATGCAGCGCAGGCAGAGAGAAAGAGAAAAAGACATTCAAAGGAAGATCAAAGATCCTGCGAGTGCAGCAACAGGAAGAAAAGAGAGAGATAGAGTAGGATCTTTGGCGCGCGCAGATGCAGCGACGTATCGCATTGCACACGTATGCAGGTGCGCGCAGGGTATCCTTCCGCGACACTCGCGCACACACACACACACTCATGCCGTCCATATACATAATATATAGGAAAGCATCCCGAGGTGCGCGAAAAATCCTCAAGGCTCCCGCGAGATATGATCACGAGTGCGATCGATCTCGCAAAAACCTCGAGGACCTTGAGAGAGGAAGCGAACCTTCTATTATATTTTACACACGCGACGCGCGCACACATACGCTCTCTGACTCAGCCGCCATTACGCACACAGCTTGAACCCACGCAACGACATCGACTATATATAGCGCGACGCTTTCATCAGGCCAAAACAGAGAGAGACTACTCGTACCTGTCTCGATAGATCTCAAGAAGCATCCCGTCGATGACGGACCTGTGCGAAATTCCAGCTTAGGTAGATGACGGACATTTTTCAGACACAGCTGTGCCGCTTTACAAGCGAAGGCGGCGCCGGGCGCCGCTCGCACAGCCAGCAGCACTGGCCAACATGGCGACGGCGGGTTATACCCGTGCGCGCGCGCAAGAGAAAGGCCAAAGTGTAGAGCGAACGAGCGAGAGAGAGAGAGAGAGAGAGAGAGAGAGAGAAAAAGAACCGGTCGATCTCGCCGCGCAGACGCAGCGGCTCTCGCTCCAGGGATCCGAGCGTATACACACAGGGTGGGGCGAGAGAGAGAGAGAGAGAGAGAGAGAGAGAGAGAGAGAGAGCGAGCTCCTGCGCGCAGCCCAACGGTGGAGGCAACATGGCCGACGGCGCGTCCGCGTATAGCCGGGGCTAGCTCTCTTTTTTAACCGCGTGTCCTCGTGTTTTCCCTCCGGTTGTGACGATCGCGCGCGATCCCGAGGATGTCGTCGAGGACGAAGCTCAGGACGATGGCGATGAGGTGCTGTTGCAGCCGCTGCTGGAGAAAGGACGAACTGGGTTGAAAGGATGACGCGAGGCTGCCATCTTAGGGCGAGAGGCAGATATTCAGCACGTGTGTGTGCGCGTATTGCGATGCTCAGCGTCTGTAATCCTCTGCTGTATGTTGGTGTTTCTTTTTAAGACGATCTCAGTGTTTTCTCTATTATTGCCATACGTGTTATGCTGCTTTGAGATTCTTATATGGCTGAGTTTTTCTTTGCAGTCGCGTAGCCTTTCTGTTATTTTTATTGGTTAGGGGTGGCCCGTACGCGCGAGAACGGGTGCGACTGTTACTACTAGTGTGCGATTTTTGTTTTGCTAGTGCTTATATTTAAGCGTTTTTAGTTTGCATGAGGAAGAGAGCAGTTTAGAATTTTTAATAATAATATAGGAGGTGCGCGTGGCACGCTATGCGAGATGTCTATCGCGCTTTCGAGAATGTTTCATTAATATCTTTATGTTAAGCAGTAGCTTGATGTGTTGCGGCTTGTTTATAAATGTATAGATGTAATAAATTTCTGCCGCCACGTTATTGTATATAATCTAGACAGCCAGTTTGTTACGGAATAAAGCTACTTTGCACCTCGCACTTTTATTATGATGCAGTTTACATTTTTTACAGCGTGTTAACACTACAGTTATTGTCGATTACTCAGATTGCTATCGATCGTGGTAAACTAAGACGAACAGTTTACTCACGATGTAGAGTCGAAAATTAATCGTCATCGGCGTTAAAACTGCCGACGCTAGAAATAATAATTAATAATGTGTTCATTCAGAGATATTCATTCAAAACAAGAATGTAAAATCAAAGGAATGAGTCTCAACCGGATGCAATTCAAACGCGCACAATCTCATTAGCAATAACAGCGGCGATAAAACATACAAAAACGTCCCTCTCTCTCTCTCATTGTTCAATACACGTTAATTTTTCACCTTTAATTAAAACAACACGAGCCGGCCGCAACGAGGAGAGACAATTAAAAAAACCAGCAATCAAAGGCGGCTCTGCAGCTAGCAACAATTGAATATTCCCGAGGCGCTCGCATCCGGCGTATCTTGTGTTGTCCTCCATCGAGTCTCGTGCTATACACTCTCTCGCATCTGCAAAAATCCCATTGTATAATTACCCGGCGATCGTAAATCTCGGCACTCGTGTCTTTCTCTCTCTCTCTCTCTCTCTCTCTCTCTCTCTCTCTCTCTCTCCCTCTGCACTCATGTGTGTATGTGTGTGCGTGCGCGCGCGTATATAATTGTACAGTGGAAAACAAAGTCGAGTCGCGTGCCGTAGCGCTGAGTAAGATCGCTACGGCGCGACGTATTTATTGCGACGCAAATAGGTATAATGCTCCTCCCTTTCTCTCTATCAGCGCTGCTGCTGCTGCTGCTCGCGTGATACGGAACAGTGTCCTGGAATCTACGTATTAACAATCGTATGTGCGAGTTTGTGTGTGTGTGTATCTGTGTGTGCGAACGTTGGTTTCTAACCGCTGATATTTCATTACTGGCTCGTATGAGTTCGTGATTTTTGCTCGGTCGCGGCGAGTAGCTCGTAAACTATAAAAGCGAGGGTTCTCGAGAGAGAGCGAGCGCGCGGGAGGTGATAATTGCTCTATTTCGTACGAGGCTGATATTCGTTTGTCGATTAGGCTCGTTTCTGATAAAGTTGTCTAGGACTTTTATTGGGTTTGCTTAGTTGTAAATTTCAGTGGGATGTAGATAACGGCTGGGATAAATGACCAACTCCTACGACTTGTATGATACATTTTACAGAGTATATTTAGTTTCTCAAAAAAGTTGTGCAATCGTGTTAATTCGTAGTTGCATAAAAAACTTTATAATTCAAAGATCAGTTCGAAGCGCAGTGTTATAAGGTTACGATGCTTGGCGCGTCCCTTGCAGCAGCGGTCCGACGGGCGGCGAAAGCCAAATTGGCTGGCGTTGCGCGTGCGCGTCCGAGCAGCTGCCGTATACATTACAGGCTTGAATTCCATTTTTATTTTCAAAAGCCGTTCTTCGCATCAAAAGTGCTGCATTATGTTAAACGAAAATTAAGTAACCTTCAGTTCATGGCAAAATTAATTTTAATGATCTTTAAAAAATTAATACCATGTGTACATTGAAAACTAAAACATATAAGAATTAATAAACGTGTCGAAAATTGTAAATTTTGTTATTTTTTAATTTTGCGCATAAAGTGATACATCAACAGTACGCGAATTGCACTCGGCGTGCTAAACGCTCCGAGTAGATCCTGAAAAGAAGTTTTGGTTAAGTCATTAAGGCAATAATGAAGGGTTTATTGCCCAGGATTATGGACCCTACTCACCAAAACTCGTTATGGCTTCTCTGGCCTTATATCCCAGTGTTCTTCTTCCTCCGTTGAAGTGCAGAGGCCTATATCCACGCGATATTACCTCCGGCATTCAAATTATACAATGCGGTTTCAAAATTGTTGGTTCTCAATTCCAGAGTGAAATGGCAAAACATTTCCATCGCATAAATTGTGATACCGTAATCTATCGAAAAATCCATGCACCACTGATTTATGCTATAAAAATAATGTTTATTCGAAATAAATTGCTTAATTAACACACAAAACCGCAACTCTCGTAGCAATCAAACTTATCTGTACCCGGCAAAACCGAGATCGACGCACACAGTTGGACTGCAGCCGCAGAAAAAATAATCCCGGCAGCGTCTATCTCTCGGCCTGTCCATTTATGCGTAGGCCACGCAACGAAGCGTATCGCACAGGCTCCATAAATCTGCACCTAATTGAAAGATTGATCCGCGGCATCGGCGTGCCATAGCGGAACTAAAAGTGCGCCGCTCTCGGGACGATACACACGCGCTGTTTCGCGAGAGAAACTCACTTAAAACTCGTTAGAGAAAGAGGAGAGACGGCAGCGCGGACTATAATGGATAAAAGCTGATACGTATAGAAGAGAGACCGTAGCTATACGGTAAAAGGGACGCGTCGGGCGAGATAAGGGCTCTTCCTTGAGGGGGACTCTCTCGATATCTAAGAAAGGACCTCGAAATCAATTTGGGAAGCTCGCACAGAGCCTCTTCTCCACACATACGCACACGTGCTTCAATCGATTACTCCGTTCTGTTATTCTTTTTTCTCTCCGTCTTTTCACGATCATGGCAGAGCATTGAATGCTCGTGATTGGCTTTTCAGATGTGGGAGTAGTCTGTCTCCTGAATCCCCATACCACGCAGTGCATACATGAAAGAGAGGCGTCATGATAAAAATTTATCGCGCGTTAAATTATAGTTTCAACACCTACGAGTCTTTGCGTGCGCGCATGCGACTGGGAGTGCTGAGAGAGCCTATCGCGATTTACCGGCGATGTGTAATTAAATTTTATAATGAACTCTTCGCTCGTCCATAGTTTCGCGCGCGTATGTATTATATACGAGAGGGGAGGAGATTATTATTATTATTACTATAAAGCGAGAGCGAGCGTACACGCGATTATAGTTCCGACGAAAATTACCGCGTCCCGCGCGCTGAAAAACTATGTGTATTATACGTGTACGCTCGCGGTGAAATGTGTAACAACGACGACGACGAGCGACTGTGGTGTATGAGCGCCGCGCGAAATTATGCGTCGCGGTGACTTATCGCCCCGGCGGTATCAGGCCGCGCGCGCACTGAGGTTTTAAAAATTAAAGGGTGCGAGAGAGTCGAGGGACGCGCGCTCCTTTCTCTTTGAGTGATACACGACTTAATTGCTTTTCGCTTACGCGCCCGCGCGCGCGCTCTTCTCTCTCTCTCTCTCTCTCTCTCTAATCGTTCGCGTTTTGCGAGTGTATGGCGTGTTTCCTGCTCATAAAAATATTCAATTTAGATAATATAGAGACGCGGCTCTGTGTGTGTATATACATCAGGCGCCGGGTTATATTCGAGAAAATATTATTCGTATTTATAGGTGCGCGAGACGCGAGGCTAATCAAATGTTTACCGCGCGGAGAGAGAGAGAGAGAGGAAATGGGATTTAGACTTTATAAACTTCAATTACATCCAAAGCTCGCTGCGTGCTGTACGCGCTCATTATTATTACAGCGCTTGAAAATAGACATAAACAAAGAGCGAAGTGCATACACGCTCTCGGCGCGCGCGTCCGCGAATGAAAACGTTTGCACCATTACCATCGGCGGTAAATCACGGAGATACGCTCGTAAATCCCGGCTTTTCATTACCTCTCCCGTGAAAAATCTCGAAACTCATATTTACACTCGGTCGAATAAAGCACATCCAGGTCGTTATATGCCGTAGGTACACAACGTGTACACATACACACAGAGCACGGCCTGCGCACGATTACCTAATTGCTCGCGGAGCCGCTCGGCGCGTCCATTATCGCATTATCGTTTATAACAAACCCCCGCTCACAAAGACTAACGTCTTCCTGGATAGATCGCTCATCCGCGCGTGTATCGAGAGCGGTAGTACACTCGCGGTTTTTTTTTTTTTTTTTTAGCGACCGCGTGGGCGCGCGTGTACCTACGGCTATACGCACGTGAAACTCGAATAAGAGAGAGAGAGAGAGAGAGAGAGAAAGAACAATGTACGACTTTCTTTTTTTTCTATGCGTTTCCCAGTGCTCGAAGGCCGGCTCTAGTAGACTGTCTCTAGGCTCTACTATCTGCGCAGCTGCTGACAAGGATAGAGAGATCAGAGCCGCCTGGAGAAAGAGAGAGGGTATGCGCGTGTGTATATATATACTTTCGCGAAAAAAATCGTCGGGGAGAGAGAGAAAGAGAGGAAGGAAGGGAGGGAGGAGAAATGAATCGGGAGAAGGAGACGGAGAGGAAGCGAGTACATGCATAAAGAGAGAGTCGAGAGAGAGAGAGAGAGAGAGAGAGAAAGGGAGAGCCCGAGGGTTCTTCCAGCACCGCCGTCTTCCCTCTCGCCGCATTGAGTTGTAAAAGCGTTCGGTCTCTCTCTCTCTCTCTCTCTCTCTCTCTCTCTCTCTCTCTCTCGGGCTCCACAGCCGCCGGGCGGCACGCTCGCTTGTGCAAAGGCGGCTACACGCCGCGTGATGAGTGGATGCTGTTCCAGCGTTCCTCTCTTTCAACTCTTTCCTCTCTTGCTCTCTCTCTCTCTCTCTCTCTCTCTCTCACTCTCTCCCCCGGTAATGCATGCGTGTTCGTGCGGGTACTTATACTCGCGGCTTGTGTCCCCTCTCGCTTCCATCCTCTATACTCATTTTTTTAGTACATGTATGTACAGTATACACAGTATAGAAGAATGCAGCGCCGATATGGTTTCGGCGCGACGCAAGGAATGCCGTCTCGTGAAGAAAATGACGGACGCCGTGCAAGAAAAATTCCGTTTTTCTGCGCGAGCGCTGATTGGTCGCGATCCCGAGTAAGTCGCCCTCGACTCTCCTTGTATTATTTACACCACGTCCTGAAAATTAAGCCATCTCGAGCAAGCTCGATAAATAGTCGCCATGTCTTCCATTCCAGCGGATGCGCGAGTATGCCGCTTCGAAAACTCGAAATAAATTCGAGATTCTTGCTTTTTTATACATATCCCATATCCCGCGTCGTCGCTGCTCTGCTTTGTGCAGGACAGGACAAAAAATCCGCAGCTTGAGATCTCTATATAAACGTATACGAGAGCGTCCCTCTAGATCATTTCGAATTCGCTTGAAATTTATCTCCCCCTCAGCTCGCGCAGAAAAAGAAGCCCGAGAATAATCGAAAAGGGCTGAGCCATCTGCAGCACGGAGAAAAAGAGGACGAGATCGAGAACTCGAAATCGTATTCGCGCTGCACGTCCTCTCTTTCTGTCCGCGCGTGTGCGTAACAAGTAGATCGAGTCCCGCAGAAGCCAGACTCGCTGCCGAGAGTATATCTCGTGGCTGCGAATTTACGGCCTCGTCGGCCGGCGCCGATTATCGGAGTAATTACGAAAAGCCGATATCTCTTTCGGCACTTTAATGGAGCATTAAATGTATGAACTGGCTCTCTCTCCGCGGCAGAAGAGCCGCTCGCGAGATTTGCACTGACGACCGGCGACGACATTAACATTTAATTATCCCTCTCGGGAGCTTCGGCTTATACCACGTTATCGCGAACGTGTTCATCGAGAGAGCTTGCCTCTTAACGATGCGCTAGAGTAGTTTTCTCGTCGTTCGCTTGATATCGAGTAACTACGCGCGTATTTTGTATATACAGTGTGTACGGGAAATCCTCAGATTCCTGAATCGCTAGTATACAAGCGAGCAGTACCGCGCGTAGGTGTAAATTTATAAGCCTCGTAATTCACCTCCCGGCACACAGAGAGAGATTCGTTCGCTGAATAACACAGAGCCAGTGGGGGGCTCCTCAGCAGCGCTTTTGAAGTAGCAGCAGCCCTGGCATTAAGATTGCGTGTCCGCCGTTAACGAAAGAGAGATATACAATGCAAATGCGATCAATTATGCAAAGTACATATACGTGTACATATACGGCAGCCATAATAACGAACGACCAATCGAATGAAAAGCCCCTCCGCGAGTTTTTAATGGATCCTGCCCGGGCTCCCGACTAATCAAGACCGTGCACCGCCGCCGCCGCCGCCTCGCGATTGATCTATACAAGAACCGATATACGTGCTGAACACAGCACGCGTGCAATCAGCCAAAAATTCCTCTCCCCAGCTCGCACGCTCTTGATATACACATCTCCCGGAGGCGGCCGCGAAATTAAAGGATACCGAGATGCCGCGCGAGATCGCGCGAAAATCAGGCTTTTAGGCGCGAGACACCAATACGGGGGGGGGGGGGCGGGTGCGATTGAAATGCGAAGCTCACACTACTGAGATGGAGCCAAGTTTCGGCCTAGCCGCATATCCATGCACTTGCTCTTTTGAGCTGCGAGTAGAGAGTCAGGTATATGCATGCCGAGGTGCGTTGGAGGGGGTGCGATGACGAAGAGGATAAAGAGCGAGAGAAGCGAGAGATGGGGAACCGGTTATGGGCGAGGCCCTTCGCTTGGCTCTTCTTATTATCCCGGCGGAGAGTCTCGGCTATACACCGCGGCTGGAAGGGGCAGCTCGGGCTTATACCAAGTATGGTGGCAAAGAGGATGATGGGCCACGCAAAGAGCCAGGGTAAAAAGAATAAGGAGTGAACACGCCAAGAAGAAGAAGAAGAAGAAGAAGAAGAAGAAGAAGAAGAAGAAGAAAGAGGGCACGTCGCAGCTCTCTCGCGACGCCGCGTCTCTGCAGAAAGAGGAAAAAGAGGCCGAATAAGCGAGAAAAAAGAGCAGCAGCCGCGCGCGAGTACGAAGAAGTAAAAAAGAAAATGCCGTGGACGAAGGAAGGAAGGAGGAGAGAGAGGAGGAGGAGGTAAAGAAGCTAAGAAAAAAGGAATGGGGGAAGGCGAAGCAGCGCGCGCGGCATGGGATGAGGAATTCTCGTTGGCTTCGCTTCGATGTCTTTATACGCGGGCGCTCTCTTGTATGGCCGTGGGACATATATCTGTCTGGCCTCTCTCTCTCTCTCACTCTCTCTCCGGAGGCGCGCCGCCAAAAAATCAGATCGAGTGTAAAAATCGCATAAACTCGTCCTGGCAGACTCTCGGCGAGCTATGTCCTTCTTTGTTGCAGCGCGCTCCACCTTGGCCTATGCTGTATACACAGTCAAAGAAAGAGGCCGATCACCTCCCGTATATGTTTTCTCGTATTCCACGGCGTCCGTATACTGTACACTACCCGCCGAATAGGCGAGAGTTTCTTTTTATCGCTCGAGCGTTCGGCTACCTTGCTCTCTATCTATCTATCTATCCGAGTTGTACGGTCGTGTACTTCTCGTTGCTCGACGCAGCGGGAGCCGCTTGGCTTGTGTGCCCGACATTAATGAAGAGATCAAGATTAATAAAGGAAAGGCCAGCTCGTGTATACACGGCCGCATATGAAACACGGTTTCCCGTGTAGATCGATGGATCGTTCGCACGCGTATTCATAAATTTCGAAGTTTTTTAAGCTCGCGTTGAAAAGGATGGATTTTCGCGCGCATATAGGCGAGAATTAAACCGGTGGATTCCACGAGTGGAACACATAAGCAGCGGCACCTGTTGAGGCTGGGATTTCGCAGATGAGACTCGGCAGCAGCGGTAGGCCATAACCGTAGTAATAACCTCTCCTTCGATGACGTGCACGATGAGGTGAAAAAGAGAGCTCGTTCAGAGAGAGAACGTTAACGTTTCGCCGCGTCGACTTCGTACTCCATACGTTATACCAGCGCGTCTGTCTGTGTATGTGTGTGTCTACTTGTGCGCTGCCATGTCGCGAAGAACGTGACTCGAAAAGCCAAGTCGCGAGATTTCTCTCGTTGGCATGAAAAATAAAAGGAGACCGTTGCGCTCGTTACGCGTAATTGGCGATCGATTATTTTTGAAGCTATGCGGTGATCGATGGGGAATACCTGCGCCGATTCGTATTGTTACACCCGAATGTATAACGCGCATTGATTGGGTGATGGCTACCGATCCTATGAGCCATTCAAGGACGCGTCGGAATGGTTTTTATGAGGATACATGCGTGAAATTTACGATGGGCTCGTCTTGCTCGAACACGGGAGTAGGGAGAGAGCGAGCAGTATCTAGAGGAGACACGTCGTTTTAGGAGCCGTCGGAAAGCGCTTAACGCGATTTTTATGTCTAGTTGATTGCGATGACTGTGAGATTTATTCATCCGCGTTTTTTTTTTATTGGCGATTGTACATAAGAGGTTCCTGTCTGATAAGCAGGAGTGGAGCGTCTTCCGTCTGATCTCTTAATTGCCATGAGAATTTTAAAATATACGATTTCATATTCATACCCGTCGTGTCCGAATAATGACTCATTCCAAAAATTCTTTTCATTAAAAAAAAAAAAAAAAAAAAACTCATAGACGCTCAGAAAAAGTATACTATACTGAGAAAAGACGAAGGAAAACATTCCTCGAGAGATTCCTATACACCGCAAAAATAAATGATAAAATGGCCAACAACAACAATAAAAGTTTACGCCAAAGCCTTTCTTCGAATCGTTTAGAAGTCGCGCGAAGCATCCCATTGTATCCCCTCTTTCTCTCGATCTACTTCCCGAGAGCGGCGCATCATATAAAATATCACGGCGTACCATACACGGACTCATCTACTTAACGATGCGAGCGCCATTGTTTACCCGGCGCACGTTCGACAGTAGTCTCCCTCTCTATCTCTCTCTCCAGCGCATGTATTATTTATCCGCAAAAGATCGACAAAAACTCGAGTATAAGCCCCTGAAAATAATTAGGCTCCGCTAAATAAATCAACATTCGCGCGGCTTTTTTCGCATGGTACGCGCGCAAAGAAACTTCCAGCTTAACCGCTTATATGGAATTTCGAAGCAGGAGCCTCTCGCATCCCCAAAAGAGAAAACGCGAAAGATTCGTTAACGATTTCGCGTGTTTTCGCGCAAAAAACTTGGCCGAGGCAATTCGCTCTTTGTCTCTCTCTCTCTCTCTCCGAAAAAAAGAATCGCTTATCGTGTAAGCGTGTGTGTGTGTGTGTGTGTGTGTGTATGGCGAAGCGCTCTCGGCTACCATACGTGAGCTCTTCTGGCTTTCCGGGTTCGATGCGACGAAGATACTGCGCGAGTGTCTTTCTCTCTCTTTCTCTCTCTCTCTCTCTCTCTCTCTCTCTCTCTCTCTCTCTCTCTTGTGTGCAGAAGGCCCGGAGGCAAGCCCCAGACTACGGGGAGTCGCCGAGGCAATTATCCCGCTCCCGTAGCCACTCACGGCAGCAGCAGCGGCACACGAGAGAGAGAGAAAGAGAGACCGAGTCACTCGACGATGGAGCAGGATGTGCAGAGCGAACATATTCGAGCTAAGAGAGAGAGAGAGAGAGAGAGAGAGAGAGAGAGAGGGAGAAACGGCAAAGAGCACAACAGCAGCAGCAGCAGTCGTTGTGATGCACCTCCTAACGAGCTCGCTTTGTTTTGCAGCGCACATGCAAGCGCGAGAGAGAGAGAGAGAGAGAGAGAGAGAGAGAGAGAGAGAGCTCTCGAGACTGCGGCTACATGCAGTTTCTATAGGTATACGACCTACGTGCGCAGAGCGAGCGGCTGGCTCTCTTATAGCGATATAAGGTGGTCGTTTAAAACGGCATCGTAGAAGCAGCTGACCCCATAGAGCGAGAGAGAGAAAGAGGGTCACCTAAAATCCCCCCGTAACGAGCTTTGATGTCGCTCGCGTGCTCCTGTGTACATCTATACGTAATATCCTATACAATAATGGATCTACCTTACCGGGGGTTGACGCACTTCGAGGATCGAAATTTTATTCACGAGAGCTTGCAAAAAAATTCTCATACACCGAGCGGACAGCTCGTTATTTCACGAATCTCGAGTCAGGCATAAATCAGGCGAAAACACCGTAATTTCTTCATACCTGAGCAAGCTCGAAAAAAGGAGCTCGTCGAGCTGCATCTGCGGTCAGTGCGCTCCTCTCTCATTCAAGAGAGAAAAAAATTCTCAAGCCTCCAATAACGAGCCAGCCGAAAATCAGGCGTATAATAACACGCTTGTCACTGCAGCAGCGGGGAGGACTCTCGGCGGCGCATTGCATAAATCACGCGACAGTGCCACGGAACGCCCCGCATAATCGTGAAAAATCACCTCGTCCGGAGAAAGAAATTCCTCTCGATAGCCGCGCGATGTCACCCCCTTCTCCCACTCTCTCGGCGCACAGTATTACCTGCCTACGTACATGAAGTGGGCCCTACCGAGAGCGTGAGAAACTGTCCGCACCAGGAGAAAGGGAGAGAGGGAGATGGCGACACCCGGTATATGCTGCATGAGCTCTCGCGTATATAGAGATAGGGATAGGGGGACCGGTTCCATACATGGCTACCGAAGGCTCCCTCTTCTCTTCTCTGCTTCTTCTTCTTCTTCTTCTTCTTCTTCTTCTTCTTCTTCTTGCATCGAGCGCGCGCGCGGACTCTGCGCAGCTCCTCTAAGACGACCCGCGAGACAAGCATCAGCTGCTGCTGCTGTGCCGTTTCCCTTCGCTAATGAGATGGAATTGGAGACGTGGCCGAGATTTTTCTAGAGCTGCTCTCCCCGCCACTAGTTCGCGACATTCCCGCGAGCTGCGGCGGCGGCGGCTGCGGCGGCTATTCTCTTTGATACGAATCGTTTAATTGCGTCCCATTAGCCCTGGACGGGGCCCGTTCCTCTTTCTCTCTACTCCCCCTCCCGAGAGAGTAGCGGCACGAAAAAGGGGATCCACCTCCTTCGCGACTCCCTTTGCTCCTGTCTTTTCACTTACCCTTCAAGCAGCCCAGCGGCTTCTTCTTCTTCTTCTCCTTCGCTTCTTCTTCGCTCATCGATTCCGCGCGCTCGCGTCCAACTTTTTCTCGCCGCGCGACTTCGTTATACGCCGCAGTAGCCGTGCTCCCTTTTTCTGCTCCCTTTCGCGACACGTGAGCCGCGTCCCAATGGCTGCCGCCGCCACTGCCGCCGACGATCCGTCCACTTTTTCCTCCGAAAAGAGCAGCGCGCGCGCTCTTGATTGGAGCGATCCCTCTTTTACTTTATAATCGTCCTCCGCCTCGCTTATTTCGCGAATAAACGCCGCGTCGTTCCTCAAATGGCCGCCCGACCGTTTCTTCTCTCTCGCGGCGAGCGGACTCCAATTCGCAACACGTAGCTCGTCTTTTCTTCGGCACCGGAAAAAACGTCGCTGCTGCACACACACACACACACACACTGCACGGCGTGCCCGCCAAATTGCACCCTGGAATTCGGGGGACGATGGACGGGGTGCGGCTCCGGAGATTTTATGCTCCGCAACTGCAAGATATAACGCACACACACTTTGATTCTGACCGCTTGTAATTCTCTCACTGGCTGCTCTCTTTCTCTGTTGTTTATGTATTTTACTGTGTGTAGCGCTCGCTCGCAATTTAAGGGATGCGTTTATCTGTTGCATATAATATATTATTATACAGTAGATTAGAGAACCGCATACAAGGCTCGAATGTTATTTTGTTCATTATTGTCTTACTAATTAACGCCATGTATCGATATTCGTCGCTTACCTGCTCTATTGCGTATATCGATTATGACTCTCTATATAATGCTTGTGATATGACGATTGTGCAATGCGACAGTTCACTGAGCCAAGTTTGACGCGTATAGCGCGTGAAACTTGGCGATTTTGACTGTGTATGTTATACGCCACATTGTACGATAGTAGAATAGTTGCTGCCATTTTCCACTTACTCCTATTCATCCTATACGCTTCGCCGCCATTTTATTTTATGTAAAAACATTTACGCTGCTTACGATTATTTTGCACTATAAACCAAAGCTCGGAAAACCGACAAGTGTGTCTAACCAACTTTTACATTTTTTTGTTCCAGGTAAGGACTGCATTTGTTATATATCTGCGTAAACGAGGTACTCGATTCCACCGAGAAAGTAAGTCGATTCATCCAAAGTTTTGACCATCACAATTCCTTCAGCGATTACTTACATACGCGTATAAATCGATCGCCTCCGTCGTCAGCCGTTGACGGCCTCGAATTCCTATTCTCATAGGCTGAATTATGAATCGCAAAGCCGAACGTTTAACGAGTAGAGACTGAGCTTCGCGGAATCTTCGGAACGAAGCGCGCGACAGCTGGCCATTATGCTCGGGGTTCCCCTTAAGAGACGAACGGACACACACACCCCGTTACGAATCGATCATTAGAGGCACACGGCCTCGTAAATACATCCCACAGCCTGGCAGCGATCCAGCGTCTCCGAAGGCGAATCTCCTAGCGGCGTCTAATGGAGCCTCCGGTAGCTCGATGCGCTCTCTTCTCTCTCTTTCTCGTGACGTCGCTTACGCGAGAGGCTAGTGAGGATTTATGCTCCCTTCGACCGCGCTGCTCTTATACACGTATCGCATCTCCTTCTCTCTCTCTCTCTCTCTCTCGGCAATGAGGATTACATCGCCGCGCGCTCGTACACGGGAGCGCCGCAGCTCCTTGTATCGCGCGCAACCACTGCAGATGTATACCTATAGATAGCGCAAGCCTACTGCTGCTATGGGATAGATAATTTTCTCTCTCTTTCGTGCACGCCTCTGTATATATATATATATATATATATATATATATATATAGCTAAGTGTGCACCGGGTGTATAGGTGAGAGAAGGCGAATCGTGCCGCATGAGTTCCGTGACGCTCGCGTTGCTGCAATACGACCGACTGTACCACTACTACTATAGCCCGGGACGCCCGTGACTGCCGGCTATTTCAGCTCTTTTATTTCGCGAGTTCGCGCTCGATTCCGGGAAGCTTCGCGTGTGCTCGCGCTTAGCGCAGGCTCTCTGTAAATATTGCGCGGATTTCCCCCCCCACTCCGATAAAGTTCAACTTCCGGATACTCTAATTTTATCTCGTCGCGGTTTTGGCGCTACCGCGATATTAATTTAGAGCCTAGATTGACGAATTTGCGACTGGAAAAAAAATGCGCGCACATGTCGGCCTTATAAAGCAGGCGGCTCGCGCTGATTTAATTGCCCTCGTCGTATATATTCTGCGTACATAATTCCCGAGAACCCCGTGCCGGCAAATACAGCCGCGCAGCGAATAGAGAGAGAGAGAGAGAGAGAGAGTCGGACGTGTATATATAAGAACGGAGAGCGAGAGAGAGCCTCATGCGGTGCAGATCGTGTCTTGTACCTCCTCTCCCCGCCATTTTTCATACGTCAATATAGATCTTGAGCATGTTGATCACGTACTCGCCGTCGAGGTTTTCATTTGGCCCTTTTTATTTCCCCTCCAGCGCACACACGTATATATACCGAGAACGAGTTCTGCGCGACACGATCGCCTTATCCGCGCGCGCGCGCGCCCGCTCGAAGATGATGGAGAGGCGGCGGTCCTTTCTCGGAACGAGAGCCTGTGTGCCGATCACGCGACTATGTGTACCGATACCTATAGCACACACGCGAAGGAAGAAGCCGCAGCTCTTAATAAAGTCATTTTCGCGCGGGACTGCTCACATATATGTATACCCCCCTTTTAATTAATGCCCTGGCGAACGCGACGGATAAATAATAATAATTCAGCCGAAAAAATGCCGGAACATCCCTCTCGATGATTATCTGATCGTAAATCCCCGCATAAAGATATCGCGCGAGTAAATTGCGAGAGAGCCGCGGTGTACGCGTGTGTGTTGTATATATACACACGAGAAAGGGGGGATCGAACGCATTTCGGGGTGTGCACGGTGTATCAGTGATCGCGGCGCACATACACGACGCGCGAAGGAATACCAACGGGGCGGCAACAGACCAATCACGCGCCGGCTACTAATTTGCCCGGCTCAAACAGCTGCCGTGGTCCGCCGCCTATGCGCTTTATATAAAACCGAGCTGCCCCCCTCGATATCTCTCCGCGTGCGCAACGCGATGGCATCCGCGAAAGAAAGAGAGCAACTCACGGAAAGATACCGCGCTTCATACCGAGATTCTTATTTTCTTCTCTCATCCTCTCAGCAGCGGCCGCCGCGCCCCTTTTGTGTCGCAAGACTTCTTTTTCTCTTCTGTCTCTCTCTCTCTCTCTCTCTCTCTCTCTCTCTCTCTCTCTCTCTCTCCCGATTTCAGAGACTACGGCCGGCCGGTGGCTCTTCGTTGTTCTCGCGCGCCGCCCTTCGTCGCTCTTCGGACAAAACATTTCTTAATTGGCTTTCTCAAGCGCGCGCGCTGCGAACTTGCTTTCTTTATACGTATCCGATCGGCGACTTTTTTGCTGCCCGGCGACCGGTACCGAGAGAGATCACGAGAGAGAGAGGACGGCACGAATCTTACGAATTTTTAAGTGCTAATGAGAGAGCCTGTGTGCTGGGTTTATTTACGCGGATCGAGGTCCTCTGTTACACGTTAAGCGGACAAATGAGCCCGCGGTAAATGTGTCCGGCGTAAGTGGTGAACGACGCGCGGGGAAATCATTTGTTGAAACATAGCGTTAATTGCCAGCCCCGCCAAGGAGATGCAAATTTTTGCGTGTCTCTCGCGCTGATACTTATTTTTCTCCGTTGCGTGAACCGGCAGCCGGGATAGCGTTAGTCTTTTTGAGCCTTGATTTTCGGGAGAAAATAAGAGAAATTTCCGGGGACGCGCAACCCAATTTTCTTTTTTTTTTTTTTTAGAAAGCGACTACTTTCACCCGCCGCAGACCGTTTTTCCCTTTATTCTCTCTGTTTTTTAGACGCTGTATACGCACAGGGTCCCTTTTTTAAATCTCTACCCCCGGTCGCGAGCCGCTTTGTTTTGCCCGACTTTCACTTGGTCTTTAGCTTTAGGCTTTCTCTTCTTCGCTCTCCGCGCCGCATATAGTAGTATATAGAGAGAACAAACGAGCAGAGAAAAAAATATATAGGTCAGGAAAAATTTATGAGGGTTCGAAAGCGACCACTGACCGCCTGAATCTTTGAAGCTCGCTCTTGCCTCCTCTCGCTTCGATATAGCCCATCTTGACCTAATGCCTATAATTTGCTCTGATCACATTGTTCCACGGGGGGCAATTTTTGCGATAGAGCGATTTCGCGTAACAGTAATGCCGATTTGATGATTTTATCAAGAGAAGTCTTCACCTCTCGCGCGTATATTATGTTGAATGTATCCAAAGTTTTGTTTTCCGGGCCCTTGGTGTGTTGCATTTCCGAAACTTTGGAATAGTTTAATGAGTGTATGCGGCAGGTCAACGGCCAGCTCGATAATTGCTGGTGGCGGTGTCTCTTTATTGGACAATAGATCACACGCTGCTCCGGTCCCTCTCCGTCGCACGGGTCTTACCTTAATCACAATGGCGTTAAGAAACATCTGGAAATTAACCCAGGGGTGACCTGCGACCCTGCGGGGGTGCGCTGGCGCGATTCTTATATGATTGTTATTCGGCTACCGTTGCGCCCCGCAATTTAACGCTTCTTCCCTCGTGCTCCTCGAAACATCGTACATTCGCGCTCTCTTTTCGCTAAAATATTTCCCTGAATACAATAATTACGTCGAACGATCTTACAAAACGAATTCAATCACATTACCGCGAGCTTTTTCTCTAAATTATAGCCAATTCCGAAAATGCTCAGCAGCCTGATTTTAGAGCCGACGGTTGTTCCCCTTAGAGAGCTACAGACTCTCGCAACGGCGGCGATATCGATGGGCGCCGCGTAATGCCGCAGCGCTATGCAAATCAATCCCTGCCCGCCGCGCTCGCGCACTTTGCCCAATGATTTATCCCCGGCGCGCAATTCGTTTAAGTGTATCCCGATTTCGGGCTCCAGTCTCTCACTCGTTTGTGTGAGTGTGTGTGTGTGTGTGTGTTCGCTCGCTCTACATAAGCCGCTGCTGCTGCTGCAGCCACTTAGGCAAGTTGCGAATGCATGGAATAGGTATTAAGCATCTCTCGCTCCCTTCTCCCCTGTGCGCTCGAGAAAGAAAGGAGAGAGAGAGAGAGAGAGAGAGAGAGAGAGAGAGAGAGAGCGGCTGCATATACGCCCCTTTCGGCGCGAATTTAAATATAAGTAAAAGGTCTGTGGCACACAATCCCGGAATAGCGTTCGCCTTCTGGAGCTTGATTTGCCTTGCATGAAGCTTAGAAGAAGCGGCAGTGGCGGCGGCCGACTGAATGTCGATCCACGCAACCCTGGGACCATCGTCGTTTTTTCGCATCTTTCTTTTCTCGTTTTTTATCTCTCCTGCTCTCTCCAGGTTTATGTATTTCGAGCCCCGCGGGCTTTCTCATAGCCGCGACGCCTCCTACTTCATCGACTTTTTCTTGTTTTCTCAAACAGCCGCCCCCGCGCCGTACTCTGCCCCCTTTTCCCTCGCCTCCTCCCTCTCCTCCTCCCTCTCCTCCTTCTTCTTCTCCCCGTTAGCTCTATCTATCTTTCTCCGAGGGCGTTTTTCTTCGGCGGTTTGTTAGCCCACGAGCTTTTCCTTTGTACGCGCTGCTGCTAAAGGCTCGAATGATATGTGGCGCGTCTTCTTATTTATACAGGGCGTGGAGAAAAATTTCACTCGTCGTCAAGTGTACATGTGAGCCGCGTTAATAAATCTCTCCCGACATTTTGTTTTTCCCCGGGAGAGGATGTGGCGTGTCCGTCCGTGCGACGAAAATACGGATGATATTTTGTTTGAGTTCGCGGCGCCACGAAGCTTCTTGGTATACCGGAAAGAAATCGTACGCGAAGAGAGAATAATTACGGTATAACCGGAGAAAAACGACGTCGCCGAAATAATTAATAACAATTTCAGTCGCGTATATAACCTATACCCGCCTTGTGATAGCACACGTATAAAGCCTGTTCTCAGCGGTAATCGTTGCGGCGAGTATGTAATCGACTACTATTATTTTTCGTAATTGTGCGCGAAGCTCGCCGGTCAAGTGTATCGATCGTAATTGCAGCGAAAATATATAGGTGTTCCCTTATCGCTCGTGCGTGATGCACTCGCTCGCGAGGAGGAAAGCAAAACTGCTCGCTTCTCGAGCAAATTCGCTTTAACGAAAACGTCCTATAACAATCCACTATGTTTTGATAAAATCCTCCTAATTAAGCTATTAAAATGCCCTAACAGGCTGAAAGTCGTCGTGCTCGCTCATCCGTAAAAAGCCATTCAAGCGAAATCTCCTCTCATAACCGCAGAGGAAGCGCACATCGAACAAGCGAGCTTCTTTGCCTCCCGACGCACTTAATCGCCGAATCCGTGTTTCTCCGATCGTCGCTATACTATACAATATACCTCAACGCTATAGCTCGGCGATCTCGCGCAGGAAACTCGCACGGCAGCAAATGGCCAGCCGTATAGCCGAGTTAGTCCCGCCTCTCTCTCTCTCTCTCTCTCTCTTCGAACAACACGAGAGCGAGTAAGCGCACGCTCTGTAAAATCTCCGACGACGACGACGAGTTCTCTCTCCGTGTGCAGCAGCAACAGCAGCAGCGGTAATTGGAACGACCCCGTTTGACCGCGATAATGGCAAGCGAGCGAGAGCACGAGGATTCTGCTGCTGCTGCTGCTGCTGCTGCCGATCTAAAGTAGCCGAGCGCAATGCTCGTCGCTTCGATCTAACCTTAACGATACGAGAATTTAAGGCAACAAACTCGGCCGTACACAGAGCAGAGTCGCGCGCCGTGTAATAGGCGAGCTGCGCGAGAGAGATCGGCTTCTAGTTGCCGAGTTTACCGGCTCTGTTTTATCGCTCTTGAGGAAGAGATAATTGCTGGAATTAGAATCGAAATCGGCTTCGGCACTCTTTAAATTGAATTAGTCGCGAGTGTGACTTTTATAGCGTTTTTTTCTTCTTCGGCGAAATCCTTTTGCAAGCGAGTAGAAGTAATACGTGCAAAGTCGGGCTTTTCAACGCTTCGATCGCGATACAGCTGGCGTGCGCGGGCCGATCCATATTTTCCCCGCCGCGAAGATCGACGATACCGGAGTCCTTATATATCCCGTCGCCCTTGCGAGAGCCCGCGTAGTATACACACGAGCGTGCAAGGTGTATGATTTCCGCACATGCGGGAGTCATCCGACTTCGGGGCCGTCAACATTGTTATTCTCGCCTCAATTTATCAAGATCCTTCCTGCGCGTGCAGCGGCGACAGGACGACGTTCTCTCTCTCTCTCTCTCTCTTATACCGTGAACGCGGTCCGACTCCTTTCATATATTTACGAGCGGCGTCCGTTTCCCTCCTCTATGTGCGTCCAGCGAGTTCGTAAATCTTGTCATTGTTACGTAAAACGTGAATCGCGGGGAGAGAGACGCTCTGGCAGTGTGATTTCTAAATCCGCAGCGAAAGAGGGGACTACTGCGAGCGAGGATGAGACGACGGGACGCGAGGGAAGCGAGTCAGTCACTCGGCGGACGGCGACGTTTCGTCGATCCCCGCCTGAGATATCGATAAACAGTATTCAACGAGCGCCGAGGATTATCTCGTGCGATGCGAAAGAGCGGGAAGGAAGGAAGGAAGCGGGCATTATTTTCAAGCCGATATCTCGGTAATTGACACGCGAGAGAGAGAGAGAGAGAGAGAGAGAGAGAGAGAGAGAGAGAGAGAGAGATCCTAATGCCTCAGCCGTACGGTTGATTAAATTGGAATTTTCGAGGCTTAATGGTTCTCTCTCTTCTCTGTCGTCGTGCGGGCATTATTATCATTTTTCGATGCGGCTTTTCTCTCTGATGCGGCGACGGATTTATCAAGAGACGTGCTTAATTGGCAAGTCTTGCGCTGATAGGAATGTTATTTCGCGAAGAATGCGGCGACTTTTTACTCGGCGGCCTTCGAATACCCGAGTGCGCACATTTTTTCGAGAAAAATATTCGTTTCATCGTCGCGCGTGCCATGTGCAGGGGTAACGCGAAACTCTCGAAAAACTCGGCTCCCTTTCATCATAAACTCAGCGGCAGTCCATCTCACTGCGTCCACTTTTATCGTCGCGGCTGGCGGCCGCAATATCGGAATATCCCCCGAAGAGCGCAACGAGCCCCCAATTTTATCGACGAAACGGCCGCATTCCGACACGCAAAAGTATGAGTCGTCAAAAATTTGCCAACATATGGCGTCTCTCTCTCTCTCTCTCTCTCTCTCTCTCTCTCTCTCTTTCGATCGAACGACCTCGTGTAATTGGAGAGGCCACTCTCAATCGAGAGTAAGATAATACAGACGCAGCAGTTTCGGTAGCGCGCGGTCGACCTATCGTAAAAAGTGTCTCTCCCCATTCTCTCTCCCTTATACACAGCAGATGCACCCGTCGCGGCGCAGATAAAGCCGATCGAGGGACACGAAAAATGAAAGCTACGCGCGTTTCCGCGAGCGCAGGAGCGTCGCCATACTCGCGCAGGTGATCGCTCGCTCGCGCACATTTATTATCGGCAATTTAACTACTTCAACACACAGCCTGGCCAGGCGATCGTAAATATCCCGTCGCTACCGTACTGCAGCAGCAGCACTGCCGGAGAACGATCGTTGTCGCGATAGGGATGCACTAGATCGCCGCACGACTCTCCGCTGCTGATGCAGGAGGCGGGAGACAAAGAGGATGGGGAGGATAGAGGCGCTATCGCTTGTTGATCGGCTCTCTGTGTGTGTAAATATGGCGCTTGATGCGACGGATTTTGTTTATTTATCGGGGTATTAAAAGCTTATGAATTTTGGAAATTTTTGTGCGCTGCCTGATGCGGAGTTACGAGCACTATCGTTATATTTTGTTGACGGAATAACTAATTTCATTTTTCATCGAGGAATAATACCGCGTTGTTTAAATTTCGCAAAAGCTACCGCCGCTGCACCCGTCGACATTTCCAGTGCTCCGTCGCGTGTACTGCAGCAGCAGCAGCAGCAGCAGCTATACTCCCCGCATCCGGTTGAATTCGCGCATGCAGAAATACCTATATGGCGCGCACAGACATATATACATATATCCAGAGAGCCGGTGCATGATGGTGTGTGCCGTGGTGCGCCGCTGGCGCAGTAACTCCGGAATCCGGGGGGCTTAGTAAGCCCGGCGAGCGCGCGAGAGCGTCGAGGATCAGTGGGAAACTTCCCGCCGCGGCTTAAAGGCTTGGTGGTTGCTGCCGCCGCCAACTTTTGCGCCTGCTCTCTCCCCTCCCTTTGCCAGCGTTTTAACTCTTTCTCTCTATCCCTCTAGCTCCTCTCTGCCTGTGTATAGCTATGCATATACTGCATCTTGCCGAGAGAGAGAGAGAGAGAGAGAGAGAGAGAGAGAGAGAGAGAGAGAGAGAAGCGTTAAATGAGCGCGGCGAGGAGCTATCGCGCGAATTTCGACACGCGTCGCGCCCTATCTGCGCGGCTGCATGCACGCGAGTGCGTTGCAAGCATCGAGCCTTTTATCATCCGCGCGAATCGTGGACGCAAGAGCAACACCTGACGTGTCCCGTCGTATATTCACTGGACGATAGAATCAAACGACCCCGCGCGCGCGAGAGAGAGTCCGAGAGTCATACCAATTAAGAGGCGACGAGCTCTGTGTGTGCGAGAGAAGAGAGGACGTTGATCCTTCTCTTAGGTGTGCACACTCGGTGAGGGAGAAAAGTTTATTTTCAGGCGAAAATATTGTGATTCGATTCGATTTTTGGTCTTTGACAGGTTACGTGTTGTTACACGTACGGATTCTTGTTCGGCAAAACGATTGCGCGATTGCGATTGTCGGAAACTGGTTTCGTATCCGCGGATAATTTCTAGTCGTGTTATGTCTCAATTGCCGTGAATAATGCCCGGTTATCGGGTGTCTGATTGTAGTAGTAGCTTTATACCGTCTGGCTCATTGACTCTCGTAATTGCTACTCTCACAAAGCTACAATTTTAAACGCGAGCTTCTATCCTCGTGCCAGAAAGAAAACGTTATCGGCTTCTCGCATCAGTATACTCATGGGAATAAACAATTTTCGTAAAAGTGTACACGAGTCACTACTTCTGCATACTAAACGCGTAATCTCTCGGTTGCGACTCGCGTGAATCACGACCCCGAGAGTATAAATACATCCACGCGCAGAGAGACGTATGCGAACTTAATTTGCAATTCAGCTTAATTTTCGCGTTTACGGTTCATATAAAGAAAGTTCACTCGTATACCTCTCATCATACCCCTCGCGATTTATCAGAATGTCTAAAGTCAGCCGAAAGCTTGATTATCCGAATCCGGTTTCTCATCTCAATGCCCGGGCTTTTTTTCTCGCGAGGAAATTGCACTAGTAGATGGCCGATAACTCTCAATCGACGCTCGGCTAGTTTCAATCGCGAGGGCGGCGAGATAAGCCGAGGAGATTCGCCGATATATAGACGCGCCCTTTGCCTCTCCTCCTACTCGTCGGAGAGAGCTGAGCGCGCTGCAGTGCATTCGTTGGTGAATTTTCTTCTCCACCCACACGTGTGCTCGACGGGTGCACGAGTCGTGAGCCACAGCCACGACTACCATAGCCGAAGCGGCCAACCAGAGCCTGTGATATTATTCTCGTATACTTCTTCCTGTGCCCACTTTCTATATAGACATTTTTCGCTGCGAAGCTGTACATCAAAAAGTTTTCAAACGAGATGAAAGCTCGACCGCGTCTCGGACGCGGCGCACTTGCCTTATATAAATCTACTGACAAACGAGACTTACGAGCGTAGTCCTAACAGTACTCTCTCACCGGCCAGCGCGCTGCGCGAAATATTGTATATTAGATAGGAAATCGAAAAAAAACGATTTCGAAACACGCGGAACATTCCCATCGCGCGCGGCGTTGTTACTCAGCGCACACCGCGGCCGCTTTCAGCAAGATACGTATACATATAGGAGACCGTAGAGCGCGGCGGAGGGATACCCCTAATAAAGACATTAATATCGACGTCAGAGCCGCGTATATCTAGATGTAGCGCTCTCGGTGAGCGCAGAAAGCGCAACCGCGCGAGTGTATTATATACACAAGAGGGAGTGAAAGAGGAAAAGGGCCGTGCACGGCTCGCGCGGAATCACGTTTGGGAATAGATTAGACGGTCACGACTGAAAAAGAGCTGCACTCGCGCGCGCGAGCGCGCGCACACCAAGATCATCAATATTTATAGCGGCGTGCTTTGCATGCACACGCTAGACCAGTATAGAGAGCCGGCATAGAACAGTGACTTTTATAATGAATAATATATTCATTTAGATAGGCATCTATACCTGTCAGGTCGTGTTCCGCGAGCGCGGCTTTTCTCTAGCCGCGCGGGTCGAGGGAAAATTCAAGGCGGTTATACTGTACACACTGTAGCCGAAAACAACTCGGCTGTGTGTGAATCGATCAGAGCGTAAGTATACGAGTACAAAGATTTTCTGCTGTATAGGTCGTTGACGTCGTCGTCGTTGTGTGCGCTATTGTGTCCCGTCGCGAAAGCGGAATTTATGAAGAGAGCGCGCGGAAAGTCGTACGCGAAATACTTTAAATTGCAGATTTTGCATTCGCCGAGAGAGTTACGGTTATTGACTCTGCGCTGCGGTAGCTACCGTGTGAGAAACTTTTGATCGGTTGTTGTCGCTTATATAGAGGAAGAAAATGAGCTTCAATGTATACATTGCATAAACTATGCGCTTTCTTTCCGCATCTGCGCTATATCTGCTCCAATTTTATATAATACCGATACGAATTCGGCTGACTCGGAGACAACTCCGATGACACACCTTCTTTATACTCGTATAATCGAACGATTTATAAGTGCAGACACTACTCGAGCCATCCAATCACCGAGCAAACATTTTCCAATGGTAGCACCCTTAACTAACACATTATCATCAAAAGCGCGTACCATAAATAAACGTTCTCCGCCATCGTTATTTAACGAACGGGAAAATTCGTCCACCGACTCTAATTGAAGCCTACACTACAGTGCTAGGACCGTTGATCGATCAAAGCGCCGCATCCCGATTCGGCAAATTAAATTTTTCCAGTTGCTACTGGCGCTTGCGACTATCCGGTACGATTTTCTCTCTCTCCGCAGGGCAATAACTCACACCCCGCTTGTCCTCCCCTCGCCGCTTCTAATTATATTCGGCGCGTGCAGCGGCAACTTTCCACGGAAAAGCCATCCCCCTGCTCCGCAACTTTCCCAAACTCTCTCTCTCTCTCTCTCTCTCTCTCTCTCTCTCTCTCTCTCTCTCTCTCCGCGTTAACGAAGAAGCGGAAAAAGGGCGCGCCGGAGCTCCAATTGTCTGCGGGCAGCATCCTCCTTCAAAATGAACGACAGATGTTGAGCGCGACGCCGCCATGTCCCGAAGAGAGAAAGAGAGAGAGAGAGAGGATATCCACTGGGACGAGCTGCTGGCCCGCTGGGGTTGCGATATCCCTGTAGCTTTCACTCTCTCTCTCTCTATTTCCTTCTTTTTTCCTCGCTTTTTTCTCTGCTCCTCCGGAAAAACCGAAGAAGGAGACGACGCGGCCTGTTTGCAGCGTTACACAATAATATGCGAGGACGTGTAACGAGAACACCCACATCCGGCGCTATTCTCCTGATTAGCGCCCGTTCTCTCTTGCGCGGAGGCGGTAGCTTACGATTTGCCAATTTACCCCAAAAACTCGTAAAGTATCGGCCGCTGTCGTTGCGCGGCTAATACAAAGAGAGGATCGCCACTGCCGGTACACACACTGCAACCAGAGCCACGAGCTGCGTGTACTTTCATATCGGCGATGCCATATGTGTGCAGTCTCCGTGGCTTCATCCCCTCTCGCTGATGCACTTTCATCCCTAATGGTCGCTGTTGTTCTCTCTCTCTCTCTCTCTCTCTCTCTCATACACACACGCAATGCACTGTTCGGTATATATAACGGCAGTGTGCATCGGGCTCTTTTGTCATTGGCTGTCTATTCATGCACGCACACAGCTCTCGCGATTGCAATTCCGTAACCAAATTAATCTGTTCCTATGCCATCAATAATCCGCGTTAATTTGCTGCCCAGGCGCTGAAAGCTCGCTCATGCATGTGCGCGTGCAGTGTGTCTATAGTGTATATACACCGCGGCGAGCGTAGATTGCAGCGCGTACATCAACTTTCCGCTGTGTATTTTTTCGCGCCCCCGCTCTCGCGCGCACGATTGCACAGCCAAGATTCGCATAACGTTGCCGATGCTTTACGCTGCAAAAAGTGCGCCGTTCGTAAATTTTAACGAGCTCAATTTCCCGCCAGCGCTGCGTCGTTTGTTTATGAGCTTGCGAATCGTCAATTACACTAGGGGGAGGTTAACAATGTTAATCGAGCGCCGAGCAGCTCTCGTGAAAAATGACGCTTGTCGTTGTATACGCGTATGCATCTTCTATTCTCATTTATTCGTCGGAAATTAAATGAAAACAGTGTGTGTGTAGAATCTCGTTAGCGAAAAAAAAAACACAATTATCGAGGCCATATTAGTCTCGAGAACCGCTGATGGCAACTGCGGAAAAGTAGTGTTTGCCGACGATGGCGGCCGCGTAGTCGTACAACACACAAGCCGCTGCGGTGGTGTGCCATCGATTACCCCAGCAGCAGCAGCGCAGCCTTATCTTTCCCTCACACGCACACGCGCCGCAGCCAGGATCGAAATCCTGCAGCCGGTGGCTTCCAAATATTCTCCCGTATATCCCCGAAATTAATATCTGTTAGCTTCAATATCATCTATCGTCAGCAGCGCCTCGGCGTCTTATAGATATAAAAGACGTCGCTTATACTCGCACTGTGTGAACAAGTCAGAGCTCTCCCTATAGGCTTTTCTACCCTCGGCAGAGCTTTCTTCCAGCCTCGTTCTCGGGGACATTACGCACCGGGGAAATGTACAAAGGAACAAATTACTCGCGCGCGCGCGTATACGCGCAGCTTTATTAGACGACGTGACTCGAATGCTGCGCGGAAAGGAACACCGTATAGTCGGCTCTAGCGCGAGCGTTTGCAACTTATACGTGACTTTATTCGAGAGATTTCGCCGCGCTATCTCTTCGCCATCGGCGACGTGTGCCATTACAAAATATTAGAACTTTCCTTCTCTGTCTGTGTCGGTATATCGCGCCCTGCAGCAGCTGAGATCTATGCCTTAATACATCAGACGCTTTTTTCCCCTGGTGGATCGAACTCGAGATAAGAGAATTAAAAATATTTATGTATACAATGCTTCATTTCTTTGTATTCACGAAGCGAAGCGCGGCGGCACAAATCACGAAATTAACGGTATATGATAAAGCTGATCAAGTGTACGACGGCGTATATTTAAGATAATGCTGCTACGAAGAATTTCGCGTACACGTACATCAGCTGTAGGGTCGCGTGCCAAATGTGCAGTAGCCCGCCGTCAGAGGATGGATGTCGTGCTGAGCGGGGCACGATTTCAATTTCTCGAACGAGCTCAGATCGTTATATTCTCCGTTGCGGACGTTTTTAATCTCGCAATTTGTTTCTCTTCGGCGCGTATACCACCAGCGCTCGAGCTCGTAATATAATTCGAGCTCAAGTATTTTCGTATTCCGTGCACTGGCCTCATCTCTTTTTTTTTGGACTCCTTTGCAATTCATCAGTCGGGCCGAAATTGTCGCGGAAAGGAAGCAGGCCGAAAGTTTAATGCGATCGGAGCCGGTCGTGCGCGCGGCTCTTGTGCTCATGTGTGTGTGTGTGTGTGTGTGTGTGTGTGTGTGTGTGTTCGACGACGACGAGGCCGATGATGATGATCCGCCATCGCAACTTGGGAGGTCCGGTCTTGATATTCCTCTCCCCTCCCGCTTCACCTGGTCGTCCAACCATTTCTTCTTGTACATGCTCTCCGCTCTCTCTCCCTCTCTCTCTCTCTCTCTCTCTCTCTCTCTCTCTCTTCCTCCTTACTTCCATCATCCTCTCTCGCTCTTCTCCGCGGGGCTATTCTTCTTTCTTCGCTCACAGCGACCAACCCTCTCTGCTGTATCTCTCGTTCCCTGCCTCTCTCTCTCCTCTGAGCTCACGATCTCGCTGCTGCTGCTGCTGCTGGCAGGTAGTGTCTTTATCCTTTTCTCTCGCCGACGTCCTTTTCTTTTGCTCGCGAGACATGCCCATGGGAGTTTCGCGAGTCCCCCAATCATATTTTTTGCATCGGACCCCAACGCCGTGCAGTAAGTGTATGTATGTATATGTGAGTATGTATAGAAAATAACAGCAATGAGCGGCCTCTTTTGCCAGGCAGTCATCGGGTAATGCGAAGAGCTTTCGAGATAATATCGGATACGTGATGGAAGCTGGATAAATAGACACGTCGTATATGAAATTGTCGTTCGCGTGGCGAGAGCGCCAGTGGCGCAGTGTATTCATTACCGGAGAACGAGAATGACGTGACTGCAGTTGCTTCCTACTAAAACGAGAATGCTCGCGAATTAATTTCGCAAACAGTCCCTTTTACTCGAGAGGTATAATTCTAGTTCTTTTCAAATGACGATTTCAGTTTATGGCACATCATAACGCTTTATTTAACCCACACCGAACAAACATTCAAAATTCTTTCCTCTTCTCTACTTATACGACAAGTTTCGATCGTCCTACAATCATCTGGCGGCAGCCATGCCGTGTAATTTATTCGCCATTACAAATCGATATCTCCCCCCTCCTCAAGCTCGCCGCATGTCGTACACGTCCCTGTGCATAAACGCGTGCATATAAAACCCTCCCGTGTCTTTTCCCGGTCGTCGCGCACGCGTTGGGCGGGGTAAACTCATCTCTCGCGGTGCATCGATAAACGCGCGAGAGAGCGGCTGCTCGCGCTCGCGCCGGTAATAACTGGCAATTTGCGAGGAGAGGACTTTTAGTTAGGCCGACTCTTTTCCGCAGTGTATACACACACACACTTGCACAGCCTCTGGGATATGATGGCAGGGTAATTGCGGTTGCACGACGTCGACGGGCGCATCAGGAGGCTGCACTTATTTACCATCGCGCCGCGCGTGGAGACGAGTATAGCTCCGATAAACGACGGGCGGCAATCGGAGCTGAGGACCCGAAATTAGGGAAAGTAATTACCGGCGTCTGGAAAAGTTGATCGTTGTAATATCGAGCTTTTAATTGCTGGTACACATAAGCGAGTTGGTAAACAGCAATTTCTGCCAGACGGGCCTTTTTGCATCGAACGTCAGGAATCCGCCGCTCGTTAAACTATTTATACGAGGCTCTCGTCGCACTCTTTCATCGTAGAAAAACAAGAGAACCCGTGCGCGCTCTCGCGCAAAAAACCAGCGACGAACAATCGCTTATACTCATATACGCGACTATACTAGTCTGCGCCGCTAATAGCGTCAGGTTTCGCGGCGGCGCGTCTGTTATACGCTCTGTCGCCGCGTCGTTAAAAGCGCATACTGTGCCTCTCTACCGCCAGTGCGTAATACGCGCGCCGAGAAATGTTATATATATACTCATCGGTGCGAATCGGTAAAAAGCCGTGTACCGCCGCTGCCGCTCGGCACAGCGTATCAAGATGCGCTACTTTGAGGGCCGAGCGAAATGAAATAAAAGAAAAAAAAACACGGCGTGCACGCCATGGTATAAGAAGCGGTTGTGGAGCGTCATTGCGGCGGGGATAATAAACGAAAGAACACAAGAAGGGCTTCGCGTATAATGCGCCGTGCCACAGTTGAGAGAGTCGTTTTGCGCGCGTGCAAGTTCCACCTGGGAAAGCGAGAGATTCACGAACTCGGAACGAGATCAAAGCGGCTTCGTTCGCTGCAGCTTATATGTATGTGTATGTGTGTGTCTGTTGAAAACAACGAGCCAGGAAGAAGGGAGAGGGAGACATGTATCCGTGTGTATAATGAATTATTGATTTCACGTGCGGACTCGCGACTCGCAGTCGTGCATTTGCATTGCTTTATTAAATTCAGATGGGCTTTCTTTCGCGTTGAACTGTGTACGCGCGTTTGGGGCGGCGGGAGATCGGACGACTACGCGAGCGGATACATATTTGTTATTTTACCTCCATACGGAATCCATCAAGTCCGGAACTCGAGTCGGTTTCGTTTTGCTCGATGCATAATTCGTCCGTTTATCGTGGATATTATCGCCGCTAATATGGAATAATAATATATTAATAAACTTGATGTGTGGAATTGTAATTAAAATTTTTTCAAGGTTTTTAAATTAAACTCAAATAAATGTATAATGAAACAATTAAAAAGTTATCTTCGATCGAGAGGCCTGAAATATCTTTATAAGGTGCAGCGCTAAATGTACTGGGCGTGGATAATATAATGACTACCTACCACAAGATCCTCTCTGCCCTGCATCCATGCGGTATACACACACGCACACTACTGTTTCTTGCGAGATAAATCTTCGCCGAACCTCCATACACACCGCTCGAATCGCGTATTAAAACATCTCGGCGATCGAAAAATATATTTACATTTTATTTAAATATTCTTCAACGAGCCTATATAGTGTACGGCACGCTGCAGTTATTTGTCCCGAGGATTTTTTGCTCTCGCAACGAAGATGAGTAGTTTCTGTGCCAATAAAACGCGGCTATCTAATCAAAGCTCGCTGAATTGATGGCGTGACATTATCACGTGCAGGATCCCCCAGCAGCGAATCGATCAATCGCGCAATTCGAGGGCTGCCCGCGCGCGGATAAAAAAATGCATTCGAATATAAATTCCGACTTTATCCAGCTAAAAATCTGCTCCGCCAGAAGTATTGCCGCTGCGCGCCGCAGAGGAATATATACGACACTCTCTATCGAAAACTTTGAAATTCCCTCGCTCTCGTCTAAACGGCTCGATAAGGGAGCATGAGCCTCGCGATGATTCATGCAAGCAATATAAAGGTTCTGGAGTAAATAAACTATTTCAGTCGATACATTATCTCCCCGAGAGCAGAGAAGAGAGAGAGAGAGAGAGAGAGAGAGAGAGAGAGAGAGAGAGAGAAGTAAATAAACATCTTTTTCGCCCGGGCGACTAATGAAGTATCGTTAAAAATATATAGAGCGTGGATCGTTAGAGAATTCTTCGAACGCCTCGCTTGCTTCCAGCGGCGTATTTCAAAATGGCGTCCTTCGAAAAAAGGTCCGCCACGACGAGATGAAGCAAGAGAGAAAAGGAAGAAAAAGAGAGAAGCGAAGAGGCTGAAGCGGGAGGCGAGCTCGTCACGGCAGCCGGTCTACGGGGAGTAATTTTTATTTCTCTCTTTTTTCCCCGCGCTCGCTCGAGCTCGCGTAAGTGCTCCGCGCCCGGCGCGTCCACCTATTTCTCATAAATTTGAATGAATTTACATGAATTTGAATTTAATGCACCGCCATGCTTTATCGACGCAATTAAGCTTTTAAGCTCGCATTTGCATTAATCCAATGTTTACAATTACGGCCGCGTAGAGACTTCGGAGTATGCTAACTTCTCTCTCTCTCTCTCTCTCTCCTTTCTTTCTGCTCTCTATAACTCTTTTCTCGCGTGTACGCGCAAGGGGACTCGTTTTTTTCGTCTAATTAACCTATGCCTCGCTACAAATTCGAGGCTGGTTAGAGCCAACAGCCAAGTATACGCTGATACTCTCCGCCAACAATGCTCGACTTTGTGTTGAAGACGCTATAAATAAGTTCTTGAGAACCGCGTGAAGTATTTTAACGGCCGAGCGGCGCGGCATTTGTAGTTTTTCCTCTTGGCGCAGCACGGAGAAATTAGAGCTCCTTTTAAAGAGCTACTCAGCCTAAGAGAACTGCGTATTCGTTAGCTTTTTTACTCTCTTTCTCGCTGGATTTTCTCGGAAAGTTGCTTAACGATCGTTACGTCGTCGGTATGTACACACAATGGCTTCCTTCTCTCTCCCTCTGACTTTTGGACATAAATCTCTCTAGCGGTCATTGTACAAATATTTATCGTGAATATTCGAAAGAACTGCGCGAGCTTGGCTTATCGCGGAGGGGCTATCGGAAGAAATTCTTCAAACCTCTTAAAAACTCGTCCTGAAAAAACAAAAGCAGTTACGAACACCCTGCGCGCCTCATTATAAACGCCCACGTCGCGGCAGATAGTCGTGCGGGCCGAAATCTCAGCCGTGGATTTATGGGGGTGTTTTGTTTCAAAAGCCGCGCGAAAAGGGGGCCAGAAGGAGAGAAAAGAAGACTATGGTAGTATAAGCAAAGAATAATAAGGCGCGAGTGGCGTATCTATGCCACGATCGTCGAAGGTCAGCAGCTTAGGGGTCAAGTGGCGATGCTCGCTCTTCGCACATTGCACTAGACGAAGCTCCCGTCAATAACCCCGCCATTAAAGCCTTTCTCTCTCTCTCTCTCGTGGATGTTATGTATCGGCTTAATTAAACTTCACTCGATCTTCCGTCGTAATTGGCCTGCCTCCCCCTCTTTTCTTTCTGCTGGAGCCGATCTCTCGTCGTCGTCCCGCATACATACCCCTCGAGAGGGGGAGAGAGAGAGAGAGAGAGGAGGGACCTGTGCGCCGCAATCGCTCGTCCGCGAGATAAACGCGAAGCAGCAGCAGCAACTCTGTACATTGTGCCGGTGCGATAGCCGAGCTTGCTGCCGTGGGGATCGATGATAAGGGAAGTACGCGCGCTGAAGGCAAAAAAGAAGGAATGTCCGCGGCACGATGCTGTGCCGTTGCTGCTGCCGATCGATCGATAGATCGATTTACGCCTCTTAACGAGCGCCGGTGTATTACGTATGTGTGTGTGAGTGTGGGAGAAATTTCCAGTACACGTATACGTATACCCGCGCGCGGTACGTGAGAATAGAAATGTTATCGCGAATTTATGCGCGACATCACTATTCATTCGATTAGCGGAAGGCCGCGGCAAGCGAGTGTGTGTGTATAATACGTCGGAGACGGACGCCGCGAGATTCTCTATCTCTCCTCTCTCTTTTCTTTATATAGAGAGAGAGAGAGAGGGGGGGGGTATATATAGTAACGACTTTAGCCCGTGGTGCTGTTGCGGCGCAGAGCATGTGAGAGATCGCGGCCGCACGACGTCGTGTAAAAAGGCAATGAGCTTCGGTGGGTGGTCGATCATCGCAGCAGCCGTGTATACTTGTTAATCGTTTTAATTCCGCCAGCGCTCGCTCTCTGCACGACGTCGATTGTCTCTTATTTCACTCGTCGCTGATGTAGTCCGTGTCTGTAAATTGAACGATTAAATTTCGAAATCAGTACGAGCGCGATATAAAGATGTGAAAATAAAATCAACCGGAAAGGTGTACATCAAGCCTGCCAAAATAGCGCAAAACAGTGTGCAGGAGTAGGGGGGCGGGCGGTCGGTTGGCTAGAAATCGTCTGAAAACTCGTGCAGTGCAGTACCGCCCTCCACGGCGGCGGTAATTAAAGTAGCGAGTAATACACGCACACACAGTGGTGTAGTTCGATCGAATCCTTTAGAGCACACTACGCTGTATACGTGTATATATGTATAAGAGACACAGCACACAGAGACGAGAGCTATACAGAGCGTTTCCTCGAGAGTTGCGAATCCGCGCGACGAGGAGGCTCTATAAGCCCCGCAGCTCCGCCATTGTCGGTATGATTTATGCTGATTAAGACTCTGGCGCTTCAGCCCCTCCGCAGCGTTATCGCTTACCTGTGTGTGCAGCTCTGCTCTCGCCCTCGACTTTGCTGCGCGGGCGCGCGAGAGCTTTCGCACCTAGCCGCGCTCTAGAAGACAGAGGAGAAAAGCGCTTAATTTACTGCGTATCGCGAGAAGCGGGGCTTATACCTATACACGTGTACGTGTACGGAGCGCTGGACGTGGCAAAAGCGTCCAGCCGCTGCTCTCGCGTGTGTATGTGTGCCTACGTATATGTATAGCTATAGGTGTATAATATAGGGAGCGAGGAGGAGGCTGCCGTGTGCCCTATTCAAAGCGGATGATTCAGTGGCCCGCGCGCTCCGCTACAGCAGCCCTGGATAAGATCTCCGGCTGCGTTGCCACCGCCGCCTCGTTCGTCTTCTCTGCTCTCTCCGTTTATAAGCGCGTATGCGAGAGAGAGAGAGAGGATCAACCTGTAACTACGTAACAAACCCGCGGTTTCTCTCCTTTTCCACGTTTCTCCGCACAGTCGATTCCCTCTTTCACAATACCACTAGTAGGTCTGTGCATAGCAGCCGCAGAGAAAGAGCAGACTCGCGCTGCAATCTGGTTCAGCGCGCGGATTCTTTGGCTCTCGAGAGTTCCCTTTTACACACACAGACTACAGCAGCAGCAGCTTTGTGCGCGAGCGCGCGATCGAGAGAGAGCCGCTCTTTCAATGCTGTTTCTCGCGCTGTTTACCTTGCCGCGCGATTCGATTCGAGCACGTGTATTTGATTTAAATAGAGTCCCGAGCCCCGCACACTGCGCCGCGGATTGTTTTACTAACTGGGGGAAATAAACAGCAGGTGTTCTGTATTCCTAATGAGCCGCCGCTGCCGAGCCGTTTGTACTTTGTGCTTTGTGCGACTTGTATTTCTCGTTGCGTCGATGAAAGTGTATAATGTCTTTGAAAAACGAGCTCGATCTGGTTGCCTGAAATTCCTGGCGAAAAAGCGCAATGACGAACTACGTACTACGCTGGCGTGGCTGTGTGTAATCATCGTGGACAAGTCGTCGAGTAAAAAAAAAGAAGAAGTCGGGGACGAGTTTGACACACGCGGAGAGGAATTTATCGCCAACGGAAGGATTTAATATGCCAGAAAAGTTGCGACGGCTCGGAACATTTTTGGCAGAGAGAGAGAGAGAGAGACAGAGAGAGGGCAGCGTATATCGCTCCCGCGGATCGCTGAATGGAGTAGCTTGCGCACGAGGAACTAGTTTGCCTCTCTCTCCGAACTTTTCTGATTTATGTGAGTTCATTATTATTTTCGCGCGCGCATTCGCGGAATAATCGCGCCCCGAGCTGAATAATGGACGAGCCAATTCTAATTTCTTCGTCTCGCCGCGTACAGAGAGAAGAAATAACCGGTGCGAGTGCGTTCAACTCGCGCTTTCGAAAAATTATGCAACCTGCACGCAGGTTGATTTTTGACGTGAATTGAAACGTTCCGTTATCGGATGCGCTTTCAAGAGGATCGAGCCAAAAGTTTCAACCTGCTCGAGATTCGGAGCCCCTGATTAATTCCCCTTATAATTACGCTTTCAAAGAGGCGCATCGCCGAACGTTTCAATCGGCCGCTCGCGTAATGGTCGGTCATTACTATCCCCGCAGTGCATCGCTCGACCCACCAAATATGCGAGCCGCGCGCGCGAAATTTTCGAAAAAGAGAGGGACCCGCGCACATAATCACACGGGGCATTTCTTTGCAGCCGAGCAAGCGTGATGGCGTCGTTCCTTTCTCTCTCTTGTGGCGGAGAACCGGCTCTCATCCCCACCACGGCATAACGCGATCGTCGGCGATACGCGAACCAAGAGGGCCCCCCGGGGCTCGAGGAGGGCAGCGTGTGCACCATCTTATACACGCCGGGCTATGTAGCTTTTTGCAGCCCTCATTTTCTTGTACTTCGTCCGAGCGGCTCTTTATACGCTTTTAATATCTCTCTTTGTCTCGACTTCAGCGTCGTGCGAGACGCCTCTTGTGGTTAGAGCCGCCAGATGTGTACTTTGTACTCTGCTGAAGTGTAGACTTCATTGCACAAACTACTACCTACGTCTTTATTAACTTCAATTTTCGTCGTTATTATCGTGTTTAGAGCGAAAATTTAAGTCCGTAATCACGAAGTGAATCGTAATTCCATCTCTCTCTCTCTCTCTCTCTCTCTCTCTCTCTCTCGTTCCTTTTGCACACGCACACCACTCAGCTCGGCAGCGTCAGTGTTTTTCAGTATATCTCCCTCCGATCGGCCTGTTTTCTCCTCGACCGGCTTCGCACACAGCTCGGAGAGCTGCTGCCGGCCCATCGTGCCGATATCGCTCTCTATAATCCGCCCACGGGGCCCCCGACTCTCGCGCACACACACTCACGGGCTCGAATTATCAAATCATCTAGCGCCGATACTTGTTAACTCGCATATATATACAAGTTAAGTCATTACCCGGGAATGTAGTCGCTCTCGGCGTAATATCCGCGCCGAGAACTGGGTATATCGTGCAGTGGGCTGATTACTCTCTCTCTCTCTCTCTCCTGGCTATCCTTTTATTTTCTTCGATATACAGATGCCGTGTCTACACGCCCTCGCTCGATATTAAGAGAAAACGCGATCGTACTAGTAGTAGTAGTGGCGGAGATTGTCGAGTAATTAATAGGCCTATCTCGGACGCTTGTTTATATATGCGTTCTGTGTTTTAACGAGTGCAAAGCAGTTTAAATGGACTTCCGTTCGCGTGTACGCGCTCTATGCAAATGCTCGGCGAGTAGCTGCAGTGGCGTAGTAGCAAAAATTCGCCGCCCATTGACAATCCATAAATACGCCGTACGAGCTTTACATGAGTCATACGAGGTGAAGAATTATCGGCCCTGTGGTTTCTAGAGTGTGTGTACGTGTATTTCCAAACGCGAGCGTAAATCCCGGGCTATACGTTCGAACAGCCGATAATTATTCAAATGCCGCTCGCGCGCGAATGGAGACATCATGATATTCACACCGTGTGCGCATAGAGCTATATACGCCAAATCGTGAATTTCGAGATTTCGGCAGGAAAATTCCTCGGTTAAATCAAGACAAATCTCGCGCGCGCGCGCGCGAAAGCTGGCGTAAAAAACAACCGTCGCGTATATTTCCATAGTCCGCTATAAAGCACATGCACGCGAGCGCGCAAGTGGGAAAAATCGATCGGTTCGCATCAATCCTGCTTTCGACGCGAAACCCATAGCAGCATCGCACCCTCGGAACTCGCGCAGGTATACGCCGGTAGCCTTCTCTCTGTCGACCCGGTTATTTTTAGGCCGCTGCCTCCTCCTCGTTGGCTTTATTACGTTATTCTTATTTCTCTCCCTCTCGTCGTCCCGAGAGCCGACGTTGGTCGTTTTTTATTTATTCGCCGTCGCGCGATATGCAGCGGACCACTCTCCGCGGGATTATCGTGCGCGCACAGCGTGTGGAGAGAGAGAATGAGAATGAGAAGGAGAGACGAACGACACGCGATGGAAATTAGAGGTCTCGTCGCGCCGGCTTATCTTCCAAACAGGTGACACGTACTCCGCGAGGAGTCTCTCTCTCTCTCTCTCTCTCTCTCTCTCTCTCTCCGAGTGGATTGGATACACAGGGAGGGAGAGAGGAGATTCTTCTTCCTCTGCGGGTCGTCTGTGCGCTGTACGGTTTTTCGGTCCTCCTACTCGCTTCTTCGCATTCAACGAGAGAGGAAGATACACCGAGAGATTTATAGCGCAAGGATATGTGTGTGTGTGTATTTTTTTAAAAGTTTTTTTTCTTTCTCTCCGGGGAGAGTCGATGTCATAAAATTAGAGGGTCATCCATCCTCTGATTTATGGGCACCGAATGTTAATTTTAAGTAACAAAGGAGACGTGCGTCCGCGTCGTCGTGGGCCTTTTTTCCGAGCTGGGAAAAAAAGCAGTAAAATATTGACAGTTTGTTTGGAGAGCAATTGAGTGGCCTCATCATTACTGGTTGTAAATCAAGCGGATGTCCTGGACACATGTTGCCTTTGCCTTACGGTACAGCGTTAAGAAATCTCTGCTTAACTTCACGGGCATATACGCAAAAACGAAAATCGCCGACCGCAAACGATTTACTAAATTGCTCATACACTTACGTGCGCGACTTTACTTAACTTCAAGAGGGCAAAAAGAGCGAGATATGCCAACCGCAAGCCGAAGAGAGAGAGAGAGAGAGAGAGAGAAAACGAAGAGCAACGGAGCCGAAAGTGTATAGTTGGAGAAATAAGGCGGCAATAAAGCATATGTAAAATATATTCTGGAATTCCTTTTGGGACGCAGATATACGGCTGGCGCGCGCGCGTGTGTGCGTGTGCGTGTGCGTGTCGCAGCGCAGTCTTAGCCTTTACTTGCTCCGCGCGTCCTCATTGTCGTACTCTCCGTACCGATGTATCTGCGCTGCTTTCGCGCGAGCGAGCAAGACGAACGATTCCCCCGGATATATCTCTTTCTCTCGTTATACGGGGGTGTGTACGCGCTCTTCCTCGCTCCCTTTGCCCACCTGCGCGGAATGCGGTACATACTTGGGCCTTCGTTTCTCTGCTTCCTTTTAACATCTCGCCTCTTCGTTTTTCTCCTTTTTCTCTGCTCAGAGCTGCGAGGGAGACGACTGTGAAGCAGCAGCAGCAACGGGCTCGACTCGATGCTCCTTTTGGGCCAGAGTCGAGAAGAACGGCTAAGCTGTGCTCGCGCGACTGAAATCCTGACTGAGATTTATACGAGCCCCGGCGATACGTGAAAAATATTCTTTTACTCCTCGCGCGCGCTATACCAGGAGAGACGTGTCCGGAGAGTGTATTCGAGAGCTCGGCCGCCGCCATGTGAGAGAGTGATTAATTTATTGGGTCTTGGTTAGCGCCGATATTGGACAGGCCAGCCGGTTGTAAATTATTTTTCGCTGAATTCCCAGTGATTAATTGCTCTCCGTTTGCTCGGATTGAAATACCGCTGGTAATTATGCTCTATCTCTCGCGAGCTCGATCGTCGAGATAAACGCACTTCGCGATGAGTCATATTCGCGAGAGGAAGAAAAATGCGGAATTCCTCGCCTGTATCAACGTTCGCCCGGCATATTCGAACAACCTGTTTTCGCTGTTACCTTCTTCTCTGCGTCCGTTTGTACGCGAAACGCGGAAGAAATAAATAAAACGACGAGGTATGAAAATCCTCGTGCATCATCCTAGAGAAAACAAGAATGCAGCGGACGCTAGACTACGCGAAAAAAAAGAAAGTAGTCGGGACGCCATCGAGTGTGTAGGGAAAGGGATGGTCGAAGGCGGGGGATGGGGATGACGAGGCGAAAGAAAGAGAAAAAGGCACCGGGATTGTATCCCAGCGCGAAGGAGAGAAAGAGAGAGAGAAGAGAGGTGGGGACCGGTGCGAGGTGTCGCCTTACAACCGGCTCGCTTCGCTTATATACCTACGAAAGCCTCTTTTGCATGCCATCTTCTCCACCATCTACCTTCGCTTGCTCCTTTTGCCTTGCGCGCTTCCCTTCGCCTCTCTCCTACTCCTCTTCTTCTTTTCTGTTCTCCTCCTCCATCTGCTTCCTCCCTACTCCTTCTCTCGTCGAGTGCTGTATACACTATCTGAGAGAGAGCTTTGAAATGCGCGAGATGCACCGTTGCGCCTTTGGTCTTGCATATAATTATTACGGATACTGCGACGGTGAAAATGTAGGAGTCGAAAAGGGTTGGACGAAAGAAAAAACGAGAAAAAGGTGTGGCGCAACGTGCATTAATTAAATTTCTCGATGATCACGCGAGGGATGCCGATTTTTTATGATGAGTGATCGTGGTATGCACGATTGAGGATAAATAAAGCTTAGCTGTGAGAATTCATAATGAGGATCGAAAAACGAATTAAACTGACGAATTTCACTCGAGACCAAACCATCTCTCTTCGGAGTATGTATAACGTCGAAAGGAAGCGAGGACTGCTCCAAGATATACGAAGCCCTCTGGGGAAATTTCGACGCAGCGAAAAAAAAAGACAGAGAAAGAGGCGTTTGTATCGCCAAGACGGTAAATATCGGGCGAATGCAAATCGAGAGACAACAACTTATTTTGACGCTTGACTAGACAATACGCGTGCGCATGAATACTGAACACCGTCGCGTCGCCGAGCTTATATTTACGACAACCGAAAAATAACCAAGCGCCCTCAGCTCGATTAGATTAAAAGTGTATTATACCAACAAAAAAGAAAAAATTAATGCTACTGCACGTATAACTTTTTTCCGCTCTCTCCTACGTATACAGTGTGTTAACATTCGCCGAGGCTCATTTGCATAATCGTGCACGCGCTCAGCACGCACACACACACACACGGGCGGTATAAAAACAGCGCATCGAGCCTCAAAGCATCGTTCGCCAATAAACAAACGATCTTGCGCGTGAATAACCGGTTCGCTTGCAGATCTACTCGCGTTGACCGGTAGCGGCGCGCGGTGCGATTACACCGGGCAATAAGCGAAATAACGACGCGGCTTTGGCTTGTAATACGATTTCGCATTGCAAAAAAAAACGAAACTCGGTTCTTTCTCCCGAACACGCACGAATACATAAACGTGTAGGAGGAGTCCTTTTTCGTGGCGTCGTTCTTTCGATGCAAAAATGCGACGTCGCGTATATATACTTATACACACATTGAGTTTCGCATACAGCACGCACACAAAGCCGGCCCGATATCTTATTCAAGAAAGTTCCATTCGTTCTTCTTATACGCGCGGTCGACTTATGCTACGCCCCGCCGGCGTAGCGGCGGCTACATTCTTGTCCGCGTCGCGCATAACTCCGCGCGATGGTCCGCCAGATTTTTCGTTGGACGGGAGAAAGAGGGAAAGGAATATGTATAAAAGCTGCTGCTGCTGCCGCTTCTTCTCCTTTTTCTTTGACTCGCGCAGCTGAGGCGGACGTCGGGGTATTTCCGGCGTTTCTTTGCCGTTGCGTAATGCAGACTGCGTGCGTGTATGAGGCTGGCCTTTTTGAAGGGAGTTTTCTGTGTGACTCCTTCATGGAATACCAAGGAGGGAAGGCACACGTCGTTTGGTTAATTATTTTTGGATGTTTCAATCGTCCCGATGAATAGCTGATGATTTGGGGAGCGCCTGTGTCAACGCTTCAGCTGTTGAAAATTTCCGGAAAAGAATCTATATGGTGTATTAGTGAGCGTTCCGAGAAACGTTAAGGAACTAGCTGGAATTCACGAATGATTCGATGTGAAAAAACGTTGTTTTAATCAGCGTTGCTAAATTAAAATCGTATTTCTCAAGCAGTCTGTGGTCCGATGCATATTTTCGATTAAAAAGTAAATTTCGCCCCGTAAAAACGTCGAACGAGTGGGCGCACGGCCGATAAATCGGTAGATTTAATTTTCTGTTAAAGTCCAATTTAAAGCAACAACACCTTTTGTAATCAGCGCTCTTCTGTAGCTCGCACTAAACGTGCATTATTTTCACGCCAGCCTGCAGCAGCAAGCCAGAAATCTCCCTCTCGCATCTCCCGCTAAATTCATGCTCTCGAGTGCATTACGCGTTTTTAAATACACAATTGTTCACACAAGAACAACAACAACAACAACAATAACAACAACAACAACAACAACAACAAAGGAGGGGGAAGAGCCGATGACATGGCTCGCGCGTGGCTTTGTTCGCGATCGATGTGTGGTATCGATATCCCGGCAGCAGCAGCAGCAGCAGCAGCAGCAGCCTTTCACTTTGCAAACGAGCTTATACAGCCGTTTTTCGAGATCGAGAGATCCGAGCCACATTAGTGATAAAATGAGACACGACGCTACTTCAACCCTCGTTAGCTCCCGCAGCCGTTCCTGTCTATACGGAGTAGTCCATATACGTGCGCTGCAAAAAGCCCAACGATGAAATCTTTGGTTACGTCGCTTCTAAGTGGCCAAGCACGTTTTCGAGAGACCGATACCGTTGCCGCGCGCTTTGTTTATACCGAGGATTAACACCTAAAGTCAAACGTCGATAATATTCCGCATTATTGCGACAGTTGCTTCGAGAGCAGCAGCTGCAGAAGCGTCAGCTCGTGGCTTATTACACTCCTCGGAGCCGGGATTCCCGAGACAGAGACACAACGAAAGACGAAACTCGTTCGCGTGTCTTAAGTCTGCGCGACAGGATCGTCGTCTTCCTCCATCTCTGCAGCACGCGGTGTTCCGACGGCAGGACTGCGGGGAGAGAACGGCGCGCACGCGAGCCTTCTCGCAACAAACTCTCGTGTTTGCGAAGGAGCGAGCGAGAGAGAGAGAGAGTCCGGAGACACTCGGTATGAGAAACGCGTAGCTACGCAGCGAGCCCGTAGCTCAACTCGGCTGTGTGCTTCCCTCCGCCTCTCGTTCTCCTCCTCCTGCTCTTCCTTCTTCTTCTTCTTCTTCTTCTTCTTCTCTCTCTCTCTCTCTCTCTCTCTCTCTCTCTCTCTCTCTCTCTCTCTCTCTCTCTCTCTCGTTCTGGCAGCGGCGCGAGCTAAGGTAGGTAATCCTCTCGGGGGCGTGAGTTACTGCCTGGCGTCCCTCGCTACATTCTTCCCCTTCCCGACAGCCCCCGCCACTTTCTCTCTCTCTCTCTCTCCTTCTAGTTTCGGAGTCGCTGCTGCCGCTGCTGCTACTTCTTTGGGCTATTTCTTTCGCGCGCGTCTTTAAACTTTTCCCCTCGTTCATCCTTTTTCTTCCTTTGCCGCTCCTCTCCGTCTCTCTTTTGGAAAAAGGATTTTCGTCTCTCTTTTTCCCGCCGCGCTTGATCCATGAGAATAAGAAACGCAGCTAGCGCGCCGCGGAGCTAGGGGAGAGTTATTGGGCTTTCTTTCGCAGTCCTTACTTCCTCGCTCGCGCTACTACGCCCCGTTCCGCTCTCTCGCGCGCTTTTTTCTGCTGCAATGTAAACGCGCGCGCGCGCGCGCGCGGGAGTATGACAAAGTTCAAACCGCTTTACGGCTCCCTCGTACCTCACCCGCCAAGGAGCTTAAAATCCCCGTTAATCAGTCTGGAGAACTGCGGGAAAATTTCTCTGAATGCAAATAAAATTCGAAAATCCCTTGAAACTTTCTCTTTCTCGCGATTCTTGGTCGCGCCCCTTTCACGCACCGACGCAGCCGGCAAAGAATACGAATCCAGAGCAGAAAGTTCCCGGGCCACCTCTTCTATACGTATATATAGTACAGCCCTGAAGAAAAGGGAGAAAGACTTTGCGCGAGCGCACAGCTGGAGCAGCAGTAGCAGTTAGTCAGGCGTAATTAATAACTTACGACGGAGTTAACGAGGAAAGCAATGGTACTAGCGCGGTATCGCCGGGCGGTTCCTTAACTAAGGAAGAGGACTACCACGCGGAGGGAAGAATTAAGGAGGCTGTGCGGGGGTGTGGGGAGAAGACGCGCCAGCCACTGATGTAATGCCGACGCATAAATACGTAACGGAGAAAGGGCGAGAGCGTAGTCGGTATGTAGAGAGGAGAGCCGTTTTAACTAGAAGGGACGCGCGCGACGGGAAAATAGTCGAGCTTTGCATATCGATGTTGGGAGAGAGTGCACGCGCGCTAGCTTCTCTGGATACTAATAAAGCTTCGGGAGGAATTGATGGCTGCGCAGTGTAGTATACTGCAGTGCTGGAGGAAACGCTTGATTTTGCATTTACGGAGTGCGAACGACCCGAGATTTATCACTGTGCTTCGGTTTAAAAAGAAGATGAAAATGTTTAATTTTTTTCTAAAGTACACAAAATCGATACCATTTTTACATTACCAACGCAATTTTCCTAACAGCCTGTCACGTGAAAAAAAAGGAGAGCTCGCCGGGCAATCGAAAAATTCAAATATTGATGAAAAGCCCGCGATAAATCTCCCTACAGGCCGTTATCCAGTAATGTAATTGCCGAACGTCTCCCGATCAATTTTCCATGCGCCACTAAAAACACTACGTCGTAGGCACACAATATCTTACATAATGAAAGCCGACGCGGATAGATGTATTCTCTCCTTAGTCTCTCCTCCTCCTCGTCGTTGTCGTCCCCGGCGCGTCTTAATTCAGGGAGAGAGATCTGTAGTTCGAAATTGGCCCGGCAAGAAATTTGTAAGCTCGGCCGATCGCTCGATTTATGACAGCCGCAATGGGGTGTGCACGAGCAAAAACCGCGATACACACATACACACACGCAGAGAGAACTGCTGCGACGTCGGTGGAGCCAAATCTCGCGAGAGGCCCTTTATATATTTCGTTATCTTCCTCTCTCGCTCTATCCCCGGGCAATTCACTTACTTTGATTTGATTGGCTCTCAGGGTGGTATGATCCGTTTTAGCCTTGGAGAAAGAGAGAGAGAGAGAGAATCTTCCCTTGGGCCGAGGCAGAGAGCTAGAGGAAAGAAAACGTGTACGGGTGTAGGGTATGAGCGTTTGGCGCTGCTTGTGTATACAGATACGCCTCCCCCGCCGGCAATCAACGTATTGGCTTCACTTATTAGACTTGGCGGCGAACTCTGCTGCTGTTGCAGAAGCCTCTGCCCCTGCTGGTATCTTCTGTGTACTTTTACGTGGGGTTGGTCCTTTTGGATGATTGTATACGCGCCATTTCCAATGACTCTTATTGCATGGCGGAGATCGAAGAGATGCTATAATATTGAAATGCTGACTTACCGAAAATATTCAACGCCGCGATAAACAGCTGTCGCATAAACGGAGATACAAGCTTGCGAATCTTGCAAACCCCACTGAATAATCGACTCCCTCGGATCGGCCGTTAATTTGCATGCCATGTATTAAAAACGTCGACTAGTCTATATACATATACACAGAGTTATCCGTAATCGTTTGCGATATCAACCCTCTTCAGCGCCCATTTTCGCGGCAAACGACCGCTCGTAAAGCCACGGGGAAGCTTCTCTTAATGCCCGAGCGAATTATTCGAACGCGTCGTCGCCTCCTCTATATACATACCTTATACACACACGCGGAGCTGCGGCAATCATTCCGGCTCGCGCGAAAATTTTCCAGTCGCGCAAGAAAGATCCCCGCGCAAAGCCTCGAAGCGCAATAAAACAAAAAAGTCTACATACACTCCGCCGCAGCCATTTTTCTCTTCCAGCGTGAAATCCAGCCTGAAATTCGCCACTCCCGCAATACGTTCCTTCCTCCCGTCTCGTCTTACATTCACCCTTGCGCGCAATAATAATGCACGCCGAAGTTTTCTCAGTCATAGTCTTTCTCTCTTTCTCCCGCGAGACCTCGACGGCTAAAAAAATGTATTATATACGCCGGGGGTGTGTCGAGTCGAAAAAAGGGGGGGGGGGAGAGAGAGAGAGAGAGAGAGAGCGGCTCGAGGGCGTAAGCCTCGAAGTGGAGTAGTATCAGAGAGAAGGTATATAAGGGTGGCGGGACTGTCACATTTTCTACTTTGCGGAGACGTATGAGGACGGCTTAATTGGGAGAGTAGAACTCGCTCCCCCGGCCGCTAGACTGCTCGCTTTTATTTATAAGTTCGGGAGTCTATCGTTGCGCAGCATCATCCGGAGGGTGCGCCAAGTTTCTCGTTCTCCTTTGCGCACGCGGCTCTGTGGATGCGGAGGAAGCTTTGACAAATAACCCTTATAAACAGCGCCTCGTGATAATCTTCCCGCTCTGAAATTGGTTTCTTGTATTATTAGTCCTTAATTTTATGCTCTGGATTATACCGAAGCGATGCGAAGGGTGGCTGAATTCCTCCTTCGCAAAAATACCAGTATACTGAGCGATTTCAAGAAACGGCGAGTTAGGCGCACTCGATCGCGCGGCGATAATAAACATGACCGCGGCCGATATGAACTCCGTACTCGTAATATTTCGTGCTCCGCACAGAGAGAGGCTCCAGCCTCGTACGTGCGATTGTGCCGCGCGCGTTCCTCTCCGTGCTCTATGGCATTCCACCCTCGCAATTTCGCGTGTACCGCGTGCCAATAACAGATCGGCCTGGATACCATTGTAAATATGACGGGGCGCGTTCATCGCCCGTTGCACCGGCCACTGCGGTGATTCGTCTACATTTTTTCGCCCTTTGTTTATATCATGTTTGCGCGTGCCTGACCCTCTCTCCCTCTCCCTCTCCCTCTCTCTCGGTGTGAGTTTATGAGCGAGGCCGCGGAGGGACTAGTATATAACGTGTTGCTGTTTTTTACGAGCGAGAGTATACATATACATCGACGAGGATTTTTATCGAGTGTCGCAGCGCGATTCAATGCATCTTCGTAATTTCCTCGTTAAATTACGGAATCACGAGGGTATATTAGTCGCGCGGATAATGGGGGACCATTGCTTTTCGAGTTCTTCGCGCCGATTTCCGATTCCGCGTGTAGTAGCAGTATAGCTCCCCTCGTCCTGCTCCCTGTAATTAATTGTTTTAAAAGGGGTTCGCGCTTCCTTTACGGGCCAATTGATATACGCGCTTTAATATAATGGGAACAGCATACGTGGCGCCAGGCTGTTCTTTTCGAAATTCAGAAAAAGAACCAACCGCCATAATCTACGAGAAAACGCGAGTAAATTCAAAAACAGAGTGCGAGCCGACGAAATTGAAGGGAATAGACGTAATCGCGGCAATAGAGAGGTGAAGGGGTAGTACCGCTGGTGTACAGCCTCGACGCACGTGGCCATACGGTCTCTCAATAGCCCGTGGCATGCGCCGGGGCTCAAGCTCTCTTTTCCTCTCTGGGCTCGAATCCTCGCGCTCGGGCGCTTTACGAGGCAGTAACGGCCGATAAGGTGAGCGCTCGCTCGCAGTTCCCCCCGTGCCGGTGCGGCTTATTCCGCTACTGCACCCAAGTGGCTGTTCAGAGAGCTATACACTATAGCCCGACACCACACATTTCTCCCGGTCTCTCTCTCTCGCTTCGCTCTTTTTCGCACCCGAGTGCCGGCCCGTAGCACTTCTTTTCTGCTGCCAGCCGCGGCGCTTTTTTTTCCTGCTTCGCTACTGCGCCGCGCGATACACTTTATTTAAAACCATTTGCACTCTCGCTTCGAACTCTCGCCGGGATTTTCGCTGGCTGGGAGGTATTCTGATGTGCTGATATTGTTTAAGCGATCGGGGACGAGCGGGCTTTTTTACGAAGGATCGCGGAGGGCAATTAGAGAAATTACAGTAGCCCTAATAAAATGTCTAACAATCCCCCGAGCACGTGCTGGCGGCCCCCGGATCGAGACAACGTCGAGAATCCGCCATTAGAGTCACGTAAACAAGCCTAATAACGAAAGTCCCGGACTGTGTAGTATGTAAAGATCGGCGGCGGCTCGTCCGCTCCCGGAGATAATCTCATTGCTATAAATACGGCGAGAAATTAGCCGCGAGGATATTTAGCGCGGCTGCACAGAAAGAATAAGAGAAAGGAGAGGGAGAAAAAAAGCTGGAGAGATCTCTCCCGGTGGAATCGAGCAAACTCCTCCCCGTCGCGTTAATGAGATCGTGTCCTAATGGACCCGGCGTTATCATTGTCTCCACAGCAGCACTAAAGTTTTTCTCATTTTTGTTACAGGAGCGAACGGTTTGCGCAGGCGCGGCCGGCAAACTTACACGCGCTACCAGACCCTCGAGCTCGAGAAGGAATTCCACACGAACCACTACCTCACCAGGCGGAGGCGAATAGAGATGGCCCACGCGCTTTGCCTGACGGAGCGACAGATAAAAATATGGTTCCAGAACAGGCGAATGAAGCTGAAGAAGGAGATACAGGCGATCAAGGAACTGAACGAACAGGAGAAACAGGCCCAGGCGCAAAAAGCGGCGGCGGCTGCGGCCGCGGCGGCAGCGCATCAACAACAGGGGGGGCCCGATGGGGGCAACTAGGGGTACGCCCTGCACCGGAGCCCCCCCGATCACCCCACGGCCAATCCGCACCACCCTCTACTAGCAGCCCAGTGTACACAGCTGTATTAAGGTGAGTCTTCCTGCGATTTTTTATTTCTTCTTCGCTTCATCTCGAAGAAGCTATGGAGCACGCGAGCAATTTATTTCCCTATCTGCTTCGCTCGGTCGAATAATTGATTAGATGCCCCATAAACAAGCCGCTCGCGCGGGGGGGAGAAACCCGGTCAGCGGAAAACTAGTAATAGAAAAGGAAAAAAATTAATCAACCCTCCCATTGTAGTCGCCGCGATAAAGCCCAGCGCACGTCTTATCTTCTCTCCATGGAAGGACACACACTACCCGGACGAAAAGGGGGATCTTCTCCTAGATTTCATCTCGACCGATCCTTATCGTTTCCGCGTGCTGCGTACAAGGCGGGGCGTATAGAGAAAAGGAAAGGAAAAAATAAAAGAAGCGCGGACTCGAGTCCGGCGGAGGAAGCGAAAGTTTTTTTCACGGCGAGTCGCATGTGCTGGACGCGCGTGAGAAGCGAATCTAATTCCGAGACGCTATGTTCTATACAGGGGCGCACGAAACGGAAGCGGAGAAAAGAAACGCCGCCGCCTTGCATGGAACGTAATGTCATTCCTTCGAGCAACATAACCGACTGAACTAAATTTTTTGCCGTGGAATATGGCTTCTTTGTGCACTGCGGGCGCCGCGATGGCGCGCGTTTATGAATGTACTGCCGGAGAGCTAGTGTGTTTTATTTATTAACTGTGCACCTCTCCGCGCAATTAAAAATAATAACTCGCTTTTTGCTGGTGGATTATTACGAGGCGGCGTTTAAAAAGCGTATAGCGACGTCGAGCAAAAAATTCGGCTGCTGAATCGATTTCTCTCTAACGGTTGGGAGCGAATAACGTGTCTTTGCGAAACCATACCGCGTGTGTTGCGTAAGGATTCGATTTTAAAGCATCAACGCGCGGGCACGAGTGAACATTCATAGATTCAGCAAAAACGCTCGCAATTTTCACCTATAAAACACGAGAACACGCGCTTTTGTTAGCGCGCACGATCTTAATCTCGAAAGTCTCGCGGATACTTTTATTTCTAGCGCGCAGTTCGTGTTATTGTTAATCCGATCTTCGAGGAATATAAAAGCCCGCTCGCCGTAAATTCTCGTCCTTTGCAGGCCGAACTATATCTTTACGCTGAATATTTAATAAGGCGCAGACCGCGCGCGAGCGTGTTTTCGTAATTCGTTGAATTATTCCGATCGCGTTTCTCGCGTTAAGGGGAAACTAGTTTAACGCTTCGACTTTGAAAGAGAGCGTTAAGGTTCTTCCGGAGGTAGCAAAGAAAAAAAAACATTCGCTCCTCTCTATTTTCATTTCTCGGGGTGCTGTGCAAGCACGACTTCTTACTCACCACGGGTAATTCGCAAAGCGTGCGTGCGTCCGCTGCAAATCCACATCCGTTGCATTGGCTCTGTAGTAAAAAAGAAAAGTTCACCTATTTTCTTCTCCCCCGCACCTTTCTCTGCTTTCTCGAGGGGTAGATGCGCTGTGCATTCTGTCCCCCGGAGAAAGTAGAAAGTTAGGCAGGTAAAAAAGGTATTTTCTTAGCGACTTATCTGAGGGTTTGACTTTCGCCGGGTGTAATGCGTGTTTTGGTTTACGCATTCGTCCCGGACAAGCGAAGGGCCCTTCGACGCAACGGCATTATATTGCGGGACCGTAAAAAACGGAGCACGCGCCGAGCGTGATTTTCTCTTGCGCGCTGCGGGACCTTCGTCGAGGCACTTAGCATTCACTGTCCCTTTTTTTAGAAAGTTTGTGGGTCGCCCGCTATTCCGAAAAAGTGTGACGCGAAATTCGCGTGGATTTTTTTACGAGGTAGTTTTTATGTTTGAAGGAATATACAGGATAAACGGTTCATTAGTTATATAATTATTGGGTTTGAAATGACACAATTACGCACTCGGAGTGTTGGGCCTAATCATTATGGCCGGTGTGTTTGCGTAGTAGTTCTTTAATCTATGCTTGAAATTTGCATTTCTCCGCCGACGAGACTGATTTAAATACAAATAGTTTAAGTAGCTCGGTAAACATAGTTCCCGCTTGCGTGACGAGGAGATAGTTAGTGTGAATTTCCCTATTAAGTCGCCATTAAAATCACTTCCAACGTTCAAAAGACTGCCATCTAAACGTACATTACCTGCCGTAAAAAAGAAAAGCTCTTTATATTTGAATCTGCAATAAACACGAAAGAATCCTCTCGATCTTAATTACAAGCGAGGAGCGTATTTCATTGTTTATGCTCGCCGAAGAACGTTTAATAACGCAATAAACACATCAGCGCCCTGTATGAAACACAAAAATACCCGTTTGTTTTTTTCTTCCGCAAACTTAATTAGGTTGTAAAATGAGTGACGATAATTCCGGTTATATCTTAAAGAGCGGGGGCCGCGATTATTATACGAGACTCTTTCGTCGAGTCCTTGTATTGAGCCCTCTCGCCTCGCGTCGGAAGTGGAACGTCGCTTCCAGATGTTCTCTCTCTCTAAAAAAAAAGAAGAAGCAACGCTTAACTCTCGACAGCTCGACGAAAATCTCGTTATACTACGAGCTAAAAGCAAAGAAGCCGTTCGGCCGTCGGCCGGGAACAGACGCGCTTCCTCCGCTGCTGCACCTGAAATACCAAACGCTTTCATCGAAAAGAGACTCATCACGCGCTGACGTGAAATCGGCGGAAACGTCGCTCGACCGCGAAGGTATTTTTTCAACTGCACAGCCTCGATTATCCGAGCTTCGATACGTGTTATAACTCAAGCGAGCGACGGCTTTTAAATATGACTCGATTCTCTCGCGACGATTCATCGCACGATGCGTCTCTTTCTTCTTGTTTTTCGAATTAATTCCAAAGTTTCTCCCGCGAGTACTCAAGCTATAGAGATGTCGAAGAGAGAGGCTCTCTTGATTCTCTTAAAAGCGATCTGCCGCCGGATGGTAAATAACGCCAAGTGCGAGCGGCGCAAAAGAGAAAGATAAAAAATGCCCTAAGGATAGTGCGAACGTTATTTTCGTCGCGACTCTGATTCATTTTTTTCTGCTCCGGGCTGCGCCATGATTAATCTCGCCTTGACAAAGAAATTTAAAGATACTCTGATTGTAAGTTGTGTAAAGCTCGATGTTTTACGATGATACGATTTATCGCGTATGCGTACGGAGTAGTAATAATGCGCGGAGTAAAACAATTATTTATACTGCGTGTTGCGCAATTAATTGAGTTGTATTTTTGAGAAAGAAAGAGAGAGAGAGAGAGAGAGAGCATACCTTGGGTCCAGTCGACGAACGATGAAATATTCCGAGTTTTTAGAACGAGTTTAAAACACCGAAATAAAATTCCCCAAACACAAATGAATCATTCCGGAATACCTGCACCGAAAATATTTTGCTCTTCCAGAACGCGTATTCGGTTTCAGCGAGAATCTAAATGCATTTTTAATAGACGTTATTTTAAAACCGCTACATTTAATGTCGTAGTAACGATCTCGATTCTCAGCAAACAAATCATAACTCGCCAAAATCAATAAAAAAAAAAAAACCCAGCTAATAAATATCCCTCTTAACGCAGCGTAATTGGCTAAACACACAGAGTATCACGTCGTTCGAATAATACAAATATCAGCGAGAACGTATCCACGGGCAGTATGAAATTTCATCGCACAGTAGCGTCACGTATAGACGCGTTGGATGGAAAAGTAAACGATCGCTGCGGGCGCGCGGAAATTATTCAATGAGTTTAGAACGGCGCGATGTAATGCGCCGGTAGTCGCTTTCGGCTGTGCGAGCTTTAACGAGCTCTATCCGCGAGCACAGCACAACGTTCAGTTATCGGCTTGTGTGTGTGTGTAACGAGAGTGTAATGATCGATTCCGATTATGGAGAAACGACCGTTTCATTAATGCCGGCCGCCGTTTTCTCGCCGAAAGCTACGACGCGCCGAGGCGGAGAAGAAGGAGAACACGAACGCCGAGCGACGGTAGGTAGTCTCTCTTCTCTCTGTCTGCCGTCGGGAGAAGTTTATGCGCGCGGCGAACGAGCTGCCTCGCTGTATCGATTTCCATTTTGTCAATTAAGCTTTAGGGCTTCTTGTTAACTTTTTGCCGCGTTCTCCCCGTGATCCAACGGTGTAACGGTGATTTTTAATTAATTCGTTGAAAAAATCGGGCTTTTTTGCCATAAGCTACTCGCGATCTCGTGAGATCTTTCGTGCACTGCAGTGTGCACCAGTAGGTCCTCTAATAATTCATCGAAGGATATTTGAAATTAAGATTCTTCCGAGGCTTTTCTCGGGATTCATTAAGGAGAGGAATCGCGCATAAATTTTGATTTGGGACTGCGTACAAATTTGCGTATAAAAATCATCGAACATGCTTTTTAAAATGAATTGTGCCTTAACTCGTGAATTAAGGATATTCTTGTGCATAGGAGCTTCCATTTTTTCACGAAACGAAATTGCCGCGATGTAAAGTCAGATAAATTGCGATGATAAAGGAAATTAAGATCCTATCGAATGCCTTAATTGCGGATGTTTTTTTATGCACGGGACGTTGTGGCTATCCTTTTCGTGTACACTCGTGTGCAGTCCCCTGACTTGATTGAATCCAAGTACGTGCGTGAAATAATTATGCGGTGATGAATATGCCAATACGCGCGTTTGATAGAGTCCCAGACGCGTAGAGGCAATTTAATAATTTAAAATTTTTTCCTATCAATTGTTATGACGTTATGTGCAACAAAAAACTAAACTAGTACATTCAGTATGCGACGGATGAAAAAAATTAGAGTAAAAGTCGCGAGCTCTCAATTTACGACTTGGCACGTACAGCGAGATATTGCATTCCCTACCTTACAACGTAACAACCGAGGTAACAACCTCAGCAGATTGCGCGCGAAAAAAATATCACCCGCCATAAAATCGGTACAAAAAGTATATAATCCTAAAATACACACGGCAATAACTAAGACAGGATTGATTTTATCGAGGATTTTATAGAGCGTTTAATTGCGTTAAAGGCATTCCGCACTGCGGAACTCAATATATCCATTTTCAAAAATTACGGCGGCATTTAAACAAACGACGGGCATAACAGTCGTCATAAGACATTCGCGCGCGCGCGCGCGAATCGCCGAATGGTCCCGAGAGAAGAGCTCCGGCAAAGGAACCAATCTTTCTCTCTCTCCCGCACGAAAGCGCAATAAAAGCTTTTTAACGGCGCGGCGCAGTTATTTATATATATATATTTCGCGGCTTTTTGTTGCCGTTTGCGTTATTAACGAGTCAATTTCACGGTCGGACGGCGGTGGCGGTGGCGGCAAAAGCCGGGCCCTTGGTTGCGCGGGCGCGCGTTATGCGATGAGAGGGTTCGTAATTGATTTGTATAGTCCCGATGTATCAATTAACGTCGCCCGAGCACACACACACTTATACACGCACGCGGACTCGTCGACTAAATCAGTCGACACGCTATAAAAGTCGCGCACGGAGGCATAAGATTTGCGGCAGAGGCCACCGCCGCCGCCGCCGTTTTCACGCGCTCTTTCTCACTCTATCTATCTCGCCAGTATCGGACGGTCTCGCTCTCCCCGCATTATATACGTACACCGGCGCATAAATGCACGCACGTATTCAGCGAGGCTATTACAATACGTTAGCGAGAGGTACAGCAGCAGTAGGCCCCGCGCCATCTAGCGGCCGACGACGCATTTAGCCGGGCTTAGTTATGGCTGCTCACCCCCACTTCGCTCGCGCTGGGCGTGGCTTTATTGCCAAGCTGGCCTGCAGGGCGGGTACTAAATACGCGTTTCAGCGGCATACACACAGCGAGCCCGTTTCGCGCAAATGACAAATATTTACCCTCATTATCGCGCGCGCTCGGTTCTCGCGATCGTCCGCCGCGCTTTTTGTCGGCGCGCGAAAAAAGGGAGAGACAGCTCGCTTGTTTATACTTGCGCTGTCTGCATAGCCGGATGCCGCGCTGTATAGACTTCAAACGTCGCGACCGCCGTTTCCTCGTCTCGTGTGTGCAGCACTATACGCGTGCGCTCGCTTAGGCACTACTTTAATTGGCTTTGGCCCGCTGCCAACAGATGGCGACAATGCCCGACGTCCGGTCCACTGACCGCAGTCGGTATATATACCTATATATAGAACAAGCCCTCCCTACCTTACCGACCGCTCATCGGTAAATCGTCCACTTTGCGCGGTGTGTATCGCCCGGCGGCACACTTTACTACCCACCAAGCTTGACGTATGGCCTCGTGAGCACGTAGTTCGATGATCGTCCGTAATGCGCTTTATGGTTTGTTTTTATCGACTCTGCGCTCTGCTTCTGGGCTATACTCGCTCTCTCCTTCTTCCCCTACTGCGATTCCCCACCATCACCTTGGCACACGCCACGTTTTTTCCGTCTCTCCTCCCTTGGCGTTCTCTCTCGACTTCGCAGCCTGCAGGACCCAGTCCGGTTCACATGCGTACGCGCAGACTGTCGTCTTCGCTCGTTCTCTGCTGCGACTCGAGCACATTTTCGATTTTCCTGCGTAATGCCTTTTACCTATGTATTTGCATACGCGTGCGCGGCGCTCGATAATAATTCAACGGACCTTAAACTGCTACTGCCGACTTGTTTACGGAGGTGTACATCAGGGGGAAGAGGGGAGCCAGCGGGTGGAGCTTTTGCAAAAATATATATGCGCGGGGAAAGGGCGATTATTCACTCGCGCTCGGGAGCCCAATGAAAGCTCGGGCTGCGCTCGCGGATTTATATGCTCGCGCCTGTGCTGCAGAGCGGATCTTGCGCGTATATAGGTGTGCAGAGCTGCTGCTGCCGCTGCTGCACAGCGCCGGCGGCAATTGAATTATGCCTAAACGAAATTGGGATACGCGAGAGACACCGATTGCTTCCGAGTTATTTATCGCTCATAGACAGTCATTCGCTAATGGTGCGCTGCATTCGTTTTCCCTCTGCGCTTCTCTCCGTTATCATCGAGAGAGTGCGCTTTTTGCTCGGTGAATTAAACTCGTGCAGCTTTTTTAAAATTATCTTCATTTTCACGCTGTTTATTATCGTCATTTCTAAAAAAACAAAAGCCAGCTTTCCCCGATATCGATCAAAGCAAGGTGATAAAGCCCCGAGTGCAAGTGGCCATTAAAGTAGGCGCGAAACCCCGCATTACGGAGCGTCTCTCGTCATCTCGTCAATCGGGGAGCGCTACGTATATACACACATAGCTCCGCGCACACACTCGGTCGGCGTGGCGGCGGCGGCACGCGGATCTTTATCGGTTGTAAAGGAAGACATTTACGATCCATAAAGACGTTGCTGCTGTGGCGAAGCCGGTGCTGTTGCTGCTGGTGCGCGGCTCTGCTCACTCCTACGACCATTACCCCTTCCCGGGGCACGGCGCGCGGGCGACTTTCAAGGGCGACTACTGGCACGCGTCCGCCCGGGCAACTGCACAAAGCAAGAGAGAGAGAGAGAGAGAGGCGCTCTTGAGATTTACAGGTTACGCTCTCTCGGTAACACCTCGTAAACTTGGCTTAACGACTTTAACCGGGCCTAACTGCTTCCTTCCTGCAATCAAACCCTGACCTGCCCCCTGATGCTTGCGCTTGCCTTCTCTCTATTCTCTCTCTTTCTGCTTCTGTTCTCGGGATGTCTTCTCTCTTATTTTCGGGACACCGATGGATACGACGCGATTATCGTCCGCGTGTGCGACGAAACCGTGAGACTTTCTCGAGAGGACTAGGAGGTATACCTCAAGCGGTCGTGGTGCTATAATTTAGATTTTTTGGCCAAGCGAGCATGTGTGCATCAGCGGCGAGGAAACGCGAAAGTCGTTAAAATTCAGCCGAAAATGACATCAGCGCCGGAGAGGCTACACACGGGGAAATTTATGTCTAGTCGGTAAATTTTTTCTCTCACTGACACTTGATAAATTAATTCCTCGGCCTGCGCTGCAGTGTTCTCGCGCAAATTTGACGAGTTGCTTTGGCTTTATTTGAGTAACTTCTTAAGTTTAAATTATTGCCACTCGCCGAAATTTATACTACCCATATAAATTCTCCCGCAAAAGAGAAATGCCCCGGTCGCACGCTGACGTATCCGACAGATATAGTTATATCATCGGCCTTGACTGTTAAGATTCCGTGACGCCATTAGAATATAAGTCGAAAAAGCCGTCGTTATGCGCGTCATCGATCGCCGACCACATTCCAATCAGTTTTATAACGCTCCGATTAATCAGTAGACGTAATTAGCGATACACGACGCGGTCTATTACCGCGCTGATTAATAAGCTTTCCGGCAGTGAAGTATCAATTCGAGCTCTACATTCTCTCAGCTGATCGATAACGACTCCAAACCACAGTAGAGAGCGACATTTCCCAAAAAACGACCTTGCCGCGATAACCGCGACAATCTTCTCGGCGCGCGGAATGCGCGAGCGCAAGATACATCGACCGCTTTATGATTTGTTTTGATTACACTTCATTACCATTTCACGCCTTTCGCTGTGCGCGAGAGTGAGAAGGAGAGAGAGGTGCCGCGCTTATAACGACTGACAGTAAATCCGGCCGTTGATTTTATCGTGACGTTTATGAGCGTCATTATCGGGTGTGATACAGCACGAAGCGCGCGCGCTCTAAAGCCTACGCCTTTGCGAAACGGGGGCGGAGTGGAGAGAGAAAGAGCGAGAGGACGGGCGGCGCGGCAACGGCATGCCTCTGCACAGCCGGTGTGCGTATATATGTATAGCTGGGTGTGTTGCGGAGCAGCCGAAACAGAGACAGCGAGAGAGAGAGAGAGGGGGGGGGGAGCTTCCGAGTTGAGCGATCGACCGATAGGTTGCGCTCTTATGAATTGTCTCGTTAAATCATTCGTTGCTCGTGTTTGTTTTTTTGTAATTTTGTTGGATTTTGTTTGTTTTTGGCTGGGAGTCGCTTTACTAGTTTGTTGAAATTAAATGTGTTTACGGGGAATTTTTTTTCGATTTTTGTAATTTTTACCAATACGGCGCGTAAAATAAATTCTGTAAAGGCGCTTCATTCGTCCTCTTATAGCAATTTTAAGAAACAGCAAAATATTCGATTTCATCGAACTAATCCGGACGAGAACGAAAACCGCCGAAAAATACATCGAAATCGTGTTTACGAATCCCCCCGGCAACGAAAACGTCCAAAGCTATTCGACTTCCGTGTATATTTCGCGTTTCTCTCTATCTCCCTTCGTGTGCACGCTCGCGCAAAATCGTCCCGGCGCGGGCTACGCGAACCATCCCGGCGAAATTCCTGAAATCTGGTTTACGCACGATGGTATTAGCATTTAAAAGCGACTCGCGCTTACACACACTCAAACACACACAGACACACACACACACACACACACACACACACACACACGTACACAGAAAGAACAGAGAGCGAGGTCCCGTCTAGCGGCGCCATTGGTCTGCATTTACACAACAATGAGGGGCCGCGCACTCTAAAAACTCCCAGAATCCCCGGAGAGAGAGCTGCAGCGCGCGGTGCAGCCGGGCTAGAGTCGAAAAAAGGGAAGAAAGAAGAAAAAAACGACTGAGAAGCGACGTAGGATAAAACGCGTAGGAGTAGGGAGGGAAAAAAGCGAGAGAGAATGAGAGGACAAAAACACGAGCGAAAAGAGAGACGGATATATTCGCATATAATGTAGTGTGTGTAACATGGTCGTCGCGTCTTCTGCGTGTCTCTCTCTCTCTCTCTCTCTCTCTCTCTCTCTCTCTCTCTCTCTCTCTCTCTCTCTCGTGTAGTTATAGCTTCGTATACAGAGAAACGAGAAAAAAAAGACTCGACAGGGACAGCCAGAGAGTTTGGGTTCTCGGGTCGCTCCACTCCGTCTATCCTCGGCCTCTTTTTTGTCCCTTTTTTCGGGCTCTCTCTCTCCTCGGCTAGACTCTCTCGAGCTCTAGCATACGCTCGTGTGGATATTTCTAACATTACGCGGCCCGACTCCGCTCCTTTCCTGCCAGAGCTCGCTGTATAGGCAGCAGCATCTCCCGACGCGACCCCATCCCACGGAGCTGCGCAGGCATAAAAGAGAGAAAGAACGAACAGCAGTATAGCGGCAGCAGCTGAGCAGCGGGGAGAGAACGATGGCGACGCTACTGCGACGTTGCCAAATTATCTTTCTCGCTCTCCTAACCACTTAATATATTCCTCGTGAGAGAAGGCGATACTTCGATTGACTGCGCGTTTGATCCGATCGCAATGCCTCTTCCTCTTCTTCTGCGTATAGATCTCGACTGTGGCCTCGTTCTCTTCTGGCGGCAGCGGCGATTCATTATGGAGGCATGCCCCTCGCTTTATCGTGTGCTGAAGCTCGGAAATTTTTCTCTCAAATCTAATGAAGGATTCTTTGAACGCTGCCAATCAGGCGCTAGCGCGCTTTGAATTTCAGATCGATCGATATTGGGCGGCTTTGTTCCAATTGATCATTTTTATTCCGGTGTGTTTAATTGGACGATCTGAATTTTTTGTGTGGATGTCAAGTACCGCACTCCAAACTTCTTCCATTATATTTCCAGTGAACCCACCGTTAACAACAATCAAAACGCTGTACTCGGGGCACCCCGACAAACATCAAACAACAATTCACTTTTTGCCGCATAGAATTCCAGAACAACGTGAATCACGAGCCAATTAAAACGTATCCGCTTTAGAGCGCGTATATAGCAAAGACGAGCATAGCGCACATAAATACGAAAGTACGAGCTCTCGCTGCAGGGGCAAGGTCCGAGCGAGCATAGGGACATTTCGCATTTTCGCGGTCGTTTATTCTGCCCGCGCGCGCGAGAGAGAGAGCGAGAGAGAGAGAGAGAGAGAGAGAGAGAGAGAGAGAGAGAGAGAGAAGCGCGACGTCGGACCACCCGTAGAACCATTCTGCTTAGAGTTAAGTGACGCGAGTTTAATGTTTCTCTAGCGACACTATGCGCGAGGCGCTGCACTCAATAAATATCACTCGTTCAATTTATTGCCCGGCTACTAAGTTACTCGCGACACGCAATTAACACGCGCTCAATCTCCTCTCTGCTTTCTCTCTCCGGACTGGCTTTTTGCTCTTTCCGTATTATACGCTCGCGGAAGCCGATCCAGCTGAGAGTGTGTCTGCTGTTATAGCGTCGAACGCATTAAATCGTCTCGCGAGCTGATGGATATCTAACGTCGGCAAAGTTGCCCTGCAGGCTCTTCGAATTCAAATCGAAGGCTGAAAATTTTTGACTAATATCTCGAATTTATCGCTCCGGAATATATTCTCCGTTTAATTTCTGCTGCTATGTGCTATATGCGAGAGCGAAAACAGACGAGCTCGGGGGGAAACTACGGAGACGAGGGGTAAGGTCTAAGGTACGGAGTGTAGTGCTGGGAGGGTGCGAGAGCTAATTGTGATACACTCCGCGGGGAGTTGGCGCGGGCGTACGTACACATCCTCGCGCACTATGCGCCGTGTATATATACCTTCGTCTTTGCGCGAGAGAACTCGAGAAGAAGAGGAGAGGAGAGCGACTCTGCGAACGCGTGTGTAGTTAGTTATACGAGGAAGACTAGGCGTGCGCGCACCGGTGTTTTTCATTTTCTTTATATCACCCTTGACGCTCGTAAAACCATTACCCATGACCGAGAGAGAAAGAGAGAGGTTCAGTCTCGCGAGTCTGGGAAAAGAATAAGGAGAGCTTTGATATGAGTATCCGTTTGCCGAGAAACCCAATTTCATCTCGCGCTGGTTTGATGAGTGTCTCGCGTGTGCTCCGCGCAGAAGAAACTGATTCCTCTCTGTTTTTGTAAACGTTCAAAAAAACAAAAGCCTCTCGAGTCGAATTAAAATTACACTGCTACGGTGTACTCGAGAGAAAGTAGCGACTCGAGATTTATCTCGCTTCCTTCAAAATCTATACGTGCCAGCTAAATCACTTCCGAATCTATAAATACGACATACGGCGTATAGTGACACCGAGAATAACAGCCGGCGCGCGACAGACAAACCGATGAGCGCCGCCATATCGCTTATATATTTTCGTCCGTCGTCTCTCTCTCTCTCTCTCTCTCTCTCTCTCTCTCTCTCTCTCACTCTCTACTCCCAGTGTCATTTGCATATTAATTGCTTCCCTCGATCTCGCACACATGTGCTTGCGTCCCAAAATGAAGTCTCGCGCGCGCGGAAGTCGTCGAACTCTATAGGGGGGTGCAGCCATCGCTTCGTTTTCCAACGACGCCCCGAGGGAGAAATAAAGTTTTCTCTTGCGCGATCGGCGATTCCTTGCCGATTCTCTCTCGTCTCCTCTCGCGATGTTATATATACGACCAATCCGAGGCGAGAACTGCCACTGTTTTCACCGGCTGGTAATTTATTTTCCCGAGACGGATTGCCGCACCCTCGCGCGTCGTCTTCCGTGTTATACTATTTTTCTCTCTCTCTCTCTCTCGGCTCCAGTGGCGCGCGTTTCCGAGCTAAAAAGAAAACGTCACGTTTCATTAAAAGCTCTCCTCGCGCATGCGCGCAAGCTCGGCACCTATAATTTATCGACGCCGGGGAAAAAATCTTCCCAAAGTAGAACGAAGCCAGCCAGCAGCTCTCGCGAAAAACAGTGAGGGAGAGAGAGGGATGGCGTAGCGGTATAGCGCCGGTGGTGGGGTCAGAGAGACAGGAGCGAGGGAACGATCCGTCTCCCTTGGAGATTTATCGAGTAAACAGACGTGCTCAAGTCCATTCTCGAAAATATATTTGCCTAGAGATTTCTGAAAAATATAGTCAACTTTTTTGTTCAATGAATTCTCTGTTTATTGAATTTTCCTGAGCCTCTGGCTTTTCTATGCTTTTGTTCGTAATCCCTCATATAATGATATTAATATACTCTGCGCGCACTCCATGTTGAAACAATTAAAAATAGCGCGCTAATTTATCCCACTTTGTTGTACGCCAGCGCGAGCGAGTTCTTTTCAAAGGCCAAAACATTTTCAGCGACTGCGCGTCTACAAATCACGCTTTTAAAAGCGTCTTCATTGCTCTCCCTCTCTCCCACTGGTTCACAGTATTAAATACGAATATTCCCATGTAAATTCACTCCAAAGCGATCCCTCCCCAGCAGCAAACAAGCGAGCGCTCATAATACGCGCGAGATTTCAACGCTCAAGTTTACACTCGTAAAAAGCAGAGCTCTATCGTAAAACACGTCAAAAGTAACGAGTCCGCGAGGAGGAGCTGCAACGACGCAAAAACATTGATGAAAATAAACGCCTTTAAGACTCTCTCCAGTGCTGCGCGCGAGGAATAAAAAATCGGATAATTAATTAAGCCTTGGGGGTTATTCGTCTCCTCGTCCGTTTTCCTTTTTGTATCAAACGCCAGGCGCGTTATATTCTCGAGTAGAAGCGGCGGCGGCGGCGACCTCCCGAGAATTTTCCACGAAGAATATTCTCGGCTTTTCCGGGCGGTCGTCGCCGTCGTCGTCGTCGTCGTCGCGCTCGAGATTCTCCACGAGGCTAGAAGCAGCAGAAGAAGAAGAAGAAGAAGAAGAAGAAGAAGAAGAAGGTGGAGGCAAGGCGCCCGATCCGCAGATAAGTCACACAGAGCGGACTGACTCGGTCTAGCGCGCGCGAGTTGGCTATTCATCTTTTTGTCTTGGGCGCGTCCTCTCTTATTGCTTCTTCCGCCGTGTGCGTGTGTATAGAGCGCAGCATCTCTCTCTATCTCGTTCCTCCGCTGCTCCGCAGTGCTCGCCCTATCTCCTCTCCTTTTTCCCTTTATCTTGGCTTTGAGCGAAAGAGAGAGAGAGAGAGAGAGAGAGAGAGAGAGAGAGAGATGGAGAGTGGCCAGGCCGATGCATCATCTGCCACGTTCTTCCCGCGGCGGCAGCAACGACTCGGGGATCTTTCTCTCTCTCTCCTGTTTTTCGATGCTTTTTCCCGCCTCCCTTCTCCGTTCGCATGTGCGTCCGACTGGCTCGCTACGCGATAGAAATAACCAAAAGGAAAATAAATTTATTCTATATTTAATGGAGAAGCGGAATTAATGCTCAGCGATATTAATGAGCGCGCACGCGTCGATTTGTCCTGAGTTATCGCCCTCGACGCTGGAGTTAATGATAACGGTAATAAGAACAATAGGCGTGATGAATTTCGGCGGAACCGGTGCTGAAATAACGCCGTGATCGGGTGTATACCTATTTATTGATTCAAGTCGATATTATTCGAACGCGTTAATACAACTCGAAAAACGAAAATTTCTCCCCATCGAACAGCGAAGCTTGCGTATACACGTTAGTTATTCCACTCCTACACACACTGAGCTCTCTCATGTCACGGCGAAACCTCTCGCATCTCGACGGGGTGCCCGCACACAAGTTCCGATCGCGCGCAGTAGGTGAAAACGTACAGCGCCTATAGCTCCGAGGAATACGTACACGCTCGCGTGTATCTCGGCTCGTACATCACTCCGCGCTACATCACGATATCGCGCGGGGCGCTGAAAGATACACATATACGCGCAGCTCTCGCATATGAACGGCGCGATTTTTCCGAAGACGCGTGTAACGAGACAATCAGTGCGCGAGGTTGTACATCGGATTTTTTCCTTTCTATATTTTCTCGGGAATGCCTGTGTTATGCGTGAGGACGGCTAAAATGACGGCTCTCGTGTTATGCCGGGCCTCCTTTTCTCCTCCGATTATTCTTTTTCCCGAGCGACGCCTGAACGAAATATGGATCGCGATAAGCCGGACGCGCTGGAGCCGTGTACGCGGGGTATCTCCTCGATAAGAAAGTCTATCTGGACGACTGGCGTGAACTCGTGGGAGTAGACTCGTATACGTAATTTTCGTCCGAAAATCTCTCGCGATCGAATAGAGCACGCAGTTTTAATATAGCTTGGCAATGCATCACGATCGCGGAAGCGACGATAAAAAAAAAGTAACTCCGGAGGCTCAATTCAGAAAAGTGTCTCATTCACGCGCGCGCGCCGGCGTCGATCGATTTATCTCTCTGCACGCACGCCGGACTCATCTCCATGCCGCGCGCCAATGCGTCTCCCTACACGGACACACACATACATAGACTCTCGGCTCTTTTTTCTCCCTCTCTTTTTCGAGCTGCATCGTTCGGGAAAAAGGTGGCATTCCGGTAATTCGGTCATGGGACTGCGATGCAGCGGCAGCGAGGGGGGAGCAAGCGAGAGAGGAATGGTAGGAGGGTACATATCCAGTGCACGCAGCGCTCTCGCGAGAGAGAGAGAGAGAGAGAGGGGCGTTTCGACGCGGGGGCACCCCGCATGGGGTAGCTCGCGCTCGGCCGCGACACCAGAGCCATCTATATCTCCGGAGATTTATGGGCTGCGCTCTCTGCAGCGGCGGCAGCGGCGCACATACATACATACATACATACATATATACATACATGCATGCACGGCGCGTCGCCGCTGGTGCCCCCTGTCGCGACGCGCTGCAGCACACACACAGCCCCGCGGGGGTTAACTCGCGCGCCGCGCGCAATTCGCGCGTTATACGGGCCGACGAATAAAAAGTAAAACACACGCGCGCCGCCGGACGAGATAGAATGGAAATAAAAGAGAGAGAAAGAGAGCTCTCGGCTCGAGATGTTCGATCTCAATCGGCGTTTCTTGAGGTTTCGCGAGGGATTTCCTCTCGCTTTCGCGTGCGTTGTTGTTCTCGCCGGGAGAGAGCTAGATGTATATTTCGAGAATATTTCGAGACGAACGTGAGAATTGGATGTGCGTCGAATGATGAATTATTGGCCGCGCGTTTTTGTTTTATAGCGCGGATCCGCGTTATTTATGCGTTTTAGGTGCGCGCACACACTCGAACACACGTGGAAGGGCTTTTTGATGGCTTAATTTACGAGCGGATGGAGCTTGTTTCGCTCCTCTCTCGAGCTCGCACTATATCTTTTTTTTTTTTTTTTTTTTTTTAATTTTAATGCGGGAATGTCTTTATTAAAATGATGAAGTGCTTCTTTGAAATTTCGATCGCGCGCGCCTTTCCTTTCCGCGTGTGTGTTATACATGCCGCAGTATAAAAAGTAACACAAATACGACCACCTTTTCACTTGAATTCCAGCTCGTATTTCATCCGCGTAATTACGCGGAGCGCTCGTGCGTATTCATTAGTTTTTCCAAATTTCGTTTTAAACGCTCGTCCCAAACTAAATCCGAGCCCGAAAAGTTCCCCGATCGTAAAACCTTTTGCCCCGGAGACGACTCGGCCGCGCAATAAAACGATAAAACCGAGCGCGTATACAGCGTAACGGCACTCAAAAATCAACCTCTCGATAATAAAAGACTCTCTCCGGTGTAGACCGCGCGCAGAAAACAAAAGATCGAAACTTCGCGCGGCCATATGATCGTCGCGCGCGGGTATATCGCTTACGGAGCCGAGGTTTTGCAGGAGGACGAGAACGGCCCCCTCGACGCGGCCGTCCATTCGCACTCGGCGGCGGCAGTAATGTCCGGGCTCGCTCGTCGGGGTGTAGTTACCGCTCTTCCTCTCTCTCTCTCTCTCTCTCTCTCTCTCATACTCCGGTGTATAGGTATACCTAGGCGGCCCGTTATGTGCGCTCTCGCTCGCGTGCGGAGTGTCCCATCCCCCGGCCGGAGGTGGTAGTAGTCGGGCCGCTTTACGAGCAACCTGTGGTAACGAGAGCGATAGATAATAACCGTTGCTCCCTCTCCTCTTCTCTCGGTCTCGCACTTTGCCGAGCGCTGCATTATTGTACCTAGCTCTCGTCCGTGCTCCCTCCCGCTCGCTGTGCACCGGCGGCCTCGTCAAAACTTCCGTTACCGTTTTTCCGCCTGCCTCGACTTCTCTCTCGCTTCCTTCTCTTTTGGCAGTTTCGCTAGTACAGTTTTGCATGCAGCTGCGCGTGCACTGGCTTTCGGGTGTAGGTGTACACACCGTCGGGCCGAGGGCTCGTATAGACGAGCCTATAGCCCGTCGAATTCGCGAGTTATCTCTCGGAAAGTTTCTATCGCGTATACCGAGAGTTTTTGTGCAGTGCGTGCGACGTGGATTTTGGACATTTTTCGTTCCGTGTCTTCGAACCCCGAGAAATATATCTCACGTCGTTCCTATATCGACAGAGACCCTAAATCGTCTCATAATCCCGCTCGCTTTCGTGAACAAAAAAGGAGGAAAAGGAAAGAGCAACCAAAAATATAGAGCCCACGGCCAAATGCAAAGAGAGAAGAGCAGAGCGGAGAGAGCTCTCTCGCAACGAAATCTAGACTTATTGCTGCGGAATTGAAAGGAAGCGAATGCGTCGCTAGGCACTTTTCCGCAGATTCCTCAGAGCAGCAATCCTCCCCCTCTTCTACTCTCCGATCTTCAAACGTCATTAAAGCGACGCCGCTTTTTCTCTTCTCCTCGCAAGCTCGCCGCTGAATTTATGGCGCCGGCTTAAAAAGTCCCGGGCTCTTTTGAAAATCCTGATAAATGCGAGACGCGAAACGAAGTCGCGCTCTGCGACTGCTGCTGCCACGAGGCGGAGAAACGCCGAGGCTCGTTCTTCTTCTTTTCCGTCGCTCGCTAGCTTTCGCGTCTCTAGGCCGAAGAGCAAATAAAACCGCGAATATATAAGTCTCGCGTTGCGCAAACAAACCGGCGAGGGCGTGTATAGATAGGCCTCGTCTTCAATTGGCTGGATCTGCGCTTAGTCGGGCGTTTGTTTGCACAGGCGTTTCCGCCTGTCTCGATGACGGCTTTGCAAAGTCGCTGCTCTCCCGAAAATCGCGCTAGCCCGGAGAGAGGCTTTCTTCTTCGTCTTGGCGGAGGGCGAAGTTATAGAAGCGAAGCTCTCTGAAGTTTGCGGGCCGCGCTTTTGATGCTTTTTTGCTCCCGGAATTATTCATTGCGCAAATAAGATTGTCTTCAGCGGCCATTCGTTTTACTCAACTGGCGCGCGAGGCGCATTAGTGCTTCTTGAAGTCGCATAAATTACCCGTGTTTTTCAAAACAAATTCTCTCGTTAATATTTCAAACTGACGTTTAGAGATGAGATTTAATGTACTCTCTTGCGTCGTGCGCATCACACACAGTTGTATAATTCGCGCGAATATACGTGAGAAAAAAATTTATTCGATCATTCAGCGCGTAAATTCCGAAAAGTTTACTCTCTCGCATTCGCGGAAAGAATTTCATTAGATGAAAAGCCAGCGGTATAGTCGTGACGACGATGAACTCTCCACTCTCGCTGATGCTCGTCGCTCTGCTACGTTCGAAAAAGGACGAGTTCGTATAACACACACAGAGAGAGAGAGAGAGAGAGAGAGAGAGAGAGAGAGAGAGAGACGCGAGAGCTCTCGGGACAGAAAAGAAGAAAAGAGAGCGAGCACAATGGACGAGCGATATAATGGCTGCGAGCGGCGTATATGAACTCCAACGCCTAACGCAGTCGCCTGCAGTTGCATCTCTCCGTGCGCGCGGAGCTTTTCGTCGCCCAGAAACGAGCGAAATAAGGCGAATGCAAGAGAGAGAGAGGAGAAAAAGCCGAGTAAATAAAACGAGAGAGCGAGCTGAGTCTGGCGCAGCTCGTAGACGGGTTTGCCAAGAATTGAAAATCTTGCCTCTACTCCTTTCCGTGTATAAGAGAGCGAGAGATGCAGGACAAACAACTTTTTCGCGTTGCTCTCTCTCTCTCTCTCTCTCTCTCCCCGTGGATGAGTTATGGTGTTTCTACTTTCGGGAGGATATTTGGTCGCGGTCCGTTTGGCGCGCCACGCCACGTGAGAGACTCGCAGCGGGACGGAGATAAAAGAAAAAAGGAGCACACACACGCGAAAGCGACTTCATCCTCTCTATCTCCCTCTCCTCTTCGGCTCTGAGAATATCGCTCGCTGTATAGAAATCATAAAAGCGGCATCGAAACTTTTCCTATTTAAATATACATACGCGCGTGTCCCGGGCTGCTTTTTACTTTTTTACGGGGGTCAGGAGCTGCTCGTCGCTGAATTATCAACGGCCAGCCGTAAATAACAATCAGCCGTGCCGTTACGTGCGCGCGAGCTATTCCAAACGTATGTGCGTCCGTCCGGCTATGCAAACTCGTTAATTTCGCCGACGAGGCTTCGGCTCGATTATTTTTTCATGTTCGACGCGGGGCTACGACGATAATTATATTTTATTCACGAGCGGTATAATACGCATTGTCGATTTTTCTTTCCTTTGGACTACTGTACGCATCGATGATCTCCCGATTATTATTGTACCCCGAGGAATGCCATTATATAAAAAGGCACTTCGCTCTCCCGATAAAAATCAGAAACGAACAAACCGCGTTTCAGCCGAAAGAAAAGACCCGGCAAATTGGCGCTTGAAACACTCTCCTGCAATTCACCCCTTTCGGTCCGCAGCGACTTTTTGCAAAAGCGAGACAGGCTGCACACGGACACGCGGCGGTGGCGCAACGTGCGTGTACCGCACCGGACAGAACAGCACGTGCGTTCGTCGTCCTATTAGAGGGCGAGACCGACGGCAAAAGCTGAACACGCACACAGGCTGCTGCTGCCGTCGGAACGTATATACCCTGTGTGGTTCGCTCGCTATACTGGACCTTTTTCGCAAAGCTGTCACGGTCGACGTTCAATACTCTCGCCGGAATATTTCATCCCGGACTCGCTCGCCGACGACGATATTCCGTCTTTCTCAGCCTTGCGGGGGAAGAGGATCTCATTTTATTGCTATGGGAGCGCTTTTTTTGCACCTCAATATGTCTCCGAAAATACAATTTTAGATTATTGCGGAGACCTCGTGAATCTTTTTCCTCTTTAGGGTATGGGCTGTAGCGCAGATTGTTTTTTTGAGAAATGGTTCCCTCGTATATTCACATTTTTCCCTAAATATTACAGCGATTCACAATAAAATCTAATTTGTCCCCGCTTTATGTTGCAGGTGAGTGGCAGTCAGCAGCAGCCGTTTCTGTAATGCCAAAAAGGTATGGATGTGCGTAACTGTCGATAGTGCGCCTCTCGGCTTATCGGTTGTGCGGCGAACGGAATATGCTGCACCCGGTGAGTGACGAAGTACCCCGGACTCTCTCCCGTAGCTCGCATCCACTCGCCCTTGAACTAGATTTTTTTCAAACACACCATCACCAACCATCACCAACCAACTACTCCAACACCACGTCGGAACGTTAGAAAAAAATCAAAAAACAAAATCAGATAACGACACCACGTGTGCGAACTTTTTGTGTGAACCTACTACTTTGCTTTGTCTCGTTTAGCATTTTTTTGTTGCGACCTTTGGCCGTCGAGAGAAGCCTGTTTTGTTTGTAATAATCCGGCGTTTCTTTTTTGTGAATTTTCGGCTAAATCATCGGACGAGAGCGACGACGGTCTGTAGTTGAGACTCGAGAGAATCTGGTGCGTCATGCGGCTATTTGTATAACGACGGCGGTGCGTGAACAGACTCTGATGCGTGAGAAAAGTATAGAGACTATACAAAATGGAGAGAAAGAGAGGAGAGGCTCTGTACCCGCGCGTGAACCAGAGAGGCATGCATTTTTTTACGCAAAGGCAGAAAAATTAACATATATAAATCGAACCGGGGGTTGGAGGAGGAGCTTGCGGTCCGCGAAGGCATATATATAATATATATGGTATAATATATAATTTTGCAAATGTGAAATAACAAAACAATGAAACCTAAAATACGTAAACTAGAGCTGCAAAAAAGTGAATTTTAGACGTTAAGGTACGTTTGTAGGCTAGGCGAGAAAAATGAAAATTGATTATCCGCAAATAAATGCATTATGATCGCTGCAATCGAGATGGAAGAAAGAGCGAGTAATTGCTTATAATTAAAATACACACATGATGATATTATAAATAGTCGTGCGAATCTTGCTGTACAAATTTCATTCTCTTCTTCTTTTCTTATTTTCCGTACTCATTAAGTTTATTATTAATATTATTTTTTATCATTATCAATTGATATTATTATTATTACGATTAATTATTGTATTTTGCTCTAGAGACGCAATAAAAGTGCAAGTGTGTGCTCGCGGTGTAAGCGTGATGCGTTCCTACGAGCGAGAACACGACGACTGCTGTTGATGTTATATTTTTGTTATTTTTATTATATTGCCTATATACGATCCCGAGCCGACGCACGATGCGCCTTCACCGCGACAAATAAGCTTGTGATAACACAAGAATGATAAGTTTAAGCAAAGTACTGTACAATTTCTCAAACCGTCGAACCCGCGGTGAAGACGCCTCTCGATCGCGATCGTTGAAAAAAAAAATATATATATACAGAGAGATGAATGAATGAGTAAATAAATAAATAAATAAATAAATAAATAAATATATATATATTCGTGTTCGAAAATTTTGTTATTATTGTAAAGAGTATGAGGATGTATTCGCTCAGTACCTGCAAAGAGGGTAACGAGTTCAAGCGCAGTTCGATTCGAAAATGCCTTCTTTGAGAAATAAAAAAAAGAAACCGTAAATAATTGAACCAAGCGAAACGATCTCTTTCTCTCTCTCTCGACGTGCATCGTGTACGCGGGTCAATTGAGATACACAGCTATAAGCAAACGATAACTTCGCGCATACGTAAGTTTTTCTTTTTCTGAAAGAAAAAAAAAATTGAAAACAAAACAAAGCAAGATTTACTATAAAAAATATGATATTCGATCGGATCTGTAAACTCGAAAGTATATAAAAGCGGGCGAGAGCTGCGACTAAGCACGATAGATACTTATGTACGTAAACTACGTAGTACCTAAAAAAGGCAAAAGTAATAAAGTTGAAACAATTAGCGGAAAGAATAAGCAGAAGCCTGATAAAACTGAACGGAGGCGCCCGCCGACTCTACACAGCCGAGTTAAAGTAATTTTATTCTAGTTAGAAAATGTATACGACTAGCGTTTAACTGAGAAGCAGAGAGAGCAGTTATAGAAGCGAGAGAAAATAGCTCACGCTGATATTACGAGATGAAAAGGTCGCGTCGCTGAAACGACGCGAGCTCAGTATTTCTTAAGAGGAATATGTAATATTAAGAATTATTTATTTTGTGGATCTCCGTTCGATGAAGAGTTGGAATAAGAAAAAAAAATAAAAGAATGTCCGCGCGCTCCACTGTGTACTATACGATTAAATATAATAGGTGACGAGTAGTAGAGGCGCGAGATGATGATGTGTCGTCGCGTTATGTAATATCGCGCGTGAGTGCACGCGCGCGCGTAGTGCTATATATATAAATATAAATGATGTAGCCGTGTTTTTTTCTCTTTTTATACTTTCTTCAATGCGTAAAACAATAAACAAAAAAAGGAAAAACTTAATTCATTGACCTTCGTCCGAGCCTTTTTCAATCGGTCTATTATTATAAATATGTGTGAGAACGTTTTTGATCCCCCTGCGTGGCAAAATTTTCTGTCTCCTTTGTAATATAGTAGAGAGTACCGTATATACGTAAACGTATATTTAAAGAAAGCATAAACGATTTTTTGTCGGCGAAAACCTCGAGGAATCTCTGGGCGTGTATTATTATTATTATATCATTATTATGTGTATAATCCGAAGTTCTTCGTTTTCCTCGCTCCGATCGATGACGATGATGTGACGATGAGATGAGCCGTCGTCGGGGTTGGAAAAAGTCGCCGGAACAAAAAATAAAAAAATTATCCTACGGAACGGCTGCCGTTCCGCGATTTTTGTCATTGTAAACATTATACCGATTATACGATTGCTATAAAATGAAAAAACGAATAAATGCGATTCGAGTGCGAATCATGAGAAAAAAAAAACAAAAAACATATTGGCTTTTTTATTCTTTGCACTCGGCCCCGGCCGTGGCTGCAGACGCACCTTTGTTATATGTCCGTCATTCCCTCATCCTTGAATCCGTTTATTCTTACTTTTGATTTGAGTCGTCATGCTTGCGCTTATTTTTCTTTCTTTAAACATTTTACCATTTCTTTTTCAAAAGCGCATATACTTTATTATTTACATACAGACTGAGAATGGCTTTCGTTGCTTGCATTACATTTCACTCGAGCGCACGTCGCACACTACACGAGGTAAGAGTCCCCCGTTGACGGTATGCATATAACAACGTCGAGTGCTACTTACAGCGGTAGTCGAATCTGTGGTGAGCTACTCTCTCTCTGTCTGTCTCTCTCTCTCTCTCTTTCTCTCTCTCTCTCTCTCTCTCTCTCTCTCTCTCTCTCTCTCTCTCTCTCTCTCTTCCTTTCCGACACGCAGAGAAACAGCAACTCTTTCGCGTAGAAACTTCTGTTTCTCATCAAAAAGTTGGGGTAAAACGGGCGGGGGTGGCGCATTATTCCAAAACACGCCTTGCCACTTGAGGTACGGCCGTGTCGAGGAAGTTCTTGATCCCTTCCTGCTCTCGCTTTGCGTGTTTCATCCCACGCAGGAAAAACTGCGCGCTGCAGCAAGAGAGAGAGAGAGAGAGAGAGAGAGAGAGAGAAACGGCGTGGCGTTGTATAACGCAGGATTAACAACCCTCCTCGGAAACTAAGAAATACGCCGACTTTTCAGCTGGTGCTTGTATCTTGTAAATTTAAATCATATTGTTTTATTTACATTCTCGGGATATCCGTCTTCGGAAACAATGAGCGACCGATAATTTTTTACGAGCCGGCCGTAAAATCCACTCGCGAGAAGAACGAGCTCTCGCTTGCGGAGATAAGAAGCGCGTGATGAACACCGCAACTGATTGAATCTCTCGAGCGGAGTGTGCGCGGTCGGAAAAAATTTGATCAACGCCGCGAGAGTAATAACCATCAATACACAGCGCTCTGGTCGATTGAGTTACCGTGTTTTTTATTTCTCTCTCTCTACGTCCGAAATATCCGGCTGTGTTTTTATGGGGTGAGAAATCGGCCATTTCACGCGCGTTATCTCTCTCCCGGCGACGTTATCAATTTCTCCCTTGGCCTCGTCTGCGCATATACACAGACTGCTGGGGACAATACGTGCGACGCTCTCTTTACGACTCTTAAAATCACGACGGAATGTAGTCCGTCGTATAACGACTACACGCTGACCGGAGCAAGCTTGATCCAGGGCCGCGAGAGCTTGCAAGCTCTTCGACGCGCGGCCATAAGTCTCGCTCGTGGCTATCTGGGATATTAATATGTTATTGCGGAAAGACGCCCTCATGAAAGTCGACAAGGACGGCAAAAATATGTCTCGCGACTCCGCTCGCGTACACACGCTCCGTCTCTTTCTCTCCGGCTTCGAAACGAGGGAGGGGGGGGGGAGAACCGCGCCAGGGGATGCTTGACTGGATCCGAGGAATGCATGGCCGGCGCGCGCACATGTCCGTGTACGCTTGCTTCATCGTCTCTCTTTCTGCGCTTCTGTGGCCTAGAGGGGGCGCCGGACGAAGGAGGGGGATAAGCTCGGCAGGAATTCAGCAGACGCCATTTGTATTAATGAAGCCGCACCGACAATGGTGCTGCGCGCACGCTCGATGAATTATGTACCTGCGATCGAACTGCGTATACGTATATATATACACGCTCGCGGGAAATCGAAGCGGCGGACGCGTGGCCCGGACCGAGAGAGAAAAGTTGTACGTTTTCCGGGATGGAAAACTTCGTTTTCGAAGTCGTTGCCGCACGCGGGGGTGGGTTTTTGTGGTTGGCCTCTGTAGCTCCTATAAGTTTGTCGATAAATTCGCGTTGTTCGGAAAATACACACGCGTTATTCCTTTTTAAATCGAAACAAAGCGGCCGATGAGAATAACGAGTATACCACACCACACCCCGAAATAATATAAAACTTGCACGCAACGCACAGATCGATTGCACAGCCGCCGGAGGCTCTTCCCATCCAGAAGCAAAATTATGACGAGTCCTAATATAAGGGCTACCCAACATAAGAAGGGGGTGAAGCAGCAGTAGCAGCAGCAGCAGACTATACGGCTTAGATATATATACGAGCGAGAGCCGTGGGCTTTGCAAGACGTAGCGAGCATTCGTCTCGTCGTGGCGCGGATAAAACGAGCGCTTTACTTTGGATTACAGGGGGCGCAATTTACAGCGGCAGACACTGGAGCACCTGTTCGTTCGTTCTTGAGGAGATGGAGGGATGGATTTTGCCAAGGGTGTGGGAATGGCGTGCTTCGCAGACGTTGCGGTAATTGAATCCCGGTATAAGTGCCGTCGCTCCTTCCTAGCTTCTATATAGGTGTGTAGAAGCTGCTATCTCCTCTCTCTTCTGCCGCCACGCTGAATACGCGCCGTATACGTGAGAGCCTGCTGATCTCGTAAATTCGGCCGCGTCGTCTTCTTCTTATACTCGCTCTTTTTACTCGTCCTCTTAGCTGTCTCCCATGGCTATGCCGCCCGTTTGAACTCTCTGTGTGCGCATTATATAACGGATAAGACTGGCTGTATACATAGGTTCGTGCTCGCGAGAGGGCAGCGTCTTTAATTAATTTTTTCAATTAACTCGCGCGCGTCCCTCCTTCCCCCAGGCTGCTCGCTCTTATACTATAGCGGATGCATCGTTGCGGAAAATTCAGTTCGTCGGCTGGCTTTTGGCTTTTCTATTTTTTCCTTGCTGCGTGAATTTTGTCTGTCATATACATTTAATTCAAACTATATATATAATTCCTTTTTAACACGGGCAATTAAATCGCAGTCCGGGACACGCGCGCGTGTATTTCTAATCTGGATTAATTGTTAACTGGAATTTAAATCATTAGCCCTTATCCAGCGTAGTTTATTATCGAAATAAGCGGAGAGGAAGGCTTAACATACGAGCCTTGGCTCAAATGCGGCTGCCGCGCGCACAAATATGTTCGTGCTCTCTCGCAGCAGCAGCAGCAGCTCCGCCTTCATATAATTACTTCTCCCCGGCTATATTTGTGTATAGGGCGCGCGCCGTGCACGTAATATTTCGTCAGCTTCTCTCTCTCTCTCTCTCTCTAGACACCTATACCGTGTCTATTATTTTTCAAAGGGCAATCCTCGCATCAATTTTTCACTCGACTCGATCAGACTATACACTGCACACACACGCGCACGTTTCGTCGCCGTACACACGAGGCCGGTTATTAGGCAGCCTCGGCGGCGGCGGCGGCGGCGCTGCGGCACATCCCTCATCTGCGCCGCAGCCTGTATTATGCAACAACGCGGAAACGAACTCCGTAGCAAACTCGCGCCCACACCCTCTTTCTCTTTCTCTCTCTCCTCTTCGCGCGCACTGCGGATAGGACGCCGCTATGTGGATTTCGCTAGGTATTGTTGCGCGAGCTTCTCTCCCGCTCTGGTACGCGTTCGAAATAAGTGTAGCTCGTGCAGTTGTAGCCAGGCCGCACGCGTAATTCCAGGAGCGCGGTTATTTCGCGCGCTGCGCATACTGAGAAATGAACTGGCCCGCTGGCTTCCCATGGCAATGATGAACGAGGCGTTGCCCCAGAGCTGCGCGCAAATACAATTTCTTTGCTCGCCGTAGGGGTGTGAGGCTTTTTTTGTGGCATAATTCTACCGGTTGTTTCAAAAGCGCGATTTATATCGTCGAGAATTGAAAATCGTCTCGAAGGCACAGTTGAATTAAGGAGCTCAATTCCGCGCAATGCCGAGATCCAGCTCGCACGGAGTTGCCCGACCTCCCCCGCGTATACGACCGCAGAGCGACGTCCATTCTCGCGGCGGCCGCTCTTCTTTTATTCACCGGCGGGAGAGATACGCGAAAAGGAGCTCCGGAAAGCCTCTAATTTTGTGCGGGTCTATAAAAACGTCGGAGGACTTGACACACGAGGTTCGCTCTCTTCCAAGTATTTCTCTCCTCTGCAGCAACGAATCAAGACACTGCGGAATATGCTCTTCTTTAGCTTCTACACCCGAGAGTCAATGTTTTCGATGTAAATACCAGGCTGGAGATGTGCCTCAGCGACACCTGCAGCGGGAGCTTTGATCTCCTCTTGCACCCGAGTAGTTAAGACGTCGACTCCGGTCGGGAAGGGGGCTTATTAAAATAATTCCACGGCGATGAGTTGGCTGTCTCGCACCTCTTTATTTCTGTCTTTTGCTTGTCCTGTACTCGCGGTAGACATAAAATTCACTCGCGCGCGAGTATTGTGTTGACCTTCGTCGCGATGGAAAAAGGAAAGGAAACACTCGCGAAGCTAATTATAATATCTCTCCGGTGTGGAAAATTCCTCGCTGCACTGAATCATCGGCACAATTTCGTACATCTGCGCTATCGGCCTCGCGTACATATATAATTCGGAGCGCGCTGAATACCGAAATAGCCGGGGAAATCGATGTCCCTCCGCGAATCAAAAGACCTCTTCGCATTATAATATCTCGGGCGTATGCATACGCGCCAAAATTTCGCTCCCTCCTATGCAGCTAGCTCGTGTCGTTCGGAAGAGAAAAAGCAAGCCTACCGCTCTTTGGCAGCTGGACCTCGTCCTTGTCGCGCTCGTCGAGTCCTTGCTCGCGAGGGTCGAGAACGTGCTGTCGCGAGCGTATATATTATACGTATGCGAAAGGAGGGTGTTCGAGCGTGGAATAATACAAGTGAGGATAGAGAGACACACACAGGGTGTACGTACGTGAGCCACCCCCTTTGTACCATCCGCGAGTCGCCGCGCAGCCGTCGCCCGCAGATAAATCTTTCCGCCCTCTAATTGGCCTTCCCACCGCCGTTTCCTCGTCTCTCTCTCTGCTCTGCTCTGCTCTGCTCTGCCCGCGCGCGGCCGACCTATTCCTTCGTCGTCGTGTCTCTTTTCTTGGTGGGCACGGCTCCAGGAAAACGTAGCGCTCGCGCGATGTCCTTTTCTTCCTACTCGGTATATGGCTCGCAGTTCTGTGCACGTCAGCTCGAGCTTTCGCGATTGGCTCGTGCGGGAACAAATTATATTGAAATTATTAGAGATTATATTGGCCGCGGCTGTATGGCGAAGTCGTTGCGTTTTACGACGAGAAATTAATCGCCGAGCCGTATGGGAATTTAAGACGCTTCTCGCATTTAGACTTGTGTATTTTCCAGCGGACGCACATGACCTCGTCGAAAGATCGACAAAGAAACCGCGCGTGAAAAGCCAATCCCGTGACTAAACGCAGCCCAAAACACACACGCGATCCCTCCAGCAATAAAAATCACAAAGGAATCTCGGCTAAACGTCCTTGCAGCCGTCTTATCTCCTACAACACAGCGCATAGAGTTCCAGGTATAGAGGAGACTCGCAAAACATCGGCCGGCACCTCGGCGGGCTCCAGACGCAGCATAATAATACAACACACTGCGCGTCTACCTGCCGCGCGTCGGCGCGACAATGAAGAGAAGTAGAGCAAACGTGATACGCCTGCCGAAAGTCTCCTCCTCTCTCTCTCTCTCTCTCTCTCTCTCTTTCTTTCTCCGACTTTCTTCCAGAGCACCGCGAAAAATTTTCCACACAAAGAGCCGCGTACCCGCAAAAAACCTTGAGCTGCTCCGTACCGAAGAAATATATGCGAGGGCAAGTGCAGAAGACTCGAAGACAATCGACGGGACGACCCGGCGACGATGACCTAACGGGATCCACTGAGAGCCAGCTGTTTGCGGAAACGCCGCTGTGGCCGACGCAACTTTTATCTCGCTTGCCAAAAAACCTAGCGGGACTTTATTGTCGGGAGTAGGGTCTTTTGCCGAGAGCGCTCTCGCCTTGATTTTTCCTATAGGTGCGCGCTGGAACCAATGCTACGGGTCGTAAATCTGTGAAAGGAGACTCTGCTCGCATTTTTTTGTCGGATGGAAGGAGGCTTTTTTCTGTTGTTGAGTGAGTTTCGTGCGACCTTGGAGATGGCGAGGCTTCCTTTTTTACGGTGAAAAATTCTCGATGCGTCTGCTATACGAATTATTTTTAAACTGAAAATTAAAAAAAGTCATCAGTTCAATTTCGTCAAATCCTCCCAAGTGTACCGCAGCCCTGATCACGAACATCAGCCCTTATTTACGACTCACCCCGACTGTGCATATCATTGCTGAGGCTTCAAGGCTGATCACAGGTGCTCGTTTCATCTCCGTTCCCTTCATCTCCATTCTCTCAACGACACAAAAGAGAGCAATAAACTTTTCATCCTCGCTTGCTTGCGCGCGTAACCAAATATCCTCTCCTCTCTCATTTTCCGTCTCTCGACTATTCATCTTCAGCTGTGTGCGCGCGCGCGCGCGCGTCACGTCGTAAATAAGTCGCAGGGAAACGCGATACTCCAGTGTATACAGTCGAGTGTCTCCTCTCGCGAAGGGTGAAAAAGAAATGGAGTCTCAGTCTCGTCGCGGAGCGAAGAGAGTTCATCCGGCACATCCCCTGCAAGCGCGACGTAGACTAATACAGGAAGGAGCGAGAGGCGCGAGGACGAAACAAAAGGCGCAATAATTGTAGGCGCCCCCTCGGGAGAAAGGGAGAGAGAGTGAGTTAATAATGACTGGCGAAAGAAACGCGCGCGCGCCGAGTTAATTTGTAATCGCTTTTTTGTCCCCGAAGCAGTTGTCGGGTGCTTCGAGTCGTGCCTCTTTCGAATGACGGGTTTTCGCGTAGGAGTATTAGGCCAAAAACACCAGTGAATTTTGAAAGAAAAGAAGAATAGAACCAGCCGCTTTCGTCTATTACAATACGTTTTGAAGCATCCTAATCTTGGTCATTAAACTCGAGTCAACAGCGATTACATTAGGCATACAAATACTTTAAGACGAGCTCCCGTGACTGGGAATCCCGCAGCGAGGAAAGGGCGTAAACTCTCCACAGACCAAAGAGAGAGAGAGTGAGAGAGAACAGAGTGTAGAACCGAGTCGAGGGGCAAGCGCCATACACGAAGAAAGGGTGTGGGCGGGGGGTCGAAAGTATAAGGCCGAGAGCAGCAGCAGTAGGGAAACCATGATGGTTATGCAGATCGGCCGCACCGCTGCTGCTGCTGCTGCTGCCGCCGCTATGCTGAAAAGGGTAGTGCGGTCGCCTGACAGCGGCATAATAACTCGGTGCCGCGAGAGAGAGAGAGAGAGAGAGAGAGAGAGAGCTGCTCTCTCACTGCGCGCTGAAATAACGCCAAAATAAAGCATAACCCTTCTTCCGTGGGCGCGCGCGCGCTCTCGCGACTAGGATACGTCGGAAAATAGGAGGAGAAAAAATTTCCTTACAATGAAAATACCATCTGAATTTCAAATATAACCTCCTGAATTAATTCGCCCTGTCCAGGAGAGAGCTAGTGTACGGGCAAAATGCGAGCGCGACTGAAAAGGCAATCGAGCGCTCTATCGAGGAGGATGCTGATGAAGTTTTTGAGCAGAGCTCTCAAGCTACTTTAACTCTAAAACGTATTCTTACGTTGTCTCCACGTGGCAATCGATTCCTCAGTCTCGAGTCCGTCTCCGGGCGATACAGCCTACACACATTCACCATATCACCGTCTGGCAGAGTTCTGTCTCGCGCAAAAAAAAACTGGCTAGGTCAGAGAGATCATTTCCCCGCTCGCGGCATCTTGCCAGGCTCTCGACGCCGACGAGGAAAAAGAGGAAAAAATTTTCCGCCGAATCTTCCTCCTCGGCGTCGTCGTCGTCGTCGTCGTCATCGTCGTAGACCGGAAGCGACGAGAGAGAGAGAGTCTGCAAAGCGATAGGCGCCGCTTCCTACGCCGTACAACGCGGCCGACGTGATGGATCGCGCGTATAGCGAAAGAAAAGGGAGAGAGGGAAAAATCCGGCATGAAAAGAAGCTGACGAAGGGGGTGAGAATTGTACAGAGCTAGATAAAAGTATCAAATGGCTTTTTCTTCGCTCGCCTGCTGCTGCCGCTGCTGCTCTTGTTGTTGTACGTGACGCTCTTTTTGTTGCCAGAGCAGAGAAGAGGGGAAAAAGTCGAAGCTACATTTGGAAGTTACAGTCGGAGTTTCTGTTTGAGGAGAGCTAGCGCCATTGTGAGCTTATTTTCATTCAGCGCCAACTTTCTCGAGTAAATAATTTTCGTTGAAAAAAAGCTTATTGCGCGAGTAATAAACTTCAGCCAACAACGCAGCCCTGACGTATGCATTAGCTCGGTAACGTCGCCCTTATATAGATATCCCATTTACTACTAGCCCGCGCGCAACTGCACTTTTCGGAAGCTACACGGAACGGAGACGTACACATACGGCTTATACATACAGCTCCGTCTCTCGCTCGCCAACATCGTCGTAGAAGACGTGGAGAAAATAAGGGGTTGCCTTTGGCGCCGCCTCCCCGTGCTTGGCTTGCAAAGCGACTTCCGTCTCTCCACACTCAGCGCCTGGCCCCGTACAGTTTTTTCCTCACACCATCAGAGCCATCCCGAACACGCGGTGCAGCCCGCGACAAAAAAACTAGCGCCGATGTAGCGATTTTCTCGCTCGCTGAGCTCGAGACGGGGGCGTCCATAATATATCTTTGGACTACGCGACCTTATCTGCGCGCAAGCGAGTTTGCCGCTGCTGCTGCTGCTGCTGCTGCTGCTGCTGCTGCTACTGCTACTGCTGCTGTTCTCCGATAGACTCGACTGATATAGCAGCCGACTATTCTTCGCGTCACGCCGGATTATATTCGGGCTATACACGCACACACGCCTTGGGTCACGGAAAAGCAGTTTCGAAAAAATAAAAAAATAAAATAAAATTCTACGGGATACCTGTCGCTGCGAGTGATTTAAGACGCGCTGCGTTCGTGAGTATACGCACCGATGCTTTACGAGGGCACACACGCATCAGGTATGCTATAGATGCTGCGCTTTTAGGGGTAAAAAGTTTTCCGAAAGACGGATGCGTATACACGCCGTTTTTCATTCCGACGACGAGCTTTTTCTTCGACGCGTGGGACTCCAAAAGAAAGAGAGAGAGAGAGAGAGAGGTATTCACTCATAGATTTCCAGAGTTTGATAAAGATTAATTGGACTTTCTTGCGCTGTTTATCAAGCCCACCGCGGCTTTTGGATGGGAAAATGATTTGTGGTGACGTTATCGTGCCGCGAGATCCTTAGCGAGTTAGATATGTACTAAGAAAACTTTCCGGAGTGACTTTGTGTGTGTGTGTGTGTTATATGCGTGTGGATATAAGAAGTTTATTGAGATACGCAGGAGAGTGCTTTTTGTTTGGTCTCGTTTCTTTTCGTGATTTATCGCTCATTGATTAATTTCAGAAAAACCTCCTCCGCACTCACGACTGATGAACTCGTATAATATACGATTTGCTAAGTAGGTATACAGATACAATCGTTTCTAAAGCGTAAATCATAAGCGATATTGTGCAATAGACGTGTGAGAAAATATGCGAGATTTTTATACAAACGATTAGTCATATAAGGTTTGTTTATTATCTAGGCTTGTAGTCAGCTTGTTAAATTGCGACATTAATAATCTACGAGTATAATACGAAAATTGAATTCCCTCCGATAAATTTAAATGGATAAGATATGTAATCAAGCATCCGATAACATCGCCGGCTACCTGCTATGTAACGCACTTGCAGCAGCTTCAAGGCTCGATTTTTTTCCAGAAAAATAATTTTCTAATGTTCATAATTAATCCGCGCGTTGATAATTTCGCGATAACATTACTCGCGAGTCTTTTAAATACATATTCAAGCCGAAGAATAATTACCACAAAACAAAATATTACGCATCTCAGCATTACACGTAAACCACTCAGCGATAAATCTCGAAGCGGCGTCAAGAGCAAATGAAACAGAACATCGCCTTATAAACTCAACGCGTGCGCTAATAACACCATCTCTCTCGTCGTCGGCTGGAGCAACTTTTTCCGCGTCTTTTCACACTTGCTTCGAATCGAGATTCGCACCTCCGAGAAATCGCGCTTTTACTATTCCAAGCTACTGCATTTTTGTTCGAAAAGGCTGCTCTGCAATTCCCAGGAGGTGTGAACGAAATAAAGAAGTGGACGGTGTGCAGCGTAAAAACGCTCCGAGATACCTGCTGGATCTCGCTTTATATAGGAGTAGTATGCGCGGCGACGATCGAGATGACCGATTTCTTTCGCGCCCGCGCGATTACGAAGTATAGCGACGGCGGCGGCAGGTGTATAAAGAGCATAACTTGGCTTTCCTGAAATTTCGTCGCGACACTGGATTTTTCTCGCTTCTCGGACTCGCTGTGTCTTGATTGGGTCCAGGAACGCAATATAAATTCAAAATACTGTATACTTTTTCGCGGACGCAAGCAGTTTCGAATTTATTTATATAACTCTCGGGAACGTTTCGGCAAAGAAAAGCAGTAACGTAAAAAGTCGCGCATTGGCGATCACTCCCACGCAGTCGCCTAGCGACTGGATGTTTTGTACGAAGTATATTATACGCCGTCGGGCATCGCCGGTAAACAGAGAAAATGAGATGACGCTGTACATATAGATACTCTCGGTTGGGGCGAGGAGGGAAAAAAGCGGCAGTCCCGGCATCAAAAGATACATACACACAGACAGACAGACAGACAGACAGACAGACACGCATAGCTGCGAGGCAGGCAGAGTCCTAGCTAGCTCCCGGAACTTCCGCTTCCTCTTCCTTCCGGCGTTGGTCGCTCTGATTGACGAGGCAAGTTTTCGACTGTGTACTCTTCTCTCTCTCTCTCTCTCTCTCTTTCGCTGCAGCTCGTATTTGGGTCGGGTTATTCTTCTCTTTCTCCGGCGGGTTTCCTCTTTTTCAGCGCTTCTTTGCTCGGCAGCGCGTCTTTTAGCGGCGAAAGAAAACGCGAGTATATCGCGAACTGAAGCGGTACAGAGGCGAGCTCATGAAATTTTCATGCCGAGCGAAAATCGAATTGCCAGAGCGAACGAGTTGCGATACGGAGTTGTCAGAAAAGTTTCGCTCCGGAGTTATTGGGAAGGCGACTGAGCCGAGACGTCAGAGTGCAGCTGGCTTTGTCCTCGGGTCGAGATGAAGGAGGCTGTTGTTGTTGTTGTTGTTGTTGCATTGCCGATCAATCGAATTTTCTGAAAAATAAATAAGTTTCAATTTTAGTCAGATTTTGGAGTACGAGCGATTGCAAATCAATTTCGTATTAGAAAAAAACGCAATAAAACCGAACGTCCTTTTAACAAACTCTTGCGGCACGTCGTAAAAATTAATACAACACGAGTGAACGCGAGAGCGAATAGTCAGCCATTTTACGACGTAGGGAGAGAGAGGGAGAGAGAGAGAGAGAGAGAGAACAAGCGTGGAAGAAGCCCGAGTATCTCCCCCCGTCAGGAGCGTTTTAGAGAGCAGCTGTCGTTACTTTGTCGCGTCTAGGGGCCTACTGCGACGCTCTTGCCTAAAAATCCCGGAGGGGAGCGCAAGACCTGAATGAAGGCATTGCTCCCCGCTCTCGTGTACGCAGCAGCGTTGTCCGTTTGGCGACGAGTGGTACCTCACTTCCGCGTCCAGTTGACTACGAGCGGGGCCCGACGCGAACGGATTCGGCGTCGCTCGTCTGCGTTAATCGAGTGCAATATTGTCCGTGTGATATATAGTGGCGCTGTTAACTTTTGTGAGTAAAAGTGAAAATTACGTTGAAAATTCGAATTTTGAGAGGAGCTTCAGGTGAAGAATAACAGATAACTCCTATACACCGATAGAGAGCCTCGGAAATAAAAAAAAAAAATGATTCACGAAGGTTCGAGGAATGATAATATACGCATCGGATGAAATATGGAAGCTCGCGGTGCGCGCTGAGCGAAAGTGGCTCGTCGCGCGCGATCCTTCATCGGCACAAAGCCCCGCAAGCGCTCTCCGATAACCACACGTACGCTCATGCGCTCGCTATTGGAATCTCGATGGGAAAGACGGCCCGGAGATCGGATTTGAGGCTATAGACGCTCCTTATACCCCGCGATCCTGTCGTCGTCTTCTCTCCATACCTATATATACACATACACCAACGGCAGCGGCGGCATAAAATGTAGATGGATGAGCCGCAGACTTATGGCCAGCCACGTAATATCGCATCCCCCAGAGGGGGTGCGGGCGTCCTGCTACGGCACACACACACACACATGACGCATGGCGATCAGCTGCTGATAGCACGCGCGAGCGCGAGGATTTATTAAAGAGGCATTTACGTGCTCAAGCTCTTCTTCTTTTTGCGCGATGTACGTGTGTGTGTGTGTGTGAGGTCAAGTCATCTTCATAGAAAGACGCGGTCGAGGTCTCTATTTTCTTAAGTACCCCCCGCGCTCCTTCTACCGGCGCCACTTATCGGCCTAAATAATAGGCCTGTAACTGATGGCTCCGGCCCTTTATCGCGCGGGCAGAGAGACTGTGACTCGCTCTGTGTGCTCGGAAAATATGGAGATAATGAAAGTTGGCGGAATTAACGGGCGCGATCGCGATCAGATGCTTTTGATGTATATTTCTTTGTTGCCGGTCTGTAATTACGACTTTTTATATATAGAAATGAGCGTAGCCTTTTCTCTCGATTCTTAGCTATCTCCATTGGACGGAGATAGAGTCGTGATTTATCCGAATAGAAAAAATTCACGACTTGGAAATACCAGCAAATTATCGGCGATTCCACTTCAGCGCGAAAAAACACGAATAATGCGCAACTGAGGGACGGAACGAGGCGCAGTGCGGAAAGTCATTGAAAGAGAGGTTTGTCGGGACGCCGGATGAGTTTCCGAGGGGAGAAGAGAAGAGAGAGAGAGAGAGAGAGAGAGAGAGAGAGAGAGCCGGAGTCAGATGAAACGAGCGAATGAAAAAAAGATTGAGAGGAATACGCACACGGCTCGCTAGAGCGCGAGAGCGAGTTAAAAAGAGTAGAGGATAGGCCAGAGCAGCAGCAGCAGCAGCAGCTCATATAGGAGATAGGAATAGAGAGAAGTGAGTGTGTGTGTATGTGTGTGTGAGGGAGAGAGACGGGGGGCTGCAGTAGAAGCACACGCGGGGGTAGGGATGCCAGAGAGAAGCAGATATATATCCACGGCCATGCGTTACGGGTTCAGCTAAATCCGCCATGATGAATGTGTTGGCGGGAATAAATCCGCAATGCACACCCCCACCCCTTCGCTCTCTCTCCTCTCGCTCGCTTCCCTCCTCCGGTCTTTCTCCTCCCGAAAGCTAGCTCTAGCCTCTCTCTTCCCGTCTCACTGTCTTTTGCAACCCCCTGCTATACTTTCAAACACTAATATGGTATACTGATGCCTTTGCACGCGTGTGTGTTAGTAATCAGTCGTATAATAACATCGAACCACATGATATAGCCGTGGATCAAAACGCTTGGAGTTAGCGACGATAGGTGGCGAATAGGTACCTTACCATTTCCCTCGTTAGAATCTACTCACTGAATGTGTATATAGAAGTGTGCCAGCTATGCTAAAACTGTGTATTGGGAGGCCTGCTGCTTTGGCCGCTCATGCTATAGCGGCTTCTTCAGTTAGTAGTGCCATATTTAGCAATTTTGGATTTTCTCCCATTAAATACATTTCCCAATTAAATGCTTCCAACGCCGTTGACAAACAGCTCGTCAAAGGCGCATCAACCTCGCGCGCAGAAATTCAAAGGTCACTTATTTGCCAGTCCAAGAGACCTACGAGAGCGAGAGCGTCGTCGTCGTCTAAGTTTATCGCGCAGTCCAGCCATTTCGCGCCGCATCCTCACACACTCTCTCCCGCATCATGCATTCTCGCGACTGCTCCAGTGAGCCGCAGCAGTCTAGTAAATCATCCAGACGCGACGTCTGTACGCTACGATACACAGCGCGGCACTGTACGCGCCGCCACCTCGTTATACAGGTATATACACGTGCACAGCTACGCACTGAGAGAGAGAGAGAGAGAGAGAGAGAGAGGACGGACGCGCGAAGTGGTTATAAATTTGCAGCTGCTGCTCTACGAGCGCGTGTGTGTATACCACAGTCAACTCGGCGTTTAACTCGACTGGCGATCGCCGTGGCGGGACTTATCCACGGGATCAGCGCGGGATTTTTCACCAGCCATAGACGGATGCGGTTAGAGAATTGAAAATTTTCCTTTGCAGCAAATCGCGAAAATTCCATCCACGCAGCGAAGCATCTGGAGTTGAAATGACGGATCGCGATCGTAAAGTATCGCGCGCGACGTAAATCGGTATACTTATCAAGGCGAAAACAGCTAGTAGTCTCTCTCTGGAGCGGGTGTCGGTGGACGATAGCCAGAGCGCGCGAGCCGGCCGGCACCGATAGAGAGAGAGAGAGAGAGAGCGAGCCTCTCTCTCACACACTGCCGAAGGAGCGGCTGCTCGAACACGCCGGATAATCCACGTGGATTATTGCGGTATCACGTGGCTCCACGCGCTCGAGACACACAGGTAGCGCGTGTATCGCACCCGCTCGCGTAGGAGAGAGAGAGAGGACTCCATGGAAAGCCGGGGAGGCCGCGATACCCTAATTCCTAAATCTGTCGCCATAAGTCCTCGTTACAATAAATATCCTACCAGCGTCGTCTGGCTAGCTCGCTCTCTCTACTGGGGGGGCTTTGGTTGGCTCTTTCTCGGCGCAGTGTAGTCGCACCTATACACACGCGCTGATGCTGTTTTGGATTCTTCGTCTCGCTCGCTCTCGAAGCCATGAATCTTCATTCAATCGGGCTAATCTCGTCACAGGTGCAGCTTCGCTTTTTACACCATCGGTCTTGTGCGCGGTGTAGAAGGGCTTCTCGGCGATTCTCGGAAAGTCCTCGGCGATGATGCACGACTTTGCGGAAGATGCACCACCTGCCTCCGCCATATATTTCGAAATAAAATTAACGCGCATACTGCCTTCTCAATATCCCCACATACGGTGGATTCTCCCATAATAAAGCCATAAACTCATCAGAGGCATCTTGAATATTCCAGCGCGGAGGACGTGATCCGCGCGCGCGAGCAGTCCACCCTCTCGGCATATTTTATTCGACGAAATACCAAAGTTAAGTAATTTTCACGCACTCGCTCCGCGTGTTACCATCGGAGAAGCAGCAGCAGCAGCCGTGCAGAAAGTTATAGCGATATGATTCGGAGGGTCGTGTGTACGACGCGGTTAGGTTTAAATATGAGCGAGGGCGCGGACAGCGTAAGCGCGGGGGCGCGACGAATGACGGGATTCGTAATTTCGCGCGAGCTTATTGCCACCAGTTATTTATCCCTCTCGTCGGTCCTCATTTCATATGCGGATCTCGTGCTACCGCTGCTTCTACGCTATATTTTTATCTTCTCGGCTTATCAACCGGCTTGAATCCAATTTCATCGAACACTCGCGTGTACAAAAAGAAGTAAAATTTCTCCGGATCCATCTCAATCGGTCATCGGCTTCCTTCCTGGCGGCGCAACAATGCCTCGTCGTCGTCCTTCCGATATTTATCGCTCATAGAGAATTCCCGCGACGCTCCTGGCGCGTGCTCTCTCTCTCTCTCTCTCCCGCGAATATACTCTACCGCCGCTGCTGCTGCTGCAGCGAATCCTGCGCCAAACTCCTGAGCGAGCGAACGGGGGAGAGGAGAGGCGGAAGTGACGCCGGCGCCTCGTCGGAGCCGCCGCGTGGGCGCCGGTCTCTCTCTTTCTCTCCCGCACTGTGTCTTCGTTATGTCCTGCCGCTGACTACTTCTTTCCTACGGCAACTAATATTTTTGCGGGAGAGACGCGCAGGCAGGCAAAAGGGAGTGAGGATTCTGGCCGCGAGAGGAGCGCTTTAAATAAACTTTAGATCTATGCGAAAATTATGGGAAATTATACGGCGGATGAGGATTTTTCCGGTGCGAGCTTACGCGAGGATTTATACTCGTGTTTGGTATACGGTCAGACGTCTAAAAATAGGTGGAGTGCCGACGGTCAAAATAAAAGGAGCTGTTTTGACGGGCTTGAGAACAAACAGTAGTGTATATAGTGTCTCGCGCGTTTGGAATACTCGGAAGCTAATTAAAAGTAGTCTATTTATACCCGTCGACCTCCTTCGAGCTTAAAAGGACTCGCTAACCGTTCGTCAAAATTACACACACCTGTACGTGTCCTTGAATGAATCGTCGATCACGAACCGAAGTGTCTGGCGCCTCCTCGGTATGTATGCCTGTGTCTCTTTCTCACCCGCGCACAATTTGAAATTCGAATTTTTTTTCGTCACCAGTGTCACCACGTACCTCCGGCTGTGCGAATGTACGTCGTATATACATCGAAACGTGTCATCGAAGTCCCGGGGGGGTATACGCGCGAGTTTGCAATATGTGTACACGCCGCAGTGCCTGTACTGTCGTTTGACGCGCGGAAGATTAACTGCGACTGCGCAGGACCTCATCCGTCTATCTCACGGCGCGTGTAATCGCGCGCGCTCGGCTAAGTGCATCGCAGGAGTAATCAGCGGCGAATCGAAGCTTTGATTAATCGAATGCAGGAGGAACGAACGCAGTGAGAATGAATTTTTTAATATCTATAATTTTGCCGACCTCACTTATATTCCGCACAACTTCATAAAATCCTTAAATCCCACACACACAGGCATAATCATGCTAATGAAGCTATTTCGTCCCATTTAAAACTCGCCTATCAAAATCGAAAGCCCGCCCGGCGCAAAACAAAGCTCCCGATTCTCCAATTACACAACACGCAGCCAACCCGAGCCGCACACTCGGCCGCGCCGGTTATTAACGACTAATTATTTATAATGGAACAATGGAATTTTAATTAATAGTTCAGCGACATTAATCACGCGGCATAATTTCGGCCCGGCTATACCTCGCTTCAAAAGCTCCTAAATAAAATAGCCCCTATACCACATATATATACAGCAACGTGGTACCGTCCACACCCCAGAGCACCCGAGCAATGGAAAGAGAAACCAAGATACAGTCGCGGGCACCGCGCACATATACAGCGGGGCGATAAACGCGAAAGAGGATGCATCGCGTGTATATAACCGGCCCGCGGAGTAATGTGCGCGCGCGCGCTGCATTGCAAAACAGTAGCACACAGGCCGCACACGGGCAGAAAGAGCGCGTCACGTCTGTTATAAACACGTGTGCGGGTGTGTGCAAGAGAGAGAGAGAGAGAGAGAGGCTGCACCGCCGGGTTGTCCACTATCAAGTAAATAATGGCACATTAAGCTTTTTCATTCGGCTGCCGCCGCGAGAGTGCCGCGCATATTCGCGCGCGACGACCATTATCGCGAAAGAGAGTGTTGTGTATATGCGTGGTAATAGGTTTAGTTGGCACTGATGCGTTTTACTTTTATTTTTCTTTAATTAAGAGACATTCACACGAGAGAGAAAGCAATGCGTCAGGGTTAAAAAAAAATTAGCTTCGAAATTAAAAAAAGAAAAGCCAGCACAGCTGCCACGAGGAAAGAGAGATCCTACTCGCACGCGAAAACAATTAGCATAAATAAAATTCATTCGTTCTCGCCTCTAAATCAGGCCGCGCCTCCTAAATTCTTTACTTTCCTTCTTTATCTCTCCACTCAAGTCTCTCTCTCTCTCTCTCTCTCGCTTTCCCGGCTGTGCGCACCACCCGCTGCTTTTCCTTTTTTTTCCACCCGTAGCCAGAAGGGATTTTTATCTGCTTAAAGTACAGACGACGCGCAAGAATGAAGGAGATAGCGGAAAGAGGAGAAAAGAAATAGAAGCCGAATCGCGCAGCTGAGAGAGCAGGAGAGAGTACAGTAGCGCGCGGGAGTGTTATCTGGGTGGCGAGCGAGCGGCTGCACATAAATATTAGGCTGCTCGTTAATGCCTCTTTCTGCCCGGGCTACCGGCGTTACGTTTCGCAGTAAGTAAATTACGCGATATGAAATTATTAGCGCCATTAAAGAAATTTATACTCGGCGCGAAAGCTATAATGCACGAGTAGCGCGTTGACGATTTTTCTATTTTATCAGTGTGCGCGGCGGCGCCTCTATCTTACATTTTTTCTTCTTTCCCGCGCGAGACACGCGAAAGATCTCGCCCTTCGAAGCCGAGAGGAGGAATATGAATTCGGGGTGGTCCCACTGGCGTGTAATGCATTTGCGAGAGAGAGAGAGAGAGAGAGAGAGAGAGAGAGAGCGAGAGAGAGAGAGAGAGAGAGAGAGAGAGAAGCCGATTGCCTTCGTTATACGAACGAGCTGACGAACGTTCATGGCGTTTTGATCGTCGTGGCTTTATGTGTATGCGCGAACCCTCGCGAGTGTCGGAGTCTAGTCCCCCGTTTAGGAGTCTCCGGGGTTGGAGGCGAAGGTCGTCGAGTTTCGATGATGGAGCTTTACCGGAATATAAGCTTGCGTATCGAGGATGAGTGCTTGTCTCATTGTTCGGGGATTCCATTTATCGTTCCTTGGGTATAATTTTTAAGTCGGAGATTCTTATATCATGGTCCTTAATATTAATTGAACGAGTGATTATATCGAAATCTCGACAGAAGTGAGAGAGAGAGAGAGGATATCTCGAAGTTGGTTCAATCGAATCTCGAGCGAGAAGTTCGGTCGAGGTTGAAGTTCGCTCGCGCTATCGGTTCGGCCGCGGCGAAGGATTTTCCGACAATCAAAATTCTTCGATTCGGATTTTCGAAATCTCTAAAAGAGTGCGCATAAAAGCGACTTTACATGGCTTAACATAGGCATTTCGATAAAACTCGTTTAGCAGCTTAATTATGTCACTCTATACGCTCCGCATAAATTAGCTGATTCATATAAAAGCAAATGTTTCGAAAGAGTCGGCCTGATAAGATACATAAATTTTCTTCGATTTAAATAGCCAATCTTTGCATAAAGATGCGGGCCGAGAGCGCGATGTTTATTATAAGTTAACTATGCTAATTGATGTCCTCAACTACAACCGTTATCTCATTCACTTTTGTATTTTAATCGAAAAATCATCGCACATCGTAATATTCTAATTGTAATTATACTTTGCAATAAAATGCTGACCAGCACAGCAAAAGTCGTCTAAGCAACGGCTTCACGTATCTCCGAAAGTTCTAAATTCAAGAAGATCGTAATCTCCCGAAGCGAGCGCACACTTTCGAGCCTTTCGGCCGGGCACAACAGGTACTTTGCGGAAACTCGTTTTCGAAGATCGCGAGCATCACGCCCGATCTCGCGCTCGCCGCGAAGAGAGGCTTAAATTTTTGAGCCAGACTGTAGGCTACATTCTTGCGCCGCGGGCAAATAAAACGAGCCGACGAAGACAACATTATTACGGGGAGGCCGTGTGGCTCTCTCGCTCCTGCAGCCATTGCTCATGCCCTGCTTTCTTGTACGCGTATATTCCTCTTCACACTCTTGCTTCACGTATAAGCTGTGGATACGTAAGCCTTTCGAATTTGTGCTTCTTTACCTGTACAGACCATGGCTTATGGTTCATATGGGAGTCTAGTATAGGTGAGGGAAAAAGTGAAGCCCATAATTTACACGTATCTTCCTTGTTACCGAGTATATTAGTCGTCGTGAATTTGAATAGTTCTTCGGGGGATATAATATGGGCGTGAAAAGGCGTTTCGGTAAGTTCCGACATATTAGAATATAAAACCGCACTGTACTTTATATTACCAGGATTTTATTCAAACGGTATTATTTTTCCCAATATCGATCTTGAAACGCATTTTAATATGTTCTGATGTTGATTCGCGAGTACGTGTAGATCGTAATAACTGTAAAACAAAGCAGTTTTGGACTGGCTCTACCCGCTTAAACTACCTGTGTCTCTGGTCAGTGGCGATAGATGGCGTAGAAGCGCTTTTCTATTTCAATCATCACTATCTGCGAGTTCAGTGCATATAGATACAGCAGTCTGTCATGCACATATGCCAATAATGCTTTTTTTGTTAGGCTTGCTAGGACCACTCATGCTATAACTGATATCGAATCGAAAACCATTTATGTTTTTGATGATATTCCAAAGTCTATTAATCCAAAGGTCAGAAAAGTGGCCAGACAGAATCACGTACAAGAAAATTAGCGCATAACGAATAGGTCGAAAGTAGAGCGCATGTTCTATCGAAGCTCGAGGGTCCTACTGTGCCTTTTACACAAAAAGCAATATACGCGGCTCGTGTGCGAGCGCGCGAGAATAAAGCGTTGGAGGCGGTTACAATGGAGTTGGCAGCGATTCGTGGTCATAGAATCATGGCTGTCTATTCAATGAGCTCGAAAATGGCCCTCTCTCCAATACGGATATCTTCGACTCCTAGTTCTAGCGCTTCTCTTGCACTCTTCTCGCCTCCCCTCAAACCGTGTGTTTTATGAAGCTTCCCATACACTGTCCTGCACTCGGGACATATCGTGTTCCTGCATATACTTTCCCGATTGGCACTGCTCGTGTCTCGTTCGATATGATAAGGTGCAGGTGGTGGAGTAATGATTTTTCGGACAAAAAAGGATTCTCGACGCACGTGAAAATATACGGCGCACAGATCGGGGTGCGGGATATGGACGGATGGGAATTTATCACCTGTAGCCGAGAACACAGGAATTTACTTTCAAGATGGAAGAGAAGCGCTAGCCTAGGACGCGGAGTCTCTCTCAGAAAAATGTTTTATGGAAATAAGCCGTAATTTATAGGCGTGGAACTTGAATGGGAAGGAGCATTTGGACCGGACACAACTTCTACTCGTCTTCTTGGCTCTGCGTAGAATCTTGGGTTATAGAGGCGGCATTAAACTCCAGCGTTGAAATGAAGAAGCAAATGGACTCCTCAATATCATCATTCGAGATTTAGAAATTTCTCACGAAAATCCCACTCGCTCGTAGAAATTTTCTCAGTCAATACTGCGCGCAATTTTTTCGCAACTTTCTTTCGTCTAACGCAGAGCGCACTCGCGAGTTTCCAACTAAAGGAGCCATACTCAGCTCGCGCGGTAATAATTTACTCGCTTGCCGCGCGCAAAAGGTGCAGCGTCAGCTACTGAAAATTTGTAAAGTCTAGCTCGCTCGCTCTCTCTCTCTCTCTCTCTCTCTCTCTCTCTCTCTTCCTCTGCCTCCACTGGATGAAAGCTGATACGAGGAGTTTCGCGGCACAAGGTGGAGGCGCGAGAAGGTGGTAGGGTCGCGCGGGAGGTCAACGAAGGAGAGGGATGGAGCGTAGGTTAGTAGTAGGGTGAGCTGCGAGGAAAGGGGGTGGACCGAGATGGAACGGGACACAGGAGGGAGTGTGGGGCCAAGAGGTTGCCCTCCATGAATCACGACACAGAGGCTGATTTAGGAGCCCAGAAGTCGCTGCTATGGGTACACTAGCGTTTGCCTCCTCTATAACCTTCCTGTAAACTTGTCTTTACTGTATACTGTATCGGATGTTAGCTTATAACGCGTGATTTTTGTTCGGTTTTCGCGAGTATACAGTCATATCGAGTAGGCTCTGCGTCACTCTCGGATTCCCGGTAGCGATGAATGAGGAATCTCCGCGAACAGTCGTTATGGCATGATCTTCTTCCGACTCTCCGCGCATTTCGAGGAAATAAATAAGCTCATCTAGCCCGCTTGTATTCCGAATAAATCCCACGTGCGCCGCTGCCGGGCGTGTATTTTACATTCTCAATTTGGCCTATGAGGGGATTTATCGGGCACGAAAAGTGTTACCACGTGGCTTCGGGGGATGATAGCAACCCTCGACTCGCGTGCGTGTGTGTAAAGTACAGTATACATACGAACGCACAATCAGGATTCACACGCGGTATGCGAATGAAGGCCGCCGCGCGCGCTTGGATGGAAATCCGATTGGCGTCCGCGCACACACGCGTGCACTCCGGTATGCGAGAGCGAGATAGAACGAAGAGAGATGGGGGCTAAGTGGGTGGAACACAGAGAGCGAGAGAGAGAGGGGGATGCGGGGGTGCCGCTTTACTACTGTAAAAGGGAGCGAGCAGCAGAGGTGTGCGAGAGCGAGTGAGTGAGTAAGTGCGAGTGGCTCGTCGCTTCTCCATTTCAAGCCTAAGCGCGGCTATTCATCAGGATTTCGGCGCGCAGACGTGCTTTATTACTGCTCGCTCGAAATTGCTATCCTACGACTCCATTCCGGCGGCGGCGTTCATGTGTGTGTGTGTGTGTTACGCGCGTTCCACTATATACGTGCGTTTTCTCTCTCTCTCTCTCTCTCTCTCTCTCTCTCTCTCTCACTCACGCGAGTAGCGCAATGCATTAGGCGAGAACCTTATATAAGGCTCGGTCACGCTCCTGCTGATCCAATCCGTTAACCGAGTTGAGCCGAAATTCTCTCTCTCTCTCTCTCTCACTCTCATTCCCCGTTTCCACCTCTAAAGCGAGATCGGACGGCCTATTCGCTGCCGCTGAGCGCGCGAGGGTTATCGATATTTATACGACTGCTCCGCTGGAGATTTTCGAGAATTTCGAGCGACCCGGAAAAGGGCTTCTCCTCGTCTCGAGAGAATGAGAGCTTTCAATTGCCGCCGAATGCTATTACGGAGCTGTTATTTCGCCGTTTTCGCGGGGGGTGGTCGAGCGATCGTTTCTGTTTCCGAGGGTGATTTTTTCCACCGGATTTGTCTTGGACGCTGTAAGGCTAATTTAATTCGAGAATCGAAATTTAAACACAAAGCCGAGTAAATGTCGGGTAAACAAAGAATAATTCCCCGAGCTGCGACAATCGCAGGGCGGCGACTTATCTAAAAAGCTCCTCCTCCGATCAAAGCGCAATATCTCTCTCCCCGCAGAACACCCCCGCCAACTGAAATTCCTTATCAGTAAGGACCGTTCGTTTGCTCTCTTGGCGTTATACAACGCCGCAGCGAGAGAAAAACAGGGGTGCCAGAAAAAAAGCTCCTCTCGCGCAAGCCCCTTCGTCAAATCGCGAACCGCCGAGATTTCATCCCGCGATATCCGTTCTTTCTCGGGGGTGGTGTATACGCGTATGCGTAGTATCAGGATTTTTCCCAAAGGCCATGACTCAGTGTAGTGTACCCAGTTCCGCGCGCTGTTCATGCTCCTGCATCATCGGCGAGAAAAAGAGCGGAGGAGAAGGGGAGGGGGTGTACACGGAGAAAGATAGCTCTCAAGCCATATAGCGAGATAGAGAGAAGAAAGGCGGCGCCCGCTGGAACGTGTCGCTGCATACGCTTAGACGAGCGAGAAGCGGAGAGGCCCCGGGACCTTTCCAGAATCTACGAGTTATGTATACGTAATGCACGCGCGCCAAGACGACGTTAGCTGCTGCTGCTGCTGCTGCTGCGTCGCACTTACGGAGATAGAATTTACCGAGCTCGATGAAAATAGCTTTTCTTATTTTTCCCTTGTTCTCCGGACGAGCTTGCGCGAGAGAGGGCTTTTAACGAGACAGTTATTTTAAAATCCTGAAGAATCCGCATTGTTTTACGTTTATGCTTTACGAGAGCTAGTGCAAGAGGGCGAGTCGTTTGTTGCTCGTAAAGAGCTGAGCGATGAGCAGGCAAGAGATGTGTGCGTCTGGAGTGAAGAGATTGATGGCATTTTTTCCTGGAGGAACGAGGACAACGAGTCGTGCTTTTCGCTCGGAATGAATGCAAGTGTTCTTTTGGAGTTAATTGCATCGGGAATAGCCGGATTTTAAAAATTCTCTTCTGCATGAAAATATATAACAGCGTTTAAAATCAACGTTGCACATACGTTCGCGAGAAATCGAGCGAAAGGACGACGCAAAGACAGATGTGAAATTCCCGATATAACCATATCTCGCGCGTCACGCGGTCTGCTGCTGCTGCTGCTGCTGCTGCTGCTGGAGCATCGAAGCATCTCTCCATGATACTCGAGCTTGCGACTTTAATGTGACAGCCGGCACATTTCGCGGGACAATAAATGCTCGCGATCGACGGCAGCAGCGCAATGGTCCATGCCAAAAATGCCCGCGTATGTGTATACACGGCATAACACATGCCAAAAAGATAGGAGAGAGGGCCGCTTCCGTATAGAACTGGGTGAAGAATAAGATGCTCGCTCCCTCGAGTGCGTATTTCATGCGCGCGACGTCGTCATTTCGCGCAGCGGACATTCTGGCGCTGCGTTTGAGTTATCGAAGCGCGACTTTCGCCAAAATGTCGTTTTTTTTTTTATTCTGTGAAAGATCTCTGTACACACACGGTTTTCGGAAAAGCTCGCGATAGAAATTCACTCTTACGCGTGCAATCTCTCGCTTCCATAAAATCGCGAGTTTATACGCAGACGGACACGTCGTTTTTGCTGCTTTTAATTACATAAACTTTCGTTTCTTCATTCGCCGCTTGGGCGTGCAATTCCTTTTGTTTGTCGGTTTTCGCCGCATGCGGATTTCGCGCTTTGCGAACGATTTAAGCGCAGGAGCGCGCGCGAGTTACGAGATCCTCGGGAATTAATCTGCAGGATTGCAGTCGGCGCTGGTATATAGTGGTACCCACTGCGCACTATATGCCCGATTTCACGATTGAGCGAACGGAGAGGATATCCGCGCTGCTATATGGAGAATGCTGAGTACACTTTGGCTTGATAATGGAGCTGGCTCAGCGGTTGTTGTTGTAAAAATCTTTATACGTTTTTTTTTTTCGAAAGACTCTAAATATCGTATCGGCGCGTTAAACATTCATAGCTCGCGTAATTTACAGCTTCTCTCTCTCTCGAGTCGAACTTGAATTATGAAGGCGGCCGCCTTTTTCATTTTCCTCCGCAATTCCGTGGGGGGTCTCTCCGACCGTCCGCGCAACAATACTTCGTTTTTCCTCGAGGCAGCGGCTTAAATAATCTAACGAGGGCTATTCTTCTGCGTTCGAAGCCGACAGCCAAATCGAAGATAAGCAAATTTACGAGGGCCGGCATGATTTTTTTTTCCCGGCGGCTTCAGGTCGTGCATCCTCTCCAAACAGCAGCAGCAGCCGGTGGCAAGTTTCTCTCGGCTAAGGAAGGAAGTGCTAGGAATGTTAATACGAGCATTGTATGATTTATCGATGCGGCATCGAGGGAGGGTTGCTTGCTCGCGCAAAGCCGGGGATTCGGCGCGCGGCCGGTTCTGTGCGTGAGCTGGCGTAGCAATGCTTCGCGAGAAGGTAAGAAAAACCCCCGCTGCTCTATCTTTTTCCAAGACGCGCGGCGGTACTGGTCGAAGAAAAAGAAGGAGGTGGAGGAGGAGGAGGGCGACATTTTTCTCAGCCTCGGCTCTGAGCCGTCGGAGATTTATTTCCGGGTCCCGCAAGACAAATGGCGAGATTGCGTCCAAAATTTTAACAGCGCATTTGGCTGAGCGCACGTACAAGATACTCCCCCCCCTTCCTCCCACCCACGCGCGGCTTTCTTTTCCTCCCTCTCGCTCGTTCGAGGGGGTGTGCGTCTGTACAGATACAGAGGGCTGCTGCTATATACACAGCGAATCGAGTAGCCTACCCCCAAGAAGTTTTCTAGTTACCACCCCTTGCGCGCGTGGAGCTCCATCCACGTGAGACATCGGGTTTCTCGCTTTCTTCCTTCCCTCGCGCGACGCGCGTGTGACAGAATCGAGCCGTGAAACGAGATCCGGAGGCAGAAGGGAGGGATCCGAGACAAGTTTATTCCAATTATTGGACCGCCTTCGGTCTTCCGCGGGCGGACGGCTCGGGCAAGCCAAATAACGCGCACACACACCGGCGGCGGGAGAAACGCGCAACGACGAATTTTTTTTACTTCGACGTCGCGACGGAAGGAAGGAGAGAGGGAGGTGGAAAGCAGCAGCAGCTCGATCTAACTTTTCCAACTAGCGATCGTTCCAGGTCTCCGAGCGATAATTTATTACCGTCGCTGTTTTTTCCTCTGGCTCCGAGAGAGAAAGAGACAGAGAGAGAGAGCGTACTTTCCTTGGCTCTGAGCAGCGCCGAGGACGTCGATCTATGGATCTTTTTTGTCGGGTGCGGGAGCGCCTTTTTTCTGGACTTGCACGTAACTTTTTCAATTTCAATGCGTATAATTGATTAGCCCTCTCTTTCTCGGAGTGCACGAGGCTTTTTCGGGAACGATTTATTCCGGGCAGTTGATGCTCGCATTTTCGGATGTTTTCGATCTACTCGCATGCAGATAGGTGACAAAGAGAACAAAGTCAATCTCACGGGACACCGAGCATTGCCAGAAATGACCATTAAAACGATACTCCGCTCCACCGCGCATAAGGCGCACCAATGCGTGCCCTGCATGTCTGGGCAGCCATTTCTCCATCAGCGAGATAAATAATATACCGAGAGGGGTGGTATAGTACGTCACGCGAATGCGTACTCATTCGCGCCCTCGTATATATACAGCACGAAAATTAGATTCCCTATCTATCAAGCTCGCGGACACACACGCAGCTCTCCGAGGACTCGTCGGAAAAGCCAGTAGCGTATACACCCCCCTTCGGCTTGATTGCCCCGCCCGCGAGCTGACCTCTCTTCCTATATGCTTTTGTTGTGTCTCGCGCGCGTATTATACACGATTCGTGCGAAGGGTGGCGTGACCTAATTACTTTCCACGCTCTATTTCCCGCGCTGGCTTTCATTACACTTTTTTTTTTGTTTTCCTCTCGCACTCGTGCGTCGATGTTCGCGCTTGGGATATTTACGCTCGACTCGGTAGCGATTCGTCTTGCTTTTGTTTTATCTCTCGTGATTACGTTTTTCGATTCTCTCGCGTATAAGGTATACACACACACACACACACACACACACATGCTCTTATCGAAGATTATAGCAAAGGGAAATTCGGAGGGTGAGGGAAAATTTATCTCGCGCGTACAATGTTTATTGAAAGTCCTCCGCTGGCTTGGCGAATGAAAATAAAGTGCTTCGTGCATTCGAAATGGGCCGGCCTCCTTGCTTGCGAACGCGGGGATGAAAGTCCAATGACACTGCCTCGGGGGACGCGTGTGGATGTGTGTAAACACACGGTCTTAATATTCCGCTGTGGAGACAAATGCGAGACGAATGTTTTATTTAACGACTCTGTACGGCGTTGTGTCTCTCGCGGCCGAGAAAGCGGTATAACTCTTCGGCCGGGTCCATTAAACTTTCACCACTTTTTAATAGAGTATTGTAACGCTGAGATGTATAGTATAGGGGACTAAATTATTATTTTCTCGAATCGCTGATGCGTACTTTCGTTTGTATAAGTGGAATAAATTACTTCGTAAAATCTAAAAATGTTCATCATGAACAGGGAAATAATTTCGTGAGAGTGTGCAGCAGACGCATTATCCATTTTGTCGCGGGGGGTAATAATTGGAGCGGCTCTTTCTCTCTCTCTCTCTCACGCAGGTAAATAACGGGCAGCAGAAACGCAATGTCCTTCTATCCTGGTGTGTACACTGTGTAACCCTTTTAGTTCTCTCCCTCGCGCGCACTTTCTCTTTTTCTCTCCTATATTCTCATTTGCTCGTTGTGTGTGTTTTACAACTCGTCTGTCGTTTTGCGACCGCTAAACTCGACGAATGATCGGGGAGAAGTCTTTTTACGAGCGCGCGTAAATCATCGCGCGCTTTAGACCTGGCGACTTGAGGATCTACGAGCATTTTCCTTTGGAAGCTCAGAGCAGTTGCTTGCTTAATTTATTCGACTGTATGGGCAAAATCGTTGGGTAATTATTTCTAAGGAATAGTCGTTTGTTTCTGTATGTTTTGGAAAGTGAAGAACAGAACGACGATTTAGTGCAATATTTTGAAATTTAGAGTTGCGTTTTGGAGTTGAGCCTTGTGCGTATACGCGAACGAAGCAGCTTTGAACTGGCCCTTTCCCCACCGACACCGCTCAAACTCTCCGAGTCTCTGGCCAACGAAGATAGGTGGCGCATTGGCGTTTTCCTATTTTCCTTATATCGAAATCTGCGAACTTAATGCATAAATAGTCGTTTGCCACCTTACATGCAAGAACTGCCATTTGTTGGATATACTTGGGCCGCTCATGCTATTATCAACTGATCTATGCTTGCATTATAATGTCAATTGGAGTTACAAGAACGCATCAATTTCACTTACTTTTTGTACTTGACCTTTGTCTGCCTTGATCACATCTATGTGCGCTATTAGTTGTAGTCATTACAAAATATAAACCCGAGCGAAAACAGCCGCAGACAAACTGCAGAAACGAGGTGCGAAACTCTCACATACACAGCGCTTCTGGCGCGTCCATCTCTCTGCCAGTCGAAAATGAGCATAGGCAGCCGGCCGTTTGCGGCCAGTGGGAATTAACAGCGCGATACGTCCCAAGTTTCGCTCTCTCGCGCTATAATGATAAATCTCGCGGCTTAAGCGGTTTAAGCATTCGGATCAGCGCGATATCTCCCCAATGAATTCTCTCTCTCTCTCTCTCTCTCTCTCTCTCTCTCTCGCTTCCCGAGCTGTAAGGCAAGAAAACCAGCAGACGCCGAAACTTGGCAGACGTGTGGAACTTTCCGAGTTTCCAGCGAGTTGAGAAGCCCGCATCTTCGGCGAGTTTGACGTGGGTGGGATGTGCGGCCGCAGATGAGCTTGGTGGTAAGACGCAATATGCACTTGGCGGTCGCGACGAACCGGTCGAAGTAACGACAATGGTCAGTTGTTGTTGCTCTGGATGTGAACTTGTTCGAGGGGAGTGGAATAACTTTTGGAGAGGAAATTTTCCATTGTGTGAAATATCGCAGGCTGCGTTGTATTTGAAACTCGCGGGCTTTCGGCGTGAAAAACTGAATTTATAGCCCCAAACGCGGGGAATCCATCTGCACAAAGGACTTCTTAATATAACGTAATACATTTGGAATCGAAAAAGCCGCGAGTCTCTCTCACACAAAAGATCGCGGGAGCGCGGGAAAAACCCAAAAATCTCTACGCTTGCAGGCTGCTCTCTCTCGGACATTTTTGAATATCGCTGCAGCGCTCGGACAAAGAGTGTAAAATTTGAATATATATATCCTCGTCGTGGCAATGGCTTCTCGCACACACACACACAAAACGGCGCCTCCCACCATTTTCTCATCTCCACAGCTAGGGCATCAGCGAGGAAGAAAAAGAGAGGCGTGCGGACACACACACACACACGGGTACATATATAATACCAAGAGAGAGCAAGAAGAAGAAGCAAAGTTCCGTAGTGGTGGACGTTGTGAATGTGCACCGGCGCTGATGCCGCGTCCTGACGCATACGTGGTCATGGACCAGGTATGGCGGCGGCGGCGGTGGCGTGTTGGTAGCGATAAATCATGGGTTACCACATTGTAGCCCAGTAAATCATCGGACGCGGGGAGAACGCGAGAGCTTCCCAGCGTGAAATGAAACGAATTCATCTCTGTCAAGGCCCCCACTACGTGCCCTCTCTCTCTCTCTCTCTCTCTCTCTCACGGGCGTGTGCTATCTCGTCGCGGCGCGAGTTTTGCCCCGCGGCTTTCTCTCTCCTCCTCCCGCAGCCATGTTTTCTATATCCTCCTCACGCACGAGGCTTACGCGCGAGCCGTTGTATTATATATATATCCACTTTTCTAGATCCATACGTGCGTGTCTCTCTATATGTATGCGAGCTCCACCAGCTCTCTCGCGCGTAACCCCGGACTGTTCTCGCGGCTTTTCTTCTTCTTCTCGCATTAATACAGGCATCGGCCCCCTTTCTTTTCCGTGAGCGTATGTACCGACGCGCGTATTATCGATCGTAGCTTTGATGAATCGCGTAGGTGGCGGTGGTTTATATTCGCGGCGATCCTTTCGGCGGGAACGATTTTTCTCCGGAAGAGAGAGAGAGAGAGAGAGAGAGAGAGAGAGAGAGAGAGAGAGAGAGAGAGAGAGAGAGAGAGAGAGAGAACGAGAGCGTCAGGCGGGGAATTGCGTTAACGAATATTTATGCGCCAAGTTCGAAGGGAATTTTTGTTTAATCGTGGATTTTCAAATTTACTGCTGATGCGGATGAATTTGTGGAGTGCGCGCACCGCGCGAGCAAGTTTGCTGCAAAACTTTGCCAGCGATCTGCGGGAAACTCGTAAACTTCGGCGAAACTTATTTTTTAATAATTACTCGCTGTTTGACAGGTTGGCTTTATACACTATACGCTGGAAATTACTCCATTGGCGGGGGGGTTTAGTCGCTGTTTTAGAGCAGTGCAAAAATGCGTAGATGATCGTTTATATGGACGAAGTAGATCATCTTTGTCAAAATGTTTGAGGCGTCGAGAGTAATCTTCGTCCATACATCGTTTTCAAAGCGTATACGCGTGAGAGTATGGTATAGGGCGAGATAAATGTGCGTGACACGCTTCGCGCTTTCGACGTACGAGCTTTATATTTACGAGCTTTAAAGTTTATTTATAGTCCGCCGGGTGACAAAAAGTTCATACGAAAATAATCGCAGTAAATTGCCAAGTTCAAAAAACCAAAAAATAAAATAGCCTTTTATCATCAACGACTAACATAAATCTTCTTAGAAATATATGCACGCGAGCATAACAACTCTATTGATAACGGAATTTTCGAATTATCATCGACGATTAAATAGAAGCGAAAATATCCGAATAAATCAATTCCTCCTCGGCAATAAAGCAAACCAGGAACGAGTCACGCTCAAACGAAAAAGAAACAAAAGTCCAGTTTAACAAGTAAGCATATACAAAACCAACACAGAGGTACAGTGTCTCGAATTCGGCAAAGAGAAACCGCGCGTACACACACTCTCTGTATTAATCCAGACAGCCGAGTTATGAATTATGCGTCTCTGCCAAGTGCGAGTTTCGTGTATACGCATTTCCCTCTTTCTCTCTCTCTCTCTCTCTCTCTCTCTCTCTCGAGACAGAGAGAAAGGAAGTGTAGGCGCCCCCGACGAGGCCCAGGCGTCAGCAGCGCGATATTTATCGTAATTTGATACGACCGGGCTACGCAAAAGAAAAAAAATTACTGTATCGAGCAGATACGGATGTACGAGGGAGTTCGATGCTTACTTTATCTTCCCTCCTTCCGATGCTGTCTTCTTATTGTGAGTCTTCCCTTGGAGATGAGGAAATAAAATGAAAGAGTGAAAATTGAGGGATCGCATATACCGTCTGATCAGTTCTAACCCTTGACTACTTAGGCAACTCGTTCACGTCGTACTAAAATGCAATAAAAATCAACTAGGATGAACTCAAAAAAGCGTAAATCACAATTTAATTTCAAAAAACATTAATATTGCCGGCAGCAATGTTTACGCGGCAAACTCGGGCGCGCAGTTCATACATTAGGTTTTCCCTCAAAGAATAAATTTATAGTGCAGAGCATATATATGCGCTTTACGTTTTCATCGCATAAATCTGGCGGGGCAAACGTATGTAGCGATAAATTCGCCGACTGAAAATAATGGGGACTCATTTTGTAAATGGCACGAAACTTCAACCCTTCCTCCCCTTCTGCGACCACTGCCTTCTACACACACGCACGCACACACACACACACACACACAGCACACTTTCCCGTTTTCTGCGTATATTTTATGGATGCCGTGACGCATAGCCATCGATATCGTTCTCTCTTCTGCCCCCGAAAAGCAGCACACAGCCTCGCGAGGAAGAAGAAGCGAAGAAGAAGAAAATTCGGTAGAAAGAGAAAAAGAGAAGCATCATCCTCGTCGCGATTCCTTATTTTCTTTATCCGCGCTCGCGCTCGTGGTGGTAGCTAGTAGCTCGCTCGTGCGAGATATTGCCTCGCGGCGATAACTCAGCGCCAAACCTTCTTCCGCCTTTCTCCATTCTATTCGGGGGTAGCAGCAGAAGAAGAAGAAGAAGAAGAAGAAGAGGCAGCTGGGGAGGAGGAAGAGGAGGCTCCAATCAGACAACCCTTTCTCGCGCCCTTTCTTCCAGCGGCCGTATACGGAGGTCAGCGTCGGTGAACTCGATAGAAAATCGTCCTCTTTTCTACCTCGGTGAACGCGATAATTAAATAGGTTTTCTTGCTTAATTCTGCCTGCGACGAGAGTTATTGCGACCGAGGTGGAATAAACTTTTCGACGTTCGAAATTGGACGAAACGAGATTATTATTATTATTATTATTATTATTATTATTATTATTATTGTTATTTTTTTCGACAATCCGAGGTACTTTCTGGGTGCGGAGTACGCTTCCTGTTTACAAAATTAACCCTCTGATTTATGAGCACGACAGCCGAAAATGCCGCGCGGGCTGCTTTGTTTCACGCATCGCAATTCCGAGAATTATTATGTCCTGGCTTGAGAGTAGATCTCGAACGAACGATAATGCCCTCTGCAGGACGCGATGCGTAGGCAGCGAGAGAGTGAGAGATACGTAGAAATTTTATTTTTATGGAAATCGATCTTATAACCAGTGCTGTGATATCTAATTTCGCTCAGCGTGATATTAATTTATGGGCCTTTGGTTTTCTACTAATGACTTATTTCTCACTTGGTGAAATATGGGGAAAACAATTTACGACGCTGAATTCAATCTTCTCGATTTTTGTCATAAAAAGTTTATATTAACATATAGAATAAATCTATAGTTTTTTCTAAAGAGAGAAAAGAAAATTCTCGTGCATCCAATGAGAGATAAAATTCAGCTCCAGCTCAAGGGGGTGTTTATTCCAAAGCCGTCGGCCGGAAGATTGCCCCTCGCGCTTTTCACGCTGGCGACTCGTAAGTCGAGCCTGAATGACGGAATTCACGTCGCAGTACAGTCGAGTGCTGCACAGCGGCTACAGCGTGAATGGAGCTGGCGGAAGGCCTTCGGAAATTAAACGTCCCGGGTGCTGTGTTCTTTTTTTCTCGCGGCTGTAATGTACGAGCGCGGCGCCCGACAAGCAGCAGCAGCAGCAGCAGCAGCAGCAGCAGCAGCAGTAGCACTATTACTCTCTCGCTCTTATTTCGCTCTCTCGCTTCTTCTCCGTCTGCCATGCTTCTTTTCTTCTTATTTTGTGTTCTTTTTTTCGTCTCGCGAGACTCCGAGCTTGGCTGAATTTTAGCTGATAAAAGGTCGGGGAATGTCAAAATATCTTGATTGAACTTTGATCCTTGCAAACGTATAACACTGATAAAATCAATCGAATTCTCGCGTGCAGATCGCTGTTTACCCCATCCTTACCGTTCGATTCTTGAATAAAAAACCACTAGCCGCAGCGTTAATTAATCGCCGTAGCATTTAATTCACTCCGAATGAACGATAAACCGTATAGTCTTCCGAAGAATGCCCGAGCAGACATTGCTCCGCAGAAGCTGCATGTATGAGCGGGAGATATAAAGTTCCGAGCGCAATCGATCGGCTCCAGCCATTTATAGAGTCGCGCGTATACGTATACACAGACACGCGGTAAATCGTAAAGCCATACTATATACCGCTCTGCAGCCTATATGGGAAATTTCTATAGAAACGCGCGCGGCAGGTATGCACAGGCTTATTTCTGCAGCGTAAGGGAGATCGCACTTCGTATTACTTCCTGCTACCGCTTCGTAGTTCATTTTTTTCAAGCGGTTCGCATTCCGAGGAGAAAAGTTTGTGTGTGATCCGGTTTAGCGCGGCGATCGGGAATCTCCGGCTACTTACCAACACTACGAGGAGAACCTCTCCGCAGGGATTTATGGGCTGGGTTCTGTAATCTCGATGTAACTCTCGTGCGAGATTGCAATCGCTTTAATTTAAGGAGATGTTTGCGAAAAAGTCAAATTATGTTTCTTAAGTAGCTGCTTCGATGAGTTATGTGCATGCGGCGGGTTGTAAGATGCAGGTGCGACGTAATCGCTGATTAGATTAATTTTTAGAATAAGCACTTATACATTATGTTCAAAATCAAATATGCCGGTAAATCGAGCTTGCAAGCTCGCAGCCGTAAACTACCAAATAGTTTTGCGAATCAATGAAAAAAAGGGACGACCCCAGAGGCAGGGCGAACCGAATGGCTGTTTATAGTTATTGTTTCCGTTGGATATCACGAAGACGGGGGTCTTTATTGGCCCGCGGCGCGTAATGCGGGACAGTGAGCCGGCCGGCCGACGCGGAACACTGCACTCTCTCATACACACACACTGTTACTGCCACACGTACAACGTAGGCTTGTTCTCGAGCACCTGTTGGCGCTCGCGATTATGACCGCAATAACATTCCGTCAAACTGCGAACGCGCCCCGGGATCTCTGCGACTATAACCTAACTCCCCTCTTCCTGTACGCCGAGCACATTCGCGTATGCGCGCGTATGATATACACGTGCGCGATTTCACGACCACGTGATGATGGCCCTGCTTCATTGAGTTGAATTATTATTTACGTACTTCTGTGCAACATTGAACTTGGCTATTTTTTCGACTTGGCTTTCGATAAATTTTTGTTTTGATTAAGAAAATGCAGAGTCGCTCTTAGCTATAAATTATTTCCGAGTAAAACGCTGGGCAAAATGTCAGTGCAAAATTCACCCATTTTACCGGGAATTAATTTTATTGGGCGTTTTGCAAAAAGCGCCGGCAGCGGCCGGCTCGAGCCCCTAAATTCACACGACCTGCGCAAAAACAGTCTCGGAAAGGAAACGCAAGTAACGCGGGCGCGATTCATTGATTTCACGTCGAGGTCGATATAATTTATCGGCCAATATATCGCCCGCTTGTCGATAGCATTCGCTGCGTCATACGCGCACGGCATTATAACGGTATCTTCTGCAGGAAAAACGCGTACATAGAACTGGCCAAGAAGGACTTACGTTCGAATTTTCGAAAATTTCTCGAAAAGGGCTCGAATAAAAAAAGCTCGCCATTAAATTAGACGATTCATCTTGCGGGCTAATTTTTGGATTTAAATTTGAAGTAAGCGCATAGCTCGAGGCACGGGGAGAACGGAGGAAGAAAGAAAGATATATATGAAGAAGAGAAAGAGAAGAAAGACGAGGGTAAAATTGGTTGGTGCGGTGAAACACAATTTCGTGGCGAAGTTAAAGCGCGAATCCAATTTAAAGTACTAGGCACATAAGAGAGGGAGAGCTGGAGAGAGAAAAGGAGATGGGTTAGAGGAATGAGACGATGAGATCGTATGGCTGAGGAAGAAAGAGAAGTAGGTCCCTATATAAAAAAGTCATGACCGGATGAAGTGAAGCCAAGAATGCGTCAATATGATTGGCTCGTGTAGTGCGCATGCGTCAAAAGTATCGTTAGAATTTTTTGATTTGTTTTTGATTTCTAAAATTGATCCTAATACAAAGAATGTAATATATTACTATAATACATATCAATAATTATTATTTGTGTATTTATAATATTCTATTGTAAATATTATCATTGTTACAAAAAGTGACATGATGTGAACGTTGACACGAACTGAGTTGAGACATAACCTTAAAATTTTAAAAGGTAGTTGGTGACGAAACCGCGGCAATTTTGAAATTTACATGAGCGCGAAATGAATTATATATTGTAAAGTTTGTTGTAAATATATTTCCGTAATAGAAAACAAATATTAAAAATATCAATCAAGCATTTATATTTCATTTAATAAGTTAATGAATTAATATTCTACTACAGTGCGCGCAGCGCACTGCGCCAAATCTAGTATAAGAAATGAGGGATGAAATCCAAGTCGATATCAGTTTCGTAATATGATTAAAATGAATGCATGTTTGTTGCTTTATAAATTCACGCCTACATAATCGCACGCACATATCAAATTTCAATGATGTAAAAACCTTCTGAAATCTTGAAAAATAACCTGAGATCATATTTATAAGCGATATTCGTACATGCACGAATGCATAAACCCGGAACACGTGGAGTGCGCGCAGTGAAGACAATCTTCGCAGAATATATACATGTAATGCATATGCACACACATACGAGACAGTGCAACGTGTGCGCGCGCGAATCCTCCCGAAGCGAGAGCGCGCAAGAGGTCGCGCCACAAATCACCATTACTCGATGTGTATCGCGACGCTATATAATTATACCTATAACGCCAAGCACCAGGTAATGGCTCAATCCCGCACGTGTACGCGATGATAACCAGTCGCGAGAAGGTATCGCAGAGAGTTGCAGCAGCGTCCCTCGAGCGCTTTCTCTCTGTCCCTCTCCGTCTGCTTCAGCGCGGGAGATTCGAATTCACGTCGCAGCATTGGCCGTCGGGAGGTCACGTGGCTCGTTGCGTCATCGGCTCCGCGCCACGAGGAAAATCGCGGGTTGGAGGCGCGCGCGCGCAGCCAGCGGATCTCCTGCTGGAGATGGCAGTGGCGACGGGGCAACAGGCCCACGAGAGCGAGCGAGAGGCCTGCGCCCGATAGCGGCTCAAGACTCGCGAGCGACGAGGACAGAGAGCTCGGGGATTCCCCTCCGAGCCTTGTCCCTCTCCACCACTATTAACAACGCCCTTGCGCATAAATCCCGGGGAGAGCTGGCTGGCTCGACTCTCCGCGTGTGTGTGTGCGACGCTCTCCTCTCTCTCTCGCGCGCTCGCTACACGGTCGTTCGTCTCCTTCCTGTCAGCGCGAACTTCCTATATAACTCTCTCGCTCTCGCGTCTTCCCTCCCCGCCCTCGAGGCCCGCGTGTTTCTCTCTCTCGCTCGCTCTCACTGCATCCGCCGCTTCCGTCTCGCTCTACATACTCGCGGGAGTTGAGTGTGTGCGTTTCGCGAGGGGAACCGTTGTGTGAGCTAGACGAAGATGGAAAACGGCGCACACGTGAAACGGAGCAGCGGGAGAGGGAGTTACGAGTGTGCGCGGCTTCGAGCTGTGCAATGCTACAGAGCGAGATGGCACACATTTGAGAGAGACGGTATGTGTGTGTGTGTGTGTGTGTGTGTGTGTGTGTGCACCTGAATGAGCCGCATGCACCCAGCACCGGTAAGAAAGAGCGCGAGCATCGCTGGCGAACGCATAAAGAAGCGAGATCGAAAGAGGCTCACGTGTGTAGGTATACGTGTGTGCGAACTGGACTCGCGCGCGGAGGAGGAGGAGGTAGAGGACGGTGTACAGGGGGGCTGCCGGGGGTTCGAGTCGTTGGAGGAGGCGGCGGTGGAGGAGGGGGTCAGCAGCAGCAGCAGCAGCAGCAGTGGTAGCAGGCAGCACGAGGAATACGAGTGTATACGGCGGCAGCGGTTGCGGCGGCGTCGCTGCGGCGGTACACGGCGAGCATAGAGAGCGTTGAGCACAGCAGCAGCAGCAGCAGCAGCACTGCAGCGCCGCGTGGTGGCCCTAGGTGGGGACTATCGGCCGTAAACCATCCGCGGCGCGGCCCCGAACATTTAACTCACGTATTGCCATCCGACAAGTTTGCTTTGGCCCGCGAGAGAGCGTCACCCGTTGCTCAAGAGAGGAGGTACGCTGCGCGTGCGAGGGCCACGTCTCGCTCTCTTTTCCTCTCTCTCTCTCTCTCTCCTCTCTCTGTCTTTCTCTCTCTTCTCTATCTATCTCTCTCTCCTCTAGTCCTCTGTCTGTTTTCTTCCGTCACTCTCGTATACCCATTCGCCCCGCACCTGTGCCCCGGCTCGTCATCGTCGGGAGTTGGACGGGGCGCGCGCGCACCCCCGTGTGCCACTGGTGTGATAACAACGCTGTGCGGGTCCTGTTTCGCGAGACCCGGTTGCAACGCCGACTACGTCTACGCCGAGAGAGAGAAGGACATGTCACTGAGGTGTTGTTGATCGCACGCAACGCGGCTTTTGCCACAACGCGATATATACCAAAGAGACTGCTTCGTAAACCTTCTTCGACGGCGAGCGGCTACGCCTTGCTCTACGTAAACACAGCAGAGTATGCAGCCTATACAACGGACTCACCTTCCCCAGCTTCTGACGGATCGTCGACGTCGTTGAGAGACACTACACCGGACGGCACAGGAGCAACTTTTCGCAGAAACAGGACACAAACCGCTACGGTGAGTCGTCATCCGTACACTGTGACACAATGATGACTATGCACGCCCGATGAGCAATTTCTCGCGTCGATAATGGCGAGAGAATTATATTGGGAAAACCTCGAGGTTAGACGGCGTGTCGGTGCGGATGGATTTCGAGCGGTTCCGGAGGGTTATTTTGAGGTTACAAAGCGGAATGGGATGGGCGATGGCTGCTGCCGCGCCTGCAGCGTATACACTCGCTGTTATGGGCTCCCACGTGTTCCGACGGATGGCGAGCGTTCAGCTGTTCGGAGTAGGGGTTTTATTTCTTGCATGGCGGGTTTCTCAGCTAACGAATCCCGCTTTTTTGCAATGAAGTTCGTTCGTGCGGCTGAAAGCTACATTCTACACTCGATTGCGGTGTCTTTTGCCATTAAATTCGCGAGGAAATGACGTAAACAGAGAGGTGGTGGACGAAGTGGTCGTGGAAAAAGTTGCTCGCGGAATGCATCACGTCTGTATCGATGATTGTCGGTGAATGAAATTATGGAAAAGTTGTTAATAATGATGGCTATACGTCTGGCAACGTTTAGCAAAAAATTCGATTTGAATCAGGCAATTATTAACGTTTTTTTATTCATTAGTTCAGTCGTCGTGTTGTATACGTATGTGTACACTGTACAGTCAATATAAGTGTGCTATTTTACTTCATGCATTTGTTATTGATGTCGTAAATTAATGTTGGCTAACTTTACTTTATTGTTGCCAAAAATTAAAAATATTGATCCAATTATTTACCTAATTAATTATTAAAAATTGCTTTACAGAGCATTATATTTTTGTATTTCTATTCATTTAATTTTCCAAAGTAAATGCTAATTTTTATTTAACCAAGAGTAACGTTAACATGTCTACTATATAATAATTATCATCTAAAAAAATAGGAAGGAACTCTTCACAACTCATAACCCACTTTTGATCTCTTTCCGCGTGCGCACACAACTTTCCGCAAACTATCGGGTGCGATAATGCAAGGTCTGGCCTGCATAATCATCGCCTCATTCCCCGTATTAAGGCTCAAACGCTGCAAACAAGCAAAACCCTTAATCCGCAGTTTTTTCACTCAGCTCGATTCTTCCACAATTCTCTCATAATTTAACGAAAATAGCCGCTTCCCTCGCATCTCCGGCTCGTACAGACTTTATTTCGATACGATCTTTACGACTCCTGACGGGTCCTATACTCGAAAACCCGGAAGTTCCCGCGGCGGTAGGATGATTTTCCGTCGTCGTCATGGTACTATATAGCTGTATACAGTCCTTGGCTTCTTTCGTGCTTATGGAGAGAAAGAGAGAGGGGGAGGGGGCAGGGTGGGGGACGAGAACGACTTGCCCAAGTCGAATTCCGAAAATAAAGCAAATGCGAGCCGGTCGATGCGCGCCACCGATGAAATAGAGCCGATTGCGGCGGCCGAACGTCTGACTGAGGCCCATAAATAAGGATCCGAGCGACCGCGACGCGAGGCCTGCAAGCGATGATAAGCGTTCCTTTGCTTCTCTCTTCTCTACTTTGCACTACCATCCCGCTCGGCTATCGGATTTGGTTGTACGTTATTACATTCTCGGCTCTTCAACGACTTTGCTGTATATTTTATTTATTAACCGCATATTTTTGTTAAAAAACAATACTCGATCAACCTAGCGCAGCGGTACAAGAATACAAGCCATAGCTCGACTATATGTGTGTAACGAATAGGTGGCCGACGCCTTGGTCCCCTGCGGCCAGCACGCCGCGGCCATTTCTCATATCAGTATAGCCCGCGACACTTTCGAGAAGTTGGCCGTGCCCTATGGGCGCCGCCGCCGAGACGATGTCAGCCGATGCCCTGGCGTACACCTTTAGGTATATAGAACAGCGTTGCCGCCGTCGTATGCGTGCGACACCTTGGGAGAGCCAGCCGGCGCCCTCGGGCTAGCAAGATAAGTGACGCCCGAAACTTAACGAACCCGCCCCCGCACTGTGCCCGCGATGATAAAGTATGGCCCATACTCGAACGCCGATAGCGCGGAATATTAAAATGGATGGCGCCGTGAAATGTGTGCGTCGCTTGACGAACGTCCGACGCATGTTTCTGAACCAGGTTTGCGTCAGGTTCACATCAGGTCGAGGAGAAAAAAAGAATCTTCATTTTTGGCAAAACTCGCATAAAACACAAAAGCGGAATAGTTTACAGGTTCAATTAAAAATTATTTAACGCCGTGCAAACGAGCAAGTCTCGCGACCGCGTTTCGACTAACGAGCTGCGCCGTATCGTTAATCACGCTTGATTTGCAAGTTCACCGCGCTGAAACCAGTACGACTGACAGCAGCGGGTGTGTTCTTCCAACAATTTATGAAATTCTCTCTCTCTCGCTTACTCCCTTTCCGTTCGGACTCTCTCGACCCCGCGGTGTCTTTCATTCGGAGATTTTCCAGCTGATTGGCGTTTTTCGAGAGACAGAACGATATTCATCTCTTATACTCATGCTCTTCGCGATCTTTTTTCCGAAGCTTGTGTGCGTATACATTCCGCGTTTAAAAGTGAACGTTTCCCCGGTTCCCTCTTGATTAATCGCGATATAAATCGTCCTGTGTTCCCGTAAATTACGTTAAAAATAAAGTTTTTGTGATGAATTATTTCCACGAAAGTCCATACGGTGAATAACGTTTTATACATTATTTAAGTTTCCATGAATAATATGACTGAAACCGATCCCTGATCGTGATCTACATCTTTTTCAGAGACGTGATTTAGCTGCGCGCTTAGCATAAAGTGGCGATAACGCTCGTTCGCTTTTCTTTATAAAATACAAAAAAAAATTGTCTCGTGTTATTCTATTTTTTCATCAAAAGCGCTACAGACAATTAGACGAATAAAAAATCGGTTCGGTACCGCGCGATTGAATAAAACGCGCGTAAATCACTACGATTGAAAAGACTCGTACGTGTACATCAAAAGCGAAGAAAAGAAAAAAGGTAAACATCGATCAGAGAGCAGCGGCCGCGACTCGCGATCCTCATAGCTATGACACGCCGCGTTACATACAGTATACAACGCGAGAGCTCGTACGTGTAACGTACCAACACATACGGCCCATCCTTCATTGTAATTGATTCGTAAAGAAAGCGATTTTATCGGTTTCACGAGCCTCGACGTGATGTATCGAGGCGTGCTCACGCTTATACATACTCGCGCGCGCGTTTGCCTCGCGCCTCCTCCTCGATTGTATCGGGGATCTATCGGAGCTAATTGTAAGTCCGATCGGGCGCCAAAATTTATTCCTTCATGCTTGTACGCGAACGAGAGTGAGTAGCTCGTCAAAAGGCAGAGTATGACGCCGGCGCTTTGGTTATATAGGATCAGAAAAGGACAGGAGAGAGAAGAGGCCCCCGACACGATCCGACAATTGGTTAAGAGCGATAATAGAGCAATTCCACTCGCTTTAGAGGAACTTTATGACTCCGGTCGCACCCCGCTGCTATGCCGGCAAGCAAGCGAGCGAGCGAGCGCCGAGAAGAGGGATGAGGCACGCGGAACGGTTATGGCTGCCGGCGGCGCGACGACACCCTCTATACTACACGCCTGCACGCGCGCGAGCGCTCCTGTATACACCGCACTCACATATAACATTCACACTCGTACTCGCACACACGTTTCTAATGGCCGTGAAATAATTTTTCTGACACTTTGCGCCCTCGACTCGGATGATATCGCTTGTTCATCTTGATTCGCTGTCAAAACAGTACAGACGATTCTTTTTTATGGGACAGACCATCGGGGGTTGGTGTCGTCGATGTTCGATGCTACGGTCGCTCTGGAAGTATCGGTGACTTATTGCTCGGTGCGGTGATTTCTTTGCGATGGCACGTTTTTTACGATTGGATAATCAATTTGAGTGTGAGTCTGTTGAATTTTTCTTTGTACAATTCTAGGCACTTGTAAAGAGTTTTCAGAATGATTTTTATCGCGAGTTCATATAACACAACACAACGCGAGAAAGATAAATGAAGCAATTTAGAATAAAGTCCTAATTTGGACGACCTCATTGTTGATATCATATATGCTGCTTGTTATATGCAAACGCAATTTAAATCCTAGAAAGCGCCGTAAGTAGGCGCTAATTTTTTCCTTGATTTCTGAGAAATAATATTCAGAGTGAAAAGAAGCTCGTATACACGTTATACTCGTACGTGAGCGTAAGTGTGCGAGATATTCGAGTGCGCGCTGGAAGCCGTAACGGCGCATGCGGTTGCCGTCGGAACGAATCGCGCCTTCGTATACAGTCGAGCATAGCCGAGCGCTTGGTTTAAGTGCTTGATGTACTTTTTATCGCTGCTTCGCCATGCTTAGATAAAAATAAATGAGTTTTCTTCAGTGACTATTTAGCTGTATATTTGAACACTTTGGAGTTGTGGTGCGATGTACTTTTTTAGAGAATTTTATTGAATGTATTCTTGTCAAAAAACTAAGATACGAATGGAAAGCGAATATGTATGAAATTAATAATAAATACGTGCAAGACCCTGATGAGGTGATTCGCATTCGCAAGCAGTTATAGCATGAGCGACTAAAGCAGCAGGCTCATCAAGGTAGTTTTAGCATAAGAGAACATTTTGATACACATATCTTTGCTGACCAGAGACCTTGCTAGAGACGCTGAGGAGTTAAGGATTAAGCGATGGGGGGAAAAAAGCCCGTACAAAACTGCTTTGTTTTCATTTCTATCGTGATCCGTACACATCGTTTTACAGTAGGATTGTCCACAGATTTTAAGAGAACGTGAGATAAACTTTTCAATCCTCAACAAATACTAAATATCCCAACTCGGCCAGAATTTCACGCCCAAAATTAAATCCCAGAAAATCACAACGAACGTGCACAAGTTCAAAAATCAGAGCACACCACTGTCTCTAAAAAAAGAAACGTAAATCTTCACCGCACGCAGACCACCGGCAAGTTTCCCTACACATACCGATTGTCTATCTCCAAAGAAGCCTCGACAGTTCTGAGGTCATGGGGCATTTGCTTATAAAGCCTATTTCCGAAAACACAAGCCCGGGACCCCGCGGCGAAAGCGTAGCAAGGCCGTAAATATAGTATATCTATATACGAGGGTGCGAAAAGCCAGCAACCGATACGCATTTTCCGGAGCAAGGTCATGCCCCCGGGATACATTGCGTCACCTGTGTGCCCCTCGCTCTTTTTTCCGCATCAGATCGGTTCCTCGTCTTCCCGATTCATATGGTATACCTGTAGGACTCGCCGGCTACTTTACTGCATAACAGAGCGCGTCAACGGCCCTGACCGCTCGGGCCCGAAGCTGCCCTCGTAAATTACTCCCGAGGGTAATAAAAAAGAAGCAGCAGCGTGCCTATCGCAAAAAGTCAGCTCGGCTAACAAAGTGCGTTAAAACGTAACGGAACGTCGCGTGTCCTTCAGGGGGGATGCAGCTACGAGAAAGAGGCGCAAGGTCAGCGCACCGACGACTGCGTCTTACGGCTGAGTTTTTAGCGACGGGGCTGAGGGAAGAAAGGTGCCCCCGTCGTTTTCCTTTGATGTCCCGAGAATTTCCGCAAACACTCGCGGTTTTTCGCTCGGCCTGCTGCTGCAGTTCCGAGCGTGTGGAGACTTATTTTTCTGGAGCGCAGAGACGTCAGTTGCCTGGCGCTGCTGCTCTGCTTTACGGTATGCGCTGCCGCTCTGAGAGAGTGGCTCGAGGAATCGAGGAAATCTGATTCTATTTTTTGTTCGACTGAATTTTTCTTATTTTGCAATAATTTGCTGTGCGTCTGCGACGAGTGAAGTGGCGCAACAAAGTATTATCATCCGCGTGGTTGAAATAAAAATACACGCTTTTCGTGAAGAAACATCGCATATTTCAAGTGTACTCTCTCGGATGCGTAATCGCACATTAATTAAAGCCGATTTCAAAACGGCTTATCAAGGCTTTTTTGTACACACCTATACGTGCGCTTGTGCGCGGCGACATAAATTTATCCGCGATTCATCGAGCGACAGCAGCAGAGAAGTCTCTCTCCCTCACCTACCTCGGAATTAAAAACTTCAAAAGTCCTTTCGAAATTGCGTCGTGTATACAGCGCGAATTTCACTTGATATTATTTATGGTGTTCCGAAACTTAAAATTCCTTACGCAAATTTTGCGCTCGTCGACAGCACGCCGCGACGTCCAGCCTCGGCTGCCTCGAAGGTTAACAATGAGCACACACAAGCGCAAGCGCCCGCTTGATTTATAAGTTCAACTCTGCGCGCACGAACGACGACGACGACGACGACGACGACGACGACGACGAACAATATTTTGGTCTTAATGCTCGTTTTGGGCCCAAAGGTACGTGTACGGCTTTCCGGATGGGCTGCGAGGTGAGCATAGGCGACCGATGATGTCACTGCGGTCCGACGTTCGTATTTGTGTGCATGTGTTTATTTAATATGCATATGTGTGTACAAGGTTCGCAGTGTTTTTTGCTTATAAATTTTTTCGCACAATGATTTTATCCGAATTTGCCGAAAATTGATATTTTCTATGTAAAATTCTACCTCTCTTGATTCCCCGACATCCGACTAATTTACGCATTTTTCCCATGACTCGCAGCATCTTTCTCCCGATGACACAGAGAGATTGCGATATACCCGGTCATATGGTAAAAATCGCCATCGTTGTCGCGCCTTTGCTTGCGAAGATGCCTGGAAGATAATGGTATTCAAGCGGCGACGTGCCCAGCTGCTAATGGAGACTCGTCCTCGTATACTCTCTGCCAAATAAATTTCCAGCCCGGACACGACGAATGATAATTCCAAAGCGTTTTTCTCTCTCCTGCTATCTCCGAGGATTTTAGCCGCTCGGTCAAGGTGTCGAGAATGCGATATTAAGAGTTCCTATTAATAACGCGAAAATTTATTGTTCTACGAGAAAGCAGCGAGATTTATGGATTGCACACGTCGATGTGTGCGAGTTGCTTATATACTTATGTATAATCTATTAGGATATTCACTTAATAATGATTTATACTCGCGAATCCATCAGTTTCGAGCGCGATAAACTAATTGCTTTTGTTATCTTATTGTGTTTCAGGTGAGTAATGGCAATTTGGAGAACAAAATAATTCCGACGAGTGTATACACAGTCATCCTTCGTCTCAGCAGGTACCGAGTATACTCTCGACTCGCCTTCAGGTGAGAATCCAGACAAAAGAAAAGTTGTTTTTTCTCGTAAAAACAAACAACGTTATTCATTCTTTACACTGAAAAAAGAGGATACTTGAAGCAAGATCCAAATTCCGCTTGCCGTCAGTCCGCTTGCAGCAAGTATAAGTATGTTTGCTGTAAGTAGATATACATTTCCGTCAAAATTACGATATTTTTGCGGTGAATATAAAATATACTTGCCTCTAACAGATATTTTTTTATTATAAGAAATATCGAACTAGGTACACGATTTATCTAATTTTCGGCAAAGTGTGGAAAATTTATCAAATTAGCAGAATCTGCATAGCTAACCAAATACTTATAAGTACACCCGATGGATTAAATAACTTCAAATATTCCCAATTCCCCGCGATTTTAAGTGATAGACCTCGTCCGATCTTGAATTCAATTAAAGACCAAAAATGTGTCTATCACTGACAAAAGAGGATACTTGCGGCAAGTACCAGATTCCGCTTCAGGTCCATCCGTTTGCAGCAAGTATAAATATTCTTGCCCCAAGTAGAATTCAATTTCCATCAAAATTATGATAATCTTGTAGCTATTTTTGAAAATAAAATATAGATATTTTAAATGAAATAGTTTTTCTTCAAACAAAATTCTGCTTGTCTCAAGTATAAATTTGTTTCCTGTAAGTGGATATTGTTAATAAAGACAAACGGATTTTCTATTTGAATCAAACAGATTCCTCTTGCTTCAAGTAATCTCTTTTCTCAGTGATGTATGCAGCAGAAATGTTGACACTTATTTTATATTTACCTTTAATAATAGGTGATTTAATTTCGGAAGATTCAAAAAGTTGGTATTGGTTTTTATTGATGAGAGAAATATTCAAATTGAATTGATAAATATCCTATCATCAACAATAAAAGAATATTTACATTTCAGACTCGAACTCTTCCCGAATGAATCTTTAAAACCTAAGCACCACTATTTATTGCACTATCCTGATTTGTATTTTAGAGTAGGTCCGATTATAAATACGTGGTGTAGGAGGTTTGAGGCGAAGCATAGAAGTCTGACTATGTACAGTAAAGTAACGCAAAACCGTGTAAATTTACCATTGTCATTAGCAATCAAACATCAATTTTACTTAGCCTCTATTTTTTGCAACAATCTACAAAAAGAAATTATTTATGGGCCTAAAAAGAAAACAAAATTAAAGAATTTACCTCAGTTTTTTTAATTCCGAGGCAATTTATCAAAAATGCTCTTAAATTGCCCGGTGGAAGTATTAAAATGGGTAAAGTTGCAAGGTTGGGAGTATAAGCCAGGTTTTTTTTTTGTTGTATAAAAAAGGAGGTATATTGCCTATATTTGCGGAAATCTTTCATATCTTGTACATCGAAGATACGAAAGATATTTTTTTATGCGTAAGCTTTGGTCTGCTCTCGGAGAGAGCAAGCATCTTCGTGCATTCTTAATCGAATCGCAGGACGATTGGGTTGTTTGTAATTACAAAGGAGCTGTTGAATTGCAGCCCTTTGCAAAAAAAAAAATGTATCAGCTAATCATGGCGTTTTTTATATCGTGACATTTATGTAATTTTCATTTTGAATAATATACAAATTTCTAATAAAATCTAGATGATTACTATTTTTCTCTATCTCCTTCAGATATTACCTTCAGTCATCTACACTGTTTAATTTATTTAATTTAAATAAATAAATATGCGTGAAGGCCGTTTGAAGTCGCTAGTTACAAATATTCTTTATAAATAACTTTCAAACAAAATTTTTCTTGAATCAAGTATATATTTGTTTTCTACAAGCGGATATGGGCGAAACAGATTTTCTTCTTGATGCAAGAGGATTTCTATTAAGCAAAAATGCCAAACAGATTTTCTATTTGAATCAAGCAGATTCCTCTTGCTTCAAGTATCCTCTTTTTTCAGTGTAGAAGCGAGTTTCAAAACTCAAAGGAGACAATTCTCAGCGTAAAAATATTTTCCCCTCATACTCGCACGTAATTATTCAACCCCGTCGAAAATTCAGCGCACTCCCTACGCGCCGCATACTTGGCTGCAACATCGCGCCGCTTTGAATATTCATCGCGTCGAACCGGCGCGACTCGCGGCGGCTGCAGCGTCGTATTATTTTCGGCACTCGCGCGCCAGACGCAAGAATCCGTAACGCGATCGAGATATATCAATTCGTCGCGAGAGGAGTTGGCTTTTGAGAGAAGCCGACGACGTTGCCGAGACGTTCATTCGTCATATGCCTTTAACGAGGGTCAATTGCCGTCGTCGGAAAGAGAGAGAGAGAGAGAGAGAGAAAGAGAGCCGACGACAACGACGGCTCAATAATAACTGGGTCAACTTTATTCGTCCCCGATTTCGCGAGAGCATATGTGTGCGAGGACGGTTAGATTAGGATCGCGATGGCGCGCGTGTGCCGCATAAATTCGCCGAGTATGTATGCGAGGCTCGCAAAAGTACGAGTACATACTTTCGAGATGGTATTATGGTGTTATTTCTTCGCCGGCGTATGGCAATCTCATTCTGGAAACCTGATTACGTTATTGGCTTGAGAGATAATGGTGACAAACGGCTTGTCGCAATAGCAGCGCTCTTCCGACTTCTATAATATTGTCGGTTGAGATCGAATCCCGAGTTGACTTTTGAATCTTCCATCTTATATAACTACTCCGAGTGTGATATCTCCATCACCGAGTCCCCAAAGAAACCAACTGAACCTCCCGCTCTCACAACCGCAATAAAACGAACAACACCCACAACGATCGATAAACTAAAAAAGAGCCACTCCGATGTTTATCAGCGCATACACTCCGTCGCGGATAGATTTATGCTCGCGGATAATTCTTGCGCGGCGGCGCGAGGGACTGTTTTTCTCTTCCACCACATCATCTTAACTTTGTACACAACGATCTGCGGCTTATGAAGTACTGCGCCCATAGCATATACAACACGCGAGTGCGATCGACGAGAAATCGAAACAGGCGTTTTCGTTACGGAGCGTGTGTGCGCGCGCGATTGAGTTTGCGCTTATCGCGCGGGGGTTGCGATCTTGATCGCGAATGCTCGTGTACGCGAGCGTATGTGCTTCTTTTTTCGTGTAGGAGGTGCTTCGAGCTTGTATCAGCTGCGAATGTGTGGGTTGGTTATGGCTTGATGATTGTTTTGTGCAGAGCATCAGAGGGAATTGAATATGTGTGATTTTTTAGGTTGATATCTTAATAATGCTGTCTGTGTACGGCAGCATTGACATATCTGCTAGATTGTTTTTTAAAGCGTTGGACCGACACCGCGTTAGAATAATTCAATTAATTTACGGTTCGTTGAAATGAGATAGTATACAACTCGTTGTAACCATTTTTTCGGCGATTGTTTCGTTTTCGGCTGAGCTCTATCTGCGTATGATAGTGATGTAATAAATAATCAACTCGTATAGAATAAGTTTCATTCCTAGCTTATCATTTCGTGATAAGACAAAATACTCGCAGACCGGTTCTCACGACGCAACAAATCGCTATTAATCTCGTAAAAAAGCGTCGAAATATGCGCCTTGTCGTTCTCAACGCCTTGTCGAAATCTATAAAATATAGTAAACTCAGGCAGTTATATCATAAGCAGCCCTACTCGTAGTAGCAAATTTCTGGCATAAGTAGATATGCATTCAGTGCGAGAATCGTGATGAGAGAAAAATAAAAATTCCTGTGCGCCATCTATCTTTGCTAGCCAGAGGTTAGTAGTAGTAGGGGAACGTCAGTTCAAAACTACTCGAGCTTTGCGCCATTACTCTCACGAAATAAATTCTTTCAACGATCCGAGCATAATTGTAAGTCCCCCATATCAAGATAAGACGAGTATTCAAGCTCGCGGGGAAAAATTCGAACAAACGCTGCAGCGCATATAATACAGAGCATATTCCACGAGGCTTTTCCGCGCGCTGAAATCGGTGTTGCCGAATAAACGCGCAAAAGCCCCTTCCGACAAAAGGAATAAATTTAACGTATATAAAGCACCGCCGCTCGCCTTTCTGCGCTAAGCCGCGCAAGTACAGAGATGCATTTGCATACGTGTGTTGTGCTCTCTCTCTTTCTCTCTCTCGCTCTCTCGCTCTGCGTATAAGCCCGCTTTACTCGGGGTAGCCGTGCGCGCGCGCTCTCCTGATTAACATGGAAGGCCCTGAAACACCTGCGACTATGCCTCCCTCTCTCCTCTCCGTCAGTATGTAGAGTATAGTCCAGTTTCTTTGCGAATGCGAGTATATAGAGCCTGTGGTAAACGCGCCATGTATATAACGTGGCGTCATTTCTCTTCGGCTACCGGATCGGCGACGACAAAATATATACAAAGTATTCAAGTGTCCGATGATAAAACTGTCCCGCGCTAAGCCGGTATAGAGAGCAATTTCACGGCTCTTGAATTATTGATTAAAATCTCCGTACGGAGCTGTAGCTTACGCGCTCGAGTTTATGTATTTAGGCGGCAAGGCAGGACCATTATTACCGGCGATTGCACTGCGTCCGATCCAGTTTTACACACGTCGTCAAGTAGCTATAGATAGGCTTTGAACGAGCGTTAAACCAGATATTAAAATTTTCTAATGTATCATATAGGCGTGTGTAAAGCACTCGATATACTTTTCGATTAATTTTCTAATCGATTCGCGCTGGCGACGACGACGCAGACTTTCATTTATTAATCTCTAGCTAGCTCGGCGCGCAGCGCGCGATACTATCTGATGCGAAAATTAGCTGCGTTTTTCCGTCGTTCTTCATTCACCGAGGCTATGATTTACGAGTTCGGAGAAGCGCACGCGTGCGTATACAAAATTCAAATGAAAATTTGATGCATGTACGAAAACTGAAAACAAACAGCTCGCGTATGATATACTGGCGAGAAGTGTAAAATTTAACCATTTCGTGTCTTCGCGCCGTTAACTAATTCCGATAACCCGGATAAAGCGAGCAACAAGCCGTAAATTAAATTTTTTCTCCGCCACGCACTCGCATAATCTCCCGGGCATTATTCACATTTCAAGATTCCGATGTCATGGTTTCGCAAAAAATACACGAACAATACTCTCCAAGACTTTCCCCGCGTAAACTGCTGCGAGGAGACGAGAGAGATCGAAGCATCACCTGTGCTCATTACTCTATCTCTCGGTGGTGTGTGCTCCGGTAATCCCGTGCACCAGCTCTCTTTCTCTCTATACCTATGCTATCTGCCGCGGATAGCCAATAGAAGTGCGCAGCGGCCCTATACTCGTGGGTGCCTATACCTACGACTTTGACCAGCGCACGGCGCACAGGGCATGATTAACGAGGGGGGCCCCGCGTGTTGTGCCGCGGATACTCTCTCTCTCTCTCTCTTGCGATAAAGCCGTTAACGATAACGAACTCGAAATGCTCGCTCGCTCTCTCGCGGGGTAAAGAATACACGACGGGGTATCGATGTCTCTCTCTCTCTCTCTCGCCCTCTCTCGCTTGCGCTGCAAGGACCCTCGCTTTCATTGCGGATTTACGTGCCGTACACGCGAGCCTGTGTATATATCGTACACCACACACACCTTTCTTCTCTCTCTCGCTCGCTCAGGAGAGAGCGAGCACATGGGCGTGTGTGTTTGTACGCGCGAGCGAGCGAGCGATCGGTGCAGCAGCTTAATTAAGCGTTTAAGCGATGAAACTGGTTCTCTCTCTCTCTCTCTCTCTCTCTCTCTCTCTCTCTCTCTCTCTCTTTCTCCGCTGGGACGTTGGCTCTCTTTGCTTATTTTCTCTCTCCTTGTTCCTGTATACTCAGCTCCTCGATGCGATATCGAGCGTCCGCCTTTCCGAAGAACGTCGTCCACTTTGCGGAGGCGGTGTGTTATACCTATAGTATATACCTGCATGTAGGAGGAATCGATGAACTTTGATGCACCATTCCGACTCGTATTCGCGATTGCGCAACGGACGGGATAGAAAGGAGGGCGTATACGTACGGCCACGGAACAAGGACGAGCTGTCGCGAGACAAGCGTTTTGCGGGAAATTATACTCGAGATCCTCGTTAGTCGTGGAACTCAGCTGTTTACATCGTGTCTTCACTCTCGCGTTGTTTGTTCTTTTTTTTCAACCTCTGTATCCGTTATTATGATGAGGCGGATAGTCGTTATCGGGTATCTTTATCGCTGCTGTTCTCTGTTCCCTTTTTGCTCGTTTCTCGCATTCGCGTTCGGGACATTTTCAAAATTGCAACTCTATCCGCCTCGCTCGCGACGAAGTAGGTATATGTAAATGTTCATTTTTACAAAATACATCTACGGGCCATTTAAAATTCAAATGAGCGAGTAATTGATAAAAGTGGCGAATTACAATGGTCCAGACGAAAAAAAGAGCGAGAAGCCAAGCCCCCCGTTGTCGTCGGCCCCGCTGCACTACATGCAAAACGAAAGCGTGGAAATTTCGCAAGGCAAAAAGCTTTTGGATTTTGTAAATAAGCTTTGCGTAATTCTCGAGCGATATCCTTCCATTGTGCGTTAATGGCGTCGCAGTAGCAGCAGCAACAGCAGCAGCAGCAGCAGCAGTGCAAATATGCAAATACATCTGCGCGCAGCAACAGCGGTATAGCGCTGTATACACACGAAGCCGGGGGTGCATTAAGGGATTTATACGCCGGTAAACACGCCTCGGTTATTTACGCTGTTTTTTACGTATTGTTGTTTGTTTGCCGGCGCGTATACTCCGCTCGTTCCTTTTATTGTTGTTTGTAAATTTAATTTTTGTTAGGTTTGCCGGGGGTGGCTTACGAGGTACGAGATCGGTAATTATGGAAGAAAGAAAATCTTTCGAGATCAAGTAGCTTTAAATTATCGTCCGAGGAAAAGGGAGTGAATTATTTTCGGTCGAGACGTCGCCTCTGTAATGAATTTAATAGTCCTTTTCCTACATGATGAATAATTCAACGAGTCGAATGAAAACATTGTTCGTAAAACTCGTGATTTTAATTGACAGCATACTCGGCTTGTGGTTCATTCGGATATAAACACGTAGAAAGTAGAAAACCTATTACACGTCAACGAATGTTCGCAGACCATCGCGCAATATATACTTTCTAACGAAATTAACGCGTCTTCTCTCGTTCTGTAAACTCGAGTCTCAACACGACTGACCTAGCTTTGCACGCACTTAAAAGTAAAATGTTGTACCCGACAGAAGTAAGACCGATCCAGAACCCCCTTAACATCTCTATACAACTACACATTTTGCAACAACAACAACATCTCGGCACTTCGACCCTATTACCAAACCCCGTCAGCCGTCAGTCAGCTGATCCGCAAACATCGGTATCAGAAATCTCCAACAATCGCGATTTTTCGCTCGTACCTCGCGGCAATTCCACCCCGCAATAATACAAAGCAGACATGACGGAGAAAGTGCGAGAGCTGCCTTTGGTGTTCGCGTATGTAATATGTATACACACATCGCGCGTTTATAATCGCGCGAGATCTGCGCAGAGTCGTACTCGCGTCGAGGAGGTAAAAAGCGTCGACGAGAGATAGAGCGAGTGAGAGAGAGGCCTTGGAGAGCAAGCGAAGACGGTTCGCTGCGCTCAAGAGGAGCTGCTGCTGCTGCTGCTGCTGCTGTGGTGCAGTGAACGAGCAAGATAGACGTCCGAGATTATCATACTAAGCGATGCTGTCCATGTAACACTTTAAAGGTAAAAAACGAGAGAGACCAAGGTCGGGCAATTTCAAAACTTATATATACGTGTATACCATTACACTCTCCGCTCGACGACTAACTGATATCCCACTATCGCTGATGGTAATTCGCTGCAGTGTTGTATAGCGGTGTCAATGAGGATTCAGTGTCAATCGTGGGTTCGTTATGCTGAAAACGTTCGACGCGCAGATTTTTTTTTTTTTTTTTTCACCGAGGGAGATAAAAATCGCGGTAAATATAACATTTTCTCACGCCTGCTCTTATCGGTGATTCATAAACGAGTACGTGTGCGGGAATAAATTAGAATAAAAAAAAAATTTATGTGACAGTTTTCCGTGTACGGCTAGACAGCAATTTCAATTTTGAACCGTTGGGAAAAAAATTGTTCTCAGAAAAAAAATTAAACGTTGTAGACAAAAAAAGTGCAGTCATAACAAGCGCGTACTCCTCATCGTCGTAGGTGTACGAGCGCGATCGACTACGTATGGCAGAGGGGGAGTGGTCAGTGTGTTGGAGCCACCGGTGTTCCGATGCACGTCTCCCTGCTGGCGCGTCTCGCCAGTGCATTATGGCCGCTCGCAGCTCACTTTGACTCTGCATATTACGTATTTTTTATTTCGACCTCGTTTAGTTCTGGTTATGCTTTCGAATTTCGGCGATTTTTTTATTTTTTCATTTTTATGCCGTTGTGTATTGTGAACTTAACATTAAAATAAATTGAAGAATTGAAGAATTTTTTTCTCTATTTTTTGAATAATTCATAGAAAAGTTCACACATTGAACTTATTGAAGAAATAATCCAACGACTCACTCTTCGATAAAGATTCAACTAAATTCCCTCGCTCACCAAACGCGCGCCATAATACGGTACTCTCCCGGTCTTAGGGATTCCCGAGGGACTGTATGTATATCCGAGCCATAGACCGTATATATACAACGCTTTCGAACCCGTATACTCCACACACACTAACAGGCATACACACGCGAGCATCGAAAGGCCAGTACAGCGTGCTCAGCTCGCTCGCCGGCACAGGTGCGCGGGAAAAATGTGAGCACGCGAAAGACGGCGTGGACTGGGTCGCCGAGAGAGTTTTGTTCGGCCCTGGCACTACTCGGTGCTGTATATAAGTGACTACGGGCGCCGGCAAGCTTAGAGGAGCAGCCAGCAAGCAACGGCTGCCGCCGACGTCGCGCGGCATAAACCGGTTCGCGGCACTTTCGTGCCGGCGCGCCATCTTTGTTTCTATCTCTCTTTTCCTCGAGACACACACACACACGCTTAGCCGTTGCGCAAAAGGACGAGGTATATTTTTTTCCGTATACCGTTTCCTTTGCTCAATCACTGTGAAATCTTTATATACTCGGCGGTATACAGCTTTGTCAAGGAATTGGTATTGAGAAATTGTATTTAAAATTTATGTAAAAAATGAGAAATTTAGAAAAAGTTTATTCTTGAATGTACGAAAGGTGTATATTCCAGGAATAGAATGTTCTTATTCTTCCTTCTATATTTACTTATCTCGACACTCGCTGAATTGAATCGATCTAATTTATTATATTCTATCGCACATTGCGAGTTTCCGAGAAGCTTTAAATCTATATCGAAATAAATTGAGAATGCAAATTGAAAGGTCTGCTGTACCACAGCGACGCAGCGGAAAAATCCTCGAAATTAATTCAAAGCTTACATAAACTTGGACAAAATTCAGGCGTATAATATACGTCGAGTGTATACAAGAGCAAAGCGAAAGTTGCGTTGGCGCGAACTCGCACAGAGCGAAAATTATCATCGGCCCTCGTTGAGATGGACATAAATTAATCTTCGAATAAAATATATACACATCTCGGCTGCCGCGATTTCCATCGAAATTTCAAATCGACTTTTCACTTCTGAAATCTCTCTGCAATGCAGCTGGTTCAAAACTATTGCTCAATAATACACTATTTCAAAAAATCCATCCCGAAAGATATACCGATCTCGCGCTAAAATAAAATCAGTGAAAAAAAGTCCACTCGTCGTATAATATAAATGACAGCCGCACGGAGAAAAACATCGAGATTGAACGGTCAATTATGTAATGACCGTTACTCACTCGCGCGCAGAGACGACTCGCGTGTACATAATGCACATACAGGCGCAGTTGGCGAGGCGTTGCTGAGAGATCGGCGTACGTATTACACTCGCGCCTCTCGAATCGACTTTGAAAACTGGCTATTAGCAATTTCATTCAATTACACGATTCGCGTTTCACCGCGTGCGCGATATTTACACTCGACAGACTCTCTCTCTCTCTCTCTCTCTCTCTTTCTCGAGATAAACCCGTGGCGGCTGTATAGCCGCCGAGTCGGAATTACGGTAACCTACATAGCGTCAACCTGTGCTACGCTGCCGCTTCCTTTCGCACGTATCAGCGTTATGCGCGTTTGATAAAGTCGCGCGCTCCTCCTTTGTTCGTGTATACCCGAGCGCGTTTGGAGATACACGTATATGCTTTATGGTGCTGCTGGCACATATACTACACACGGGGTGTATATCTGATGTACGTAGGCGGTAGAGGCGGTCGTAATTATCCTTTGTGGAATTAATCTTATGAATTCCATCCGAACGAGTATAGTACGAAGGTAGTGGTCTCTCTAGCGAGACGACGCGGAGATGGTTTCATCTTTATGGAGTTATTTCCTCTCGGCTTTTTTGCTCGCGCTTGCGTTGCTCTACAAGTGTTTAAAGCGTGATATCCGCGCGGAGATCGTTTTTAATTTTATCGTTCGGTTATGATACTCGATCGTAGAGAGAATTGTACAAGTGTTTAATGGCGGAACTACATTGTGTCTTGCATTGTTGTACATCGGTTTCCATATGGATGAGAGAGGCTGCGTACAGTTTGTAGTTTTTTAACGGGAGATTTCACACCGCGTAAGCGGCAAAATTACTTATTGTCTTGATGTTGGAGATCTTATCGGGAACTGGCGATTGCGTTTAGGTGTAATAAAGACTTTCTCTTGATTCATATTTCATATTCGTATTATACAGAAAAATCGGCTTTTGTGAGTTAGTGCTGTTGTAGGTGTCGATCTCTCGACACCTATAGACGTACACGGAGCAGAAATTTATAGAAGCCGACGTTTTTCAGAGCGCAGTATAAATTTATCACTTTGCAAAGTAAGACACATGCAGGTAGGACATAAATACGCGGGTCATTAGTCTTCTACGCGGATGAGATAGAGGGGAAAAAATTCGCATTGTATTATTGTGACAATAAACATCGATATTTTACCAGCGTAAGTGCGATATTTATTGCTTTTCATATTTGCCATTTCGTCATGTATATACGCATTTACATATACGCACGCACACGCAGACTCTGTGTCTCGCATATTCATACGGGACATTACTCAACGCATCGATTGTTTGGCAGCGCGAACAAAGAGTTAAATCCGATGCCACATTCATCTGTATTGCTAATAATCGCGCGCGCGAGAGCGTAAAATCCCGTAAAAAGGCAATATTATCGCTCTTGCATTAGACTCTCTGCGCAACACACACACACACACACACACACACAGCACACACCCATCGTAACTCAAAACATTATGTCAAGCAATTAATTTGCCGCCTTCGCGAGCTGTCTAATGTTCATAAATCATCGAGCTAAAAATCTGCCCATTTTCACCGCAACGATTCTCGCAACGATTCGATCTTAGAGGAAAAGCAAGTATAGAAAAAGCCTCGATCATAATCGCGATTGTCGCACTGGCGAAATTAGCCTCACGTACGGGAAGGCCGATTAAAGCTGCGTAACGCGTGCGCGTGCCACTAGAATGCGAATCTTCTCGGCGCCCACCGGGTAGGTTCTGATATATCCGTGTGAGTAAACGCGCGTGAAGAGTACATATAAGAGAGAACGACGCCATAAAACGTTGCTGCCCGCAAGCACCGCTGCTTAAAATCGCCGAGTATTATAGTACTGCACACGAAGCGACGATCAATGCGCTTTTGCAGTGTATAGCGAACGAGATGTATTGGTCGATCATGCCGCAATAGGCTTATCGATCGCGTTGGTGTTAATGTGGGAAAATCGTGATTTCTCGAGTGAGCCACGTGAGTATATCCATTTTTTTTCGCAGTTCGCACACGATAAACACGTCAAACCGGGGGGCAAAATAAAGCAAAGGGCTGCGTATAAGCGAGGGAATAATCGGCTGTGCGCGCGGGCGCAACAATAAAACAGGATTGGAAATTCCTTCGATGCGCGTTCAATTAAGATTCAAGGCCGATAAGACAGAAACTGTACTTTTTGAACAACTTAATTAAATACGGAACGACGTGACCCGCGCCGCCGCTGCAGCGAGAAAGAAAACGGAGGAGAAGGAGGAGAGATAAGAGGAAAGGGAGAAAAAAAGAAGGAAAGAAACCAACAAGACCTGACAAGCGTTCGTAAATCTAAAGAATGAAAAATAAAACAAAGTGAACGTTTAACCTTGCGCTCGCGCCATAGGATTATTATTCCCGCAGCGTATCCGCCCCCTTTAACACGCTGCAGCACATGCAAATATGCTTCCTCCTTATTCGAGTGTGTAGCAGAAAATTTCGAGCACATAATCCGAAAAGGACTCTCGATACTTGCCTCTTGTACACAATACGCCGCGCGTATAATTCCAGGGCGTCTCGCGATTAAAATCCCATAAAGCGCACGCGGGAGCGTTACAGAGGGATTACCGGGCGCCCAAGCGCACACGTGGACAATGATTCATGGCGCGGTTAATTCGCGACGCTGAGTGCAGAGAGGGCTGCTGCCGTTGCTGCTGAGGCTGAACAAAGTGTGCGTTGTCTATCCATCTCTCTCCATCTCTCTCTCGCTCCTCGCTATTCATCTTTCACTAGAGAGAGTATGTGTGTGTGGATAGGTGGGGCGCAAACGTATAATTGCATATTGCACCTTTAACCGGGCGCTGCATGCGCAATACGCCTGAGCACCGGATGCTCCAGCGCGATTCTCACGCGATGAAGATGCGTCTGATTCCCCGAGTGGCTTCTCTCGGCTGAGCTTGCGGATTGCTATCTTGCCGAGCTGCGTGAATTTTGGAGAGGGTTGGAGTGTAGATTATATTTCGATTATACAGTGCGTTGAAAACATTTTGTATTCTCCTCGATTCCGAGACAGAGTATACGCGCGCGTATATAAATATATTCTCGAAAGGCACGTAAGAGTTTATTGTCCTTCGCTTAGCCTTATCTCGGGCCGAGCATACACTGTGTCTCGCGGCGGCTTCGTCGAGCTCTCAGGCCCACGGCTATTTTTCATCTTCGTCGTCGTCGTCGTCGTTGCCGTGTCTCGCCCTCTCTTTCTCTCGTCCGCCGCCGCCGACACGCAACATGCAGAGAGCGAATCGAGCCTAGGCTATATTCACCTGCCAGAGGCCGAGGCCGCAACCGGCTTGGCAGCATGTCACCCTCGGCGCGGGTGACTCCTCTCTCTCTCTCTCTCTCTCTCTCTCTCTCTCTCTCTCTACTATGCGCTGGTTCCTCCTTTTGCTCGGCGAGTCTTGTCACGCCTGATTCTCTCTTGTATACTCTTGTGCAGCGGTTGGTGCATACTCTGGCCGCTGAATACGGAAGCGTCATCGTCGTCGCCAGACTATGGTGTCGCGACCATTTCATTCGCTCGTTTTGTCGTGTAGAGGTGCTGCGGGTTGTCGTTGAGTTTATACGCGTCGAGCGTAAGTGTATTGTAAATTAAGAAAAACTACGCCTTTTTTTGTTAACGTTACACGACTTAGGTGTAAACAGAATTAAGCATAGCGAGTTTTTTCGAGTTAAAAGAGAGCAGAGAGTTGACGACTCCAGTTTTTAGTCAGTCGACTCTCAACTGCGTACGAATCCAGTACTGGAAGATAGGATCGAATGTGGGACACGTTCTGACTGATAGTCGGTTAACTTACCTTGCAGCACTTTATTTTCTCGGAATAAGGCGGGGTATTAAGAAAAAGCAGCGCATGCAGCTCGCCTTTTATACACAGCGAAGAATTTCTGGTATTCGCGACTTTTGCGGATTTTCACTCTCGGCATCTGCATTATTATTCATCGGCCATTAGTATTCGACGACGACTGTATACATTCCTAAAGTATATTCAATGTCGTGGATCGCTAGAACGATATCAATTGCCAAAACAAAGCAGTTGTGGACTGGCCCTTTCACTAGACCTTTCGTCACCGCCTAAACTCTCCGTGTCTGTGTCAGGTGACACTAGGTGACGCATAGGCACTTTTCCATTTCGCTCATAACAATATGTGCGCTGAGTCTATAAGATATATTAGTGATCTGCCAGTAATAAATGCTAAAACTGGCTTGTTTGGCTTGCTACTTATCGGCCGCTCATGCTTAATCTGTTAAAACGCGTCTAGCAAGTCGTTGATATTTCATTTCGTAATCTGAGTTGATCACACTAGCGGTTCCCCGTACACTCAACTGAGAGACATACCGCATACATCGAATGCAAACGCTTCGACGAATCTGTATCAAATATACATGCGAAAACTTTTTTTCAAATGCATAATTCTCGAAACACTGCGCGCGCGTATGCAGGGCATTCTCGCGTGGCGCGGCGCATATGAAGACGTAATTCATTGCTGCGCCTACTCGGCGTTAGCATATTGCATGAGATATGCCTTGTCCGCGCGACGCGAATCGCTCATCCCGCTCGGCGGCGGCGGCGGCGGCGGCGGCGAGTGGGCACAATATTTACAGCGCGCCTTGAGCAAGAATGCGCACTGAATAGCTTTAATCGGGCACGAATGTATAGGTGTATATATGGATGTAACATCTCGTCTCGAGTCGAGTCCTACGGTAACAATAATCCAATTACGCGCTGTAAAATACACGTGGTTTGCGTTTGATCGTGCATCATTCCGTTGCACACGGCTATATGCGCGCGGAGATCGGATTTCATGGATCGTGTTTATCTGATCGATTATAGGAGTATACTGCCGAGATTGATCAAATTTATTGCGCTTCTGGTCTTGCGGATTATAAATATTCCAAGTCCGAGTGAATATCGAAGCACTTCTTGTGCACAGGACGCTGCTGGTGTACCATATGACGTGAAAAAGCGGACAGGACGTCATATCGCACATCCGTCCGCGGACAGCAGCTGTTTTTCTCCTCCCTCTCGTCGCCTCGTCATCGCGCAGGACAGCAGTGCTCGCGCTGTTATAAACTGCGCGAGTCTCGGACTCGCGGAATATACATTCCTTATCCGCAGTCCCAATCTGTCAAGCGCCTCCCACTGGCCGCTGCGCTTATAAACTCTCCTGAGCAAGTATAAGAGCGCAAAGAGCGTCGCGTCGTTGTTATGTAAATATGGAAAAGGTTGTTGATTCATGCATGAGGTAGGCATGAATCTCTCTCGCGTTGTCTTGTCCGGCGAGCCGTGAAACTGATGCATTCGTATCGCCGCGCGATCCCCCGTTGAGCCTCTCTCTCTCTCTCTCTGTATATAGCGCGCATGTGCATGTGCGGCGCGAGAGAAGTGGCTACAAGGCCCCGTGTGTCGTTGTCGTCGCCGTCTCTGCAGCGCTGTGTGTAAGTACGCGCCGAGGAGAGAGCAATAGACGCTTGCGCGAGAGAGAGAGGACCAATAAAACATTTACCCACGCGAGAGTGTATACCGCGCCTATATATAAGCAGTTGTGTATGCAAGGGCCCGTCGAGAGATACACTAGCGTTATGTGCGCCCTCGTGCATGCAATTGCAAATATCGCGCGTCGTGCCGCTGCATGCGCCGCTGCTGCTGTTGCTTTGTATCGGAGCTCCGAGTGTACGTGGACGCCGAAGGTGTAAGGCTCGCTCGGTGCCGCTTGACGAGCTTTGCGAACGTAACACCGCTGTGGCTTTCGACGTCTTTGTTCTTAGATATGATTTTTCGATCGTTTTATTCTATACGAATTGTGAAATTTAAAAACCACCAGCGTCGACCCCAGACAAATTAGTAGTATCCGTACACACACCGCACTGCCGAGCAAATCCCTTAACTCTCGCGGATACTTTCTCTCTCTCTCTCTCTCTCTCCTTGAAAATACGAATAATGGCAGAAATTTGCAAACTGCGCCAACTGGGGAGGTGGGATCTCTCTCTACGCGGCGGAAGAGAAAGGGAAGATCGGGCCGAGCCGGCGGGGTTGAAACAGTGGCGCCGCGCATAAATCAACATTACTCTGTATTAAGGTGAAGTTCGCGGCGCAGGCCCCTCTGCGAGTTAACCGCGAAGCAAAGGTGAACACGACTCTGTACCTACTGCAGCACTCGCTGTTTAGGCTCTTCATTGAACTTTCGAGTTACTTGCGCGCCGCCGCTATGCTACCGAGCCACTTAGGGATTTTTGCTGCTACCGGTGATGTATGCTGCGACGGGGAGTTGCGGATGTGTTTGTTTTATTTTGGCTGGGCTCGCGTTAATTTCGTTGGGCGTAAGAGGCAAGTTGGCGATGGATCGATTTCCGTTCTCCTCGCTGCTGTGAATTATTAAAAGATAAAGCGCACGGAAAAACTCGCTTCACTACATTTTCACGGTCCCTCCGACGTCGCGCGAGACCCGCTGTTGAGATATAAATTTCATCGAGGAAAAAAAAAGGCGTAACCTTCCGATAACCTTCCTTATCTCTCGTCGGCCCTGTTTTTATCCTGACTATACACTCGAGCCTCGCCAAGGGGAGAAAACGTTAGATTTCAGCATCAGAGGCATTTCACCTGATTCCCCTATCAAGCCTCTCGGCCTCTCGACTTTGTCGTCACGAGAGGATAGACGGGGAAAAAAACTCGGCGCCCCTCGCTTCCTCCTTCGCGCACGAAACGAAGAGAGCTTTCCCTCGTGTATACGCGTATAATACACACAACGCGGCCTATAACCCCGAGGCCGAAAGGATATACATAGACAGGGAGGAGGAAGGGATCGAGCTCGCGATAACGTGTAGGTGGCGAAGCCAGGGAGAGAGCGAGAGAGAAAGAGAGAGAGAGAGAGAGAAAGAGGAAGGGAGAGACGCAGGCAAACGGAGGCTGAAGATAGGCAAGACCCAAATCCTTGAGCTTAACTAATACCCGTATGAGTTACGGGCAGCCGCGCCGTCGCCGCTAATTCCGAATAAATATTCGGAATACAGATTATGTTAATCGGCCCCCGGGCGGATGCAAATTAGACGCTAGACTCGCGCGACGAGCCCGAGGAGCCCTCGCTATATGTGAGCTACAGAGACGAGCGCGTATAAACGTATGTATAGCGAATATAACTGACCGGCGCTCGCGTCATCTGCCCACGCCGAAGCTTCTTATCTGCGCGCGAGCTCGTTCCAGCTGACTTTGAGAAACGATCGCCTCCAGGAATTCTCGTTGCTTTTTGCGCGCGAGCGACGATGATTCGGCGCCCTTGCGTAACAGAACCGCGAGAAGGAAGTTTCCGATGCTGAATTAATGCAGCGATTGATTCGGCGTTAGGTGTGCGTGAGTAGGTTGTTTTTGAAACTCGCTTCCGCGATACGGCGGGACGTATGAATGAAGCTTATGTTTTCGCCTGATTCATTAGCAAAGTATTACATATGCACGCTTTCGAAAATGGCTTACCTTCGAAAAAATACTTAAGCCGCGATAACGGCCGACTCGATGAATCAAAATAAAGTAGCAGCGTCAATCTCAAAATCATTTTCCCAGCCAATTAAAATAATTCTCAAGCTCTCACAATCGAAGTAGAAAAAAAAAATTTCCGCGAGTCCCTCCTCCCTCAGTGACTTGGCATTCATGCCGCGGTCGAAGAAAAATACGATCAGTGCGCTCCAAGAAAAGCTGCAGCATCTGCACAGGCTTTAATCGAACAGCCATCTCCGTCTCTCCGGGAACAAAAATCCATCGATCTCAATAAGAAAAGCCGCGTGACATTTGACGTGCTTACGAGGACGACGTTACATGTATAAGCGCCTTGCAAATTCCCCGCCATAAGGCGCAGCTCATCTCTCCTCCTCCTCCTATAGCAAGAAATCGCGGATTCAAGGCAGCAGCGGCGTGCTCTCATTAGTCATTTCAGATATGCCTGCGATAGCGACGTGCGTGCGCGCGCGCGTGCATTCTCGGCTCTCTTCTATTTTCTGCAGGCCCGTGTGTCTCCCCCGTCTCTCCGCGCGCAGTCTTCCTGGAGGATCTCGATTCTGGGATCGAGGCAAAGAAGGCGCAGAGCCGCGCAAGTAGCTGCTGCTGCTGCTGCTGCTGCTGCTGCTGCTGCTGCTATACGGGGGACGATCAATCAATGTTGGCCGTCCGACGGTAAAACAATACGATGTTGCCTCCATAATTGACGGGAATCCATCATCGGCGTTTCGCCAGAGACCGCGAGAGACGTCCTCTCGCTTTCTATATACTCGGGAGCTACATGCGCGCGAGCGCGGTGGACTTTTCTTCCTCTGTGTTTTTCTGGAGGGCGCGCGCGACGACGACGAGGAGGCTGGCAAAAAATCGGCTTTTATGCTAAGTGCAGCGCGGCGAGAGAGACGATGGGCTGTATTTGAATAGAATGTCATTTGGCCACAGCTCTCGAAGTTTCTTGTGTGTGAGCGAGGAGTGCTGTGGGCTTTTTGTCGAGTTTTCAGAGAGTATATACGATGGTCCTTGATTAAGGAATTATCGATGAGGAATTTTGTGCAGTTCGAGGGGTACTGCTACTAAAAGTTGAGTATCGTTTGGTCGAGCTGCGCGATTGATACGTTCCGCATCCGATCGACTTTTAATCATTACCGGCGACTTTTTGCCTCTCTCTGCGCCGAAAAGAATTATAGACTGCATCGGATGCACGCACCTTTTTCTCCTTTAATTTCAAATCATACAATCAGAATCAGTCTTCCGCGCCGAGCCGCAATCGGAATCGCATGAATAGAGACAATGGGACTAATTCTAATCGAGCAGCGCCGGCGCGCGCGCGCGCGTTCAACCGTTTCGCGATTTTTGCCTCCTCTCCTCTTCGAGACATACACGCCGATCTCAATGCGCGCGCGCGGCGCAAGCCCCTCTATTTCCTTATATATATCTGGCCATTCGTCAGTCTTCGTTTCGCTCGCTCTCGTCCGCCGACAAACGCGCGAGCGGGTCCAGCGTGTATGTTCTCTTAAATCGCCTGTCAAGGTGCCAGGCGTCGATAAATATCCGCGCGGTTGACGCGCCGCTACCGAGCAGCAGCAGCAGCAGCAGCAGCAGCAGCGTCTGCCACGATTTGCGACAGGGCGCCGTTAAAAGGTCTTATAGCGCTGCAGTCTTTCTGATCCGCTGCCGCACGGACGAGATCCTCTCCTCTCCTCTCTCTCTCTCTCTCTCTCTCTCTCTCTCTCTGGAGTCAAGTCAGTCGTTGGCTGCATATTTCCGAAGAACAGAGCCGATCTCAATTTTTCTCTCGCTATATCGCGTGGAGAGGGACGACGACGGCTTGTGTAACACGAGAGGCATCCTGAATTATGACTTTCGCAGGCGGAATGAAGCGCTCTGGCGCTTGCCGGGGAAATTTATATGCGACGCTTCGGTTAGACCGCGCTGAAGAAGAAGGCGCTCTTTGTTTTCAACAGTTCTCTGGCTCTGATGCAGTGTGCTTTCGTTTCGAGTGTCGCTTGTTCGGGTATCGTTTGCGGATTATAATTAAGGAAGTTTTCCGCCTCCGCCAATTAAACAATTTTGAGATATAAACTCGATATCAATTTCGACGAAGGCAACAAGACGCTTGTAAACTAGCAATAGAGACATTACACCGGAATTCAACGATCCGTCCCTATTTCTCTCCAGCTCCTCTCGCAAGAAGCCGTCCCCGCGCGCATTCTAAACTCGGCCGCTATGCCGAGGATTATAACAGTTAATCCTCGCGCATTGTTTCCATTTTTAACCGCGAATCACGCGACATTTTTTTACTCCAGCTCCTTTTACCGTTCGCCGCGTGTCCGTATCTCCCGCTTTGGTAAAACGAATGCGCGTTAACATATAGGCGTGTCGGACAGACCCTCTCAGCAAGACACAATTAGAAATAAATTCCGCCGTTGGTAACAAATAGCAGTTTATTCCTTTTGCGTATAGCACATGCAGTCCTTCCGATCCGCCGCAGTTGTTGCGCGAGAGATCGTTACTTTGTACTCACGGCGAGAGGGAAAAGTTATATTCGCTGCGATGGTCGAGCCAATTCCGTATGTATGTGGGTACGACGGACACAATGTGCTGACGACGGCGAGCTTCTGGAAAATAATTCCTTTTTAAGAAACGCCGTTTCGTAAGGCTTTCTTCGTCGATATGTAGCGCGGTACGTTGTATTCGTTTGTTTTTCTTCTATTTTCTAATCGCGAGAGAGCGACTTGATGGATCTCGTTGCGCAGTGTATGTGTCTCTGTACGTATAGGATGAAGTCTATTGTATGTAGCAATTGAAAATAACCCGGTGTATCAATTAAACGACTGTACAATTGATTTTTAGAAAATAATCAAGGTTCCAAAAAAGGCTCAAACTCACCGTATTCACCGTATAAAGGCTAAATTAGAATAAATCTCAACCCGGCGGAGGAAGTAGAGGAGAAGAAGAATTAAGGTGCGCTGCACTCACGGCAGCGTGAAAATGCATTTCGATAGTCTACTGGCCGTCGAAAAAAAAGCACTCGCATTCTCGGGAAAATTCTCGTAGCGAGACGGAGCTTGGTACGCGCAAATACATTTCCATAACTTTGCATACATGTTTTGATAATTGGAAGCGTCGGCGGCGCCTATTATTAATGAAGCCGCGGTAAGATGGGCGCGAAATATATAAGCGCGCAAGAATTAAGAGCATAGTTAATGCCGCATTGTTTTGTTGCGTTTCCTATATTTTGCATATTATAATACGCAACAAAGCATCGAAAGATTAACTATGCAGCTGCGCTCGCGAGCTCGCGCGGTTTAAATAATGCATTCCACTTCGCGGTTTATTGTAAGGCAATAAGAACGTCGACGGCGGCGCGTAGACCCGGTTTTGCCATACTCGCGCTTTGTTCAGCCGGGAGTGGAATAGGAGCGCGCGGCGTTATAATTTCTGCGAAAATTCTGCCCGCTGTTGTGTTATAATATAAATTACGTTTCGCACTTTTCAATTTCGCGTTGATCATACGACTAGCCAGGCGCCAAAGTGTATGTACCCGTCGACTCAATTACGAAATTCAATTCAACTTGTAAAAGCGATGTAAAAGAGCGGCGCAACATAAATTCCCTGGCAAAAAGTGCCTCTCGCAATAATTGTTTCGTTTATTATTCGGCCGGTCGATCCTTGATTTCACACAGCACACACACATACACAACATTATAAATCAAAGGCCCGCTGCAGTAATGGAGATTTAATCTCGATGCACTGCTGCGCGAGCGCAGAAGCCATACAAAAATGCGATCGTTAACTGCGAGCAAAGTATATATAAGTTACGCGTGTGTATATACTGTATATACTCGGTCGACGAAGAATCTATATGCAACGACGTCGTAAATCCTATCGAGCGCAGCTTCTTCGGGGCGACATGTTTACCGTAGCCTTTTCGGCGTCTTTTCCCTATTCCTCATTCGGTAAATACCATTAAGAGACTATATGGCTGCCGAAAAAGCTTTGCCTCGAAGTCTCTGGAAAAAGAAACCGCACACGCGCGCGTATACAAGTTTCGGTACACATCGGTATATAGAGAGCGAGAGGGTATATACGTATCGCGATATTGCGAGTATAATAATGCGCATGATGCAGTGCCTCTCGAGCGTATTCTTGGCAACGAAGAGACTCTTCTCTTTTCTGCGTTTTCCCTCGGTGAGAAGGGGTCGAGCGAGATAAGTGCGCGGAGGCCTCTTCGCTGCATGTACACGTAGGTATACAGCATCGGAGAGGAAGATGTATGTGCGCGCAAAGCGAGAAAGAGAGATACAGCTCTTTTGCCAGAGCGAGCCGAGGGGGAAAAGCGCGCGCGAGAGACGTATAGCGATAAGAAAAATGAGAGCTGTAGGAAAGAAAAGGCTGGGTGCTGTACGCGCTCCAAAAAGTCTCTCCTATCTCTCCTCTCATCTGGGCCTTTTTTGCGTCTTCGTCGCTCTGTAGCTACTGCGAGTAGGTCGTATATACGTATAGCGGGTATATCCGTCGTCGTCCCCAAGCGAGAGAGAGTTGAATCAGACTCTCGTTGGTTGAAAGAGAGACGGAGGGAATAATGTATAAGATGGCTGGTGCGTTCCGCAGAGCAAATATTTGGAGCCTCGCCACTAAAAATTCGAGCGCAGCCAACAGACGAGTTGATTTGTTTTTCTCTCATCCCGCCGTATACGCTCACCGTTGCTTCTTTGAATTCCTCCCCCTCTGCGCGTCGTCTCTTCTCGCGAATTTGAACACGACTGCGCTCGTGGCTATCTCTCTCCTAGTCTCTTTTTTTATCTCCCCGCTATTTCTCTCTTTCGGCACCGACGTGTCGTCGTCGAACTCTTGCGGCGTCGGAGACGACGCTGCTGAGCAAGCTCTCCACGTCCCTCTTGCCATTTCTTATGGCTGTGCTGTTTTTTTGTTGCGCCTGCCTCCCTCCCTCTCTCGAGGACACGTATTTTATGAAATGCAAATTTTTTTGCTTCCATATCTCATACGCGGCTTTATCGAAGTCGCCTGGGGGCGGTTCCGGAATTATTTCGCTTTATCAGCGAGACTTCGTCCTTCGAGTCTCGGGCGCGACGTGTTCCTTTTATTATCTGCATTGCTTTGTCTGGCTGCTAGCTGCTGCGTCGATTTTGAGGGGAACCGAAAGGTCTATTGGTAATCGAAAAAAGCTCGTCTTTGAATAGATATTTTTTTTTTTTTAACAAGTGACCCAGTATTATTAAAATCGAAAAAACAAACAAGTCGCCAGAAATACAAACCGACCAAGGAAACCCGAGCAATAATAGCCGGAGAATATTTTTTCAACAAACAGTAGACTTTTGATTTCGTCACGAGTTTATATCTGGAGTATAACGGAACTTCCGTCAGCTCGGAAATGGCACATACAGTCGGTTCTCCGAGAGCGAGTGGCAAAAAGAAGCGACGAGGAAAAAAAAGAAAGAAGACGTACCGAGATCTAGAGAGAAGGTGGAAAGCGAGGCCTTTGATCGCACGCGCGCTGCCGTGGCAATGACTGTACAGTGTACACCTACTTCTCTCTCTTGCTCTCTGACTGTGTCTTCGCGGCGCACCCAAGTATATACCCATTACCGCTCAGCGTGTAAAAAGAGAGGTAGGAAGCCTCGGTGCGTTCGTGCGCGGCGCGTGAAATTAATTAGTTAATTAAACGCCGTGCGACGACGCTCGCACTGTCCATCCAATTAAACAGCACACTGAGCGCGAGTATAGAGCAAAAGACTATGCCAACTAAACGCGCTTTTCCTATCCTCACCTACCTAGTATACTATAGTAATAGCGTATAGAGCTAAGCGTCGTCTTCAAAGTGCATATATTTATAGATATCGATTTTGGTCTTATTGGCTAGTTTGTTTTCCGTCAGATATATCTCGCGTAATGAATGAAGGCTAATAATAAGCTTTTAGATTTATTAATTCAACCGCGATTATTCCATTTGGTCTTCCCGCTAAACGATCGTCGATACTCGTAACAGTAAAACAGCCGTTCGGAAAGAAAAACTCGTTGCAAAACACGTGTAGTAGCTCTCGGGTGTTCGTTAGCGCCTCTGCACACACAACACGCAGCTATAGGCGCTAACGAACCGATTAATGTGCGCGAGCGCGGCCTCTTCTTCCAAGCGGTTTTTACTATACTAGACTTTTGGCGCAGTGCGCTGCGCGCACTGTAGTAGAATATTAATTCATTAACTTATTAAATGAAATATAAATGCTTGATTGATATTTTTAATATTTGTTTTCTATTACGGAAATATATCAAACTTTACAATATATGATTGATTCATTTCGCGCTCATGTAAATTTCAAAATTGCCGCGGTTTCGTCACCAACTACCTTTTAAAATTTTAAGGTTATGTCTCAACTCAGTTCGTGTCAACGTTCACATCATGTCACTTTTTGTAACAATGATAATATTTACAATAGAATATTATAAATACACAACTAATAATTATTGATATGTATTATAGTAATATATTACATTCTTTGTATTAGGATCAATTTTAGAAATCAAAAACAAATCAAAAAATTCTAACGATACTTTTGACGCATGCGCACTACACGAGCCAATCATATTGACGCATTCTTGGCTTCACTTCATCCGGTCATGACTTTTTTATATAGGGACTGCACAACACGCACGACGCCACCGCGTGTGTCGAGACGTGAGTTATGGTGCGCGGAAGAGCGGAAGAAGATGATCGCGCGAATCGCTCGTCGTGGCGGAGCCCTTTTCTTTGACACTTTGTCGTCCCGGACACGCGCCATCCGAGAGAGAGAAAGAGGCGTTAATGACTTTTCAACGTTTTTTCGTCATCGGTGATGTAAGGTACTGCGACAAAACGTTTTCATTTCCGCGAACTGCTTCGTTTGGATCTTGGATGTGATTTCTTGGTATATAATGTGTATTGAATATGGGATTTGATTGATTGTATATTGTTTGAGAAATTTATTCGGAATGCTTGATTTTTTATTATTCGTATAAAATTAGAAATGAGGAATGAAATGTAACAATGGATATTCCAAATAATATATTAGAAATTATTCGAATCTCTGATTCCGTTTGTTAAATAATTATATTAGACATATCATTAAATTAGACAAATCGCTCTGGCGATTCGTGCGCGCGCCTGCGCCCTTTTTATACACACAGCGCTTCACGTGTATTGCACTTTTTTTTGTTCTATAACTGCTGTATGAATTTCATGGCTGCGGAAAAGAGAAAGAGTGTGTGTGACCGGTAGCCGCTGTTGCTAATCGACGGGGATTTGTTGCTTGGGTAGTTTTTTTTTTTTGGAAACTGATATCCGGGGGGGCTTTATTGATAGTTATACTGACAGTTATATGATTGACAGTTATAGCGTGAGCAGCCTAAGCAGACAACAGAAGGCAGTTCCGGCATAGCTGGCACACTACTATATTATATGCATTCTTCACGCAAATTGTGATAAGGGACGCAGGAAAGTGCTTATGCGCCATCTATCGATCGTCACTATATCCAAAGACTATAAAGACCAGTCCTCAAAAACTGCTTGGCGATATACTGTACGGACTTCTACCAATCCCGCATGCTCGCTCACCGAAATGTTGACTCATGCAGTAATCACATAGAATCGTTGGAAGAATTTGGCTCATACGTTATCCAAACTTGACCGAAACTGCGTGAAATCATAACTCAGCCCCTCGGTTAATAAACCCCCGGATATCAGTTTCCAAAAAAAAAAAACTACCCAAGCAACAAATCCCCGTCGATTAGCAACAGCGGCTACCGGTCACACACACTCTTTCTCTTCTCCGCAGCCGTGAAATTCGTACAGCAGTAGAACAAAAAAAAATGCAATACACGTGAAGCGCTGCGTGTATAAAAAGGGCGCAGGCGCGCGCGCGTGTGTCGCTCGCGTTCGCGCGCGAATCGCCAGAGCGATTTGTCCCGTCTGTTAATTAGTGAAAAAACGGAGTATGAATCTCGAGCGATCGTATATTACCGCTCTCTCTCTCTCTCTCTCTCTCTCTCTCTCTCTCTCTCGCGCGCGCGCTGCCCGTAATGGATGGGATTACAGCTGCTGTGTTAAATTAAACCGAGAGAGCCGCCGCCGCCGCCGCCGCCGCGTCTCTCTCTATCTCTCTTATTCGCTCGTTTTGCAGCTATATCTACGTGCAGCCCGCGCGCGGACGGAAAGAGTGAGAGAGAGAGAGAGAGAGAGAGAGAGAGAGAGAGAGAGAGAGAGAGAGAGAGAGAAAGATGGACGCTATACAGGGCTTCCCCCTTTTGCGGTGTACGTGTGTACCCCCGGTGTACAGTGGGTACAGTTAGCTATGCGCACCGAAGGAGAACCGCTGCGGATGCCTCGCTCTTCTTCTTCTTCTTCTGTTCTTCTGCCGCTGTTGATCCCCTCGCGGTTCTCCCTCTCTCTTTCTACTCATCCTTCGCTCTCTCGCCGTTCCTTAATTGTCTTCTTTCGAGTGCGCCTTCTTCCGCCGCCGACGATTCAATCCCGCTGATCGGCTGTCGATTGCCTTACTGCTCTTCTTGCTCCTCTCTCTCTCTCTCTCTCTCTATCTCCGATGCTTCTCGTCTACCTTCGTCTCTGTTTAGATATACGCTGAGCTTTTTTCCGTGTCTCGGCGGTTTTTCTCACGGGAATGTAATTTCATCGCTGCAGCTGAATTATTTTTCGGTGCGAGGGGGGAAAATCTGACGAACCGCGATAAATCGCGGAATCTGGCAATACTGTTTTCCTCGCGATCCTCTACTCCGCAGTCAATGATTAATCAGGAAACAAGCCCATCCATACACCGACTGTACTTGGTCTCGGGGTAATGAATTACGGGATATCCCTCGAGCCGGTACACGCGCGGGGTATATAGAAACCAATCGCTTCCTGACACTCATCCCCTGGCGTCATCGATCAAAATAATTGCTCCACCTCCCAAATAATAAGTCAGAACCTTCCCGGATTCAATAAGCCGGGAGAAAAACGACGGTTCTGAAAAACCATACGCACAGCAACCATACGAATGTTTCTTTGTTTTCCGGATCAAAGATCCCGGTGCTGGTGGTCTGCGGGGGCTACGATAGATCACCGCGTTATCTGGAGAGGACAATTAGGCCGCCTCGCGCTCTGTCTCTATAGCATCGCCGCGCGAGAGGGAAGAGAGTGAGCCCCGGACAAATCCCCCTTTATCTGTTCGCTGCCCGAGCGCTGGCTCGCCACACACACACACACACGCGCGGACGCTGCTGTACACAGCGAATTTTCTTCCGTCGAGCTGCCGCTGCTTGAAAAAGGGGGTTGCAGACGAAGGTGGGGCGCGAGGGAGTGAGAGAGAGAGAGAGAGAGAGAGAGAGAGAGAGAGAGAGAGAGAGCAGTAGCAGCCCGGGAAAAGAAGAAGAAGAAGAAGAGCGAGCTAGCAGCAGCAGGAGCGCGGAGGCAAGGAGAGATAGATTACTCCGCCATTCTTGCAATTTCCCTGTCGTATCGAGGCTCGTAAATTCCCGGTGAAATATGCGAAGGGGCGCCTGGTGCGGGCAGCAGCAGCACGCTGCTCTCTCTCTCTCTCTCTCTTCTCCGCCACCCTCTCGACCCACCTACAGCTAGCTTGCACCCTATACGCTGCCGCTGCTGCTACTGCTGCTGAGCGAGCTTCTCTCTCTCTCTCTCTCTCTCTCTCTTGCTCGCTCCCCACGTCTTTCTCTTTCGCCCAGTAGTGTGCGCACGTCTGCTAGACGTGCGCGCCGAATCACCTTCGGAGCTTTGGATTTAGACGAGCGAGATCCGATATAAGCTGTACACGCGGGGGCTGGATCGCGTTTCTATACATATACGAACACGACGTGTGCGCTGCTTTATTGATTTATGTGCCGCTGCCGCTCATATTGATTTTCGTCGCCTCTCGTATCTATGACTGTAATGGCTCTCTGCTCTCTTGAGGGGCTGGCTTCTCGTATAGGCAGAGCTTCTCGTGAATTTTATTTCTTTTCTGGAAGAGAGTGTCCCACCGCAGCAGAGTCGTTGATTTTTATGGCTCGCTTAACATTCAATTTAACCAATTGCGATTATTGCGCGATCACGATCTTTCTCCCGTATAAGAAGATTACCATTTTCGGTGGAGTCCATTATTCTATAAATGGAAATCGGAATCGTATGATCTACCCCGCTGCGGCTATTTTCGCTGTTTACCCAAAATCTATTTCCGAGAGAGAGAGAAAGAGAGAGCCGCTGTTTTGAAACGACTCCTCGCTGTTATTCGCGAAACAACACTGCGTGAGTATCACCGCGGCTTCGCGAAACGCAAACAATCCCGTTATATATTCGAACTCTCGAATGAAGCTTTTCGCGAGTCCATATAACTCGCCGAAGAAAAATCGCGAGCCCGCGAATAAATCTCGCTAAAGCTGCATTATATTCCAGCAGCTCTTATGCGACCCTCCCTCCAAGACACTTCCGGCATGAAAGCGCTAAGTATATCATCGCTCAATGAGGTCGTACACTCGGCGAGCCCGAGAAAAAAGCCAAAGTTAGTTCTGGCTCGTATTAATAGAGAGAGCGTCTCGCAGCCGCATATTCGCGCTATAATACTCTGTCGATATTTTCAGCCGGCGTGAATCACTGCACACGAGCGAATATAATAAAGTTCGCGCGTCGCCCTTTAATTCTCGTTTGCGCGCGGCCGCAATCAACGCTTTCTCGAGGTCTCCGGAGAGTCGTATGGACGATGGTATGGTCGCGGTGTGTGCGCCGATGAAATGAAAGCATTCCGAAATGGCCGCTTGACACATGCGATGTGTAGTGCGTTTAAAAACGCTATACGCGCCTCACGGGTGTACTCGAGCTTGCACGAAATTGTGTATCTCCGGCGACTATGTTCGCAGGCCATATCTTCTGAGTGCGGATGTTTTTCGCTTCTTTTTTTTTGGTTGGGGGGCTTCTCTCGTTCGTTGTGTATCGTGCGCTCCCTTATTCTCGTTTCACGCTGTCTTGGTCCCGGTGAAAAACTGCGTTGAGGATGATTGCTGATGGATGGTTCTGTGATATTTTAATATTTTAAATGTACTTAAAAAACAACTTCAAGAACAAAAGTCAAATAATCTTCAGTATTAAAACTAACTTCTTGACACACTTCCAACTTTCCCGCCCCGAACATAAGACTACAATTACAAGCGAATTTCTCTTCACAATTTTTTTCCATTTTATTGCGTGTCACATCTGATCCTCCCGTCGCCGTCACTTTTCGCAGCCATTCCTCGTGTGTCCGGGTCGACATTCGTTTGTCGGAGCCGCGTCTCGGCTCGACTGCAATTAAATCGTGAAACAAGGGTCGCCGGCTAGAAGGGGGTGTTCAGCGAAGCCTGAAAGCTTTCGGAGGGTCCACGCAGCTGTCGTCCTCGCGCATTGCCAGTCATTTTGTCGATTCCGCTCTATACTCGTGTCCCTCTCACTCACACTATCTCATTTCGTACAGCCTTCGTGTGCCTTGGTGAATGATAAAGCCCATAGATAAGCAATGGTTGCTCGGCAGCTAGTGTAGCGTGAAAGCCCGCCTGAATAATTCGACACTCTCGAGGTATAATATAGTCTGGTGTATAATGTATGAGGAAATGCCGGTCGTAGAAAAATTATAATTTTTCGAAAGTCAATTAAGATACAAATAGAGACGTTCGTTTGAAATGCTCGTAAATTATTTTCTGGGATGGAATGGAGAATAGGCGGTGTTTGTGTGTTGTGCGCTGTCGGGAGACGGATGATAAATCAACCGGTGAAAATTGCGTGTTTTTTGACTATTTGAATATAAAGCTCGAGCTCGTGTCTGGCTCTCGTGGGTTCACGGAAAATTTACAGGACAAATCGATAATTTACTGGGTTGGAGGCGCACGAAATAGATACTAGAGAGAGAGAGAGAGAGAGCGAGAGAGAGAGAGAGAGAGAGAGAGAGAGAGGAACCAGTCCGGAATTATATTCCTGGCGTGGTAGTGTATAGGCATAAATTTTGTTACCATTGTTAAAAAAAAAACCCATTCGTTTTCAATCGAAAAAGCCACCAATCAACCGGACGAAGGTCGTCGCGTGTAAAATCGGCCATGGTATAACGCGTATGCCTATTCCAAGCGATCCCGCGATCTCGGCGCTTCCCGTTTTAACACGCTAATTACGCGCAATAGTGGTCCAACCTGTTTTTATCGTCTATCGCCCCTCTCCTCTATAATCGGGTTATGAAGACGACAAGCAGCTCGAGGCCTGCGCTTGCATTATCGACGAAGCTCGCCGGTCTTATTAAGCGCCTCTTCTCTCGATCCCCGAGACGATCGCGCGTATTATATATAGGAGGACGTCGAGATTTACTCGTTTCGCGAGAAAGAGCCGCAGCCCGATAAATTACATATCGCGGTAGCGCCCTTCCCCTTCATTTTTTGCTTGCGTATTTTTAATATACTCCGGGGACTACTGATTGAAACGGTGCGAGAGAGCGTATATAGAGAGGCCTGCGGAGGATCTCTTGAATACAAGCTGCCTTATACATAATTTATCGGCTCCGCGATGAAATACAGTTACGAGGCGGTCGAGGGGGTAATTCTTAGCCTGTTTTTCTGATCAATATACGTATCGTCGTTGTTATTCTCCGCGGCGCGGCTTTCTTCGAGGAGTCCGCGGAATCCCGATGGGAGTATAACAAGTGCGCGCGGACTAATTCTCCTGCGAAGCACAGAAGAAGAAGAAGGTATGATGTTTGCCTTGGCGACTTCATGATGCGCGCACACGTCAGCGTGGTTATACCTATATACGCGAATTTTCCACCTCCACTGTATACGGACATTCCACGCAACAGATTCCAGCATTCGATAGTCGAGCGAAAGCCCAGTCACGAACGTGCCTATCTTTGGCAACACGAGAGTCTTTGGCGTGCGAACGAGGGGAAAATTCGAGCAACAACCGAAAAAGTAGAAGAAGCGATAACGCTGGGGATCGGCTAAACCAGAAGAAGCGTGAGGGTGTACACGCAAGAAACACGGGGGTGTGCGTTAGTTTGTCGAGTCGCGCGCAGAGGGATGAAGGCAGAGAGAGTGGGAGGCGATAGCAAAGTCTGCGGTGGCAGATAAGAGTGGAATCGGCTCGAAAGAGAGAGAGAGAGAGAGAGAGGGAGACGGCTCTCCTAGTCGAAGTGGCTGCAATTCGACCCCCTATATTTAATTTCGTGCGCGCGAGAAAGAGAGAGGAGGATGTAGAAGAGGAGAGACTGCACGAGTGTGTGTGAGAGAGAAGTCTCGTCGTCGTTTAATCTGGACGCGCATTGCCGTTGAGATCCTATCTCGGAGGAATTTATCATTCGATAAATTGCTGCCGCCCCGGTGTATATCAGCCACTTCCGAGAGAAAGAGAGAAGGACTGCGCAGGCTTGACAGTGTGTACTCGTACACCGAGTGAGAGAGAGAAGGATGCTTTCTATGGGTGACTGTGTGTAACGGCTGGCTGTTAATTGTAAGCGACAAATTAGCCTTTTGTGCGATGAATGCTAGTTTCTCCTTTGAATTTTATGAATCTTTGCAAAATAAATTATTCTTAAATTTATCTAATACATTTGTTTTCTCTGTGTTTCAGGTGAGTCAAAGAGCAAAATAAACAGCTTAGCTGCTATTCCTCGTAACGTAAGTCCAATTCACTAAGCTCTCGCGTATAATACGACTTTTAATAATCCGATTTCTCGACAATACACAAAAAAAGAAAACGATCGCCGTCCAAGAAAATAAAAGATTAACCTTCTAGCGAAATCGAGATTTCTCATATCCGACGCTGTATAACGTCGCGTGGTATAGAATAAGCCGAGTTCTCCGTGTCCTCCAGGGAGGATATCGCATTTCGAACGACGAGCGAAATCCATTTCCGCGTTTCGTGTTATGGCGCCGTTGACTTTGCTGCCATTTTCGTGATCGGATTTATACGTCTATCACCGGCACGTATAAACCGGCGATCATCGAAGACTACTCACTTTCGAAAAACGAAATCGAAAACGACCGCTGATGATATGGCGAGACTATAGATAGGGAAACAATGTTTTTTTTTTGGTTGCGAGCGTGCCGCGAAGAAAATAGCTTTTTCCTACTTACGTGTGCAAAGTTCGATTTTGCGAACGCATATGCGTGTGCAAAGTGTCACTTTCCCACAGGCTGAGATAAGCGTGCGGGAATGGAGTTGAGCGTGCGGGAATGTAAAACGAGTGTGCGTGCATGCGCGGCTCCTTTGTGTCACTCGCTTCGCTCGTGCACAAATCCGCTCGCGCATGTGCACACACTAGTTTGACTTCCCCGCACGCTCGGCTGCTTTCACCCATGCTCTTCTTAGCGTCTGGGATAGTGACACTTTTCACGCGTATGCGTCTGCAAAATTGAACATTGGGCACATCAGTAGGAAAAATAGTATGCGCGCGTAGATCATCCCGCGTCACTCGCTTCGCTCGTGCGGGAACGACCTACTTTGCGCACTCGTTTCGTAATGTACTATAATAACATATTATTAGTTTCAGATTCGCAAGTGAGAAACTACTGAGTAACTTTTGACCAGCTAGGTACTTTAGCATGAGCGGCCCAAAATACGCCGAACAAAAGACAATTTTGCCGTATAGATGACTTACCGCTTTAAATGTACTAGGCTCGCAGATAGTGTTGAGGAAAATAGAAAAGCGCATATGCGCCACCTATCGTCACTGGCTAGAGATTCGCAAAGTTTGAGCAGTGAGGGAAGGGCCAGTCCAATTCTGATGCTTTGTTTCACAGTCCACTGCGGTCTACAAACAAGACCAGCATAACTTATTAAAAATCCATCTAGAATTAAATCCTTCGAAAAACCCTTCACTCACAAGCTCTACAAAGTCATTCCTATACCTATCACAGCACTCGACCACAAAGTGGCTCTCGCTGCACAAGTTCAGCAAGCTGCTATAAGGTCTTGCAGCAGCAGCAGCAGCAGCAACGGTGGCGGCGCAGTAATTGCTGCTTTATGAATCGTATCCCCCCCCCCCCCGCTGGCACTCTCGCTCGGCGTTTTCGCGTACAACATTCTGCCGTACACACTCACCCCTTTCGTTCTCTCTCTCTCTCTCTCCGTCGACACTTAATGCCGTTTCCCACCGCTACTCACTCCATTAAGAGCCCACGCGCCGGCAGCGGCATACTCGGCTCGTTTCACTCGCACTTTGCGGTTTTCGCGACTCGCCGCTGCTTTGCGGTCGAGAGAGCCTCGTAGTTTTCTTCTGCAGTAGCTTCAGACGATCGAGAGAGAGAGAGAGAGAGAGAGAGAGAGAGAGAGAGAGAGAGAGAGAGAGAGAGAGAGAGAGAGAGAGAGAGAGAGAGAGAGNACAGCCTCATTACGGGATTAAGTCGAAGACGGATGACGTGTACGCGTGTCGCACAATTGAGGCTTATTTGGCTCGATGCTTATTACGAGGAGTTTGCGTGTGCGTAAGAGGGTTATCCACGCCTTTATTGTTTTGCTTGGCGTTACGTTATACGAGATAAATTTCCATATACGAAACGCTTATTTGCTTTATAATCGTTTAAGCGCCAAGACACAGATTTGTCGCGTCCGAAATGGATATTCATATTCATCGTCGCGATTTCTCACAAAGACAAATCTCGACGACAGCCATCCGAGCTCTCCATCATCGTTCATCAGCTGGACGAATCCCCAGACGCGCTGCAGCACAGCCTCTATAATACTCCTCCGGGTCGTCGGCCCGGGTGATATAGCGCATACTACACCTTGGCGCGTCGTCTTCTCTACAAGACACAGAGCTGCTCTAGTGTTGCGTAATACACTGCGCGCCGCGCCATATTATACGCGGGATATAGGGTATCAGGAGGTGGGCACCCCCCGCGAGGTGCGCTCAGGAGTGCTTAATATACTGCTCGTTAGCGAACGACGACGACGACGACGACGGTGTGTGTGTGTGTGTGTGTGTGTGTGTGTGTGTGTGTGTGTGCGTGTGTGTGTGTGTGTGTATAGCGGGGCCAAGCCGCGTCAGCGGCGAATTAATCGAGAAGGGCCTTAGGATTATGCGTATTATACGCGGGTATACGGTGTACAGTTGCAGGGATCGTGAGGAGGGATTTGCTCGAGTTTAATGACGCGATGATTGATCGAACGCTGATTTGTACTGTGTGTACACTGGCGGACGTTTGACGGCTTTGTGGGCGATGGATTTTTGCTCGTTATAGACGAACTTTACCTGCTGGTCGTAAATTCAAAGCGCGAGCTTATCGCGCGAATGATGGAGTAGATAATCGCTGATTTATTCCGAAATAGTTCGAATAGAATTCGTCACATATTAATTACAGCCAGTACAGTTTTACGAACCGTGCAATACATTATTAATCCTTACAACTCCGCGGTTATTAAATAATGTTATCATTCACCGACTATACTCCTTATCTATACTCGAGGAAAAAAGATCCAAACTCCGAACGGCATTTTACAACTTAACAAACAGACACATAAATTATGCGGGCGTCTAGCGCGGCGCACCGATATTTTACGCGGCTGAAAAGCGGGATCGAGAAGCTCGAGCGAAAAAAATCCAGCAGACACTGCGTGCAGCGGAGAACCGAGAGAGGAATTCCCGCCTTTAAAAAAAAGAACGTATAGAGCGAGAGAGAGGACAAAACGAATCGGACTTTTCTAACCTGCTTATAATCGAAAGCGCGCGCGGCGCAAGAAACAAAACCGGCAAAAAGAATTTACAGAGGAGGGTTCCTCGAAAAAATAAAAAAAAAGTACACAGAGAGAAAGAGAGACGAGTGTGCTCGCGGTAAATCAAGGTGCGCGCGAGCCGTCATCTCACATGCGCTAACACGATTCATTTCGCGTCGCAAGAGAGAGAGGAGTGTGTTTTGCCATCTCGCGCCTCTCTCCTGGGTAATCGGGCACACGTGGAGATTGCGATAAGGTGAGGCCGCTAGCGAGAAAGAGAGAGAGAGAGAGAGAGAGAGAAAGGGCAGGAGAAACGCTCGTCGCGCGCGCGCGAGGTATAATATAAGTAAATGCCGCTCACGGGCAAAAGTGCGGTTGACAAGCGGTGACGAATGGGCCTCTTGCATATATAGACGCTCTCTCTCTCTCTCTCTCTCCCCGAGAGCTATGATTGCTTAATTCACATGCGCCGGTCGGTCAAAGCCAAGTCCTCTCCTCTCTTATCGAGATCTATTGCTGCCCGGAATAACAAGCAACAATGAGCGTGTGTTATAGCCTCGCGACTCGTGTATTATATTATGCGCCTGCATGCGTATGGGAGACACACGGTTGTATTATACTCGATCAAGTCGCGTGTGTGTGTGTTATATGCATGTGAGAGGGAATGAAAAATTTACCGAGCGTCAAGAGGCTTGTGTAACTATCGCGCATTCTTGCGCGATAAAAAAGGAACGTTCATCATCGGCCTGTGCCGCTGTGGTCGGAAAAAGGGAATTAATTGGTGTGACCTACTGGCTGACCCCGTGATCGGTAACTGTTTTCTGTAATATTATTATTGCTCGAATTGATTTATGCATTTTAATATTACACGAAAGAATCTTCGAAATGCCAAAAGTGCGTAGGATAGGAGACACCGAGAATGACTGTCCCTCGAAAAAAACTCGGTCCCTCATTCCTCGATTTGAATTTCAACGAGCGAGCGAATTTTTGCTCCCCTGAGTGTGCCGTCGCTTACCGCCAAATAGTTTCTCCTCTCTCAAGAGAGACCCCAGTAAACATTCCAATTTCTCGCTCCAGCAAGAATCGCCCTCGACGCGTACTATACCGTATTATATGCATAAAGAAACTAAGGCGAGAAGAAGCCGCTGCAGCCATCGACACAAAAAGAACAAAGCGATGATAATACCCGCTACAAACAAAAAAAGGGCAGCGAACACATAGAACAAAAAAAAAAAAAAAAAAAAAAAGAGTAGTTCGTGCCCTTGCACGAGGCTTGCATTATATACCTACGGTAGGTATTATATAGTACATATATCGCGCAGTCGCAGCGTTGCAGCCCTGCATAAATTCACGGGATTCGAGGAGCCCGCGCGACGCCATTCGTCATGCGCGCGCGCGCGCGAGGCCATTGATATATAAACGCTATTAATTTCCACGAAAGGAATTCACCCACCCGTGAAAAGCAGCAACAGCAGCAGCTCTCCCCGCGCGACGATGCCTGCTCGAGGCAGATAAAAATCCAGCGCGTATGAGCATCAGCGGCGACAACTGCATACTCGAGAGAGAGAGAGAGAGAGAGAGAGAGAGCTTATTGGCATGCACCCCGTACCTTTTTTTCTGCTACTGATGCAGCGGCGTGAACCCTAAAATTTCCCGCGTCTGGAGTGCCTAGAAATTAGACTCCACCCCTTCGTCGACTTTCCTTTCTTTTCTCTCTCTCTCTCTTGCTCTCCTTGTGCATTCGTAATGCGGAGCTTTTCTGACGCGCGTGCAGTATTCGGTTATTTATGGACACGCGTGCTGCGTCTGTCTATTGGTGCAGGCTCGCGGTACAAATTAAAATAAAAGGCGACGCTATACGCTTCGCTGGGGCGTGAGGATGGAGGACGCGGGCTTTTCGCATGACGGGGAGAGAAGAATGCCAGAGAAATGCTGTGTGTGGATGCAGGGAGAGAGAGAGAGTAGAGGCTTTAAAGCGTGTTAGAGGATGGCTTTCGCGCGCGATTTGTTCGACGTAATGATTTTTTTATCGTCGGGATCAGGTATGGGGTTGCTGGAGAGCGATTATGGCGTTTTAAAGACTGTTTTGGTACTTGTAAATCACCGATGTTTTTTTTTTCCAGTTGGGAAGCCAGTGTGAAACGATCGGGTGTGCTGTGAGTGCGCAGTGATCGATCTGTGCCGCACCATATGTCGCATGTAATTTGCCGTTGACAAATGATTTTTTACATACTTGAAATGCTTCCTGTCCAAATTCGAAGAAATTAAAAATCTGTAACCCGATATTTTACGAGGTGTTATGGAGACGAAAAACATTTATTAACCTAAGAGCTCTCGCGAGTGTGCAGAGAAGCAGAGAAACATAAGAAACGACAGGGCGCGTGCTCGGGGAATCTCGAAGAGATACGGCAGGCAGTCATCACCTTAAGAGGTCCTGCGGCCAGCGCGCGTGCATTCACTAAATGCCTAATGACTATCGCTCTTTCGCTCGGCCGGGCCGGCAAATTAATTTAAAGCACACGGAATATGGGCAATAAAACGAAACAACGCAGAACGAGAGGAGTTTACCTCCGAATTAGTGTCCAAGGATGTGCCCCACACACACTGAGAGAGAGACGCAGAAACGAAGCCACAAATATCAGCTCTTCCCCTACTACCACCACCGACAGCAGCAGTGCGTAGATCTCGCGCGAGGATCAGAGCGCGTCAGTAGCCGGTCTTCATTGGTGTGGGAAGTAGGATTAGCAGCGACGCCCCACCCCAGAGAGCGACCGAGTGCCGTAAGGATGCTGCGCGTGTATAACCCTCGTGCGTGCGTGTCTGGCTCATAGGCCGTCCCCCCTTGACACGCACACGCACACACGGATATAGGCAAAAGAGCGAGAGCGAGAGAGAGAGAGAGAGAGAGAGAGAGAAGAAGAAGCGGTTCGGAGGTGGGGGTCGAGGAAAAGGGGGCAGGCATAGAGAGAAGAGCTCTCTCTCTCTGTGTCTACACACACGCATCACGAGCGTTATTCGGGCAACGCACGGCAGGTCCCACGTCCCGGGGTCCACCATAGTAAATCAGACAGTCGCAGGCGGTCCTTCTGATCTATCCACTGCCAAGAGCAGCAGTAACAGCAGCCGCAGCAGCAGCAGCAGCAGCAGCAGCAGCAGCGAGAGAAAGAGCGTCTCGGCTCCTCTCCATCAGCTCGACACACAGCGCGGGGAAAGTTAGCCTCGTAAAGTCGTGGAATAACTCTCTAAGTAACTCTATCTAGTCCCCGGAATCGCTCATGGCTCATAAACGCCTCGTAACTTAGCCCGGAGCGAGCGGTGGCACGCGCCTTCTTCCTACTACTACTACCACCACTGCTGCTGTATACACGTATATACACTACCAAGGCCTACGTACACTACTTTCCGCAGTACGAAGGAGAACTGTTGGAGCGAGAATTGAATTTGGCCACTGATCGTCGGATTTTCGAGAGAGGAATAGCGGCAAAAGTGCGCGCAAGTTCGCGGGAAGGGATCGAAGCGAGAGAGAAAGAAAAAGTTTCGCGCGCGACCAAGTGTGTGTTCAGGCGTGAAATAATGCTGTCAACATGACCTTCTGTGTTCTTCGGAGAGGATCAAGGTACGGTTATTTAATGTGTGTGCGTGTCGTACTACTGTTATATGCTGTGGTGTGTGCTTTCTATATCGTTTTCACCTTTTTTTCTACGCGTCGACGCTTTTTTCGCTCTTATAATGACTAGGAAGGCTACGATAAAATATATGTTATTGCGTGGCTGTCGTGATGACTGCCAGGCACGCAGCTTCGCCCAAAGTGTCAATATACTATATTTTGAATGAAAAAATTAAACTATGTGACGAATAAAATTCAGAACAATACCGACGAACTACAGCTCGTTAGCGCATTACCCTCGACACACAGGCAGTAGCAAAGCCCAAAATTCGCTCTTTACCACCTAATTCAGCCGCGATAAATAGACACGCGGGCGGCCGCAGCGCGCATTTCCCAAATTATAGCGCGCACTCCTTCGATTACGCCCGCTAACAACGCCGCGTTAAATTTAGAATTAAAGCGCGCTGTCGTTTTAATCAAAATTCACGCTCCCATACCCCTTCCGAAAATCGACCGCTGGATTGCACGTGTGCGCTCTTCTCTCTCTCTCTATATATATAATAAAGCCAGGGAAAACGCAGCCAGATCAGCGAAAATGGTCGCGAGTGCATTATGGACGCACGGGCATTACGAGAGAGAGAGAGAGAGAGAGAGAGTGAGAGCGCGCAGTGGTAGCAGCCTTGATTAATGCTCTCGGCGGCGATCGATCTCTCTCGCGCGACCTGCTAATTGCGCCGCGTCATAACTCTCGAAAGCAACCCTCCGCGTCGCCGCGCCTCTCTACTCCCGGCGCGATATATGTGCAGCGCGATACACGTGCATGTACGCGTACGGTGTGTTTTGCGCGCGCGTGGCAGTAGAGTCGGTGAATGAGAGGAGGGTGCACACGCGGTTTATTAAGCTCTAAATTCTTCGGAACAAAAAAGCTCGGGCGATCTTTCACCGGGAGGTGGGGTGTGTGCGCTATAGTGGCCCAGGAATTAAATTACACGCGATTCGTCAAAAAGTTTTGACGCCCGGGCTTCGTGTGCGGGTATCTTATTTGTATACTGGAATTCATTTTCTCGCGTATCTTGGTGTTTCTTTTTTTCGAATGGTATAGTATATGTTTTGAAAAATCAGTCGTACGCAGAGATGATGACCTGCGCGCGCCCTCGTCCAAATACGCGCTATAAATAACGCGCTCAAATAAGCGTTAACTCGAAATTGGTCGTATTTTTTCCGGGCTCACTCTCTTTCTCTCCTACCGTGTTTACAACGCGCTCCGTGTTTTTACGAGCGATTGACGATCAGCAGAGCTGCAGCGCTGCGCCGCGTGTAAACGCGCGGAATTACAGTAATCTACCCTTTTTTCTCTCTCTCTCTCTCTCTCTCTCTCTCTCTCTCTCTCTCTCTCTTTTTCTCTCTCGCGATGGCGTGAGCGGGTAAAATTAGGAAGTCCGCGTGCGAAGGAGGGTAATGGAAATTTATACGTCCAGCGGATCGCGCGGAGAACTCATTAAAAATGCGCTCGAGTGTGTGTGGTGGCCTCTCTTCTCCTCTGAGAAACTACAGCGGTGCTCTGCTTTATGGGACGCGCTCTTTTTACCGGAAGTTTGCGCTTCGCTCTTGATGGATTCGCGGTAAACATCTTCGCCGTAAAAATTTCCACGAGCTGCACTTTCCTCTAAGTCATCCGCAAAGATACTCTTATACGCGCGGGGTGGTTTTAGCTGAAAAACCGGGGAGTGGGTGGGTAAAGAGCTTTATTAGCATTTGTAAATCTCTCCCACATAACTCATCGCTTTAAGGAGTCGAAAGAAAGAAGTGTTGCGGGAGATACGCGCTATGCTGCGGTGCTGCTCGCAGGAATTGTTTTCGCGTTTTTATCGCGGACATTAATGGAAGCGCATCTCGAAAAATATCATCAGCCGCGACCCCGCTAGAGAGAGAGAGAGAGAGAGAGAGAGAGGGAGGGAGTATAAGCGAGAGAGGAAAAAAGAAGAAGGAGCAGATAGTAAGAAGTTGCGCTCTCGTCGTCGACGCCTATGAGGCATCGCGCGCGCTCGCGTTGCAGATAGGAAGAAAAAGAGGGTCGTCGCTTGCTCGCGCGGGCGAATAATAAAAATCACCCCCATAACTCAGGCGGACAAGCCAAAGGGGGGGGGCGGGGAGAAAGCAAGCGCGCGCCTTGAGCTTCTTATCTGGCCACGGTCGAGAGGGTGATGGGTGGGCCGCTGCTGCTATGCTATGCTGGTGTAGGGTGGCCTGACATTAGCGTCGCCGCGGCAATTCTCCGCGCTACTTAAGGCAGAGCTTCTGCGTCCTTGCTGTCTTTCTTTTTTTCTTGGACTTTCTTTCGCCCTTTTTTTCGAGCTTGCTGGGCGGCTATTTTCTCGTGTACAGAGCGCCTGCTGGTTTATAAGCCAAGTTGCGCATGGCGAGAGTTTAATGCGAAAATGAAGTTTTATTCTACTTTTACACTCTCTCTCTCCCGCTGCTCGCGCTACGCTGAAATGTTTATGGGAGATTTGGCGGATGAAATTGTAATGGGGTTAGAAGTTAACGCCGCCTCGTGAATTCAAATGAAATTTTAAAACGCGAGCGTTGTGTCCCAGCTCGATGATTACGTTCACTTTCATTCCATAGAAAGGTAAGGTAAAAATACTGTTGCGAGTCTAAATTAAACTCGATTGTAATGTATACATATATTATCGTACGTGTGGAGTGCTAGAGCGATATCAATTACCAAATTAAACCAGTTTTGGACTGACCCTTTTGCGAGCCCTTTCGTCACCGCTAAACTCTCCGTGTCTGTGGCAAGTGATAATAGGTGGCGCATATAGGCACTTTTCCATTTCACTCATAACATATGTGCGAAAAGTATAGCTATAGTGGCGTGCCACAAATCAAAACTGCCTTCTTTGGCTTGCTGCTTATCGGCCGCTAATGCTATAACTGCGGCGGTAATACACATCAACCGTTTTGTATATTACTATATTTTTTTGTCTAAGTCGGCGCACATTAGCTTACTCAACCGAAGTATATAATACTACTTACCGAAATCACGACTCTGACGGCTCGGAATGAAGCGATGCATAAGCAGCGGAGAAGTCATAAATCACCGCGCGCGGCGTCGGCGGCAGCTATGTCACAATTATATCGATAACGCCGAGCCTATCCGGTATCGTACTCGCTCGCCGAAGATATCTTTATCCGAGTGTGTACTGCCCTATTATCGCGCGAAGCGCAATGTTTACAGACAAACGCGGTAGTAATTATTCTTCATTTGCCGACTCCTCTTCTCCTACAATGCATCGTTCCTTTCTCGTCGAATTATCGCGCTATATTCGTAGCGTGAACTCGTTAAACATTCCGAATAAAAATTCGATTCGCTTCACTTTGGCGCAGATCTCGACACAGTCGTAACTCAGCAACCGGTCGCGTCCGCCACAAAAATCTGTGTGCGTATATCCTATAGACACTTGGAAAAACACGCACGTAAATTAGGATTTTGCATCGTCGATACTTCTTCATTCCCATGCCGCAGCCGCATGACAAACGATTTGTGACATCGATTCCCTCCGCACAGCACCAAATATATCCAATAATGGCTCTCTGCTATAGCCACCGGCCTGGCCGCACCCCACGCCGTTTCCCTAAATATTTTAAAATACGCGCGTAACTCTCCCAAAGCAATAGATCTTGCTTTATACCTCTCTCGTACGGTACACGCGTATTAGATCTCGCACATCCCAATTTTTCACCGCATCGGCCACACTGCGATAGTCCTCTTCTCTCTCTCTCTCTCTCTCCTCTCTCTCTCTCTCTTCGAATCGCACGTAGAGAAAGAAGAAAGGAAGGCGCATTCGCAGTGACGTACAATCGGGCAAACAGTAAATTTTCACGTGTATTTGTCGTCGTTAGCAGCAGCAGCAGCGCGATTCGCCACAGAAGAACTGCATATAAGAGAGAGAAGGTCCCCAACACACATTCGGTCTTCTTCCTTCGTCGCGCGCTCCCGACGGAACCGCATTCTTCGCACATCGACGCGCATTGTTCCATTCCTCTTTTTTTTCGCCTCGTTCCTGCGTCCTCTCACCTCCTCCCTGCGCCGCCACAGCGTATAATACTCCGACTGTGGCTGCTTTATAACAAGCTCCTCTCTTGCAGCGTGTTGTGCTCGGATTTTCTGGCGGCTTTATTTTTTTCTCCTCCTCTTTGAGCTGCGCGAGTCCGAACACCCTGCGCGATTTATGGTTTACGCGTTTGACCGACCTGCGGTCTCTCTCGCTCCGTTTCGTGCTACAAGCGTTTGACCTTCGACTGCAGCAGCGGCTCATCGGTGCAAGAGGAAAAAAGAACAAAAAGAAGAAGAAGAGAGCAGAAGAAGAAGGAAGAGAAGGAGAGCTTATCTCGCTCGCCAATCCCGAGGATTCACTTGCACGAGAGTACGGCACAGCCTGCAGACGAGGCGGAAACCTTTTTTTTCCACAAGCTTCCCCCTGCTGCAGCGCGCGACTGGCCTCTTCTTCCTTCTTCCGACATTTTTTTCTCCACCCGCGCGGCAGCGCGTCTCTTCCCGGACAATAAAGTAATTGCAGCGACGGCCTAACGGTCGCTCCACTGCGGGCCTTTTCATTCAGAGAGACACGCGATTCGAAGGGCACACGCTGCAATGCTATGTTATTACTTATA
>CM053172.1:46111864-46136741 GCA_012977825.3 Pteromalus puparum
CGTCCGCGCTATGAGCATCGGCGCGCTCGCCGTTGCGATAGAAGAAAAGAGGGTTCGTCGCTTGCTCGCGGCGGGCGAATATAAAAATCACCCCCATAACTCGCGGAAAACCAAAGGGGGGGGAGGGGAGAAAGCAAGCGCGCGCCTTGAGCTTCTTATCTGGCCACGGTCGAGAGGGTGTATGGGTGGGCCGCTGCTGCTATGCTATGCTGGTGTAGGGGTGGCCTGACATTAGCGTCGCCGCGGCAATTCTCCGCGCTACTTAAGGCAGAGCTTCTGCGTCCTTGCTGTCTTTTCTTTTTTTCTTGGACTTTCTTTCGCCCTTTTTTTCGAGCTTGCTGGGGCGGCTATTTTCTCGTGTACAGAGCGCCTGCTGGTTTATAAGCCAAGTTGCGCATGCGAGAGTTTAATGCGAAAATGAAGTTTTATTCTACTTTTACACTCTCTCTCTCCGCTGCTCGCGCTACCGCTGAAATGTTTATGGGAGATTTGGCGGATGAAATTGTAATGGGGTTAGAAGTTAACGCGCTCGTGAATTCAAATGAAATTTTAAAACGCGAGCGTTGTGTCCCAGCTCGATGATTACGTTCACTTTCATTCATAGAAAGGTTAAGGTAAAAATACTGTTGCGAGTCTAAATTAAACTCGATTGTAATGTATACATATATGTACGTACGTGTGGAGTGCTAGAGCGATATCAATTACCAAATTAAACCAGTTTTGGACTGACCCTTTTGCGAGCCCTTTCGTCACCGCCTAAACTCTCCGTGTCTGTGGCAGGTGATAATAGGTGGCGCATATAGGCACTTTTCCATTTCACTCATAACAATATGTGCGAAAAGTATAGCTATAGTGGCGTGCCACTAATAAATGCTAAAACTGCCTTCTTTGGCTTGCTGCTTATCGGCCGCTAATGCTATAACTGCGCGGGTAATACACATCAACCGTTTTGTATATTACTATATTTTTTTGTCTAAGTCGGCGCACATTAGCTTACTCAACCGAAGTATATAATACTACTTACCGAAATCACGACTCTGACGCTCGGAATGAAGCGATGCATAAGCAGCGGAGAAGTCATAAATCACCGCGCGCGGCGTCGGCGGCAGCTATGTCACAATTATATCGATAACGCCGAGCCTATCCGGTATCGGTACTCGCTCGCGAAGATATCTTTATCCGAGTGTGTACTGCACTATTATCGCGCGAAGCGCAATGTTTACAGACAAACGCGGTAGTAATTATTCTTCATTTGCCGACTCCTCTTCTCCTACAATGCATCGTTCCTTTCTCGTCGAATTATCGCGACTATATTCGTAGCGTGACTCGTTAAACATTCCGAATAAAAATTCGATTCGCTTCACTTTGGCGCAGATCTCGACACAGGTCGTAACTCAGCAACCGGTCGCGTCCGCCACAAAAATCTGTGTGCGTATATCCTATAGACACTTGGAAAAACACGCACGTAAATTAGGATTTGCCATCGTCGATACTTCCTTCATTCCCATGCCGAAGCCGCATGACAAACGATTTGTGACATCGATTCCCTCCGCACACGCACAATATATCCAATAATGGCTCTCTGCTATAGCCACCGGCCTGGCCGCAACCCCACGCCCGTTTCCCTAAATATTTATAAAATACGCGCGTAACTCTCCCAAAGCAATAGATCTTGCTTTATACCTCCTCTCGTACGGTACACGCGTATTATGACTCTCGGCACATCCCCAATTTTTCACCGCATCGGCACACTGCGATAGTCCTCCTCTCTCTCTCTCTCTCTCTCTCTCTCTCTCTCTCTTCGAATCGCACGTGAGAGAAAGAAGAAAGGAGGCGCATTCGCAGTGACGTAACAATCGGGGAAACAGTAAATTTTCACGTGTATTTGTCGTTCGGTTAGCAGCAGCAGCAGCGCCGATTCGGCCACGAAGAACTGCATATAAGAGAGAGAAGGTCCCCAACACACATTCGGTCTTCTTCTTCTTCGTGCGCGCGCTCCCGACGGACCGCATTCTTCGCCACGACGCGCATTGTTCCATCTCCTCTTTTTTTTCGCCTCGTCCTGCGTCCCTCTCACCTCCTCCCTGCGCCGCCACAGCGTATAATACTCCGACTGCTGCTGGCTTTATAACAAGCTCCTCTCTTGCAGCCGTGTGTGTGCCTCGGTATTTTCTGGCCGGCTTTATTTTTTTCTCCCTCCCTCTTGAGCTGCGAGTCCGAAAAACGCCTGCGCGGATTTATGGTTTTACGGTTGACCGACTGCGGTCTCTCTCGCTCCGTTTCGTGTACAAGCGTTGACCTTCGACTGCAGCAGCGGCTCATCGGTGCAGAGGAGAAAAAAAGAACAAGAAGAAGAAGAAGAAGAAGAAGAAGAAGGAAGAGAAGGAGAGGCTTATCTCGCTCGCCAATCCCCGAGGATTCGACCTTGCACGAGAGTACGGCACAGCCTGCAGAGAGCGCGGAAACCTTTTTTTTCCACAAGCTTCCCCCCTGCTGCAGCGCGGACTGGCCTCTTCTTCCTTCTTCCGACATTTTTTTCTCCCACCCGCGCGGCAGCGCGTCTCTTCCCGGACAATAAAGTAGATTGCAGCGACGGCCTAACGGTCGCTCCACTGCGGGCCTTTTCATTCAGAGAGACACGCGATTCGAAGGGCACACGCGCTGATGCTATGTATATACTTATACCTACAGGATTCGCCGGCTTCGGCAGCTGCCAGTTGGAAAAAAATCGTAAAAACAAGCCCTCGTAAAAGGGCCCCGACGACTCATGCAGTCGGACGGGCGCTGTTCCTTTTTTTCTTCCTCTCTCTTCTCTGTCGCGCTGCGACGATGCTCGTAAAAATTTACGATCACTCCTTGACCGTGTGTCTCGTCGGCGCATATTTCGCACATGTGGAAATTTTTATTTCATTGAGTCTCGAGGAATGCTGAGGCTTTTTACGACGGGAATAATATCGCAAGGAGATATACGAGGTGTCATGAACGCGCGGGAATTTCTTCTTTTTAATTTAGTTTGCGCGTATTTACATTCGTGAGATTTTTTCGTGACACACTTTTCGACGAATCAATTTTTCCTCGTTGAACGCGCAAATCCCATCACTCGAGGATAACTGCAGTTTAAGAGTCGAGCAAAGCGGGGGGAGAACTCGGCTGTCGATCGTTACGGCGTGTCCCGTCGGCATAATAATGCCCGGGCCGCCGGCGCCGACGCATAAAACTCGCACTGTATACTATACCGCGAGGATTGCCCCTAATATAACGGATGTACGTATAACGGGGCACGAGGCGCGAATTTGTGCGGTCGTTTGTCTCTTTGCCTGCATTGCACTGGCTGATATTTAATTCGTAATCGTTTGTATATTTTTATCGAATACAAAACATTTCTGTTTACTCGACGATTCTATTTTCTATACTCTCCAGCCGCGTCGTTATTCAAAGTAGTTTAAATCTCGCGTTAAGGCCCTACATTACCCTGGAGCGCCCTGGAGTTTGTTTTTGTATTGAAAAAGAGTCTCCATTAGAGGTTGGCGCGGGGGCTTTTGCATTCTTTCGCTTCTTTCTCAGGATCGATCGCGCTCCAAACACAGCTGGACTGATTTATAAAGTAAGTTGAATGAGAAAAGTTTTTGTTATCTTTCAAAGGGCAGATACGGATGGAAGTATTTCGAAGTTTCTTTTCCCACCGACGCCACCGCCGCCACGAAGTTGAATTTCGAATTTTAACAGATTGTTCTTTATTTCGCTTTTTTCCAACTTTATCTCCCTGATTTACATTTAAATAAAGCGAACGCGCCTTGTTGTTTCAGCGCAAAAAAGTAGATGCACAGCTACTCTTCGGTCTGAATAAATAAACTCTCTCGAAAGACAATAAAACAAAAGCGACAAATACTTCACAAATATCCACTGTAAATTGCAATGGCAGCGTCGGGCATGCGTAATCCGACGCGGCGTATCCTGAAAAAGGAGCGAAATTAGGGCCCGACGGGAAGCCGCTCTCTGGCTTCTCTGCCGTCGCATCGATTAATCTTTCCGTGCAGCAGCGGCAGAAGAAGTAGCTGCTATACAGCCTCCTCTCTCTCTCTCTCCCTCCTCGACATTGGACACGCGTTTCCGGCTCCGCGCATGTATCTCCCGCGGCTGCATTGTCGAATTTGCATGGAGTTTATAACTTAGCCGCTGGGAATATTTATACATAAAAATAAAAAAATTAAAAAAAATTCAGTATACAATATGTATCTGGGTTACGAACGAAGAGAGCGAATACGTTTTTGAGCTCTTAATAAACACATTCATATACGGGTTTTCGTCTTAATTTTTCGGAAGGTTGTTAGCGAAACTCGCGCGCTGGTTAATTATATATTTAAACGTCGCTCTCGCTTGCTTTTTAATTGGCGGATTTATTGGATACGGAAGATAACGCTGTTAATTTTCGCCAGAGGAAGAGATTTTTTTCTCGAGCGAGTATACGCGCACATAACGCGACAGAAAACCAGTTCTGTTATGGCGTCTCTCGCGCGCGTGTATAATATACGAAAACTGTGTTGAATTGCGCGGCGATACGCGCGATCGATTAAGTTATTATCTTTGCGTAATTCGATAAAATAATTCAAAGAGAATAATTTTTATGTAAACCTCGCTCTCGGTGTAAAATTAAAAAATCGAGGGTAATTTGTCCGTCTCGCGCTTACATAAAACACCAAGCGAACAATAATTTAATCTCGTTGCAGTGCGCAGTAGAGTAATCAAGTATACACTCTCCGTTCTCCAAGCTCGGGCAGGCAAGCAAGCACGCGCGTCCTCTTCGAAATTTCATTCGCGGGGCGCAGCAACTCGGTAACCAAGTCCAAAGTAATTAACTCGAGCCATCCCAAAAATTTTCCATTATACTTTGCAACAATTTAAAGGGTCAGCGCGCATACTACGAGAACTTTCGTGCACGGCTCGCTGTACACGAGACAGAGGTGTATAGGTGTATGTACGTGAAAAAAAAGAAGGAAAAGAAGCACACTTGCGCACGCGGGTATAATAAAGAGAAGAAGAAGAGGGAGAAGAAGAGGGCGAGAGGAGTATCGCGCGAAAAAGAGACGGGGAAAGCGCGAGCCCGCGGATTAAAGAGTTATTTGAGTCTCCGAGGCGGCCATAATTCTCCGTGGCTATTCCCGTCTCGCTGTTCCTCTCTCTCTCTCTCTCTCAGCACCGCGTGTGTTTTGCCCGCGGGGACCCTCTCGCCAACTCGGAATATTTGAAGATTGGGGTGGGTGGCTTCTCGTATATACATACGTGCATACAAACACACACACACACACACACAAACTCGAGTCTTGGATCCCAGGGGTATACACGAAAGCCGCTGCGTCGTGTAGACGAGAGGAAGCGAGATAGTCTACTGTTACTACTACTACGAGCGCATGCACGCAGAGCTGACAGCTGTTCCCTCGGTGGGCCGGCGGCGCGCGGAGAGTCGACGGTGGGGAGGATTCAGCCTAGTCGCGCCCCTTCTATAATGGCTCCCTTTTCTTCCTTCCCCAACCAGCATGGCTGGCCTCTTACTTGCTCCCTACTCTCTCGCCTTCGCTCCGTCTCGCTCGCACACTCGCCTAGCCAGCTACGACGTCACGAAAGAGAGAGGCTCTCTGTGTATTTCTGTTATAGCTCTGTGTTTGTGTATGTGTGCCTGACGTCACGAGTGTCTAGCCGCGTGACGTAGTCGCAGGTTATATGTGTGTGTGCGGTAGATAATTTTACGAGATCGCGGGGACTTTTATTACCGGCGGTTTAGCGGCCGCTGGATTTTTACGATGTGTTGATGTTTGCCGAGCTGTTGAATCGGCAATAAAACGGAAACGACTTGTCGATTAATTATCGATGGGGATTTTTTTTTTCACCGGAGTGGATTATTTCATTGAGTTCTCGTGATTTTACGATTTTTTATTGATTTTTTCGAATTAATTTATGGATTTGAAGATTTATTTCGCATTTTGTTTTAAAATATACTACTGCACGTTTGTGCGCGCTATAAATTTGAAATTAACGAAAACGGAGTAATAGCTCTCGTAGCTAAATCCGCATCTCTCTCTTCGGGCTCCTTGACTAACAGCCGAATGAAACTCGACTGAGCGCAAATTCATTCATCGGATAAAGCGGCACGTAACGTCGTACATGCAAAATACGAGCCACTCGATCGGAACTCTTAAAGTTAAGCTGTATCCGCACGGTAGTATCGACGAGGGACCGAGGGTCTCTCGCTAGAGGGAGAAGAGAAATCACGAGCACATCGATGTGCCTGCTTGGCTTTGCAGCTGCAGTATACCAGAGAGAGAGAGAGAGAGAGAGTGTACAAGCTCAATCGAGACTCTCTCTCTCTCTCTCTCTCTCTTTCTCTCTCTCTCTCTCTCTCTCGCACGCGCGAAACAGCTCCGAACGGTGGCAGCACCGTCAGCGATAGAGGCGGCAATCGTAAAACAAGCGGTTTTACGAGCTGGCCGCGGTGGCGGCGAGAAGCACTGCCGAACGCGAAAGAAGGAGAGAGAGAGAGAGAGAGGGAGAGAGAGTAGGACAGGGGTTCGCTTTACGAGCGCATAACAGGCGCGTTTATGGCCGACGATCACATGGCTGCCGCCACTCGCATACCTTCGCCGAGCTGCTACTACCGGGACTGTATAACCAGGTCCCACACCACATAACCCAGTGCGGGGTAAACAAATCGTAAAGCTCGCCGCGACGGTGGCGCTGCCGGATTCACTGACCTCGCACAACCGCTCACACACACACACGCGTATACGGGAGAGCCTCTTCTCGTGAGCAGCAGCAGATAGACGGGCTGCAGTCTGGCTTGGCTCATTTCATTATCGGATTTACGTGCGTTGCATAAGGCGCGATTAACGACTTTATCGCGCGCGCGAGAGACTCACTTTTTTTACTGTCGCGCGCGCTCGCTTTAATTGATGTCGAGAGGAGTGAATCGCTTTCTTTTTTATGCTCGTTTTGATTGGAGTTTAATTGATTGGGATCTTTTTTTGCCGGATGCTGATTGTTCGCATACATTTCGTTCTGCACTTGTGACACGCTTTCTGCGGGTGATGAAATTTATGGTTATTGCATCATTTGTTGATTTACTTTTGATTTAGTTACAGTAGTAACAGTCAAGCAATAATATACAGTTTAGGACCGGCTTTCTGGCTCTTTAGCTTCCGGCTACGGCCGCTAGGTGGCACATAGGCACTTTTCAATTTACCCTATCGTTATCGGCGCAGCTAGTCTAGATATAGCGGTGCATCACTCATGCCTAAACGTAACATTGATATGATAGCTAGAACCAATTGCGGGGTTTTGGGGTTCTGCTTACAAAACCGCGCACGTGACTCTTTCCCATGAAAATCGTGAAGACAATCAATCTACCATGCAAAAAAATAAAAAATAAAAAAAAACTCGTCGAAAAGCCAATTTTCACGCACTCACGTCGTAGAACCTGCGAAAAGCAAAAGCTCTTCCTCTCTCCTCCACCTCGCGTCGCAGATAACTCGTTTTTCATGCAAAATAGTCGGTCGCGCTTGCTGCTTCGCGAAGAAACACGAGCGATAAACGATAATTTTACGAGGAGTACTTGTTCGAGCAAAACGCGGGTGCGGAGAGAGAAATTCAGCGGCGGTGGCATTGCCGTCGGGGCAGACGAGAGAGAGAGAGAGAGAGAGAGAGAGAGAGAGAGAGAGAGAGAGAGAGAGAGTGAAGTGGGGGTAGTCGTATAGCTGCCTGCGCGAGGCTTCTTTCGATCAATCGGCTGCGCGAGTGCGCACGCACATAGCTCTTTCTCTCTCCCGTTCTCTCTCTCTCTCGCTCTGTGCTCGTCTTTTGCGGTCTTGTTTCGTTTCGCGCGACTCCGCTGTGTGTATAGACTATATTTATATGCATGTGCCGAAATACACACGATACACGTGCGCTTGTGACACTGTATATATGGGCATTGCCGGGACTACTAGGGATAGGCAGGCCAGCCCAGATGCCAGCACTGCTTTATGGCTCCCGAAATGGCTGGCGGCTTCTGACTCTTCGATCGTTTTATGTACGTGTCTTTGGCGTGGCGAGAGTGTCTGACCCGTTCGCTGTGTGCGTGAGATATATAAACGTATGAGGTGCTGGTCGCTCGACCCTATGTAAGCTTCTTTGAACGCCGACGCGCTAGTGACGGGCAATATAAGACCTATTTATGGTCGTATAAAACGACTTCATTTTTTGCAATTTGTGATTCGTAGATTCGATATCACAAAATTTTTTCATGTTTAAATTTTTACAAACACTCGTCCCCCCCCCCCCTTTTAAATAAACATCCAACCCACGAAACGAGTTTTAATATTAAAATTCAGTTTAGTCCCAAAGATAAAAGACAGAAACTGCGAATGAAAAATTAACACCCCCATGAAACATCTTGAATACATAAAAGTAACACAAAGCACCCACTCGCCGAGCGAGCTTTTACATTAAGCAGCGCCTGAATTTTTAACGCAACGATTACCCGAAAAAAAAAACATGACACTCGCGAGAGTACATTATAATACACACACAGAGAGAACGGCAGAATGAAAGGGTTGAGAGATACGTCAGAGAGCGCAGACTTTGGCCAATAAATTCAGGCGTCGTGGTATTTTTTTCATAGTGGTCATTAATATGAGAGTTCCTTTAGATTACTCCTCACTCCCTCCCTCTTGCGGCCCCTCTTCCCAAGCTAATCCCGAGAGACACGCGCTATTATTGTAACGGAAGAAATTTTAACTCGCGCGTCTGCGAGAAAGAGAGAAAGAGCATATACACCGCAGCTCTCGAGTTGAAGAAAGAGCGAGAGCTGCGGAATAAGAGAACCAACTCGCTTTCGCGCGCGCACAAGTCAAGAGAAGAAGAAGAAGAAGAAGAGGAGCGAGAGAGAGAGAGAGAGAGAGAGAACGCGCGCGCGAGCCTCGGGGGGTGATTTATTCGAGTTAATTCCAATTCCATTGGAGCCACGAGGTTACGAGAGAGCGAGAGAGAGAAGGACGCCGCGGCTCGAGAGGCAAGGAAAAGACCAAGCACAAGCCAGCTGAGTAAAAGAGAGAAGAGGAAAGCACGAAGGAGGGAAGAGGGAGAGCGGACAGCGCTATATAGGCGAGAGGAGGGGGTGGATATTCTTATGCAATTTGCCAGAAAGGTTCAAGAACCCGGGAGATCCCGCAATTTATCTTGCCTTATGTTACGCCGAGCCAAGGCAACGGAAGATAGATGGCGTCACTGCCTCTCTCTCTCTCTCTCGCTCTCGCTCTAGCTCCCGACCAACCAACCAACCAACCAACCAACCAACCCCCTTCACCCTACCTACCCCCTGCTGCCTCCGCTGCTGCTACTGCTACTGCTGCTACCTCAGCCCCCTCGCGCAGCATACAGCAGCTAGTTCGTTCTCTCTCTCGGCCACCCCTTCCCCTGGCCAATGAGGAACGACCGCGGTGGCCATCTTGGATGGAGAGTTATTGAACGAAAAAGATGAGTAAGAAACTTGTTATGGGGGTGCGTTGTGTGTGCCTTCCTTTCTCTCTCTCTCTCTCTCTCTCTCTCTCTCTCTCTCTCTCTCTCTCTCTCGCGTCTCGGCAAACTCGGCTATCTCTCCTTCGCTCTCGCAGCTCACTCGCGCACACACTCCATATGCATGTATACGTGTATCTTGGGCAAATTCGCATTCTCTCTCGCTCGCGCTCTCCTTCTCCGCGTTATCGAAGAAAGAGGGAGACGGACAGATAGCAGCAGCAGCAGCAGCAGCAGCAGTATAGGTGGGAGTGGCTGCTGGGGGTAGGTGTATAGTAGACGTGCGCGCAGGCACAGCGCGTGCTATATTGATCAATTGCTTTGCCGTGCTTTGCGCTACTTTCCACGGGGCTATAAAGTATAGCACCGTAGCCGAACCAAGAGCGAGAGGGAGACGGACAGAGGCGTTGTACCGAGACTAATTATGTAACGATCGTGTGCAACGGACTTTCGGCTGGAATGTACGTAACAGCTGAGCGAAGGACCGCGAAGACGATGTTTCGGAAGACGCGTACTGCGATCGTTAGTCGGCAAATTAATAGCCTCCGCTGCCCAAGTATTAGCGAACCTTGTCGCGCGCGTCGATGCTTTCCTTTTTTTTTTAGCTCGAGAATAAAAAGGAACGACCTTTGCGGACAATGAGAGGCTGTACGGTGTGTATGCCTACTGAGGAATTCTTAGGTGGCTCGAGTTCCAGATGCATGTGTGTGTGTGTCTGCGCATCGCGAGGCATCCGACGGCAGAGACGCGCTAGGAACGCGCTGCTTTGCCGTTGAGAGCACGAGAGCCGCATTTACGTACATTTTTGTCGGAGCTACTTTGAAAATGCATACTAAATCTTCGCTAAATTCAGCGAGTGAAAAATAATAAAAATAAAATAAGCAGGGTAGGGTGGGCGGGATCGTTCGGTGGATAAGGCTTTATTTTGCCGAAATATCCTCGAAGCCCCGGAGTTATATTACCGGACGTCAATACGGCAGATTTATGATATCGACCGAGTCAAACTGAAGGAGGGTGCGATAGTTCTCGACCTGCCTGTTCAATCGTCGACGGAGTTTTCTATTTCTGTTCTAAATCACCTAGTTTACTATCACCTACTTGAACAAATTCATCGCAAAGAACATCAGGCGCAATCACGGCAAAGAACGTGAAAAAACGATCAATGCGGTGTGTGTTTACATTCGTAAATCAGTAGCTAATCGACAACCCCGGCATTCGCATCGAGGAAATAAATTAGCCCAGCTCGCCATAACTTTCGCTAACCTCCCCTCTCTCTCTCTCTCTCTCTCTCTCGAATCGTGCTCAGCTCTTATCCTCACACCACAAATCCACGTCGACTCTTTTCGCTCACTCGCGGCGCTCTTCACTTATGCCTCGCGCGTCCCAAGTTTATGGGCGCGTGCGGCGGTGGCTTCGAAAGCGAAATTTCGCACGCGAGGGCCGCCAGGCTTTATGTGCGGCAAAATGCGCGTCGATCGTGAGCAGCCTGTCAACGTGTGACTCTGCGGATACACATACTGCGCGGGAGAGCGCGTATGTCTAATTAGTCACTCGGACCTCCCGGCAGGACGAATCTGCGGGATGAGCATCCTTCCGCGATCGATTTTATCGCCGATTGTATTCCTATCGTGTATGACGCATGTGTGTTTGTGACTGCGCCGGCTATACCGGACGAAAACAATAACGCCTCACCGGAATAGCGATGCACACACAAACGACGCTATATGTATATTACAGGGTAACGCGCAGTTTCGATTGAGTTGCGGGTATAGGAATTGTTCTTGATTGCCTTTGGCATTGAGCCGCGGATGGAAAGTTATCGAGAACGATCGCTTATGCGGGTGGAGTCTCAGCTGTTATAAAGCGCGCTCGCTGATGTGGGTGGGAATGGTTGTGATTTCACTCTCTGCAGCACTGGGTTATTGGGTTGATGAATGTCGCATTCTTTGAATCATACGTGCCTTGCATAGTAAATTTTTTGTCAGCCAGCGGAACACAAAAGCGATTGTAGTATAATTTTCGCTGCGGACTGTTTTCGACCTCGCGAATCTGATAAACTTTAGCGCAAACAGCAGCTTTCCCACGCCCTCCGTTCAAATCTCGAGTCTTTCCCGCCGCGCCCTTCGACCCACGACGAACTTGGCGCTTCCTCCGCCGGATGGCGCGCTTCACCCTTCGACCCTCGCGGGCTCCATCTACGGGAATTCCGGCGAACTGACCGAAGCCCGCGCGCACCACGTGCTCGCTCTTCTCCTCTGCGCAGCTCCTCTCGCGCACTCAGGGGAAGCTACAGCAGCTGCGCGACGGAGACGGAGGTATGGGTAAGTAGGGGAATCCCAGCAGTGCGAGCGAGACGGAGAGAAAGGGAAGAGGGCCGACTCGAGTGGCGGAGGGGATGCCCACAACGGCGCAGAATCCCATCGATCATTCCCCGGTGTTTCACGCCGTACACGCGGCAGAGAGCCTGCCTTCGGCTTGCCCCTCCCGCCTTGCTCGGTCTCTCTTCTCCGCACATGGTTCCCCGTTTTTCTCGAGGGGGACCACCCCACCCCCGCACGACACATCCAGCGTGTGCTAGCACGTGTATATATATATGTGTGTGCTCTCCCCCGCCACGCGGCTGACGCGGCCGGGCAATGCCGAGAGACGACGACTATCACGAGGTCTCTCTACCTTCCTCTATTATATTTATGCGCCGGCTCGCGCCCGGGAAGGTTTATGGTTCTCTCTCGCACGCGCGCACGCTTAGTTCGTCCGCCGCCGCATCATCGCCTGTTGTTCTCCTTCTGTCGACTGTCGTTGCCGGTACTATACGATCGGTTATCAGTGCTGCCGCTGCCGATGTTCGGGAACCTGTGAACCGATTTCTCTACGCGGAGGTTTTCACGAGGGTTGTGGTTATGAGAAGAGGGAAGATAAAAAATGAGTGATCGCGTCGCGAGGATAAGCCAGGTGCCGCGAAGTGCTGCGACGAGTAATGAGTGAGTTAGTTTGCCCGCTCATCCCCACCACGAGCTGCTGCGACAAGTGAGAAAGAGAGACAGAGCAAGAGCGAGGGATGCTGCTGTAGCGAAAGTTCTGCTGCCGATGACGAGCGCCAGAGACTGGCAGATGCGCGGAGAACGTCAGCCGCGACACTGCAAGTAGACAAGTCCCGCGTTGATCAGCCGGTTCGTACGATGTTTCCTTTTTTTAAATAGTTTTTTTTTTTGGGTGGGTTGTGAAGGGAAGACTTGTTTGTAGGGAACCGATTTTTGGTTTTGATCTTCTTCGAGAAAAATTTATTATTTTTGGAAGAATATTATACTTTAAAAAATTTGTATCAACTGACAGTTTGATAAAAGAAAATCAATGAAGATAAATTATACCAGACTAAAGTCAAGCATGAAATTCGTGTGGATCTACATTACACACCTCCGCCATATACATCATCCGTCAATCAACTCGGAAAATTCCTCTCGTTCGTCGTCGATCCTCGGCCCACACTATATATGCGCTCCTTAAAGCGCGTTAATGCATAAAACTCGTGCGTGCAGCGCGCGAATCTACGCGTATAATACGCGCTCGCACTGCACGCGTATGGATATTGCAGTCACACCGAGCATAAATCAAAGCGCGCCTACGTACATGCATACGCGAGAGAGCGCCTCCGTGTATACATGTACACATGTATATGTATAACTATATGTATATATCGTATATGTGTGTGTTAGCAGTCTGTAACGGTACGTAATTTATTGTTTCAGGTAAGTGACGTTGCGGAGCAGCTCCAGGGTCCTCCTGGCTTGTGCATCATCCTCCTTTCCTGCGCGGGCGCATAATGTAAGCACCTATCAAGCATATTGCGCGACAACAATGTCAAAATGAGAATATCTCGTCCATTCGTATATAGGTATACAATTATGCATGTACAGTATCCGCGATTCGGGGACACGAATGCGAGCATTATGATAACCGCTGCAGTGCAGCCGAGGGAGTGAAAGTGTCGACGAGTGTATAACGTACATTTATATGCGAGCGCGCGCGCGTTATACGAAGAATATGACGAGTGTGATGCAAGCGAGTATTTTTGCCGTTTTCTCTGGAAACGCCGCGACTCTGCTCCACTTACCTATTCGCGCGAACGGCGCGTGCGTTTGTATTTCGTATTCCGGAGCGTTGAGATATTTCGGAATGTTTTTGATCGGGGAGAGATACGCATACGTGAAACGCATTCTTGACGTCGTTGTCGGGTGTGTATATACGCTCGCTATCTAGATAAAAATGTCGAATGAATAATTAATGATTGAGCGCCAAACGTGTGTACCGGTATCCATTTTTTTTTTTTTTTTTTTTTTTTTTNTTTTTTGAAAGTTCGCTGTATGCACGCGACGTATGAATAGCGTAGAGGATAAATAAAAAGTACGTTGGTATAGCTGCGTCAGCGCTTGGATATTCAAAAATAAATCTAGCGCGAAACGATGGTCTATAAATACCAAACAGGCCTGTAACAGAAACTTTTCCCAGTAGCTACAACGATACTCGTAAACATTCAATTTTCACGCAGTAAAAAGGCGTTACCCGTTCAATTACCCAGAATCGCTCTTCATTCTCCAAAAGCATGAGTATCGCTCATAAACACACAGAGCTCCTGCATTATACATTCCAATAGGCCGGGCGCCGGTAATGCCACTATATTACCGTAATGGCGTTTTGAGGGCAAGATAAAGCACGCGTGTGCGAATCGAAGGAAGGAAGAAACCACCTCTCTCTCTCTCTATACACAGGTGTAAACGGGTTTGGAGTGTATATATAGTATATACACGAGCTGCGCGCGGTTATTAGCCGCCATACGTGCACACACTCTCTCTCTCTCTCTCTCTCTCTCTCTCTCTCGCTCTCTCTCTGCTCTTCGCGAGAGGAAGGACGGATGTGTAGGAGAGTAGGATGATAAAGAGCGAGAGTAGCAGACGTGCGCGCGCGAGAAAAAGAAGATAGGCGCTGCAGTGGAGGAGGAGAGAAATCCTCGTCAACGCGGCCGGATAGAGCCGGCCACACACCGTCGGCTTGTAAAACACGCGGCGAGATTAAATGCTTCATTAATGTGATTAAAGTAAAAAGCTGCCTGAGTAATGAGCCAAGCTGTGAATCATCCGTGTGTCCGACGCTCTCGAGACTCGGGATTCCCGCCTGATGGTGTTGATGCGTAAACGCGTATCGGTGCGTTCTAAGGGATGCTACTACAATGCGGTTGACGATTTTTTTTCTTGGTCAAAGTTTTTCTTGAAATTCAGACATGTTAAAGAAAGTTAGGCGCCGTCGGGTTAATTGTTGGGTTCGTTCGCTCGAATTAACGCTCGGAGCGCTTCTTACACAGCAAGTTTTTGTTTAGTCGCTGGGAATGGGCCAGACACGTGCATGCGCTCGCGAGAGTTCCTGGAATTTTAGTGTGTCATTGACACGCGTAGAAAGAAACTTGTTGCTCGGGGTAATTACTCCAGTTTTTAATGAACGTGTCCGTTTGCAGGTCACTCGTCTAATTTCTTATATACTTTCAAAAATTCCAATAATACACTCAACTCGTAAAAAGCACTAATAAACAATTACAGCTTAAAAGAGCCTCGGCATTCCGCAAAACGCACTGAAATCACCGGGAGAACCCATACGAAGCAGTTTGACGCATTACAGCCGGAAGCGCGCGCGCGCGCGGTGCAGAGTATAAGAACAGGGTCGTTCGAGGAATCGGCACGAGAGCTCTCTTACACAGCGTATACCTCCTCTCTTCCCTCCCTTCATTCTTCTCTCTTCGATCCTCTCTTTTTCTCTCGCGGCAAAGAGCCTCGCCGCCGCCGCCGCCAAGGTATAGAGCGAAAGAGCGAGAGAGAGAGAGAGAGAGAGAGAGAGAGAAAGCCTCAGAAGGAACAAGGATGGGATCGAGACCGGTCGCACGGCGAACTGCCGCGGAGTATATACACCGCTCGCGCGCGGCTCTTTCTCGCATACCGCAAAAGTCTCTCCCTCTTCTGCAACAGCAGCAGCAGCAGCTCGGGAACGCTGAATGCAGAGGCTGTGTGCAACCTATATATACACACGTGTAGCATCTCTCGGCGTGTCTCCCCTGCTCTCGAAGAGGCTTAGACATTTTTCCGTTCCCAAGAGTCCGCGCGCGCAGAGACGTATCCCTCGGCCCTCTTTCTCGCGCCCGCGGAGGAGAACGGATTGAAGTTATACGGTACAAGCAGATATAGGCTCGGGAGAGCGACAGGGGCGCGTCGGGATATGCAGGGCTTTTGTGCCCGATAGAGCTGCCATCGTCTTGCCATACAAACGTCCCCGGCGATTACATATGCCCCGGACGCGTGTATACGTGTGCGCGCAGAGCTTATTCTCTCTTTCTTCGCTAAATACACGAGCAAACGCGCGCGGGAGGGTGGCAAGTCCTCTCTTCCTCTGTCTCGCGCCTTCGGGACCGATCGGAAATATGCGCGTGCGCGAGAGAGAGAGAATCGGTTTTATCGCGAAGAGCGACCCTCTTCTTCAAAGGAGTCTGCGACTAGCGCGTTGTGTCCTGAAACGCGGCGGCATTTTTTTCACCGGTCGACCGCCCTTGCGCATTGTCATTTTGCTGATTCTTTTGCGCGATGCGTATACGCCGCTGTGTGTATACTATAGCTGTGCGCGGGATCGAAGCGTGAGAAAGTTATTGTTTCGCTGGAAGTTGCGTGCGCGTGCTTCGCTCTGTATTCATAATGAGCTGTGGTCTTTTTTTAGCCCTCTCGACGTATATATGTAGATTGTGAGAAAATTATGAACGATTGTTCGTCGGCGTGTGATAAGTAGGAACGGTGGTATATATATATAGGCAGCGGGCTCCGTTTGATCTTGATTTTTTTCTCTCGACGCGATCTTATTAGCCGGGCTGTTTCCGCGATGGATTCAACGAGAGATTGGAAGTTGTTTATAAAGTTCGTATATGTGAGAGTCGTTTAATTTCAGGCACGATCAATCGACGTGAGAAAAGCCCAAGGAAAACGCGCTGTAAAATAGGGGTAATTAGTCGCTGGAAAACGCTCTGAAGCCAATTAAATAGAAGCTAATAAAATAAACGAGTCCGGCATAAATATCCTGTAGCAAAAAAATCTCCAACTCTCCGCTCGGCGATACCGATCATAACTGTAAAGGAGATTTTCTCGAAATCCCGCATCGCACACACACACACGCGCAGAAATAAGAGAAAAATCAAGCCGGACACGCGCTCTCGATTTCGCGGCTCCTCGCGATACATTCTAGGCTCGTGGCCGGTCTCCCCTCGCATCGGCAAAACGCCGCCCCTCCAAGCTGCCGCTCGCGGAGCGAGAAAAAGAAGGAAAGAGAGAGAGAGAGAGAGAGAGAGAGCCTGGCTTGCACACTCGCGAGTCCTGACGCAAAGTGCAAGCAGGCAGATGCGATCGGCGATTATGCACTTACGGCGTTAGCCTGCCTCGGCGTACATACCTCCGCGCACACATTTACACGCTCGGCCTGTTCTCTCTCTCTCTCTCTCTCTCTCTCTCTCTCTTTCTCTCGCTGCAGCGCCATATAACGGCCGGCCGTGCTCGAGAGCAATGCATCTTCGCGGCGTGACATCGAGCTCCGCCACTAATCGCGCGACAATCTTCAACTCGCGCGCGCCCACGGAAAGAGTTCGCGCGCCCGCTGCGTGTGTGTGTGTGTGTGTGTGTGTGTGTGCAGCAGCCTTATATTCCACAGAGCTGTGGACGAGTGTCCGATATCGTACGAACGACAATCGTATAATTAGGTGTCTCGACGCCGATGTGCGGCCGCGTATATACAGACGCACAATATCTTAAGGAGCGAGTGCTCGACGACACATTGGCTGTGTGTTGTCTCTGGCTGCGGCGCAGGTACATTCAAAGATGTAAGAGGGGGATCCTACTCTGTGTATATAGTATTACAGTGTTGCGAGCGCGTGCGAGAAGTAGCCGCGCGACGCGCGCGAGAGCAGTCCCTCGACGCTTTTTGCGCTATCGGCGCTCATCTCGAAAGCGCGAGAGGCATTTATTCGCGCGGGGATGTGCGAGAGAGTGCGTGTGCGCTGGTGAAACGAGGCTGCTTCTGCTGCTGTTGAGGTTTGAATGTGTATACTTTTTTTTGCGTGGTGCCACTTACCGCCCCCGAATAACCGATCATTATATTCCGTATGCCGAGTCGTGCAAGCTTCGACCATTGTAATTATCCTTCTCTCATAACGTTTGATAATTACCGTTTTATACATACACTGTTGCATATTTACCGTTTCTCATATATGATTGCTTTTTCGAGATCGCATCTGCGCGAATTGTAGTTTTCGCGCTACAAACAACACGCGAGTAGTCGAAACTAAAGTTGTGAAAAAAGAAAAAACCGAGCGCGGAGAGAGAACGAGATAATTAATGACGCTGATTCGGCGCTGTGTGTATACGTATATATACGCGGCCTTTTCAATTTATGCTCTGGTGTACCGGAGAGGAGTGAACGATCACGTGTACATTCGTACGTGTACTCGTTATTTCAGAGGAAGATTTATTCGCGCGAAACAAATTTGTCTGGCGCTTAATAAGCGTGTATTCGGACGATCATCATCGCGCGATAATTAATTTTTAAATGATTCTTTCACGGTTTATTATTGCCGTATTTACTCAGCCAATAAAGTTCTATATACTCGGTTCATTTTTTTTCTTTTTCAAACCACATATTTCGATCCGGAATAATTTTGCCAAACAAACTATAAATTCGCCAGGTTTCCCAACCGAATATTCTCATGCCGAAAAAAAAGCCAGCGCTCGCGTGCCGAAGTAGGCCAAACATGACAGCGGTAGTCAGGGCAACGAAGCTTCTCAACCTAGCGCTCTCATACACACACAGGCGAATCTCTCGAGGGCGTCGAATTTTTCGGCCTCCTCTCTCTTCCGAAAAAAAATGAACTAGTAGTTGATCGCATCGGCGGGAAAAGCCACTGTGTATATACGCGCGTGCGATGTAGAGAAAAGGTCTCGTGATCCGACGTCAAAGTCCATACGCGTAATACCTAGCGTGTAGACGTCGCGCCGGTGCTTTTAATGCGCGCGGAGCACGACACACCCCCGCTGTGTATGTCGCTCGCTCTCGTCGGAACGGAAGGCGAACGTATAAAGACAATCTTGTAAACAGAATGGTTAGACAAGAGGCGTGAGGTATTATATAGGCTCGCCTCGGAATGACCGAGGGGTGGTTTTGCGAGTTTGACGAAGTTTTATACAAGGGCTATATTATTATACGCTCCTTATTTCATTTTTCAATACACTATATGCGAGGGTCGAACCAACCGCCAGCGAACGATAAAAATTACCATATACACCGCACGGAAAAGGATTCTAGCCGCGGTAGTTTCCTATCCGCAACAGAGTCCTAAAATTTACCGAATTTCATTTACAACCGCGAGCAAAAATGGCATTCCGGCTTGCTGCTGGATGTGGCCGAATAAAGTCACGCGATCCCGCGTTGCGGCTAGCTACGCTCGAACTCGTCTGATATATATCTATGTATACGTGCATACAGCTCACCCTCACCTTACCCACGTGTACCTTCTTCGGGGCGCGACCCTTCCCCGGCGCTTCCTATGATTAACCGTCTGGCCAATGGGAAGCGATCGAGAGCAGGAGGGAGACGAGCGATTTCAATTAGCCGCGAGGCCTGATAAGGCCTGGGAGCCAATTTCTCTCGGTTTTTTTCCTCTCTCTTTCTTCTTCGTCTAATTTTTTTATTCCCCTGGCTTTCTCCGACTGCACACAGGTGCGTTTCCTCGGGAAAACTATTCTTTTTCTTATTATCAATGTTTTATATATAGGATTAAAATTATGCACCGAAAACTAAAGCGAACATTCAGTTATCAGTTATGTTCGCGCTGAGCACAAACAAAACTATACCCGTACAAAAGGGCCTCGACCGCGTCTGCCGAATGCGGTAACCGCAGCCGCGAATAGGCGGCATGGCTTATAGCGCACCTATAGCTATACTTTCCTCCGCCCCCACCTGCGCGCATAGATATATAAAGCGACGGCGGCGGCGTCGTGACGCTCCTGCGCCTCAGAGTTACGGCCACAAATCACGCGATTCGTAATTGCTACTATAGCGGAGCGACTGCGACTGCTGCTGCTGCTGCTGCTGCTGCTGCACGTGTACGCTATAGTATAGCTGTATTCAGGGGTCGAGGGAAAAAGACGGGAGAAAGAGAGAAGAAAAAACGCAACGGCGGCACCCCGTCAGTTCGAAGAGAAGGACTAATACGACGAGTGCACTGCTTGTACCTGAACCTGATAGCTCGATGTATAAACATTGATGGCTTATCAGATAGGTGGCACGCGCGTGCGCTGTAATGTCCGGGCAATTTTCGTTTCGCTGAATTTTCTGGAAAAAGAGTAATGACACCGTCTGCGGGTATCAGCTGTATGTGTCGAAGCTTCAATTATACATCTGTCGTGAGAAGGAGGCATGTAGTTTTGTGTAATTGCGCAGAGACGATTTCGAATTTTGATATCTTTGATAACGTAACAATATTTTTTTGCAATAATAACGAATTGGAGTTTTCGACTTTTCGGAAAAAATTTCCTTTGTCATAGAATCCAGGATATATGCGAGGCTCATGTGTTCTGCCCGCATTTCCGGCTCCTCGTTCTTCCGTCCCTTGAACGGCTGGCAGTAGCAGCAGCAGCATCTCGAGGGCGGACCGTTAAAAGCATTCGCCGCTTCTATCCCGCTTGTAATTACAGATATATGGACGCCAGACTTGCGGTTCCGAATCGAAGAACACTTGCCGAAATGAGTCGGAATTGACCAACAAACAATAATGGCTCTCTCTTTCTCTCTTCTCTCGCACCCTTCGAAAAGGGAAATGCTTCTATGAGTGTATAGGAACCCTTGAGGCTGGAAATCAAGAGGAAAAGGGCAGTAGAGAAAAGAATATAGGGGAAAGTGATACGCACAATAGAAATAACCACGAGGCCTTTGTTTTCGTTGATATATTCAGTACTCCGTTTTTTAGATAAAAACTAGCGACTTTGAAACTAGAAGAACAATATCATATATCAAACACTTGATAGCATGAGCGGCCGAAGCAGGAAGCCCAAAAAAGATAGTTTTGAAATAGATGATGTATCGCTATATATATGCAGGAGGCTCGTGGATAAGGCAATGTAGGAAATATAAAAACGCCTGTGCGCCACCTATCTTCGCTCGCCAGAGATTCAAAGAGTTTAAGCGATGGATCGTGGATTAGAGCCCAGTTCAAAACTGCTTTGTTATTATATTTTTTCATTCGCAGACGAACAGCTAATCGGAGAACGAATAGAATAATTACCACTTTGTTTTTAGCGCAGGATAGAACGAAGAGCAATCGATTTTTGTAGCGATTCTCTGCGAAAAATAAGATAAAATCAATCAGACTAGCGCAAGACCGTATATACGTATACAGGCCATAACAATCCTCCAGCCGATCGTTTCTAGACTCGCTCCACACGGGAGAGCCCAGTTCTGCGTATCGCACTGCGAATGTAGCACACGTGTGTGGGTGGCAGCAGGCGAACCCTCGCCGGGAGGTTTCACTCGCACACATGGACTTACCTTCTCTTTCTCTCTCTCTCTCTCCTCTGCGCAGCTATCGCATCAACATCGCACTTCATAACCCTCCTCGCAGCGGAGTTTCTCGATCCGTTACCACGAGCGCACCGCGTGTGAGCACCGAGCTGTACACACGAGAGACTGTTTCCTTCCTTCCGGTCTAGAGCCGCGATCGATCTGTGCTTCGCCTAATTTCCCTCTTGTCTATTAGCATTTTCATTTTCAATTTGTATAGCCAGCTCTCAAAGTATTTTCTAAATACCGTATAGTACGTCGGAAGATTCTCTCTGCTCGTTGTTGCACAAATACATGAAAAATATTCACCTCCAATTTAGCGTCTATACATATGCGCACCTATCGCGAAATCTCCGCGAGCATTCATGAATACAAATGCATTTGCAGCAACGTCTCAACTCCTCTCGCATACGTAAATCCGCAATTTGACGAATCGATCCTCATCCCCACCGTAGCGCATATATCCACAGGTACCGCTTTGATCTCGCACCGATCGCATAAGCGAGCGCCTCGCGGTGATGTCAGTCTCGCGCGTTTCGTAATCTCGAGCGCTTGACGATCGGCGACCTTCCCTCGCTCCGAGCACGAACATACACACACACAGCACACACGGGAGTTGCGATCGATCCGAACGCGGCAGCGGCTCGTGAAAGGTAAATCTTATAACACACGTATAGCGTATATATACACGGCGGCGCTATTATCGCTATCGAAGTATAAGCTGCTGCGCCGGCGAGGATATGCACAGTGGTAGCGAGTCGATCGCGAGACGACGATCGATCTGCGTCACGAGATCCGATTTGTTTCGACGATCCGCCGCTCGCGCGACTCTCGATTTTCGGCGGAGCCTTAATGCGATTTATTCGGAACGCCGTCGGGTGTGTTGTGCTGATTTATAGCGTCGGGGGTGAGAGATCGGAGCGGAAAATTCGATTTCGCAATTCTGTTTTGGTTCTCCGCAGTGCGCGAGTCGAATTGTAGCTTCTTGTGTGATATACGTCCCGAGAGTTATATATGTAGAGTGATTTTTAATTGATGTGTATTGTCATCAACAAAGCCCCGCCAACATGAAAGGAACTAAAGCGCTCTTTCCACGCAGACGAAGGGAGCGATCGTGGTTCAAGGTGAGAAGAGACTTGAAAAGTGCAGCGTACGGAAAGCGGCATTGAAAGCAAAACCAAAACGTAATATACGTATTTCTGATTACTATGCGAGATCCTCGCCTTGATAGAATTGCTCATTCGATCGCGCCAAAAGAGCCGCAAATGTGCGTACGCTGCAGCTGCGGTGGCGATTATTCCTATACGGTGAATCGAATGCAGGATGAAATTCCCGTGACCCGGAGAGAGAAGTTGGCCATATACGTGCCTGCGTTTTGCATACGAGCGGCGAATCTTTCTTCTTCTTCCCTCTTTAGGCTTTTTTTTTTTTTTTCTCTCTCTTTCGCGTACAGGTATACTCTTATTGTGTATTATACGCCGCTCGGCAAATTTTTCACGCGCTCGCTATTTATCTCCTGGCAGTTTTGAAATTCAAACAATTGTGACCGGGATATTTATCGCGGGCGGACTCGTTCGGAACTCCTTGGTGGAAATTAATCTGCGAGGATTTAGCGGCGAGTCGAATGCGTTGCGCCCGTGTGGGCGTTGAAAAAAAGGAGGCTTGAATGAAACGATTAACTGGATATTGTATATTGTGCGTACGCACGCTCTTCTGGGATGGAGTAATTGAAAGGCTCTGCCACCGCGTAAATTGAATCTCGATGTATATTGCGTTGCAAAATAGCACATTTTCACCGATTGCATTACGCGAGTAATTTTCAAAAAAAAAGTTCTTGCGAAAGCCGTTGCTAATAGCATAATTTGCTCTGGCCAAGAGCCGGATCGTGGGTGGCTGCACGACTCGTTCCTGCGTGGCTTAGGATTGGTCGGACGTCTGACAGTTGACGGATGACGAGGCGGCCTTTCGGCTCGAAGTTCCCCCTTTTACGCCCAGCAGAAATTCGCCGCCCTGAGCGCTGCCGCTATGCATGCATACCTATAGCTTGCCTTCGCTCTATCTTTGTATAATACACTCCACGTAGTCTGTTGCGAGCCGCGTATCCATTATTTTCTTGATGGCGAAAATATGAAGCGGCGGCAGAAGGGGTATAACGGGATTATTAGCTGAAATGGGCGCATAACTCACGCGCCTCTTACCTTTTCTGGCGCGCTCGTGTTCTCTTTTTTTTGCGCCTATTTGGGGATCCCTACCTCGAAATTCATCTATCAACCCGAGAGAGAGAGAGAGAGAAAGAGAGAGAACGGGCTCAACTTTTTCGGTCATTAGGCTGTTGTCGTGTACTCCGCATTGGAATTCGCGAAATTAGTCGTCCGGAACGATATTACAAAATGTGATTATTAAAACACAGGTATATACATTTTCTATGCTCTCGGAACACGGCCGTTCCAATTTAGATCCGAATCTCGAAATTGCACTCGGTATTTATCTAACCTTGATTTCTTTGTCGCGCTATAGAGTTTCTCCTACTCGCGCGCGAGTTGTCCAAAACTAATCACGAGAAAACTGCTGCTCCGAGCTGGTAGAGAACACTGGCGGTGCTGTTATCGAGATCCGTGATCGCGCGCTGTGCCGCCGAGTGCTCTGTCAGATGAGAATCTGGAAGGCATAAGGCAAGACACGTATAAAAGGCCGAGCGCGCAAGCACACTTACTCTCTGTGTGCAGTATGTGTGCGCAAGAGATCTCGAGAAATCTAGCACCATCTTGAGCTACACTTGTCTCCCTCGGCTTATCATACCGATCTTGCAAATTAACGTGACTTTCCAGACGAGATTCCCTGAAAGTACACGGAGTATAAATTATTCCGTGTACTAAAAATGTTTAATTACCGCGCGCGGCGAGAGCGCGAGTATCTGGATATTTTTTTCCGGGGCAAAAAGTAACTGTTAAAATGTTAGATTTTATTGCGTATATGTACACCGCTTACATATATATGAATACACATTTCGAGCGCGCTTTTTTAGCGACAAGCTTATCGCGGGAGCGAAGCGGCTATCAATTATTCCAGCGATTTGTTACAGCTACTTTGTACCGTGTAGGTATATCTTTCAAACGACTCTAACACTGTACAAATGTTTTTTTCCAAATTCCCAGAAAATACCAAACTTCGCAGATGCGTATCTCCACGCAGCCGAGTGCAAAAAGCAGATTATTCATTATATCACCTCTCCCGCGCGCTTACGCACCCGGCGAGAGGGAGAAATACCACGTGGTGCATATCCCGATAAAATCTCTCTCTCTCTCTCTCTCTCTCTCTCTCTATGCACATACTGCAATAACGTATTACGGTTATACGCGCACGAGCTAATTGGCCTCGTGCCTTCGGTGAGCGCCTTCTTCTTTTTTCCAAAGGCAAACAAGCGCCGCAAGTTCATGCAAGCGTGGAAGCTATGCGCGGGCAGCTCTTCGGTGGATTCCTCCTCTGCAGCCCTTCCGTCGAGACTCTTTTTCAGCTCTCGGAGTATATATGAGTTACAGCCTCCACGGAGAATATTACTACCTGTCCGGAGAAACGGCCGCATCCCTCGATGGGGGCATTATTTATTCGGGCCCTCTGCCCGTAATCGCCGAGACGTCAACCGAGCCCACAGTCTTTCTCTCTCATTCTCGTTCTCCCCCCCCCCCCCCCCCCCCCCCCGCCGCCC
>CM053172.1:46137648-46185662 GCA_012977825.3 Pteromalus puparum
TTTTTCCCCCCCCCCCCCCCCCCCCGAGAGGAGCCGCGGTCTCGAGGCTTTGTTCCTGCGAGCAATCGGGAATTTTCGCTCGATCGTAATAACGTGGCTTTAACCGTCCTAATCGGCTGTTTCTCATGCCGACGGTGTATACAATTTCGATCGAGAGCGATCGGTTAACGTATATACGAGCTTTTCGATGTTTTTGACAGATTCTGGACTATCATTAGGGGTAATCAATTTTGTCCTGGGAATGTTTTGGTCTTTTGGCTGAAAAAGTACCATAAATCGTTGTATATTTTGAAGAAACAGTAAGAGAGATAAAAAAAGCTTCCAGCTGTTCTGCGATCAATCTCATCGCCGTACGCGTGCTTCCGATCGGCCGACCGATCGGCAAGATATCGGGAGAAAAAGAGAAAGCGCGATAGCATAGAAACAATCCTCTTTTCCTCTTCTTCCTCCATCGCAGTAGTGTATCCTATTATATACGTGCATGCGAGGTGCTCGACTCTTTCCCTAATCGTTATTCCATCGATGCGAACGCGATTTCGCTCGCGAGAATCTCGGACTATCCCGCGCGCGGCGCACGTATACTGCTGTTGCTGCTGTTGAGGTTACTCGTGACTATTATTCCTCTAATAATAGACTCTTGGCACCTTGGCGTATCGGACCACCCAAATGCACGGCGATGCTTCAACATTAGCCTCACGTTCGAATCGCTTCCATATTGCGAATTCTAGATGCGATGCGTGTCTTTATCTAGGCGATCGGTCTGCTGCAATCATAATTTCGGCTAGAAGATCGGTGTACACGCCGGCTGGAGGCAGTTTTTTTTATTCAAGAAAAATCGGTTATTGATGGTAATCGCTTGGTGCAGGGGTTATAAGCGGCGATCGCTTCATTATTTGGCAATTTGTTCGGTTATGCATATAAGGAGACCACCCAAACGCCGCGATGATATCACCGTATGGTTGAGCGCTTACTCATTCAAGTGGTATAGTCTGATGGATTGCGAATTCGATATGACGAAAATACAGATACAAACAGTTCGGATGTGTTATAAATTATTAAAGGTGAAAACAAACATATTGACAAGAGCATTAATCGATCAGTTTCCGATCCTGTAAAATAATCTACCGATATAACGTTCCCGTATATCGTTCGAAATTCTAAAACACGCGCAGCAGCCACCCAGGCGTAGCTCCAAAGTCCCATGGATATAAGCCAGTGTAAACGCTCGCGATCGGCATTGCAAAAACGCGCGGCCGATCGAAAGGCGCGTCGATTGCGAGTGATTGATAAACAGTGCCACGCGTCCGTGGGACAAATGCTCGCGGAAAAGGCGACGAGTGTCGACCGCCCGTGGCGCCAATCATCTATATATCGCGCGCTCGCGCGAGTGCAGTGCGTGCGTGGTCGGTAAATTGATTAGAACTAGCTGCGACCGACCGGCACTGAGTATGCTCTCAAGGTCTCTTTTTTTTCTCTATCTCCTTGCGCACCGGCAACTGACTGTTAATCGCGAGAAATCGTTTTGTATTATATAGCTCTGGCGCGACCGGGTAAACAAATGGAAAAATTTTCTAGACAATGCGCGCTCCGTCATGAATATTTAGACGCTTGTTGCTTTATTTATGAGTGTAATTTTTAATTGGTCCGTAATACATTGTTGCATTCACAACGATGTATGAAAATAATATATAAGTCGAATTTTTCTATGAAAGAAACCATTATCACTGACGTAGAGTCAACGACGATTCCTGTTTTATCAACAGCCCGCCCCAACGCAGCATCCCGCGTACCAGTTCAAATTTCGATTTTCCCGCGGCGCGACGACGCTCCCTCTCTCGCATCTCGGCTGAACCCTTAGCAACGGGATGCTGCGCGGAGTCTCTGCCAGATGGCGACTCGGTGTCATTCGTCGGCATCTCTCGCCGAAAATCTTCCCCTCTCGCCCCTCCCCAACCGCCCCAAGGGGTGGTACATGCGTGCGCCTTGGGGTAGGGATGCGTCTCTCGCTCTCCGCCGGCGGCGGAAGCTGCGCCTCGCCACTCTGCTTCTCGACTCCTAAGCGCGCGGAACTGACCTTTCTCTTTCGCCTGTGCATGTGTTTATGTGTGTGCTTAGTTGTTGCAGACCCGGCAAAGTGCATAGAATATATACGCGCGGATTTATGGGCGACGGTGGGCTCGGGGCGATATCGCGCGGCGGCATCTAAAACGATGATTCGCCGTTAAACGCGAGAAGGAGGAAGAAGAGGAGGAAACGGGAGAGAGAGAAAAAAGAGCGAAGCTGCATAATAGAGTAAATATAGGCCCGAACGCGAAGGAGACTACACATCGGGTCGGTGCGGTGCAGCGCCGGGTTGCGCGATTTATAGGTCCACTTAATGTGCCATTGATTCCACGCGCCGCACGAGCTTTATCGCGTATTATAACTTTTCCCGAAGGCGCTTCCTCCTCTGTGGCTTCGTAAGGGATATGGGAGAGAGGAGGTGTATCGTGCACGCAGACGCCGCCGGGATTTTGACTGATTGTGAGAAAACGACCTCGACGAGGAAGGAGTGGACTTTTTTCGCTGTTTTTTTTTACTCGGTGTATAGGCTCGCGTAGATAAATTGGTTTATTGGCTAGAGGGCTTTTATACCGTTCGATATGGGGGCTGGGTTCTCTCGTGCGATGATCGTGAATTTGGATTTTTTCGCCGCTGCTTAATAGAATCCTTTGTGTGTGTGTGGGAAATTGAGAAATGATTTTACGCGGGAGAGGTTGTGCTTGTGCTTTTGAAATCACTCAATCCAACCGTTATTCTCGTGCGATTGATAGATCCGAAATTTTCAATCAGTATTTATGATTCGTTACACCATTACGGGCACACTCGAAGTACATTATGCAAAGCAGGTACACGCAGCAGTGATTCTAGACCGTACAATTACGCAGCGTCTAACAAATGAATGAGCGCCTTAATGACTCCTCTAAGCTCTCCATTACTCACGTAAAGCCAGTTGCTTGCGTATACGAGAGTACGTTTTGCGCAGCGTATTTCGACTTATTACGCTCATACAACACAACACGAAGAATACGAGAAAGCGAAAGAGAAAGGATGCGCGCTTGCGCATCAGATTAAATCTGCATGAGCGATCGGCGTAATTAGCCACACCCGTATAATGTTGTCATCGGACCTTCGTTTATTAATGACGCGTTTAGGGCCTCGGCGAGCCTCCTATAAACAGGAATCGATAATTTATCGCCTCGAGAACGCGTGCGCTCAGCTCTCCCTCCTCTCTCCCTCTCTCGCCCTAATGTAGTTTCCCGCTCTCTCTCTCTCTCTCTCTCTCTCTCTCTCTCTCTCTCTCTCTCTCGCTCGCATTTGAATAACAAACGATATGCAAATTTTCGCGTATCCCGCGGTTCGCGACCACCACTGCTTTATGCGTATTTGAACGAACTTGTGCCTTCGACGCTTTGTGTATTTTGCGAACGCTGCGCTACTAGTGTTGTGCGTTCGGTGTTCGCTGTGCTCTCTCTCGCGCTCGCTGTCTTCCGTCGGACGGCGTGTGGGTATCCGTTGCGGGACTGTTGAGGAGAAATTGAAGCGATGCGCTGTTGCTTTTTATCGTGTGGGAGTTGGCCAATTGAATCTGCAACTGGAGAGTGAATAATTTTGGATTGGATGGATAATGGATGATGCTGATTTCATGTTTCTTTCAGATAAATATGCACCATGTTCTTGAGTGCTATCGAGAAATCAGTTCGATTGATGATTTTATATGCCAAACAGATATAAAATTGGATGCACAATGTCCTACTTTCAAAAATCATTTTATTCGTAATCTGATTGGATGTGCCGTATCAATTACTATTGCTACCTGAATGATTAGTAAAAATTTAAAAAAATATGATAAAGAGAGACCTATTTTGAAATAAAAGCGCGATACATCAGAGCAAATCAGTTTTGGACTGGCTCTCTAACCCACCCGTCGAGTCTTTGACCAGTAAAGATAGGTGGCGTTTTTCCATTTTCCTTAGCAATATATGGGTGCACAGTGCATAAATAGCGGCACGTCGTCTATGCCAAAGCTGCCTTTTTTTGGGTCCGCATTGGGCCGCTTACGCTATAACTGCAACTGCAGATTTTGTTTATTTTTGCGTCTATCACATTTGGTGCAGTTGATACAAAGGCGAACACTATTTGAATTCAGCATATTGGCTTCGATTAGAAGACGAATCCCTTCGCAGAACAATATATACTTGGACTGAATTCGAAAGGCGCGTCTCAGCGTTTCAATCTTAAATCCAAGGCTTCGAAACAGCTCCGATAGGCTCGGGTCCCCGAGCGACTTGCGACTACTTGGAAGCGATTTTAATTAAACACGCCCTTCCAATGTTGCGTTTGATTGGGCGAAAACACGCAGCGCAACGAATTCGGTTCCGCTTCTAAGCTCCTCGCATTATACTTGCGACTAGCTTTGAATTTTTATTTGGCGCTTCGATAAACCGAAATCCGCGAGGGCTTACTTTTGCGCCGTTTCTAATATATATTTAAATTGCGGCATTAGGCAATGTTGATCCGATTCGCTGAAATTATACAGTGTGTACATGTTACGATGCACAAGAAATGCTTCGATTTCTTCGAAAAATAGTTCGTCGTGATTTATGGTCCCTAAGCAAGCGAACAAAACTTTCGCTTTTTTTTTTCATATAATCAGCGTGATATTTGCTCTCTCCCTCTCCTGCTCCAAGCATATACACGAATGAGACGTATCCGCAGCAATAAATTAGGAATCGAGGACACTAAATCACAGCGTGTGCAAGTTTACCTGAATCCAAATATTTTTCGTCCGGTGCACACAAGTGTAAATAGCGTTAGCCCGAAAACGAGAGCGAAATTTCTATAGAACTTTTTTCTCTCTCCTCCCGAAAACTAAAGCAACAGCAGCCGCAGCAGCGGCATATAAATCAACTGTTTAATGCACGCGGAGCAACCGGGAGACGTCTCCCTCTACTCCTATTGTAAAACTCGATACAAGAGCAGCCAGCGGTGCAGCACGGAATAAGAAATCAACCCCGAAACTTTTTTCTCGAAAAAAAAAAGAAGTAGGTATAGGAGAAAGTAAAACCGCCGCCTATACGTCCGTCATGGAAAAGTCCGCTCGGGCGCGACTGTGACGAAGGAAGTGAAGGGGGAGGCGGCAGAAGGCGAACGGGAGTCGCGTCAGGGGGATGATGTCTAAATCTCCCTTTTGCGCTTCACGCTGACTGCCCGCCCGCCGCCCTTTGCTATACTCCGATGGCTACGGTCTTAGAGGTCTGCAGGCTTCCCCCCCCTCCCTTACCTCGTCCTGCTTGCCTGCCTGCTTTCCGGCTTGGAGTAGTGGTGGTATAGTAGAAGCTTTGAAAAGGGAGGCGCACGGTACAGTCTCGGTGAGAAGTTTCGACCGCGGAGAGGCCCTGATGCCTGCCAGGGGTGTCCATTTCTGTGCGGAGATCGAATTTTCGAGACGAGGATTTATCGGTTCGCTTGCCCCGAGGTGTTGGGTTGAGACGGATTATGTGATGTAAATCGGGATCATTGAATTTAATTTCCTTGTGGGAGATTGGTGTACATTTTTTATGTCGATGAAGAATTGCGTAGTGAGATACGTTTGTGCAAATAATTGTACAACAACGAGTAAATTCTCTGACTTAACATTGATCTGTGGAAAAATGATTTTTAAAGTACTTTGAAGACAAACCAATGATTAGAAATGTATAGAAAAATATGAATAACGATTTTTATAAATATTATAACTATTGCACTCTTCATTGTTTTGTATCAAGCATAACAGTTTTACGCGACGGAAAAAAGCCAACGGATATCGGCTACATTAATTTTGGACAGAATAATTCACAACGAGATGTTGTAAATTAACAACAGCATCCAACCTTCCCTCCAAAAAAATCCATTGACTCCGAAACGTCCAAATCATAAAAGTCCGTATTCCCTTTACATTTTACTCCGCGTCCATAAAACGAACATATCAATAAAAGCAATAACGCGCGCACGTAGGTCATAAACCACCACGTGTCCAAACCCTGCAAATGACCCTCTAAGCGAAGGTGAAAAGAAAGCCGACAGTGTCGCAGAAGACCTCCTCTCAAAAATCGGCGCATCACAACACAGCGTATGTCTGGCACATGGAGTCGTTGATCGAGCTCGGAATCGATATATAAATATTTACGGCAGCGTTCACGTTACGAGTCATTTCCGTAAATGCGCGGCATCCTCTCTCAAGGCTTTGCTCTATATACACAGCATTCACCGGCTCTCTTCCGCAAAAGGAAGAAGGGCACAAAGATTTAGAGCCCTCGATTTACGTAACAAGCCGAGACGCGCGCGCGCGCTTCGAGAAAAGGGACTCCGACGGGTCGAAAGGTATAAGAGAGAGAGAGAGAGAGAGAGAGGCGGGCGGGGGCTTTAGATTTTTATGGAAGTGAAAGTTGCGAGGGTCTTCCCGCCGCTAAACCGATGCAGTTTTCACTCGAGCCGCCGGAAAAATCAGAGCACGCGCTGCTACGCATTTGTATAACAATGCCGCGGAATTTCACTTTTTCCCTACTGCAGCCTCGGGGTGTCGATGCGGACGAGTGAAAACCAAACGGCTGAAATTAGTAAGCGCTGCGAGCTCCGAGACTCCACGTCGTTATATAAACTGCGCTTTCGTTCTTTTTTTTCGATCATGAAAAACAGTATAACAGCGAGTAGAGTAGAGTTCGAAATTGAATAAAAGATTCCGCTCGACACGGTAAAGCTCCCGAAATTCCATTTCCAAAGTGTTAATCGGCTGCAATCGGGGGCCCGGCTTTTTCCCTCTCGTATACACGGGAGGAAATTCGCGTGTTTTTCCTGCTAGACTTTTTTTTCGTCCGTTCGCGTTCGTTTCGTCGCCGGCCGGCCGGCGCGGGCGCCGCCCACTCGTGCACGTGCATCGTTGAATTCAGCTGCCTCGTTCGGTTCACGAATGAGTTATCGCCCGTCGAGCTGCTCTTTCATTTCCAGGCTCGCTCGCTGCCGCTACTCTGCTGCTGCTGCTGCTGCTGCTGCTGCTGCTGCTGCTGGCGGCGTATAGTTCGGCCCCCCCTCTTGCTTCTTTCTCTGCGTATTCGTGGGATTTTTTTCTGTTTTTGGGCTGTTGTTTCAACGGTGCCTTTGTTCTTATCGATTTTTCTGCATATCGTAGTTTTAAATTGAAATTATTTTAATAAAAACAACTTTAATTACGTGAGAAACATATAGGTTTCCCCGGAAATTTTCCAGCCCACACGCAAGTCTGTAATCCCACCAGATAACCCCCAAAATCATCCGAAAAAGCCCCCAATCAATTTTTTCTCTCTCTCACTCTCTCTCTCTTTCTCTCCTTCTCATAACCGCCATCCATCTTGCCTTCCCGCAGCAACTGTTGTGTGCTCCATCCTCCTCTTCCTCCTCTCCTTCTCCATAACCGCTATATAGCACACGCGGTCCGGTCGTCATTCAGCAGCCGTCGGCCGTGTATGGTTATAATAATATCGAGTACACGTATATAAGCGAGAAGGGTGCGCCAGCTGCTTCTCCCAAGGCCTCGCCTCGAGAACTTCCACTTCCTCTGCTGCGCGCGCGTGTGTATATTATATATCGCGAATCGAACATGCTCTTAAAGCGCGACCGTTCGCCGAGATAACGATCGCAATAGCGGCGACGATTATCGGGGTAATTTCGGCTACCGGCGATTCTTCATGTCTCCGAGGTGGCTCTCTCTCTCTCTCTCTCTCTCTTTCCTCTCTCTACTCGACGCACTGACTTCATTATCGGTTGTCGCGAGCGCGCGTGTGATGGACTGCTTTTATTTATTGCCGTGATATGCAGTGATATTAGTGCTCGACGCATCGCATGAATATTTTTCGCTCAAGTGAGGGAAAGTTATGCGGTCGTTCTACTTTGATACAACAAGTGCGCGGTAATGTATTCATAGGGCAGCGCGCGGAGAAGCTTCAACGGTCGTGTAATTATTTTTGCATTAATTTCCATTAACTCGATGCTACATTATGCATACCCAAAAATCAGATTCTCTCGTGTGTGCAGTGTGATATAACGCAGTGAGATCGATCGACGTCCCCAAATGTTACGTAATTGTCGATAAAATAACGAACGGCTATTCACTTCCAAAATCAGAAACTGTGTGTGTGTGACCTTCGAGAGTTTGACTGGCATCGGCGTACGTTTTGGCGAGACGCCAATCGGGCGCACTCTCTGCCGTCGCTTCGTCGCTCTTTCGTCCGCTGCTGATGCACATGCAACGATAATATCGAGCGATATTCCCTCAGACGTGATGCATTTGACCTTTCGCTAACGTGTAATACAGCTTCAATAGAAGTGCCGCCGCGCATATACTCATTGCTTTAAAAATACAATAATTTTCACAGCAAAATACGTTAATCAAGCTGCAAGCTCTTAAATTATACAGCAGACGACATTCCGCGAGCCTGGAGAACATTCGCACAATGTCGATCAACGCTCTCGCTCCGCGTAATTTCGAGTATTTCCTGGCAACGATTCGCTCGTCGCCCAGGAATCTCTAATATTCCTTCTGGAGGCTTGACGGCTTGGCAATTTCCTCCTTCTAAAGTTTTCCGGAAGCTAACGCGGGGATCGTTCCCGAGGGAGACGACGACGACGACGTCTTTCGCCCTCCCCTTCTCTCTCTCTCTCTCTCTCTCTCCTCGTCTAGTCCGTCTGCAGTTCGTCTCTCCTTTCTCTCTGCTCGTCGTCCGCGCTCTCCTCCTCTCGTCCTCTGCTCTCGTCTGCCCTCATGTCCCTGTTATCCCTCCCTGTCTTTCTCTCTTCTCATGCCAGCTCGTCTTGGTCCTTTTTTTCTTTCCCCCGCCTCTGGCTGCAAGCGTCTTCGTCCTTTTTTCTTGGCTGTTTTCGTCCTGCCTCTGCTTTCTCCGACTTTGACGTTTATTTGTCTTTCGCTCCGGCGACGCGACGCTACTCGCAAACTTTGCAGCAATATTTGCGCGAGTATTAAGTTGCCGAGTGCAAGACTGATAGCTAAGTTTCGCGATAGGTAAACACACTACACTCTGCGTGGCGCTTTTTTCGGTCGCAGCAATAAATCAGTCGAGTCTTTATCGTTCAAAATTATCGTAACTTTTTCTGCGTCCATGGGAATCCCTGTGCGTTTTCTATTATTCTGTATTCGTGGTGAGATATAAATCAAATCTATCAGGGAGAAAAATAACTAATCTAACGCCGCGAAAACCGCTGTACAAAACAGCGCATATACCGCCATATTCCTGCCACAAAATCAACACACACTGCTTTTATCTTCCTCTTTCTCTCTTTCCCTTTCACTCACGCTTTTGATACATAGCTTTCTCTCGCGCTCTTAGTCACACTCACCCATACACACACATAGGTATACTTGCGCCCATAGTGGTAGTAGCAGAGGGTGACTTCCAACCGTCGACTCTCTCTCTTTCCCAAAGAATATAAGCTCGGCGGCTTCGTGCAGCGACAGTCGAGCCTCCGCCTCGAGCACACACACACGGCAGCGTCGCGTCAGGGATCCCATTACTGTAATTGCGCATCGATCGCGCGTCTGTCTCGCTCTTATTTTCGCGAATGAAGATCGGCGCGTGAGATCGAGATCGAAAATTACAGGCTTGCACGTGGCTCTCCCCATTGACACTCGCCGGTTATACGTTTCGGAGCAGCGGTGATCTTTTATTTCTCGTTGGGGAAAATTACCTCGATGTTTTCATTAATTACACGGCGATCGCTGCTTTCTCGTGATTTTCTGAAAATTTACTCGGTGTACAGCTTACATAGTCCCCGCAAGGCATTGGCTCTCGATGCACAGGATTTTTCTTGGTTTTTACAACACTTAAAATTTCACATCCGTTCGTGAAGAGCGAATTCCCGACATCCCTCGGGGGATCTCCAATTACTCAAAGTCTCCTAAAATTAGACATTCGAAACGCAAACTACTACCATTCTTTTTTCCTACTCTTTCTTGTCTCTCCTTTCCTTTTTCGTAACAGGTATCACTCCGTCTCTCTCTCTCTCTCTCTCTCCGCTCTTTCTAGTTTAAATTGAAAGAGAAAAAAATACAGCGGATAGCGGGGGCGCGCAATCAAGCGGATGCTTTCGTTTGAAAGTGCCGGGGGCTAGCTCTCTCTTGTGCTCTCTCTCTTTCTCTCTTTCTCTCTTTCCCCGTCTCCCGACTCTGCGAGCGATCGAAAGCGTTATAGGACGACTATGAGAGAGGGTAAATTGGAATTCCGCGACGCGACGAGAGCTATTCTTCTCCGCGCAGGCTGCCCTTCTCGCTCTTTCCGCCGAGCATCCGTCCATTTTTGTGCGACAATGCGAGTGAAGCTTTTCGATGTGTTTTTGCGAATTCGAAACTCTTATAGTTTTACATTTTTTATTTTTGAGGTCGCGCTCGAAAACGAACAGCCAATCAGAGAACGAAAATGATCAGTATATAATAAAAGTGAAAGTATAGAGTCCGAATTTGAGGAAGCAAAAAAAACATGTAACCCCGCTTATACAAAAAAAGAGGGATACAGGCAGAAACGGATAGCAGCGTGCTGCTGCTGCTGCTGCTGCGAGCGCGTGGTAGGAAGCCGGGAATATTTACTGCCATCTTCTCTCTCGCGCGCTCTCGCTCCTCCACTTACCCACAGCGAGATTCACTGCGGTGGAGTTGTAAACACCTCTTAACTGTACGAAGATACCATCTCCGGGACTCTCACTCGCGCGCTCCTCTCCAAACGCGTTGTCGCCTTTGACGAGGATTCCGCCGATTGACCGGTAAGCTTTTCTCCTTTTTTTTTCGAATTTCGCGCGCTTTTTTCGGATACACACAGTATAATACATCGGCTGTAGGCGAGAGAAAGAAGGGATAAACGAGCAACTTTTATTATATAGTGCGGGTGAGAGCGTGTTTATGAGCTCGTTCCGATGGTTCTCGTGCCGCCGGGTGGTTTTACGGTCCCGTATAAATGTGTGTGTGTGTTTACGTAATCGAGCGATTGTAATAAAATGTTATGGGACACCTGTATCGCGCTCTACGCCTTCTCTCGTGTTCTGCGCCAGCTCGGGCTATCAGGCCGTTTTTTATGGTTTCTGCCGGACGAGTGCGATGATTCGCGCGTAAAGAGCTGCTAAATGGCTTTATTATCGAGTGCGCCGAGTGAATTTAATACCTCGCATTGATTTAAACAGCCCTTATACCGTGATTTACGCAGGTCGGAGCTTTGTAGAAAAAAATCAATGAAATCTGAAATTCAATTCTCCTCGTGTGTGATAAATCGATATCACCTGAGAGCTTTATGGCAAAAAAATTTCGGCGAAATATTCTCAATAAAAGCCCAGCGAAGAGCCGCACGCACATCACCGAGCGGCGAATATAAATCCAGCAAAGATGGATGAAAGGCGCGATGGCGTCGGGCGGAGGTCCTGAAAAGCCTGGGCTATATGCGCGCGGGGGCGCTAGACGCGCGAGACGTAGAGAGATGTAGAACGAGAGGGACAAATAGAAGGAGAAGGTGAAACCCACTAAATCAATACTCTGCCATCGCTCGCTCGCGCCGCCGCCGGCTCATCCCCTCTCGCCACCGCTGCTGCTGCTGCTCCCCTATAGCTGCGCCTCGTGTACGTGTGTGTGTGTGCGTGAGCCGCCCTTCTTTCGCTCGCGCTTCTCGTGGCTCCCCTTTGCTCTGATGTGTGCGTGTGTGTGTGTGTGTGTCTGAGCGTTGGGCTCAGGGTCGCGCTGAAATACCCACTGTATATTCTATAAAATAATTCACGCGCCAACGAGATAAATGCTTCGTGGAAGCTCGATTTTCGAGACTTACGGTTTATCGGAATCGATGATTGGTCAAATTTTCATTAGATTAGTAAAATTTTTATCCGACGACGATGTTTCTGTCACACGTATTTATACACTCGAAACGCGAGGGAGCAAACTTTAATTTTCAAAGTTCAGCAGCGAAGCAAACATCCTAGACAAGCGCGGCCTTATTCGCTCTCTCCTACTCCACTGTCTGCGTCTCTCCTCGTTGATATAACCGGAGCGGCATGCCACCCTTCCTTAGCCCACCCCCGCACAGCCGTCACGGGCTTCTCCTCCGGAGCGAAACTTGCCTGCAGTGCCTGCAGTAGCAGCAGCAGCTCGAAGCTTCTATACGAGCCGAGTTTCGCTATATACATAGTGAGCTTCTCGCTGTTGTACTTACGTGCGTGGGTGTCTAGACTTAGCGAAGCCGCTCTTGAGATGTCGACGCTCGCGCGATGCACCTGGAAATACGAGCCGTGACAGCTACAACCCTGTGTATATATGTGTTTGTAAGCAATTTTCTTCAAACTCGCAGTGCAAAATGCGCGCGACCAATTTGCTTCTCAATGCAAACGCGACAATCGATGTGGTTGCGAAACGCGAGATTTTCCCGGCGGCATTCCTCTGAAAGCACGCACGACAAAACTTGATCTATTCCTTAGAGTGCGCATATAGCGCAGCACGTAACTAGCAGTCAATGAATATTAATGAAATCCTTCACAAAGCCGGAGCGCGCTGCGCAGAAAAAATAGCCAGGCTGTCGAATCAGAACCGTTGCTCGCGCTCGATCATTGAACAATCTATATAGCTATATGCACACATCCATCCCGAGGGCATCGACTGCGCAGTTCCAGCGCCGCAATGCATACGTCTCGTTACTCCAGCGCCTCCTCTCTTTTCACTCAGCTTGCGAAAATCCTTGAAGCGAAAACGTATGCATCGCCTCGAAAGTAGAAGTGCTGTTGTGTGTTATATAGAAACGCCGTGTGAGAGAATCGCGCGAATGCTGATTAAGAGCGATTGACGAGTCGATCATGATGCCGCCGCCACCGCCGCACCGCTGGACTGTACGAGCTCATAGCCATTACACACGACTACGTCACGACTGGAGAGCGAGAGAGGATGAGATGCGGCCGCGGCGAATTGGGTCACGTCGGCGGCGGCGTTGCTAGGGCCCCCAGCTCTTACGTACAATATACATAGTGTATATACCCTGTGTATATACATGTGCGCACACGATCGTCGGGCCGATCGTGAGATAGTGCGATGCCTATATACTCGCTGTTGTCGGCGAACGATCACGAAGAGAACCGCTGCCGCTGCTGCTACTCGAGGGGAGGTGTATATATGTGTATAGGCATACGTAAGCTGAGGTCGGAATTCGCGACAGTCGAGCCGCCGCCGCTGCCGACGAGGATCAGCGCGGCGTCGGCGACAATCCAGCGAATCGTGTTTGATCGCCACGGCCTGTACACGCTCTCGCTCTCTCTCTCTCTCTCTCTCTCTCTCTCTCTCTATCCGACTCTGTTATCTCTCTCTATATCCCACGTGTGTGTGTGTGTGTGTGTGTGTGTGTGGGTGTTTGCTACTCGTCGTTGTTCAGCGACTAAGGGACGACGATGCGGAGAGCGACGCGATCATTAGTCCGATGTGTCTCGGGGAGCTTGAGCAATTGAAAATAATTTACTCGCTGTTGTTTTGCAAAGTGGAACGGGCTGCAGCGCTTGATTCTAGATTGATTTTTCTCCGCAGAAAATTGTTTTCCTCGACGCTACTCCAGATTGCTCTAGATCGAGCTGTTGGACAGCAATTGATTGATTCCGGGAAAGAATTTTATTTTTTTTATAAATAAACCGCGTTTAAAAATAAATTTTCGCAGAAAAATACAAAATATGATTAATGTTGGGTGGGACTGACTTTGAATGCACATAGCTATTCCACTATTGAGTGGACCAATCAGGCCGCGGGAGATTGGGAGCGCATGCGTGGAGCGAGCGCGAAGGGGGAACGCGCGACGAGGAGGGGAGACGGATAGCGAATCACGGTCGCGCGTTTGGAGGTTGACAAATTATACCTACTGTAGGGCTCACACTTGCGTCTAAATTTGTTGATAAATTATAAAATATCGAGCAATTTAGTTGAAAGTACCCTGTGTTTCACTCAAAGACTACTCGTCGCATTCAAAATTGGCAATTAAAATTCAAAGGGGGATCGAAGCCCGATGCAAGGCAAATTTCCGAAAGTCAAAGTCATTATAAAAAACCAATCGAATGGAATATCGCTCGAGCGCGCAGCAGACGATAATCGAGCTTGTAAACCCACATACATATCCACACACGAGGCGCAGCAAATTAAAGTAGCAGCCGTCGCGTCGATTAGCAAACAAGCGAGGGCCGTCCCTCATATCCTCCGTCATCAGATCATCCAACCAGCCGCGTCTCTTCTTCAACACACGCGTACGGAGTCAAGCTCGAGAGACAACAACAACAGCATAGCAGCATAGCAGAAACGACGACGACGACGACTCGACGTCTCTCTAAAAGAAGAAGAAGCACTTGGCCGCAAAGAGACGATAGGACTGATGGAAAGAGGCGCGGCGAGGGGGAAGTAGTCCAATTACACGGCTGGCGGCTCCTGCTTTGTTTCACGGCCGCTGGACTTTGGCTGAGACTACACTACTGTATACTGGACTTCCGCCGCCGCCGCCGCCGTGCAGTTTACTCTGCTGTGTGTGACTCGTACGAGGAAACCGCGCGAGCAGTCTCCGGTTTTTCTCCGCGTATACGGGCGCGTGCGCCTATGTCTGGCTATTTTCTATAATGCGCAGCCGCTAATTTCTTGCGCGCACGTCCGACGTCCCCGAGAAACGATTAAAGCGCTCGCTTCTATGTAACATAATCCATCTAGCGGCGCCGCTGCTGTAGAAAAAAGTGTGCGATCTAATTTAAAGCTAATTACGAGAGCGGCGAAACTCTTTTTGTGCGCCGCTCTCGAGAGTAGCAGCGCGGACTCGTTAATTTTTCCTAGTTAGCTGTAAATTGAGTACTTTTATTTATTGCGTTCCGGGTAATAAATTCTTTTTTTCTCTTTGTTTGTTTCAGGTAAGAGACTCCCTGGATTCTTCTACTTCTTGAGATGCTGTTTGTACGCGAGAGAGATTCTCGGGAGAGCTGTGCGTTCAGGTGACGATGATGATGATGACGATGCCGAGTAAGGAAGTGTAGGAATTAGTTGTTGGAATTTTCAGGAGAAATTCGTGCGATTTATCACCCCTTCCCCCGTAATCAAAAGCGCACATTTTCTATTACAAATAATACACTCGACACGAAAGAGCTCGGTTCACTTTTCCCCAGCTACTCGCGAGCTAATCTCCAGCAGTTTATTCCTCGCTCGCAGCCCTCATAGTGAGGCGAACTCTCACGTAGAATTTAACGCGGCCAGAATTTACGACGTATCCGCGCGCGCTGCTCCGGGGCGACGAAAGCAGCGCGCGCTCGCGCAGGTGGAAAGAGGGAGAGCTGCGGAGCGGGATCCGAGTCGATTTCGTTCGCATCGACGACGCGCGAGCACGAGTATACGTGTGTTGCTCTCTATCTGCTCTCGAAGTACGTGAGAACAGTGTACGTGTGAGTTGGTGGAGAGATGCGAGACGGAAATTGCTCCGAGGTGCGTAACCCCTTGACATTGTAGTTCTGAGAAGCGTCGAATATATGTATTTACTCGATCGATTGGATGTAATTTAAAGCACCGATAGCAAAAAATACAGTAGAGTCAAGGTGATAACAGCAGAGGCACGCATACATGCATGGACGAAGTTCGAGAAACGCAGAGCTCGCTGGGCGTGCGAAGCTCGCAGCGGCGTGCACGCTCCGCGTATACGCGGCCACTATTTATATCATTTCCTGCCTAGTGAACCGGTGCCGTGCTTTCGAGAGAGAGAGAGATATATATCTCTGCGGGCTCACTCTCTCTCTCTCCCTCTCTCTGCTCCCGCGTATACTTTTATAAAAGTAGTAACCCGTCCGTCCGTTCGCGCTCCCGTCTGCTGCTGCCGTAGGGCATCTCTCTCTGATAGCTTTACGATGGCCGCGCGCTGAGAGATTGACGGCGGCGCACCGGATTTTTCGCGCGATTTTCTGCACTAGTGAGCTTCGTCTGTCGATTCGCCGCCGCGAGAGAGTTTTTCGTCGGTGCGCGCCCGATGACGGCTTTTTTCTATTGCCGCCGAGTGATCGACTGGCTGAGCCTTATTGCTTCTCGATTTGACGTTGCGGGGGATGGATATTCTGAAGACACGGGATTAAAAGCGCGAGCGCGGAATTCGGAATTGTATCGTTTGTTTTCCTCCCGCGAAGCGCGACGATTTATCGTGTTTTTGGAAGGGAGAAACTTTGATTAACAAAAATTTCGCGTTGAGAGTCCACAGCAGCAGCTGCAAAATAAGCTCGATTCGAGCCAAAATCTTTCTTCCGAGTGCGCCAAAAGCGTCTACTGCGTCCTTCTAGCCCGAAAGCACACATAAGCCTGATCTTCGTCTCCTCTCCGCTTTCTCCTCTCGCACACCCGCACACACCGGATCGGAGAGAGCGTGACGACTCTCGCGAAAACACAGACACACGGAGAGCGCGTGCGACATCGCATTCCTTCACGAACAGCATCGCATCGCAGTGTGAAAAACGCACACCAGGCCGCAGAAAAGCGAGAAGAAGCGAGAGGGAGAGAGAGAGAGAGAGAGAGAGAGAGAGAGAGAGAGAGAGAGAATACAATAAAGCAGGAACGAGAGAAAGGGCGAGAGAAAACGGGGGCGCGAGGAGGCTCGGCCAGATCGCCGGTGGGGAGGTCGTTACTCGTTCGCAGCAGCGCGTGCGAGAGAGCGAGAGAGAAGGCGGCGGCGGCGGCGGTGACGTGGGGGGCATCGCTCAACGCATGTGCACAGGGCGCCGCGCGTCGCGGCGCTTCGGCGGAGGCTGCGAGAATTCGCGGATCACCCAGTCTCGTTGCACGTCTCCTCGGGAAGATACGCTCGCGCGCGCGCGCACTCTTCCTCTCGTCATCCTCCTCCGAAGTGCCGAATGAGAAAGTTCGTCGTGCTGTTCTTTTCTCTTTTTCTCTCCCGTGCGGTTATGTACATCCCCGCGTGTGCTGCATAGTGTGTACGGAGTAGACCGAAAGACCAGAGATCGCAGACAAGTGTCGAATGCCGAGACACGTGCTGCCGTGCGAGAGGCAGAGATAGCGCAGCAGAAAAACAGCAGCCGCTGAGAGAGAGAGAAAGCATTCTCGGGAGAGATATGCGAGAGCATGCGTTCCTGGGCAGCTGCCGATGACGGGGAGTAGTACTGCCGCTGCTTCCACCAGCGTCCAGGGCCTAGAGAGCCGCAAGCTTATTTTTTAGATATTTTTGTACCGCAAGGCCGTCGACGGAGAGAGAGAGAGAGAGAGCGAGAGCTGAGCTGTTCGCGAGTGTCAAACGATTTCGATATACAGTGTGCTTCGGATCGACGATGAAAATCAGCTAGACAGAGTGTGTGCATCCTAAGAATCAGCTGGTCGGTGTCCGGCGCTGCAGCTATAGAGACGGACCGTCCGTGCTCGAACGAAATCAGAGGGGGTGATGTTGAATGGAGCTTGCAAGCACAGTGCGGTGATAAAAGCAGAAGCAGCAGCAGCAGACTTGCCGAGGTTGGCAGATGCCGAAGCAAGAAGCTGCCCGGAGGAGCCGCAGACGGTGACGTCGAGTAGGTCGTCGCCGCGACGAGACGACGGAGGTGGTGGTCGTGAGAGTAGCCACAGCAGAAGCAGCAGCAGCAGTAGTAGTGGTGCTTGCAAAAGGACAGTCGGGAGGAGAAGCGGGCGGAAGCAGCCGCCGCCAGCACGACGGGGCCCGGCTTGGGGCCGGAGAAAGGGCCCCCGCCGTTGCTGCAGCGGGAAATCGAGGAGGCCACGAGCCGCAGCTGCAGCGTAGCAGCGGCCCTGAGAGCAGCCATCATCGCGGCCTCCTGGGGCAAGTGCCGTGGCAGACGAGGTGGTGGTGCCTCACGCAAACGGAGGCGGCGAAAAAAGAGACGGCGCAGGAGGTAGGACTTGATTTTTCCTCCGATCGATGTGATTGATTAGATTAAACTTGACGAATACGCAACACAGCGAGGTATGCGATTCGTTAAAACGGCAGCGGTTCGAGTGACGGACGGTTAAATTTCGGACGGATTATCATGACGTAAAATCAGTGAACGTCCGGGCTAACGCCTGTGCTGACGTCGTTTGATGTTACCGAGCCGGAAAAATGCTGTATTGACTAAAAAGTCCGCTCTCGCGCGAAATGAGAGAGAAAAAACGACGCCGCTGCGCAGATCGGCCAATCAGTTTTCTATTAGGCGGATTGCGATTATTTACAGTTTTGTATAGTGCGCCGTCTATCGTTATTTTTCGTTTTAAATGAAATCCGAGTATACGACGCGTTCTGCACACGAGCCCGGAATATTAATTAGCAAAATTATAATTAGCCCGTGCGCATACCTGTCATTTAATTTTGTCCGTCGGATAAAATTACGCGCACTCTGCCTTATCGCGTATTGTCCCCCGGGATAATTAACGAGCATATATATCGATTCCAGCGAAAACATATTCGCTGAGTGAAACTTTCCGAAAATGTAAACCCCTCATCGGCAACAACATTATACACCAAAGTATAATTTTTCAAAAGTCCCTCACAAACAACAATCTCTCGAGCACGGCGCAGTAGCAACGCTTCTATACTCTCCACATACATATACGTGAAATCCTCCAAGAATCCGTCGGCGATACGCAGAATCCTCGCGAGCGGCGTCCGCGTGCCGGGGATGTTCGGTAATTTGCTAACCGCCTCTTAATTGTAATCGTTGTACGCTGCAGAGAGAGAGAGAGAGAGAGAGAGAACGCCAGGATTCCGCGAGCAGCAGAGAGACAAAGAGAGACGGCACAAGAACGCGAATTCCCCAGTGTTAAACTATAATTCAGCGGACTTTCTTCTTACGAGCATCAGCAGCGCACGCGCGAGCGCCTTTTTCGAGCGCGGCAAATTTAAAGACAAACACACGAGATTCTCCGCGCGCTCGCGTGTATGTGTGTATACCTACCTCGGAAGTCGTCGCGGCGCCGTACAGAGAAAGCAAGAGAACGAACCCGTATGAATTATGTAATTGGTTCGCTTCTATCGCGCTGCTTTCGTCGTAAAAAGCCGCCGGCCCTGTACACTACGAGGGCCAAGGTCAAGAGCGTCGTCTTTCGATCTCGTTGTGCGTGTATAGTTTCGAATTATTGTATTTATGCGACGAAGCTCTTATCGAGATGATTCGGTTAGTCGTTATCCTATGGGGGATGATGTATTGTAGTGCTAGGATTCTATTGATTTTTCTGTTTCTTTACTTTCTTTTTTTTTTTCATTTTAATAATTAGTTTGCATCGCGGCGTACGTGTGCAAACGGCGATGCATCATCCGGGCTCACTGTCACGGGGCTCGTCCTCAAAACAGCCGACTTTACTTTAAAGTGCAAAATTGATGCGTGGTAACACTTGTATGCTCTCACTAATGCTGTTTACAAGTGATTTATGCACAGGTTAACCGATTGCGTAGACCGGCGATGGCTCCGTGGTAAACCACCTGCCTCCCGGTCAAGGGGTCGTGGGTTCGAGCCCCCATCAGGGCGATCAGTTTTTTCAGATCCGATGGAAATCTTACTCACGACACCGGGTTTGAGAAAGGCGTAGGTGTGATGAGCCTACCCTGGAAACTTTCGAACGCTAAAATTCATCTAGAAACACAACACGATACGTTGTGAGGCCATGAACTTTCGAGTTCGAAAAAGCCACCCATTTTTTTTTTTTTTTTTTAACCGATTGCGTAAATGTTACGCGCGCGCACACATCCCGCCGGCTATCATCGTATAGCAATGTTTTGATCGATAACAGAGAGTTAAGCCTTCTTCATCAACGATTTTAATTAAAATCTAATACCACTGAAAGTAATGCGCTTTTCAATTTATGTATACCTCAATAAGCATAATAATCGTGCTCACGAGTCCTGGGTGTCGGCCATTACTCTTTAATCGAGTACACCCCTCTGCACGCACACACGGAATTAATCAACTTTTCCTTCTGTTATACCGCGTACAAAACACATCGAGCCAAGTTCACGTGAAATCAGCGTAAGGGGGATTAAAATGGGATATGGTGGACGTCTTAGTGGCAAGCGTGTCGGTTGGCTGACGAAATCCCCCTCGTATCGTTCCTCGGTTGCATTAGTCGAAAAAAAGCTATACAGGGGGGAGTAGTCGTCATCGGCGGAAATGAAAAGGGGGTACGACGGACGGCGGGTGATTGGAAATTTTGACGGGGAGGTTCGCTCGATGGGAGGAGGCGGCTGCTGCTGCTGCTGCTGGCTAAAATGCATGTATTTGTACGGGCTATCAATGCCGCGTTAGAGCCGGGCACGTCAAGCGCGGATGCATCTGCCGCGTGTAGTCCTATAGGTATTATCGCGAGCGATACGTCAATTCCAGGCGTGGCTGGCTTGATCATTACGTAGATTGCATTGTTTTGATATTTCTTCTCTTGTCGATGATGCAGCGTCTGCTATATAGTAGAGTCTTAAAATTGAAAGTTACATAGTCGAACGCGATTGTAAAATTTCTCAAATTTGCCCGGATTGCTTACCGCAATGAACCAATAGATGGCGCGTAGGCACTTTTCCTGTAGAAAACATAATTTCCCTCATCACTATCAGCGCTTACGCTGCAGATGTATAGCAGTGTGCCACCTATGCCAAAACTGCCTCGTTGGACCTTCTTCGACCACTGATGCTATAACTACCAGCAGTGACATGAATAATTCTGGCTTTAAAATCTCATACGAAGCTTATGATTGTACGATTTCTCAAATTTGCCCGGATTCCTTGCCGCAATGAGCGTATACACGAATGCATACGTACGTATGAATGTCTTTATGGGTATATAAAAGGCCGGCGGCGGTGTCGGCGCGCACAGTCTTATCTCGGCCGTGTCATCATCGCTGTGTGAATGTAGAGAGAGAGAGAGAGAGAGAGAGAGAGAGAGAGAGACATGTGTGTGCGCTACTCCGGCGTTATGTACCCACCTGCGCGAGCGCAGCCTGAAAGCGCGGAAATGCTGATGAGAATCGCGCCGGGGTCTATTAAAATGCGCAATATACGAGACTTTAATAGGGGGCTTTTAATTAAAGCCTTACCGCTGCGGAGAAGCGCCTTTTTGTTTCTCTCGCTCTCTTTCTCTGCGCAGCCGTCTGCCACCGCTATGGTGTATAATAAAGTTTTTCTCCTACATAGATTCGGTGCTCGGACATATGAAATTAAGGTCTCCTCAGTGTCGAGTTAAGTGCGAAACTAACGAAAGTAAACAGAGCATCGCGTCGTAAATCTCTCTCCTTTGCAAAATTAAGACAAGAAGCAGCTCTATTATATCGAAAGCCGCATCGGCGCATCTCTCGAATAAATCCGCGCGACTTGACAAATAGCTCGAGTCGGCCACAAAGCTTCCTCAACTCGGCAGCGCCGGCTGCAACAATTACACAACACACACAGCGGCTTCTCTGTGCGCAAGTGTCGCCGTATAACACTAAAACACTCGGTTAAGTGCTCGCTCTCGTTTGCCTCCCGAGGAGCGAAAGCGAGAGTGAATATAAACGACGTGCCGCGGCAGTAGTGGTTTTTCACAGGCGATTAACGCGCCTGCTAACAAGATCGCGGCCCGAGATACATCGCGTATAAATCTGGCGGCGGTCGCCCAGGTAAGGCGTGCGCTTTGCTCGTAAAAAAGGAGAGGAGGAACATATATATACACACAGCTCTCCGCAAAGAGTCAAGAGAGAGGAGGGAGAGACGAAGGTTACACAATGGGGGGATGCGTGTCGGTATCGATGAGGTGTGGTTGGTTTGTGGCTTTGTTCCGGATGCTGAGCGCGAGATACTGAAGCTGAAAAATAATTAGGGCTGGAAGATTAATGCGAGCGCCTATAGGTGCGTGATGTATGGCCTCGATAGATAGCGGCGGTCTTCTCGATCGCGACACGATGCTTTTTTAAAATACTCGACGGATCATTCCTTCGTTGCGTAAATCACGAGCGCGTTGAGAATTGAATCGTCACTTGCCTTCCAAACACGCAGGCACACATCGCGAAATTCAAACAAGTCGTACGCTCACATAAATTATTCGAGCGCGCTAAAAAGCGGGCTCCAGCAGAAGCAACGGCTAACCCTCCGCGAGCTTCTTCTGCTCTAAGGGCGTTGTTACGGCGAAGCTCCGAGGTGAAAAAAGACAAGGGTGCTAGCAGAAAGACGGCTGAAAAGAGCGAGTCTCGAGCTTTTTACTCTCTCTCTCTCTCTCTCTCTCTCTCGGCGTCGAGGTCGGGGAAATCGGGGAAAGTTTGCGCAAGAGAGAGAGAGAGAGAGAGAAGAAATGTGCGCTGCTGCCGGCCGGCGTTGCATTGTGGTGATCCGGGCCAAGGAAAAAAGAAAGTTAAAACCTCGTGAGAGTATTGTTACGTTGCGTCAGCGTGTGTATAAGGGGAAGCTGCCCTTCCGTCCTATACGGCTTGCTCGCTCTTTTCGCCAGTAAGCGCGCGCGCGCGTATAATATCGAAATTTATGGCCCTGGCCTTTCTTTCAACTCTCTGTGTGTGTACACTCGGAGGCCTCTACACGAGAGAGATAGGGGGCCCCGAGGCTTCTTCTTCTTCTGCTTCTCGCCACTTCCCTTCTTCTTCTGCTCCTTCCTTATTATGTTTGTCCTCTTTCTTCTGTCCGTCCCTTTTACACGCTGCATTCAGAGGAGCGTCTGCTGCAGAGTCGAAATTCACTGCACAATAACCGGCCGGCGACAAAGAAACACCCCAGAGTACAGTGTGTTCGCGTATCCGTGTTATCACTGTTGTGATTGAAATGACGAACAAGTAATTTTTTTTTAATACGAAAAATATTACAAGCCAGCTCTTATATATAAGCCTCGCGAGGGCCATTCTCGGCCGCGAGCATCCCTCGCGCGCTCGGACGCCTCTCGTGCTCGCGCGATCTTTTTGTTCGTGCAGCGGTCGTGCCGACGGCCGCGTGTATTTTTATTTCGTTATGCCATCCGGCATAGCCGGCCGAGAGAGGCGTTCCGAGAGCAGCAGCGGCAGCAGCAGATAGAGGCAGCAACGGCGGCAGCGGCGGCGGAGTACCTCTCTTCTTCTCATTTCTCGTATTTTCCATCGCGCATAAATCACGAGCGCGTCGGCGGAAGCGGGAGAGGGAGACAGGACGCGCGCGCGAGCGCGAGCGGCAGCGGACGTGTCACGTGGAAAAGCCCGAGGTTAAAGAAGAAGCGGAGGAGATCCGAGCGACCGCATGGCCGTGTTACGGATTCGAGCGCCCGCTCTCTTCGTCTTCTTTCTCTCTCTCTCTGCTCTCTCTCTCTCTCTCTCTCTGTCTGACTGTTCTCGTTGCTTTTTTTATTTCTTTCTGCGCGGAATTCTGAAGCCCCGGAGTCTTATTATACGCCCGTTGTGTCTTCTTCTTCTTCTTCTGCTTCCACTGTGCCGTTGTCTTTTTCTCAGCGCTTTTTTGGGCTAGGCTCGCACAGTCGAGAGAAAGATTCCTCGGATTAGTGTGGATTTGCTGTGTGGTCGCTCTGGTTAATGATTTTTCGAATTCCGCCGTTATAATTAAACCAGTATAGCAGATGCCGCCTACAGCAGCTTGTTGGTCGGCTCTTCTTATATTCCACGTATGTTCTGGCCGCTTGATTTATCGAGCTTAAATGCACTTCTACACGAGGGGAAATCGAAAATCCGCAGAGATGTGTGCGAGCTTGCAAGCTGCACCATTACGCAACACGCGACTCGGGGGTGAGAGAGAAAACTCCTCGTCGTCACGCCCGCCGCTGGACATTGTTTTCGGCCGCGCGTGAACTGCTTAAATTCGAGTTATTTTCGTCGGGGAGAGAGTGTGTGTGTGTGTACGTAAGTGTACGTGTGTGTTTCTATACAGAGAGCTACGTCGACGCCGAGCGCGCGCTCGCGGCAAGATGGATCGCCCGAGCTTTTCTCTCGGTCGAGCTTTCCGGATGTATCAGCCGCAAGAGCCCTGTTATGGTACTTGTATACTCGCGTATATTTAGACGTATATATTCACATCCCTCTTATATCCGTATATGAAAAAAAAGAGACGCCGTGAAAGTTCCAGTGAAATTAGATTATAGCTTTTCTCGCGCGCGCTCTGCAAAGCGCCCGGTAATTTTAGCAGCGAGGAACAAAAGAAGCGAAACTCTTGGCAATATCAAAGCTAAGACAAAGGAGGCGAGTGGAGGACGGCGCAAGAATCTGTCAGCCAGCGAGAAGCTCTCGAATATAAGGGAAGAACTTGTGCCGCGCGTCTGTACACGGTGTGTATAAGGCGAACTTCTCCGACGCGAGAGCTGGTGGCGCATAGCTCAGGAGAGAGAGAGAGAGAGAGAGAGAGAGAGAGTTGGCGAACACAGCCGCGTTTTCTCTCTCCCGCGGGCAGCAGCAGCATAGCCGTCCTGTGACGCCTTCGGGGCGCCGCGCCGTCGTGTCTCGTTATCCGCAGGATTTATGGCGCGCTAATTGCACCGCCGCGCCGCGCTCTTCGGATAACCCGTCGGAGCTTGCGGCTCGCTTTCGATGTGTATACTCGTTTTTTCGGAGACTCGCGACCTGTGAAAAAAGAAATCGGATGGAGGAAGAGTGTCGGGTATACGGACGAGGGATGATGAGCTTAGGGTCGCTAGTTTGCGAGAGGAGCCGAGTGCTCTGCAGAGGATCGAGCGAGTTAAGCTCGATACGTGTGCTCTACTTTTTATTTCGAGTCGGAATATTGATGATATTAAATACTCGTAAATCGTAATCACTGTGAGCCCATAAAGTTGCTCGAAGAATCATCGCAAGATGAGGGAAAAGGAGCTAAATCACACACTCGTCCGAGATGATGATGGGTCTGCGCGCTCATAATGACGGCTTTCCACTTGAGCGCGACTCGCGCCAGTAGCGCCGATCATTATCTAAATGACTCTTCGCGCACATACTCATTTACGCGGCTGTCGTGCTGTTCCCAGAAAAGCTCATGTGCGCAGCTTTGAAGAATTGGTTTGTCAATCAGTAGTGCGAGTATACGCGGCGGATGATATTTAAAAATTTCATTTGTGTAGCTTTTGAACTGAATGGATATTTTTAAATAAAATTAGTGTAAAATAATACGAAATCAAATAGTAGTAACTGTTGTGTACACAAGTCGAACAATGCCGATTCAACGCAACGCACGATCGCATCAGAGTCAGCAGCAGCAGCGGCAGCAGTAGAGGTCGAGAGAGCATGCATGCATATGTGTACTCGAGTCGAGGACTGCGGGCCGGGGCTACGAGCTCATTGGGTACAGTCGGAAACGGGTCGTCGTCTAGTTGGCCGGTCGGTTATGCTAATGATGCCAGCAGCTCACTCACTCTCTCTCTCTCTATCTCTCTCCATCTCTTGTAATAGCACATGCGTGTATATGTCATATACACATAGCTAGCACGAATTGCAGGAGGCAGGGCTCATGCGCGTCATATTATATGTATGTAGCGCGTGTATAAGAGAGGCACCGATTTATTGTTGTAACAGTCGCTTGCCTATACTGACGTAACGCCGCATTAACTCGATGTCTCAATCGCCGCGCAAAAGACAATGGCGATCGTACGTGCATTGTTGTGGGTGCAGAGAGCTATATTATAGCCTTTTGCACGGAGTGCACAAAGATCCGTGTTATCCTGACGGTGCGCGAAAAACAGAACTGTTTTGGACTGGCTCTTTCTCCCACCGCTTGAACGTTTCTGTTCTCTCTGTGAGTCTCTAGATAGCGGCGATAGGTGGCGCATAGGCACTTTTTCTGTAGAAAACATAATTTCCCTCATCACTATCAGCACCTAACGCTGCATATATAGCAGTATGCCTGTACCTATGCCAAAACTGTCATGTTGGGCCTTCTTAGGCCACTCATACTATAACTGCCAGCGATATGCATTTCTCTTGTTTTTCTTTAAAAGTGGTTGCCAGAATAAGAGTGATAGCGACAAAGTGAGTGTGTATACTAGCTTTGGAACACTTATCGATAAAGAGCGCGACGCCGAGTTTACGTTCATAAATAGAAAGTCTTGCGATTGATAACAAATAATTGACACTTTGTGCTGGATTTCTCAAATTTTATATTGAGCGCAAAATTAATTTGTAATAATATGTATTCTTAAAATGAAACAAAACGTTTTACCCAGATCAAAATAATATTCGAGACAAACGAATGCAGCAATCTAAATAGAATTTACGCGCTGGATATAGCGATTCGAAATAACAGAGAAAAAGGGAAAGTAACTCCAGTAGGAAGTGCGTATAGTTAGGAGATACTTAGATGATTACGGTGGCCGTAAGAGAATCAGCGTAATAGGGGTTCCCCGGGGTGTAGTAAGAATAGCTTCTGCCCTCTGGCTGCAATATTTACGAGCGCCATTGCTTAGAGGAGAGAGAGAGAGAGAGAGAGAGAGAGAGAGAGAGAGGCGCTCAAGTGTGGTGATTTTCACGGGCTTGAAGCCGCTTTTCTATTTCGTAGTCTGCACTCTCTACTGGCATTCATCTGTTACACATGGAAGCTGTGATTGACCGAGAGTAAACTTATTTCGAAAATGCATGAATTGATTTTTTTTTAGTAAATGAATAAAGTTGTTGAATCAAACTGGATTTAATCTCATCCGACGTAATTTATGAGTCTATAATATAAGAAATCGAAATACTCGTGTCACTATTATCGGTATTAAATTCATGTTTGCACTACAATGTCGGGCCTAAAATTAGGTCATTAACTTGGAGTGACTTTCAGCTTACAGTACTTAAACTTTTGTGTTTCTTCAAACATTCCTATCATCGTAAATTCATATCTATCGCCCGCGTGTGTACACAGTTGTCTATTTCGAAAGGAGTTATAATCATCGAAAAAATTACCATTTCATCAAACATCTTGACCTTGCGCTACGGTCGATCCGATGAAGTAGGAGGGGTCAAACGTACACAACAGTCTCTCTCTCTCTCTCTCTCTCTCTCTCTCTCTCTCTTTCATCCGATCGATCCGTTTGTAACTCCCATAATTTAAAGCTGAAATTATGAGACCGGATGGACGCCGCGCGCGCACGGACCCTCTTCATACTCCTGCGCGTCGGCCAGTTGTGCGATGCTCTCGCGCTGCAAGCAACAAAGGCCGATCGCGCGCCTCCTCGTGCGTGTGTATTATACGTGTGTATCGAAACGATCGGAACAATCAGTCGTTGCTGCGCGAACAACTGCGCGGCCTTTTTCTCTCTGGTCAGCAGCCACGGCAGCAGGATATCATCTATATATACACGTCTCGCTCGCTACTTTTTCACCTATACCTATATAGCGTGTGCAGTACACGTGGGTGGGAGGGGAGGAGGGGGAGTGCAAAGGGGTCTTATGGGGGCAGCATATAATTATCGGGACTGTAATGGCCGTCGTAAATCATAGGCGCTTCTCTCTCAGTCTGCGTTTTTCGTTCCCTCGATCGCTGCTGCTTTCCTTTCCTCCCTCGAGTCTATACTACGGCCGGCCCACGGAGGAGGATGAATGCGGATGAGAAATCGAGCGAGTCGATTGGATAGAGTCATCACTCGCTTGCTCGCTTGCGCGCGCCTCTGCTTCAGGGGCTTATGGGGCCGACTTCTTCTTCTCCTTCTGTGGTTTTGTAGACCATTGGGTCTAGGCGCGATATGGGAACGGACGTTTTTCATTTATTTATACCGTATAGGCTTTTTGAGAGAGAGTTGCGGAGAGTGAGAGGGCATTTTTTTCGGTGTCGGATAAAAGGGCTGCTATGCTATATTACAGCGCTTAATCTTACGAGACGTATCATTCCTTCGCGAGATTCCAATTTGAGATCGGTTCCGCTGGCATTTGAATATTCATGGATTGTTCGGCCGATCGCCGCGCGGCTATTATTGTTTGTCTGTGAAATTAATTACCCGAGCTATTCTATAATTTATTTTCTCTCTGTGATTTTCACTATCGACTCTGTCTCGAATTGACTTTATTATCGAAGCTTATTTCTACAGACGCTGTCCAAGCCGTTCATGGTTCACACGAATTATCCAATATACCTTATACGTACACTATAGGCCCGGAACAATGAGTCGTATGTGCGTGGAGCGTCGTAGGCTTGTGTGTATACAGTTGCTCGCATTCCGAATTAATGTCGGCCGAAACAAAGACGTCAGAAAGTACAGCTCCCCACATTTTATTCTACTGCCGCCGCTGCCGTCGCCGCTGCCGTCGCCGCTGCCGTCGCCGCTGCGTCTGAATGGTGCACGGGCTATAAATATTATTTTTTCCCCGAGACACGCGGCGCGTTTGTTCATTCATTAATTTCCATTCTTTTCGCCATTGTGTACAGCCGAATTCTGCGCTCGACCAGTGATCTCGTTATTTGTTCGTTTATTCCGATCGCGTATTATATTCCAGATCTATTTAACTGTATAGTCACTCGCTTCTTCAGGCTTGTTTGTTAACTCGGCTCTCGCAGCTTCTCCGTCAGCGCGGCAGATGTGTTTTATTCGAAAAAAACCTCTCTAGCTCTCGACTGACGCTCGAAAAAAGCACCTCTCCTAACTATTTTCGAAAATTCCCTTCACAGTATACGTCTTATTTTCTCAGTGGCTACTTCCTGTCGGGCTCCAGCAGTGAGAGCGAGACGGAGAGAGACGTAAGGGGGTTGGTCCACACGCTGAAGAGGTGGGCAGTGGCTAGCAGCTAGCAGCTCGTGAGAGTTATGTATGACGGAAGGGGCTGTTGCAGACATTCTCTCCGTGCGGCACGCGAATCCGCTCGGCTTCTTCGTATATCAAGTCCGCGGGACTTTTGATTTGCCCCCGTCATTTTTTCCTCCCTACCGAGACTCGCTGCTAACCAGCCGAGGGTGGGTTGCTGCTGTACGCTTGACGAGCAAACGAGAGAGAGAGAGAGAGAGAGAGAGAGAGAGAGAGAGAGAGAGAGAGAGAGAGAGAGAAAGAGGAGAGAAAGGTCGCGATGGTGGGGAGCAGCGGTACATAGAAACGAAAACGAAACTGTAAGAGAGAGAGAGAGAGAGAGAGAGAGAGAGAAAGAAATAGAGAAAGGAGGGGGCAGCATCGAGGGGTTGGCTCGTCGGCGTATAGCAGGGTTGCGCTGACAGCTCGTCGGTATACGCGCGCTTGCGGAGGATACGCTTCTCTGCACACATTCACTCGGGCTCACGCACACGCACGTGTCTCTCTCTCTCTCTCGCTCTCTCGCTCTTTCCTTCCCGCTCCTTTCTCCCGCCACGCGCTTTGTGCGCGCCTGTGTGTTCGCCCGGCTCTCTTTTTCCGTGTGAGCTTATACTAGCCGTATAGTCTCGTCACATTCCGTGCGTAGAGCTCTACGTTTCTGTCTTCACCCGCGAGCGCGAGCGCCGCCACCGCCAGAGTCAACTCTGACACACGGCAGAGTCGTCGCGCGCGCTTCTGTTGACTGTGTCTGCCTGTAGCAGAGTGTCGCACGCGCGCGAGTGATCGAGTGTTTGCAGTTCTTCTTCTTCTTCTTCTTCTTATTTTTCCTCGTTCCTCTCTCTGCTTTGCATTAAATAGTCGTCGCTCGTGGAGAATGAGGCGGATCTTTTACGCGAGTGATGTGGTGATGCTGGTTCGCGGGACCGCTCACGTGTGACTGTTTTCTATTTCATAATCAGTTGATCGGTGGCGGACTCGAAGTTATGAGTGATAACCAGCTGTGGGCATGGCTGTCATTAAGGATAGGCACAAGGCCGAGCGAAGATGAGACCGGCGAAAGCTCCTGCCAAGGTAGTTGTTTGCTGCTTCGTGTGTGAAATCATAGTGTAATTTAAGTGTTAAAAATAGCAAAATGTCTTCTGGTGCTTTGCCGATCTCCGGAGGTACTATAAAAATTTGATATTACAATCACCGAGCAAATTGCTCTCAGAGCAGCGGTGCTAAGGAGCTAACGCGCAAAGTGAGTTCGAAGGTCGCGTGGCGCGTCAATCGTACCATCACGTGTACCCGTTATCAAACAGGGCCGGTACATAGCGCGCTCCCGATCGAAAGATTGGCTCCTCGTCGTCGTCGTCGTCGATTATTCAACGCCACCTGTGCACACTTAATTGCGCCGGCGCTGCGCGTTTGCACAGGCGGTCGCGAGCTTGCCAACGTCCTTCTTTGCATCATCTCCGCGGTCTTCTATTTTTTTTTTATTTTGCGCGCCTTGCAGAGACGCCGCCGCTGCTGAATTTGCCTGATAACGCGCGAGCGCAGGCGCGTTATCGCGATGAAATTTCTTACAACACGCCGGGGATGCTAATTAGTCGATATAGGTCGCAAGTCGAGGTGGCACGCAGTTTCATTGTGATGGTGCGATGCCCTTGACGTGCGATGCGCTGAATAGACTGCGGGAAGGTCGCGACTGAATCGTAAGAGAAGGGTGAGTGAGTTTGATAATCGCTGCTTGATTCTGTGTTACGCGTACTCTTTGCGCGACATTTTGCTTTTGTTCGGAAAGCTGCGCGACAATTTCTTTGAGCTCTTGCGAAGACTGATGGCTTTGAGATTGGTGAAGCTATGATTCGATATGGCTTAATCTGTCGGCATTATCTTATTATTTTTGAGGAAAATAATGGCTTTGAATAAATTTACATTCGATTTCTAGCTGCGTTGCGTAACGTGCGATTCATTTATTAATACGGTAGATCTATCGATCATATACTAGAGCAGATTGAGTCATGTGTCAAGATTTCTGTTTTTGAAAAAATCACGCGAGTTGAATCTATAACGTGGAAATCCATCATCTCAAAGATAGCCAGTTTTATGAGTGTTGGATTTCTGAGAAATAAAAATTAAAAATTAAAAAACTTGAATCAATATTAGTCTGCAGTCTCGTAAAGTAGTATTTTTAATTTTGGAAATTTGGTGTCCCATCTTCAAGCAAACCTAACATAGCATCATTCTAAAGTGTAAAAATATATCTTCTAATGTCGAACTCAAAAAATAGAGTTTCTTCAAATAACGCGCCTATTTAATGAAACATTTGCAATCATCAGTTAATTTTAATAAACGATTGAATTTGAAAGTATGATTAGCCCGATAACAATGTACATTGCCCCAATATTTGCCCAACTTTGACGCAGCTTCTCCTGATAACAACAAGCACTGCGTGATCATCTCGACTTCTAATTCTATATAGAATCAAGACGAATCCATACCGAGAAATCTGTGTTATATATACTCTCCTAACATATCGGATCGCGTGTATCCACGTAAATTCCAGCTACTTGGATATAAATAGACGAAGGCGCGAAGTGGCGACACAGCTTCGGCGTGTAACGAACTCTCGCTTTTCTTTAAGCTCTCCCGCGATCGATTTCGAAGTTTCGCTGCTCTCGTACACACACATTCACGCGATTGTTTGTCTTCGGGGAGGAATGGATTCGCCGCCAGGAGACAAATGTGCCGCTAAGCGCGACACCCCCGCATTATCGCCGAGTGCGATCTTAAGTATGGCGCGAGCCGTTAGACGTTTCAGTAGACCTTCTCCCAACGTATCCCCACCACACTGTGTGGTAGTCTTGTTCTCGGAGGCGAAGAAGACTCATGTCGGACTGCTTCATTAACCTGCACATCGGGGCATTTGTCTCTTTTAATACACTCACGCATCTACTGTATAATGTCCGGAGGGATTATTAACGATGGAGTTTGGCTTTTTTTCTGTTCTTTTTTCTAAATTTAATATTTTCGACGATGGGTGATATTAATCGCGAGCACTTGATGAAGTGGGGTATTAATAGGAATTATAAAATTTACATGTGGAATAGCCCGAATTAGTTACGAAGATTAGAACTTTTCTGGAAGATTACGATCGCGTTGGTTTTGAATTATTACTTAGTTTCACGAAGCGTGTTTCGAAAAAAATTTGTAATGCGCATGAAATATCCGAAACCGGAATGCTTTACACGTACATTACAATCGCGACGAGCTTATAACGAGTTCTCGCGGCGAAATCAAAATGCGCGTCGTTGCACATTGTTACCAAACACGATTTCGCTCGGCGATAATACGCAGAAGCTAGCGACGAGTTCTCCACGTCGCATATAACACAGCCGAATTACGTGAACAAAAAGCTAAAATAGGCGAAAAAAAAAGAGTGCCGAGCATCCGATCGTTTCCTTGTTTTCGCGCATTTTAATGCGTCAAACATTCATATTCGTCGTGGTGCTCTCGCTGTGGAGGAATTTTTTTTTTTTTTTTATTGTATTTTTCATCACGCGAGCTTTGGTATATAAGAAGAAACGAGTTTTTTCCTGACTCGTAGTCGGTATTTTTTTCACCGCCGCTCTTGGAAAGTCACCGGGCGGGAATCCTACTTTGCGGATTCTATTAAAAGCGGTCCGACGGATTCTCTCATTCTCTGAAAAAAAAGAAGGAGCGCGCCGACCTAATTATGAATAGCCGAGAAACGCCGCAGAATATAAATTGGTGTAATTACGTGGCGTTGTAGATGCGTTATGCAAACTGTATGGTTTCACAAAACGTCCGCTCCTCGTAATTGTTTAACAATCGTTACGTATATAGAAACTGAAGCAGGAAAAAGATAGAACGTCGAAGCTGTTTTCGTTTGTAATCGTGCTCCGGCAAAATAAGCGACTTCCGAGATTACTATCAGAGCCCACGGGGGGATTGTCCCCTTTTTCTTTCATCGAATCGCCGAAAAGTCGCCTCCGCACCGAATCGAACGAGTCGAACTTGATTTTCATCGTCGATAAATCATGAGCGCGCGCGCGACATTCTCTCTCTCTCTCTCTCTACGTGTCGGCCATTTCTATACAGCCGCGCGCACAGACAACGAAAATACGGGGCTGCATCGATCGAAGGGAAAAAGGGAATCGAATGCCTCTCCCTTTCTCCTTCACGCGCGTGCGGTTGGAAGAGGTGAGATATTTATTGCCGATATCGGCGATTATTTCGATGGAGTTGGCCATTGTGGAAAATCGCAAGGCGTCTTTCCGCGAGCCCACCTTTCATTATCTCTTTTTTACTCTCGTCTCCGCGCTTCTTTTCAATGAGCGCCGCGAAGCCCCCCCTTGAAAATTTGAATTATGGTCTCTCCTCGCGCGCGAGAGAGAGTGCATAAATCTCCGTGCGCAGGACGACGACTGGATGTATGTTTCGGAGGTGGCACGGGGAATGTCTCTCGCGTCGTTTTTGTACCGTGCCGGGCTATTGTTGCGCTTGCGGCTCTTTTTGAGCTTTCCCGTCAATCAGAAGAGCTAAGTACGTGTACGGTGTGTGTTATTTATTGCGGGGGAATCGATTAATTTCGCGTTGCTCCATTGGATGTAATATGGACGGGCTTCATTTTTTACGCTTTGTATTCGTCGATTCGATTGACTGCGTCGTGTGATGTAACGATGGGGAGTGTGTGTAATTATTGTCCGAAAGCGATCCAAAACATGTATCGGTTATGCTATCTCGACGACGCATAAATCAAAAGTTTTTCGGCGAGCCATCCCGCTGCTTATCGACGCCGTTGCCTAATGATCCACGAATTAAATCCATTAACTTTTTCCTCCCGGGACGAGCAGTGTAACCCTCTCGCAAGCCCTTATCGCATCTCGAAACACATCGCATTTCACAGCTGGTCGACTGTACTTTCCCGTAAATATACCAAATCCGTCTCCTCTCTCTCGCTTATTTCTTCGGCGGCTTATCGCGATACCCTGATTTAATTAAGCACGAGTCACGCGGCGGGGGGTAAAAGAGGTCAAGCTCGCATAGCACAGCTCCCTTGGATAAACTTTCGATATTAGACTCTCGCTCTCTTCCTCTTCCTCTTCCTCTCGCTTGTCCCTAAGCGCAATCGCGTCTAGGCTCACCCTCTTTCATCTATACCCGATTACACAGACTTAGTTCGGTGGCGATATCCCGCCCCCTACGAGCTTCTGGGCTTCGCAATTTCTCTTTGTTCGCGTCGATCGAGCGCGTGTATGTGTGTAGTCGCGTGGGAGGGTATAGTGGGGAAAAATTCGCACTTGCGCCCGGTGATTCACGCTCTTTTGTGAGCCGCAAACGCGATGTATCTTGGAAACAAAGATGTTTATATGTTTTAAAACTACTTGCCAAGAAATAATGTATTCCAAATCGCTGAATTAGGCAAAGCGCGCATCTGTCTGAAGCTCGACGATGACGAATCTCCGCAGCAGCAGCTAGTATAAAAAAACAATAATTCTAGCCAACAACAAGGCATAACCTCCTTCCCCGTGTACACACACACATACGCGTGCGCGTGAGTATAGCTATATCCACAGATATCCGTGCAGCCATGCATATTCACGAGCGTGTACAAGAGACAGGCCGAAGGGAGCGTCAGCTCTTCCCCCATCCCTCCTTCTCGGCTGCAGAGTGTCGCGACGCCTCCTTCCCCTATGCTGACGGCAGCAGCAGCAGCGGCGGCGGCGGCGGCGGTGTCCTTTGTGCTCTTGTCAAGTTGTCAAAGTTACCCCACCCCGGGAACCAAGCCCGGATCCAATACCCCGCCGTCGGCATATACCCCTCCTCCGAGCTTCCTCTCTCTGTCTCTCTCTCTCCCTCTCTCTCTTGAGCTGACTCCGCGCGAGAGGGGATGAAGCCCTCAGGCATCAGGAGAAAAAAAAGCGAGAGACGAGGAAAAAAGAGGAGCTGGAAGCTTAGAAGAGCAGCTGCAGCTCGTCTCATCATGCGGGCTATATGGAAGCCAAGAAATCGCGGCCATGCGAATTATATCCTCGTGCGTGTGTGCGATGCAGCAGTGCGAGGGGAGTACGAGATACTTGGAAAGGCAGTGCGACGAATCTCTGTGTCTCCGGGCAAACAAATGAAGCTAATCGACGACTATGTGCTCTCGAGTATGCGCGTAGGGACTCGACCGCGCTGTGCAGAAGCAACGAAAGAGGAGGGATGGAATATTTATGGCGGACCGAGCGAGAGTAAAGGGTGTTGCGAAGGTGGACTCGAATTTGCACGCGACACGATTAGGACTGTGTTTATGTGCCATTGTGCACTCGAGTGCGCTCGGCTTTGTCGAGCCTACTGTGCAGCTCGAGGATAGGGAAATTTTTAATTTATTACTACCCAGAGATTATAGGCGTCCTCTACTGTGCTGCGGATGACTTTTGCTGGTATTTTAATTATCTCTCTCTCTCTCTCTCTCTCTCTCTCTCTTTGTCGTTTAGGAAAAGTCAGTGGGAGCTTGCTTGATTTATTGAGCTTCGAACGGGTTGCAGGTTCGGTAGCACTTTGCTTCGCTAGTTTTCTATTATATTCTCGGGAATACAGTATCCGAGCTTGGATTGTAAAAATGTATAAGTGGCTATCGTGAGTACAGAATAATCAAGGTTTATAATTAACACGGCAGCCGGCTACTTTTATGCACGCGTTATCGGTCGGACATGCGCGCGCACTTGTAACACCAGCCTCATTCGACTTTCATTTTTCTTGCGACTGTATACTAAGTCTCACGCGAGCCCGCGGAGCACACGAGTCTTACTCGATTATATAAATTTTTGCAATTTTTCATCTTTTACACGCATCTGCGAGGAATTCGTAGGAGATAAGAGTCGCTAAGAGAAAATAATTGCTTGTTAACGATAACGTGATAATAATACAACCGAGACTACAATGGCTTGAGAATAATGAGTATTTCATTGATTGTATTTCACATTTTTTTTTTTAAGTGGCATTTCGAACTCGAAAGTTCATCGCCTCATCTACGCAAGCCTTCCACGTATCCCTATTTTGTGCTAACCCTATCCATTTCGCGCCGTCCTGCCCGATTTCAGTTAAGTCCGCTTTTACATTGTCCTCCCACCTGCGTCTAGGTCTATCTAGAGGTCGCGACGTATTTGGCTTTCCTTTCATTATACGCGCTGCCAGCTCGTCGTTGTGCAGTTTCCTCCACTCCCCGGTTTCCTCATCTTTCTTTGGCCCGTATATTTTTCGCAGAACTTTATTTTCGAACACCCTAAAACGGTTTTCCTCTGCTTTAGTGAGCGCCCAAGTTTCGCATCCGTACAAGATTACCGGCATTATTATAGTCCTATATATCCTAATTTTTACATTTTTAGACAGCAGTTTTGATTTTAGTAATTTGTTCACGGCGTAGAAGCAGGCATTACCCGAATGTAGTCTCTTATTAATCTCGGCTTTGATTTCGTTTCGATCATTTATAGTTGTGCCTAAATATCTGAATTCGCTAACCTTTTCGAAAGTAAAATTTCCGACTCTAAGATCCCCCTCTCCTTCGCAAATGCCCAGTTTATCCATAATCATATATTTCGTTTTTGATTCGCTTACCTCTAACCCCGTTTCCTCGGCCGCATTTATGAGTCGCGTTTCTCGCTACCGTTTCGCCATTATCCCCCACTATGTCCAAATCATCTGCATATCCTAGAATCTGCGTTTTTCCGTTGAGTGTTGCGCCCAGCCCGCTAGTCTGCATTTGTCTAACAACATACTCTGGCGTTAAGTTAAAGAGTACCGTGGCGAGCCCGTCACCTTGTTTCAAACCGTCGTGTATCATGAACGATTCAGATACATTACCGCCTACTCGTACTTTTCCCGTGCTTCCGTTCAGACATATTTGTATAAATTTCACAAGTTTTTTTGGTACGCCGAGGAGCACAAGGATTTGATACACTTTGCTTCGCTTGATAGAATCATACGCTTTTTTAAAATCTGTATTTCTTATTATCAAAATAAAATAATAGCTATAGATGCGAGAAGATACGCTATCTCTCTATCTTCAACACCGGATAAAAATAATAATCATCAACGACGGCTTTGAACAAAAAAAATTCATTGTTCACCTCGTCGCGTTCTAAAACGAAATAATTAGGCTCTCGATTTGCTGGCGAAACTTCTCACGCTCTCGTCCCGAGAAACGCAAACAAATATTCTTAATTAGCCGTCCAATTTTCACGGACGAAGCACACTCGTCGCCATCCGTCGGAACAAAATTAAAAGAAGACGAGTAGACGATGGCTGCACACGCGGCGCGATCGCGTCAAAGATTTAATTAACGTAGCGCTAGCTCTCCGAGAGGCGACAATTTTAATTCGAGTCAAAGTCGGCCAATCCCAGAGAGCCTGTATACTCGGCAATTATTTCGTCGTTCCTAATGCATCACGCGCGCACTCGAGCCGTAATTTTTGAGGTACGACCGCACCGAGATAGCCGACACGTGTGCGCGACTACATGCGCATGGGTGTGCGGGGGTATGACCTTAGCCGACGACGAGAGGGAGATTTTCGCTCTGGACGTATAACGCGTTAATTAAATTAAAAAGCACTGCAGTGTGAATTTCGGAGCGTAATTCGAGGAGATTGTTATTATTCTAGCGAAATATTCACGTTGCTAATTAACCGTGGCACTTATTCGAGACTATAATTCATCTAATCACACACAGTGTGGTCGTTAAAGCAAAACTATAAATAAAAATAATTAGTTACGAAATTGTTTTGTAGCAACATTTTCGGTACGCAAAAGAGCGCGATAAATTTTAATTAAAAGCCCGCATGGATGTGTATTATAACGATCGCGTATGATGGAGGTGCCACACGGGTACGTATCCAGCGCGCGTCCGGTGGGACATACGGCGAGCGCGCGGGAGAAAGAAAAAGCGAGAGAAAGAGCCTCGAAAACGCTGACGCCGGAGATAGAGAGAAAGAACAAAGACGACGGCGGGAAAAAAGGGACGCGCGCCGCTCGAAAAAGGGAAAAAGAAGAGCCAGCGCACGACGCACGGATAAGCCATATAAGAGAGAGAGGCAGTAGTAGCTGCCAAATCGATAGTCAAACTTGTAAGAGATAGGATGAAAAGTAGGCTAAACAAAATTGCAAGATAATAACGGACGGAAAGGAGGTTTCAAGTTTAAATTGAGTTTCCGGCCCGAGACGCGTATAATTCCCGGAGTATACCGCTCTGCGATTCCACGACCGACGTGTGCATTCCCGTACCAGGGGATTATTTTTCCGCTCCCCTATATTATATTCTGCCGAGGTGCGAACGAACGATATCAAAATTAGCTCTACACAGTATTAGCATAAAAGAAAACCGGAGCAACAAAGAGCTGAACAAACAATCGAAAAAAGAAACCACGCTGTGGCACACAGAGTATAGAACTCGCCGAAAGAGAGAGAGAGAGAGAGAGAGAGAGAGAGAGAGAATTTCAGAGAGAAACTCGTTCTGAGCGCGGCGAGCGCGAGACAGCGTCGCGCGCCGCCGCCGGGGCTGATTTACGAGACGCCGTCAAAACTTTGCACTCCGCCGTGTCTCCCAGGCCCTCGCGCGCCAAAATAAAGGTCGTCTCCTATAATTTTAGGGAGAGAGTATGCGTAACTTGTCGGGAGTAACGAGATTCGCGAGCGAGCACTGGTGTTGCGCGTCCGGAGCTTCGCGAAAGATTCTTAGAGGTTCTGGAATAATTAGCTAATAACACTGAGAGAGAATAGCCTTGAGGCTGCTCAGTCGAGAGGGAAAATTTCTGTGTGATTTGCGAACGATTGCGCAAGAGTGAAGTGGCTGTGATTGTGCTTTTTGGAGTGTTTGCGCAGCGAGATAATAATGGCGGGTGCATTGAACAGTTTCTTTATCCTAATTCTAAGAATTTCAAATCAAACAAGCATTAACGTGAGAATGTACTCGTTAAATCTCGTATGTGTAATTCGCTGCAGTGATAAAAAGTATTGTTTCAGACAGCGTGCGTATAATGAGTGTCAATACGCAGCGAGAGATGCCATCCACTGTAAAATAATAAATTTCAATTGTGAATTACGCGAATTAAGCTCCGCCTTTCATTAGTATGAACTCTTTCCCGAAAAATCGCGTGTTCCTCCCTGCACACACACACACACACACACGGTGTCGCAGACGCATAATTTATCGCGGACCATCCCCTACAAAAATGCCTCCGTTTCACAAGACTAGGGAAACACATCCACTGGGATCATGCACGACTATCACGCGACTCACACACAAGGTTCTTATAAATTATGAATTATCCCGCAGGCGAGTCGAGTCCTCCTTTGTGCGAAGGTGAAAGGCGACAGGGTGCGTCCCTCTGGAAAATAATCATGAATTCCAATTACTTGCCGATGCCAGTGTGTGCTCTAGTACAGATTCGAGGACCGAGAGAAAGAGTCACGGCTTGCTGAGTGCGTGTAACCTACTACTGATGCTCTTTGTACATAGCTGATCGTATTATAATAGCGCTCGAATCAGAGCAGCGAATTAGATAACGCGCGCCCTTTTTTTCATCGCTAATTGACGGACATTAACATCTTACAGGCGGAGCGAAATTTTATTATTATTATTCTTTGTTGGAGATACCAAGCGCGGCAAATTTGAATTTTCGAATGGCTGTTGTTTTAATTGTGGCTAACGCTTGTTCTTTACACGCGTCGGAATCGAGATCTTGATTGGATTTGTGTAGCTTCGCGAAAAGTGCCGGAATGAAGCCATTAAAAATGTTTGTATTATGCATTCGGATGTTTCTAATAACTTCAATATATAATGAACTTTTAAACGTCGTGAATAATTCATCGCTCGCGTGTTAAGTTCAAGATCTCTCTGCATAATCATCTCCTCTTCTGAATAAATATTTATTACACTCGAGCAATGTTTTTATAATAAGTAGTGCACGATCGGATCGCACCTTGTTCCAATCGAAGATCCAAACCACACACGCACATCTCGCTCACAGCCAAAAGCCATCGAGCTTATCATCGCGTTACGCAAAATAATCTCGGGCCCGGCACTTAATTGTCGGCTAATCTGAGAATAGCCAAAACTCTTTTCTCTCAAATATGGCTGAGAGGAGAGTCTAGTCTCAGATTAATAGCACAGCTCTCTCACTCGGGGCAGAGCTAGCTCTTAACCTCGTTGGAAAGATATCTCGTAGTTGGCAAGCTTTCAGGCTACGTCATTTCTGACACGACGGCTGCGTGCAGATATCACGTGACCCTCTCGCGATTCGCTCTCTTGGCATACGTATGTAGTAGCTGCTACTGCTGCTCTGGCAAAAGCAGTATTTGAAGTCTAGCAGGCTTTGCTCCACTATACGCTACGATAAATTTCGCCTAGTTGTGCCTCGCTGTGTGTGATGCTTCGCTGCCGTCGGACCGATGATGCTTTGCTTGGCTCATGTGGACTCGCTCTTGGCTCGAGTGTACACTTTCCGGAGACGCGGAAAATAAGTCGATTCTCAAAGTTTGAGAAAGTTTGCGTTTCGCAAATTCTGCTGACTCCAACGCAAATAACGAAACGCTAGCTTCGATTCGACCTTCGCGACATTCCAACTTTTTTTTCAAACTAGTATCATATGTACGACACCAGGCGCAGTAAAAAAAAAACACGTTTCACTTCAAACTTTTTCTCACACGCTGTGCAGGGAACGCCCGCGCCGCGTAAGAAGCCTCGAATAGTGCGCGCGGGAAGTTTTTCCACGGACGGACAGCTAGCGAGAGGACGAGGAGAAAAAAGAAAGAGCGCGAGCGAAGGACGAGAGTGAAAAAAAGAGAGGCGTCGTGAAACTTTTACGACTAGAGCATCGAGAAAGGGACTTTCCGGTGAAATCCTACGGAGATTCGCTGTGCTTCAGCTCCGGGGAGAAATTCGGCGCGCATACAGCGAGAGAGAAAGCGGCGGCTGTTTTGTCCCGGCGAGCGGCCAGACAGGCTGCAGAGAGAAAAAAAAGCGAGGAAGCTTTTCGAAAAAATGTGAAAGTCGAGGATGAGCGCGCGCGCAAGGTTACGTCTTGAGAGAGAGAGAGAGAGAGAGAGAGAGAGAGAGAAAAGATGCCGCTGCAGCAGCCGGGGTTACAGCAGCAGGTCACTGTGCGAAAGGTGTCAGGCTCCCGCTGCGAGTCACGTAAAATTCGAGCAGTGCAGCGGCCGGAAAAGAAAGTTTCTCCCTTCGGAGGCATCTCGGATTCGGAGTATAGATAGCACAGCGCATGCGAGCGCATCTCTTCATTGGAAAAGTTGAGATTTTCGTACTATGCGTGCCCGGTCGTAAATTTTTCCGACAATGCAGAGACGTTGACCTTTCTCTGCTGTTCCATTGAACAAGTGATATATACAATAACGCGATCGTCCTGAATATAATTACCGTGTATATACCTGCGCAATTTTCGGTCGACGAATTAATAACGGTGTACGAGAATACCGATACCCTCAATCGGCGCGCGCTGGCAGTCGGACAAAAAGAAAACACAGTGTATAAGAAATGCACGTGCGCAGAGATGTATATATATAATTAAGCACACCGCTTCTCGATATGCTGACGTTGCAGCCAGAGGCTGCAGTAGACTTGCGAGAGAGGGAGAGAGAGAGAGAGAGAGAGAACGAGCTTGACATGCGCGCGTTTCGCAACGTTACAACATTGTACCGGTCAGCTCGCCTCGCTCTTGACGAGTTGGTTCTCTCTCTCTCTCTCTTTCTCTCATTCTCGATCGAGATATGGAAATCCGCCAGCGGACCTTTTGCATCTACCGGCGCTCTGTGTAGAGAGAGAGAGAGAGAGAGAGAGAGAGAGAGAGAGAGAGAGAGAGAGAGGCAGGCTTAGCATGTCTGCAATGTGTATAGTCGGAATTGCAAAACACGCGCGCTCGATTTCATCCTCTGTTCGAAGAGTGTATTTTTTTTATCTCCGAGCGCGTGAAGTGTTGTACGTGTGGGATGCATTGATAGGCACTGCTCTTGTCGAAATACAATTCTTTATTTTTCTAAAAAAAAGTTTTATTCGGAACGACAAAACATTTTTTTTCTCTGGAATCATGTAATTTATTCATTGAAATACAGAACTGGTTCACTCTCTTGTTCAGAGTAATAACTGTGCGAGTGTCGCGTACGAGAAAGAAATTTAAACGAGTTCTCCGCTTGAACGAACGTTTGAAAGTCAAAATTTCGGCTAACTTTTACATAAACATGCACCCATGCGTGTTCCATGAAGAAAAAACGATTCCCACAACGCCGAGCTGTCCACTATCCTTATCACCGTGTCCGAATCTGCGTTTACCGCTATACTATTATACCTATATATACGTCGAGCGACTTTTAATCCAACTCTCAGCTGATGCGTCGCCGCGTTACACATATTCGCGCGCGAAGGGAAGCAGAAGTGCAAAGGGGGAGCATTAAAGATGCATCGAGCGTGCCAGAGAGAGAGAGAGAGAGAGAGAGAGAGAGAGAGAGAGAGAGAGAGAGAGAGAGAGAGAGAGGGAGAGAGAGAGAGAGAGAGAGAGAGAGAGAGAGAGAGAGGGAGAGAGAGAGATCGAGCTGCGGCATAAGTCAGCCGGCTATAACGCTCGCGTCCTTGCGCAAACTGGTTTTCACGCATAAGCGCGGTTCGATTATGCTAATAGCTCACTCGCTCGCACACACGTATTCGTGCGCGTGTGTATGTGTGCAATATAACAGAATTTCGGCGAACGCCCACCGAGGCGGTATCGGCTTTTTATTCCTCCGAGGATGAGCTGAAATCCGTGAGGATGGTCCGGGCGAGAGTATGTGTATAAGAGAGATTGCTTTTATATGCGTGTGAATCGGGTATTATGTCACGAGGTTTATTACCATAATGTTTGGGTGGAGCGACTTGGCCGCTCTGTTGCGGAAATACCGCGGGATATAAATTTTCGGGAATTTTAGCGGGAGCTTGAATTTTGCCGAGATAACCGACGATGTATTATATAGTACGAGAGGAGAGCGGAATTTTTATCGCAGCGGCTGCGTTGACTTCGAGATTTGCCCAAATGCTTTGGAAAGTGAATTTTGTATTTTCGTCGTCTGTGCGCTTGTATGAATCATTTATAAAGTAGTCCTTCATTCGAGTTTCATATACACTGCGAAAAAATTATAACGAAACAGAATTTAGATCTTCGGAAAATCGTCGCGTTAAAAAATCCGAGGAACCGTAACGAAACGTCGCACCGAAAAATACCGCCTCGAAAAGGAAGCGCTTACACGTGGGTATAGAATGCCGTCGCGTCCGGCGGCCACCGGGATATTCTCAAAGAATCCAAGGGCCCAAGGTCACGTCTCGTGCGTGCAGCTTTGCGGGATAAGAAATCACACGTATTAGAGCGAGGAGGTAAGAAGAGAGTCCGAAAAAAGGGAGTAGGCTCCCGAAGCCGAGTCACGTGCTGCCGCTTCTCTCTCTCTCTCTCTCTCTCTCTCCTTCCGACGGCTAGCGTGCGCCGGGGCTACTTTACGAGGTGCTTGCTTTACGACACCGGCTATCAACGCGTGGCTACCGACACACACACACACACACACGCGCGAGTTCTCTGCGCGTCCCATAACTGTCACATCCCATGTGCCGTTTATACCGCCGATAGGAGTAAAACGTGGAGAGAAGAGGCCGTATAATACCGCCGACGCGTTTTATCTCATCTTCTCTCTTTCGCTCTTCTGCGAGCGAGTGTATCTCCGTGATATTTACGAGGCACACACGCGTACTCGACGAGTCATTTTTACAAGCGTTAAATATCTTTATGATTAATAAAGCTCGCGCGAGTGTGCTCGTCGGCTTCTGCGGGAGATTTACGAGAGTTAAATGATGACGTTGGGGCCTCCACGAAGTGCGGCTGATGCTCTCGCGCGCATTCTTTCTTCGCGAGAGCGCGTGCGAGAGTGATCAAGCGCTCGATGCTTAATTGTTGAACCGCTTGAGTCGATTGCGATGGGAACGGTTTGTTAACCTCGTTTTTGATCTCGATCTCGAAGTGCTGGTTGCTGGATTTTATTTCGCTACGTTGGGTGCGGTTTATTTTTGATTATATTTTTATGTTTCGACTTTATAATTATTAATTTTGAGCTGTTCATTAGAATAGTAATAACAACGTACAGCCTAAAGCAATAGCGATCGATACGCGCAACAGCCTCTTCCAGCGTGAATAAATCCCGTAAATTTTTCGTTACGCAAGCCCAAGAGAGACCGCTCGTCTCGTCACAGACAATTTGGCCCATCACAAAGCATCGTCGTCGTCGTCGGCGGCTTTATGATAAAAACAAAGGGAATAATTTTTCTAACTGCCTGCTCGGCGTTGCGAGACCATCCCGCGCTGAATAGAGGCCATCATTGTGTCCCGTGACGTCACACTCGGCTATGGCGTCACGTGACTCCACCCTCTTTTCAATCACCTTAGAGCCGAGAGCCCACCCAGCTGTCAAGTCGACGCTTACCACGCTCCACCCCATTTTTTTCTTTCGGAGCGCATGGCTATAGCTTAGCTCGAAGCGGGCCGATATCGCTATCGCCATCTGTCGAGCGCCGGTCGAAACTTCTTAATCCTTCGGAGTTACTCGATCGACTTGTGGGCTTCGTCGAGCCTCCTTGGGATGCCGCCACTTAACAAGGCCCATTAACGTGTACCGGGTGTACCTTTTCGAAAACTACGTCTGATGCGTGCGGACTGCTCTGAGACTCTCGATGTTTCTAATACTACTTTTAGACTTTGCGGACTGCAGGCTATCTTTAGTTTGTCTTATGGAGAGACTGAGAATAGCTATGTTTCTACAAATATACATAGCTTTAAGAGTTGTTTTACAAACACATAAATAAATTAATTCACCATGAAAATCCAATACCCGCAAGAAACAACCGAACATCAGGCGACCCTCACAGCGAGCCGCGAATAATTATTCGTCGCACGAAATTCCGGTGTACGAACGAACGGCAAAGTTGGATTTGTTTTAGCCCGGAAGCCTACCCAGAGATTCTCTCCCTCTGCCTCTCCCTCAAGTCAATGGGTATATAAAGGCAAAGTTGGGAAGCAGCAGCAGCAGCAGCAGCAGCAGCTACTGCCACAGCAGCAGAATTGAGTTCAAATCCTGGCAAGAGGTATAGAGAGGGAGAGAAGGAGAGGGACCAAGCGCGAGCAAGCGAGAGAAAATTTATACGCGGGACGTATAGCCTCGGCATAGAATCGCTATCGGCGGCCATTCATCAATCCGTAGAATCAATACGCTGGAATTAATGAAAGCGCCGCGCGAACAGCGAGCTAGCGGCCGGAATGTTAATCGCGATCGTCCCGAGCCTCCCTCTCTTCTGTGTCTGCATATATACATTGCGGGCGCGCGAACTCCCAAGAGTCCTTCCGCCACACATACACACACACGCGCGCGCACACACGCACACGCACACACCTACAGCCCCGAAACGCGCGGCCTCCTCTTCGAGCAACGGAGATGGAGATATGTGGCGTCAGCCGCGTATATGCACACATGTACAGTGTACGCAGGTCGTTATATTCTATATTCGAGCTCGAAAGCTCGCTTATCTGTTGCCGTGTGCATGCTTCTTCGCGCGTTCTCTCCTCTCTCGCGTATATATACAGTAGCTAGGAGTGTGACAATGGCGAGGGGCATTCAATTTTCGCGCGGGAGCTTATCGTCCTTTTCAATTCATCGAGTTCTTGCCGGCGTGGCTGTTCAGCCGAGTCAGTCGATGCTTGTTTATGGCGCGTTTCAGACTTTATCGAGACAATGCGAGTGTTTATAGAGGGGAGAAGGGGAGTATTATCGACGCTACTCGATGGAAGTAAAATGTCGTCTTGAGTTTTGAAAAACAGTTGGCAGCTGGCAGTGACCTGCGGTATCGAGAGAGCCTCGCGCGTCCTGCAGGGAAGGTATATAGCTCGAGAAGCAGGACCCATACGCGCGGTCAAGGGCTCTCTGCAGTCGGTAGGGAAGAGCGTTGTCCTTTTTTGCTATCGATCGTCGCCCTCTGAACGATTTTTCGTATCGACCGATAATACACTTTTTCCACCAAATACAACATTCGCTCGTCGCTTATTACAAGCTCTCCAGAGAGCGACGCACCGCCGCGCTCCAAAAATAATACTCTCCCTCTCGGCCTATCCGCACCCTAAAAATATTTACGTAACAACCGGCATTCTCCCACATGTATGCATACTATACTACAGACGAAGCGGGGGCGCAAATCGCGCGTGAAAAGTCGCTCGAGTCTCTCCCATCCCGTGGGTCTTTTGGTTCCCTCATTACCAGGCGAAAAAAGCGTGAAAGAGTGAAGAGTCGCTCTGACAAGGCTCCTCGCTGTATCCACAGCCTCTACGCTCTTTACTTTTTAGCAAATTCAGCGATCGTTCAAGTCCGCCCACGCGGAACGTCGCCGCGTGTGTACACACATCCTCTCTTTCACGACGATGGCCGTCGGCGTGACGGAGACCACGTGCCTGGGGGCCCACTGTCACTCGTCGCCGTCGCGAAACCTTTGCTCTCAGCTCTCGCGCAAAGCGCATATCGGTGCGTGCAGGCTTTCGCCGCGCAGTCGACGACGAGATCGGCTCGACGCGATATGCGCGTCCAATTAGCCGGGCTCTCGTCGTCGTCGTCTTCGTAATATTATTACACTCGGGGAGCGCGGACTATAGAGTCTGGAGCGCGAGTCTCTCTCTCGAGACTCTCTCTCTCGAGACTCTCTCTCTCTAGTAATATTATATTATATTCTCCGAGAATTTTGCATACAACAGCCAATTAATAGGTGCGTTTACGTGTCTGATTGCAGGTGCGGCGTAGCGTCGTCAGCGAGCTGGACAGAGGCAGCGGCAGCAGCAGCGGCACATCGACAGAACGCCTGCAGCGGAGCAGCGATTTTAACTCACGCTGAACGAGCTCGACACCTCAACCTCATCGCATCAGCAGCAGCAGCAGCAGCAGCAGCAGCAGCAGCAGCACCTCGAGAACTCTGACCTAGAGCCAGCGAGAGATCCACGAACGACGTCCCTCCTGCGTGAGCCCCCGACGTTGTTTTGCAAAATATATACATACAAGTACACATTCACACACGCGCACACACACACACACACAAACAACACAGCAACACGCATACACTTGTACATGAGAAATCCCCTTACGTGCATACACTTGCACGCATCGCATAGTCCGAGTTATCTAGTGTGCTCCAGTTTTTTGTTGTTGTTACATATAGTGCGGTGACAGAAGGAGAAGGAAGATTAATAAAAAAAAGAGCCCAGTGTGATATAAATCAAATGATCATTGTCAGGTGATCCGCAGCAACGCAGTGTGATAGGTATATATATATATAAAAGTATATATATAAAAAAGATATAAATAAAGTATATGTATACACAAATGTATGGTGTGTCGTGTCCATGAGAGAGAGGTGAGCAAATTGTCCGAGTGGTGATATACATAATACCGAGTGTGTCGTCGCGCGAGTTGCAGAGTGCTTCGAGGAAGTTTTAGTCAGACGCAGCAGGCCGAGAGAAGCAAGAGTACAAACGAAACGAAACAAAATACGTAAGAGTTACATAGCGCAAATTGTACAAAGGCAGAGTGCGAGGAGATAAGAGGAGAGGAGGAGGACAGGAGGAGGATTTTCTTCGTGACCAACAGCGAGCATAAGGCCCAAAGCTGTTAGACGAGGAGTGCGCGAGTGACTGGCCGCAGCAGCCACACACACATAGCCATAGCATGAGTTCGTACTTTGCGAATTCGTACATCCCGGATCTGCGCAATGGCGGGGTGGAGCATCCGCATCAGCACCAGCAGCACTACGGCGCGGCGGTCCAGGTGCCCCAGCAGCAGCAGGCCGTGCAGCAGCAGCCCCAGCAAGCGAGCGACCCCTGCGACCCGTCGATGCTGCGGCAAGGTGTACCGGGCCACCACGGCTACGGCGCGGCGACGGGCCAGCAGCCGGGCATGCCCTACCCTCGCTTCCCGCCCTACGACCGCATGGACATCAGGAACGCGGCCTACTACCAGCAGCAGCAGCAGGAGCACGGCATGGACATGGCCAGCTACCGGGCGAGCTCGCCGAGCGCCGGCATGGCCGGGCTGCACATGGGCCACACGCCGACCCCGGTCAGGGCAGCGTCCTCGACGGGCCGACAGTCCGCCGCTCGTCGACGCCCAGCTGCACCACCAGATGCACGCCAGCACCCGCACATGCAGGCCCAGCCGCCGCATCCCAGCAGCAGCAGCAGCCCCAGCCCCAGGCGCCCCACCAGCAGGCCCACATGCAGCGCCAG
>CM053172.1:46186422-46233181 GCA_012977825.3 Pteromalus puparum
GCCTCCGCGTCAGACGGTACCCCGCAGCCACCCGCACCACTGCCATGCAGACGCAGCAGCAGCACATGATGTACCAGCAGCAGACGCAGCCCCAGCAGCCCCAGCCGGCGTCGATGCACCCCCAGCAGCAGACCCAGCAGCAGCACCAGGGCGTCGTCGCCTCGCCGCTCGGCCCGCAGCAGCCCGGCACGCCCCAGAGCACGGCGTCGACGAACCTGCCCAGTCCGCTCTACCCCTGGATGAGGAGTCAGTTCGGTGAGTGATAACGTTGCTCCGTCATAATTATATTCATGCGCTCGAATCGCGCGCAACGACTTCGCTGCTCGCCGGACAGAAATAGCCAGCGCGACTCGCGAGTTATTTATTGCCCCGACCTTTTAGCCCGTTTCACCACCGCCGCGAACCGGTATCGCGCGCAAAAGTTGCGTCGACCACCGCAGTCCCAGTTTTCCGAAAATTGCGCAAAGCTCCCCTTCCAGCGAAGGGCTGCTCACCTTCAAGGCCGCTTTAATGTATCTCGCTCGGAAATCCCCGCGTCGGCTGCACCGCACGAACCGGTGAATGATCCCTCGGCACAATGTATGCAACAGCGGCGAGCCTCGACGCAACGAGCTCCGGGATTTATGGCAGCCATAACGAAGTGATAATAGGCCGGGCTCGTAATTTATATACGTGCTGCGAACCGGGCGGCAAGTATCGGCAGGACCCGGTCAAAGAGGTGCACAGGTTGAAGGACCCCCGTCGACTTTGCTCTCGTTCCGTCGCTCTCGCATCTTGCGTTTAAGCCGATGACTCTATGCGCTCGTAACCCGGACGTAATTTACGCTATGGTTAACTCGACGTTTTCCGAGATTCTCGGGGTGTCTTGCGACAGCGAGCTCTCAGTCGCAGTTCGATTTCCGCCGGGGTCAGATATATGCAGCAGACGGTGCCTGAGTTTTCGACTTGCCGTTCGCGCGAGTGTTTGGTGCGCGTTTGGTTTATTTAACTTTGTGCCGAGTTTCGATTGGGAATTTTGTGATTCAGTGTCGAAGATAAGAAAAATCGGTACGGCTTTTCAATAATTATACTCGATGAAATTTCCCAAACGCGATCCTACGCCTATGCAATTTCAAAATTCGAATCGACGAAAGGAAAACTTTGCTCGTCCCATCTCTCGGCTGCTCTCGGAAGCTGCAGGCCCCGGTAAAAGTGCCCTCCTGGTACACTCGCCGATCGTCGATCCGTAGGGCCGATATACCGGCAAGCGAGAACGGCTGTACACATTCCCTGCATAACAACTCTCCCCACACACGGCGGTTCTCACATACCAACACCGGCCTTGCCAGTCGAACACCCGTCGAACTCGACCGGGTTCCTGCATCGGCTCACAGATGTCGGCACCTTGACTTTTAGGACGAAAAATCTGCAGCAAGCTATACTACTTCGATCCGTGCGGCCTCACCTCAATTTTGGCTGTTTTTCGTATATATGTGAATTCCTCGTGAACGCGATAATCGCGCATAAGCCCGCGAGAATCCTGCGGCGAGTCTCTTATTGACCAAGAATCCCCCATGAATTATGCAAAGCCCAATTTCCTTCGTATATCGATGCGCGCGCGTGTGTTTATCCAATATACGTGTCGGGGCGAGGTTTTCGGAATCGACCGGTTGTTGCGATGGGCGGCGGTGTTTTTTCTTCTGTTTTCTTGTTTTTACTTCGCCTCGCTGTGCTTATCCGAGGTAAATATGTAAACGCGTGGGATAATGCCCGCGAGTATGTGAATACTGTTGTGTAGCTATAGGAGCGAAGCGATGGCTTTAATAATTAGGGGGAGGAAGTTTTCCAAAATGGCTGTTTCACGTGCTGATGAAGGGTTGAATTTTCTATTTCTGTTCTATACTATTGATTCAATTAGGAAATTATTCATGTCTGTTGTCATTCTCGAATCGTAATAAGAAAACAGTTCTGCTTCTACATCCTGTATATACACCAGCTTCGAAAGCAGGAAGCCGCGATGTTAAAAATCAATCATTTCCCAAGCTTCGTGCGCGGCAACGCCCGACGCGAAACAGCCGCACAGATATCGGACGCTCCCTCTTTTTCCGTATCATGTATATCCATAACAAATCGTTACTCAACGTGTATTAAAAATCAGATATCCGCTTCGCCGCGCTATACACAACAAATCGACTTTTCCATGATAATTCACGCGCGCTCCTTTTTTGCGGCCATTTACCTCGACGCGAGAGAGAGAGAGAGAGAGAGAGAGAGAGAGAGAGAAGGAAAGCCTAAACGCGCATTCGAATCGAATCTCCGCCGGCAAAACGAGAAAATAATTTCGAGCCTTATCGCGACGCGATATCGGTTCGGGGGTGTAAAGCCGGGGCATTATACAGGCCGGCACGCGAGTCTCCCATTACTCGCGAATACACCCCGGCTAGATTAATACTCGAAATATACGAGCTCGTGTAATTTAACGCGACATGCGCGCACCTTCGAACTGTATATATACGCACACGTGGCTGATGGGATATAGTGTATAATAATATGCATTAACGACGCAGAGAGCGCGATGTACAAAACCAACGACTGTCATTGGGCGCCGACGGACGCTCGAAGAACTGCCCCCCTCGTACAGCTCAATGATGGACGTCGTCGCTGCAGCTGTCATTATAATCCTGCGGAACTGCATTTTCTCTACTGTATATAAATAAATCAACAAACGTCGATTTTTTTCACATCGAACAAATCTCGATCTCTCGCGCAATTTAAATTCGAAAACGCGCGGCATTAAAAAATCCGATATTACACCGAACTGTAAAGGAACCGCGCGTCTTATCTCACACAAACGCATACACACCAGAGAGCAAGCCGAGAACCTGCAGCAACAACGGTGCTTTTAATATGCGCGAGATAATTGCGATGTGCTTCGTCGGGAGATTTATGGCATCGCCGCCGCTCTCATAAATATAAGTGCGCGCGCTTGGCTCTCTCGAGAAAGCGATATACGATCGGAGCTGTTCGTCGCGGCTACCGTTAACGCACACGCCGCGGCCGATTTCGCGGATTTCACGGATCCTTCGTATTACACGCGCGCTTTTCATATATCGTGTTTCTTTAATTTTTTTTCGATACATCGTGCGTTACTTCTCGCGCGGATTAATTTTATCGCGCCGCTCACGGTTGTTATTATTATACATACGCTCGAATAATGAGCTTTCGCGCGGCTCTCGATCGGATATTGAGATTGATATAATTTTTGGTGAAATTTTTTTGTCGGTGCACGCGAGCGCGGTTATTAAAAGCGGATTTTTGAAATTTCGGTCTCAGCTCCGAAAGATGAATTATTATTATTATTATGCCTGACGCGCTGCTCTCGCGAATCGAGAATTATGGTTTGCATTTTTCACGAAGATTACGCATGCTAAACTTTTGTCAACATTGCGATTATTCATTTTTCTTGAATTTTTCATATAGAAAGCAGAAATGATTTAAAGTTCTCCCTTTGCAATATTATACGGGCAAAACTTGTTCCAAAAACACAACGCGTATACAGCATTCTTCCATTTTCCTCACACACACGCGCGCGCACGCATAGCCATCACACGTAAAACCACTCGGCTGCACCATCTGTCCCTCGGCCAGCAGTGCGGGGCTGCACAAAGAAGGAAAAGCGGTCGGAACTTCCCCCCCGAAAACTTTCTAAAAATTTTTCCCTCGATATTCCATCCCATAATTACAACATCCGTGCGCAGCCGCTGCTCTATGCTCTCTTTTTCTCGCTCTCTCTCTCTCTCTCTCTCTCTTAATTTCTCCTCTAATTATTTCCCCGTGATATTCGGCTGCAGCAGCAGCAGCAGCGAGAGCAAGGATATGGCGTCCGCTGCATCTCTCTCGAAAAAGGGATGACGGGGAGGAGCGAGAGAGAGAGAAAATGAGCCGACCTGTGCGCGGAAGAGAGCATCGCATTAGAGAGAAAGAGGGAAGAACAAGACGAGCCAGACGTAGAAAACGATACACACGCGCGAGCGAACGCGAGGGAGGAGAGAAAGGAGGGGGGAGGGACAAATGACGATGATGGATGAGCCGCACGAAAAGCCCCGAGAACGTGTGTACTTGGCTTTTTGAGGGCCGCCATGTCTGCGCGAGAGATGCTTTCTTTTTGTTTTTCGACTTTTAATCTTTTACGCTTTTCGAGCCGCTTTATCTCCCTCGTTCTTGTGTTTTTTTTTCGCCGCTTGTGTTTCTCCAGAAGGAAGTAGCCGTTAATAGCACACACATACACGCCGAATATCTAATTGTGTTCCCGCTTTTCAAAAATAAGCTGACACACCGAAAAGTTTTCGCTGAATCTCGAAGTTTGAGAGAAAAAAAACTCATCTCCGATATCCCATAAGTCAAAAATTCTCTCAAATTCCGGTAAAACTGATTCGTGGTAAAAATCTCCGGTATTCCGAGGGGCTTTTTCCTATTTTCTCTCTTTCTCTCCCTGCCTGCCCGCCTGCCTGCCTCCAGTCATTCTTCCTCTCCAGCTTTCAGGCAACGCGGCGATTCGCCGTCGCACGCGATATGGCCAGCGAGATATGAGTGCAGCGTTGCTCGCGCGTAGTGAAAGCTTCTTTTTCTCTTTGGCGACGACGACGACGACGACGACGACGACGTCTGCCTCGAATTTTTCTCTGGTTCCCGGGACGAGAGAGAGAGCCGCGTTACGCTCAGGCGAGCGCGTGTACGCGTATATATATATATATATATATATATATATATATATATATATCTTATTTTCTCTCTACTCGAGCCCCCCTCGCGAGCTCCGTCTCTCTCTCATCTTTTTTATACGGTTATCCCTCGCTTCTCGTTTCTCCTTTTTCCCAGAGAACGTCCGGTTCTCTCTCTCTCTCGCTCGCTCGCTCTTCTCGTCTCCCGCCGCCTCGAACAAAAAAGAAACTTTCCTCCTCTATTTGATTCGAAAGCCAGGGCTGCGCGCGAAAGACAGTGACTGCTTTGTTCGCAAATTTAATTAAGGGGCGCGCAAAGCTCGCTTCTGCTGCTGCAGCGCGAAGAATTTTCAGCCCCGTTTTTACACGGCCTTCTCTTCTTTGTTCAGCCCTCTAGCTCTCTCTTGTAGAATCTTTTTGATGAATGCGTGCCGGCCCTTGGCGCATAAATAATTCAGAAGATATTAAAATAATGCACGGCAGAGATTTCGACACACACGCGGAGTGAGAGAGAGAGAGAGAGAGAGAAAATACAACGTGTTTACGTATCCGAATAGCGGCGTTTAATGATAATACGAGAGGGCTATTTCTCGTATACGCGCCGAGCGCGCGTTTATAATAAAGCGACGTAGCCGCACGCGTAAGCGATGTTTCGCGCGTGCGACACAAAGTATCAAAGGCTGGGCAGAAATTAAAGGAATCCCTTTGCAGTCGCGCTGCTCGCGCGCGCACGGGGACGATGATGGATCTGGTGAGCAGCTCGTGCGCTCACTCTCGAGAGGAGGAAGCAGACGTGAAAGAGGGGCACACGTGTCGCGTCTAAAAATAATTCGCCGCGCTGCGGCCCGAGAGAGAGAGAGAGAGAGAGAGAGAGAGAGAGAGAGAGAGACACGTGAAAGGAAGTGCGGAGAAAGCTTTTCTCTTCGCTCTCTTTCTTCTTTTTCCGATGTAGGAGGAAACTCGCCTATTGGAAGGAAGGGCCGGGCTATAGAGTCGTGTGCACGCAGCCGTGCGCCGTGAAAAATGAGAGATCGATCCGCCTTTGAACTTGCGTAAGCTCGCGTGGGGCTTGCCGTCACGTTTTATTATCAAAAGTCGATGCTGTAGCGACCGCAGGAGCTTGCGATGTTTTCTTATCGTCGAGATTTCGATTCTCTCGATGCATTGCACAAAGCATATTATTATAGCAAAACATATATATTATTAGCGGTTTACAACATCCGGCTAGCTGTGAATCCGAAAAGTACATCCCGCGTATCCTACGGCAGCTATCCGATGCTACTCGCCCGAGATAGGCAGTGACTCTTATAGAGAGAGAGAGAGAGAGAGAGAGAGAGAGAGAAAAGTCGCGGCCTATAATAAGCAACGAGAGTGTGGGCAGCCGATAGGTATACGTGTGTGTTCTGTTCCGCCGCGCTTGCTTGCGTTCCGTTCCTTCGAGTGAGAGAGAGAGAGAGAGAGCAAGAGAGAATAAGGTAGACCATAAATCTCTCGACATACTCCAGGGGACATTTGATCCTTGCGTAACCCAACGCCGTTAATTTATTGCCCCGCGTTTAAAGTCACCTTCGTGCAGTGTACCGTCCGCGAGAAACCAAGTGCGAGAGAGAGAGAGAGAGCGAAAGAGGGTGTAGAGGAGAGGAGGCAAAGACAAGGCGAGGCGAGAAAGTGCGCCGATCTCAAAGCTCTCGAGCGGTTCTTAAGGGTTGTCTCCACTCATTTACTCGGGCAAACAAGTTTATCCGGGATATCTCAAAGCGCGAGCGAGCTTTTCTCCGAAGCGTCGTCGGGTCGCTACAAAGCTCCGGGTTATAATTGTTATATCACGAACAGGGAAAACAATATGGCGCGTATAATTGCTGTCTCTAAAATCGCACACTCCGAATCTCTTCCGTTCGCATAACTCACTCTAGAACGACACATCAGAAGAATCTCAGTCTCTCTGTGACCCAGAAGCATTTCTAAAATCCGACTCCGGTGTGGGCAGCAATAAATTTCAACCCAAACTGCGCATTCTTTCGCGGCGCGCCGTTAATCTTTATCGCACGCGCCGACTCACTTTTATTGTTAACGAGAGGCAAGTCCTCGCCGAGGTCCTCGCGTATATAAAATGCGTCATCGCTTGTTGGCATACGTCTCTTTCTCTCTCTTGTTTGCCGCAGCCAGAACAATGTTTCCGCTGATGCACTTGACTCGTCGTTAAGATAACACCACTCGAGACGAGCACTCGAGCCTCTGAATTAATCGCCCTGTATTGTGGACGACGAGTGTGTGTCAATAACACGTGTGCGGAAAATCGATCTTGGAATATATTGTTTCTCAACGATCGAATTCAAACACTTGGCGTATATAACGGTAAATTATACTCGCTTCTCACAATGGATAGAGAGCAAAACAGTCGCGACGGAAGGCGAAGATTGATGCCCAGTCAGTCGGCGTTACGAAAATATACTCCTGGAAAAGAGGAGCGAAGTCGCAGCGCCACTGCATCACGCTCTTGCAACCTCTTTAATTAACCCCGTGTGCTCTCTCTCTCTCTATCTCTCTCTCTCTCTCTTGGCTCTAATCTCGGAGCGAGCGCGAGAGGTAATAATAATACGCGCGAGACTGTCCGATCCATCCGCGCACGTCTCTCTGATGGGATTTTACATTCTGCTACCAGTTGGTTTTAGGAGATTCTACGCGGAGAACGATTTATGAGCGTAACCTCTCGCTTGCTCTCAGCTCGGATGGTTTATTGCAGTTATCGACTATTTGCTTTTCTAATGTTGGCGGTTTGTAAACACTCGTGCTAAAATTATTGTAGCTACTGGAGTCATCGCTCTTTTTCTTCACAGCTGATACATTTTTCGCGTGCAGGTCTTTCCGCAAGCATCTCTTGATTTACGCGAATCGTTCCCATCATCTACCGGCACGTGTGCGAATGAAAACTTGTTAATGCGGCGCTTGAATCTCGTATCGATAAGGTAATTAAACGCGATTGAAACGGCTGCCAGAGGATTTATTAGTTCGAATACTTTCTTGAGGTGCCCGCCTTTCTCGCGCCCGTTGAACTGGGCACTGCTGCGGCTCGAATTTATGGAATTTCTAATGCCTTTAAATCATTTCGACTTTTGACGTGGTCGTATGCGTACAATGTATCGGCTCTACTGTAAATATAGACTGAATAAACATTTTCAAGCTTACGCTTCAACGAATGCGCATTATAAAAAAGCGGCTTATAATCTCGTGAAAACGCGGGGTAAAGCTTTCAAAGAGTGCATGCATAATTAATTCTAATCGCCGTCGCAGTGGAGATACTTTTCTGCTCGAGAGCAGTGTCTTGACATTCGGAATGTCCGTGTCCCGCTTGATGAATATGTTTACCTCACTTATAGATCTCGGTCGATGCTGGATAAAGTTTTTCTCGTGGATGTGTAGAAGAAAATCGCATTTTGATTTTACCGAGATTCTTTGAATTCCGAGAATCTCATCGTGATATACCAATTAGCGTCCGTTGCATTAGATTTCCTCTTCCCGATTTTTCTGGGGCGCGGATAGGCGGTAGAGATATCTCAGCTCCAACCGAATCAGGGATACAAGCATATAAGAAAAGAGCTCTCTCTCTCTCTCTCTGTCTCTCACACATTTCTCGGTATTTTTTGTCGTCGCTCTCGACACTCTGGCCTTGTAACCGAAGAAGAAGCGCCTAGAGAGATTGTTAGCCAAGACGAGAGAGAAGAGAGCCTGTAGGGAGATCGGTATGTTGTTAATTTGAGAGAGATGGAAAAGGAGTAGAGACGACGGCCCGAGGGAGGGCTCATACACACACACAGAGAGAGGACGCGTTCCCAGAGAGCCTTTAGCCCAGTTCGCGCTTGCGCCAGGCTATCTTTTTCCCTCTTTCTCCACTCGCCCTTTCTCCTTCTTCATTTTTTTTCTCCTCGGCCGCCGCCGCTGCCGCCGCCGGGAGAAAGAGAGCGATATTCTGAAACCCCGAAGAATCTTCTCCGTCTCGCTCGCTCTTGCGCGTGTAGAGGGAGAGAACCGCCATCCGTCTTCATCGGCCGACAGCGCGACGGGCGGCGTTTGCCTCGAATGCTCACCAAGGAGTTTTCTTCTTCTTCTTCTTCTTTTACTTTCTTGCAGCTTTTTTCTTCCGCCGACGTCCTTCTTCTCGGATCATCCCACTCTTTCGAATCTCCATGGCGCTGTACACTGCGCGCATCCAACCCTTTTTTTCATATTATTATACGTGTACTGCAGGCGTACGAGAGAGTATTATATTATATACGTGTCATGCTCCAGGAGTTTGTTTGCTCGGAGAGCGTTACAGACGCGTTGCGCAAATACTGTAATTACTCGATTGCGCTGCGTGATTATTGCTGCGCGAATGCGTGTAAGGTCTTGTATATTGAAAAACCATCGCGTAATAAGCACGTGTCCGGACAATGGCTGCGATGCGTGTAATTAACAGCGTGTGATCATACAGACGCGCTTTGTAATGTGAGTTTTTGGTAACGGAAGCTTTACTTAAAATCGCATTACGCACGAAGGAATGTTTGTTTTTCCTGAAATTTTAACAAATTATCGGACATGCATCAAACGTATACTGTGCGGCAGCCTCGGCGCTCGCGATTATCTCAGCTCCTCTCCTCAGCAATCGCAAAACGAAATTCGCGAAATTAACATTTTAAAAACTCGTCTTACGCTTCTTCTTCGAATTTTTCTCCGCATACTCTCTCGCTCAAAGATTAAACTCGCTGCGCTTCCCCTCCTCGGTGCAATTAATATTCCGATTTGAATATAAGACTCTCCGGAGAATGCGGTCCGATCGCCGAGACGATAATACGTCATACGCGAGCTCATACGTCCTCGTCGCATTACTCGGCTAAACCTCCGAAAAATGGCATTATTCAGTCGGTGCGGCGATAAGGATTATACGCAGGCGAGGACGACTCAGCACGCAAATAAAAGCTCGCGACGAGCTTCTATGCAAATACGCGGGGATAAGGGGAATTTCGTTTTTGTATTTGTCGCTTTTTTCGTCGAACGACGCGAACACGAGTAACTCCGTGCAGTCTTGGAAACGTCCGGTGCGGTTATTGATGAGGTGCGATACATTATCGCGGAAATCGTAAACTAACATGAGTTAGGATATAAACATAACGAAAATTCGCTCTTTATTATCAACAATTCGCGATTCGGACGACGATAATTCACGGACTTTGATTTTGTGTATGTAAACACGGCTTAAAGCGCACAATCCTATTTGCAAAACAAAGCGATATTAATATAACTTCGGCTCGAGACAAGCCGCTAAAAATACTTTCCTCGAAAACTGTAAAGTCCCCGAAAAATTTCAACCGCCAAGATTGAGTTGGAGAGACGAAAAAAAGTCGAGAGATAGGAGTTAGAGGAAAAAAAAGCATCTCTTGGACTTTTTCTCGGAATATTTGTGAGAGTACGAGATTCGAAAGAGAGCATTATTAATGGGACCTCGGAGGAAGTGACGGCCCAGCGAAACTCGAAAACGCCAGAACGAGAGAGAAAGAGACATCGCGCGTATATAGTCGTCGCTTGGATTCCCCATTAACTCGTGTCCGTAGCAGTGACTATGATATATAAAGTCCTTGTGGGTCGAATGACGGTAAACAGCGGTAAATAATCGTCCGCGATAGAGGATGACGCCCTCTCACCTGTGTGCGACGTCGCGTCGCGTCGCGTCCGACACTTTCTTAAATCCCACGCTCTTCGAGTCTTAGGAATGTTGCGTTTTCGGAACGATTGTTTTTGTAAAACTTAAATACTCGAATTTCCTTAAATAACGGCCGAGCGAAAAGCCAGGCTGCTTAGTGTCCATAGTGATTTACGCGTGCAGCTGGGCGAGAGGGTTATTTTTGCGGTTGCCCCGAGTCCAAGAATAATTGTCAATTACGAGGCTCTGATTGAAATGACTTGCAAATTGAATAACCTGTGTTTGCTCTGTGCGGCGTCGGCTGATTAATCGCCTGGCTGTGGCATATTGGTGTTATTGCCAGTTTCTCATACACATACGTATATATGTGTACGTACGTTTAGACCCACGTGCGCGCGGGTTCGGATAATTTTAACCGCGTCAGCCGATCGAGCATATATTATTACGAATATTATTATACGTCGTATTAAAAAGCGAGAGTGTGTGCCACCATAATGAGCTTATCAATTATTTTTATCGTCTCTTAACCGCGGCCGCGGATCGTAAATCTTTTCGCGAATCGCTAGAGATAATCAATGAACGTTGCGCGCCGCCAAGTAGCAGCGTTACTTTGATCGGCTCTCTACATCTCGTGCATGCGATGGAGATTATAAATTTACGAGCGATTTAACCATCAATCCGCTCTCGATCGCGATACTCTGATGTAAATAAAATTTTCTCACTCAATTATACATAATGACTAACGAGAGAACGTTCTTTTCGTCTGTTTTGCAGAGAGGAAGCGAGGCCGGCAGACGTACACGCGATACCAGACCCTCGAGCTTGAGAAGGAGTTCCACTTCAACCGCTACCTGACCAGGCGACGCAGGATCGAGATCGCGCATGCGCTTTGCCTAACCGAGCGCCAGATCAAGATCTGGTTCCAGAACAGGCGTATGAAATGGAAAAAGGAGACCAAGACGAAGGGCGAGCCGAACTCGGGAGACGGCGACACCGACATCTCGCCCCAGACCTCACCCCAGGGTTGAGACTACGACGACGACGACGACGACGACGATGACGACGACACCGCGCGCGCAACGTACACGTGAGAGAAAAACGCATAAGAGAAAGAGAACTCGAGGTATCTCGTCGCTATATAAGCAGAGAGATTAACAGCGGCCGTTGCTGATGCCTCCTTTTTCCGCCACTACCTCCTGATTATCCAACCATCTACCCCCCACCCATCCACCCTATACCCCGAGAAAAAGCAGATATTTAATTCCTTTAATGCGATTATTATCTATCCTCGTCCCCCAAAACACACAGTTATTGAATACACACACACGTAAACCGCAATGACGCTTATCTTGTCGTGTTATTAAACGAAAAAAACAAAACAAAAACAAACAAACAAGCTGCTCTTACCAAATACGCGAACGAAGAGATGAGACGGACACGGAGAGAATAATAGAATTTATATTAGTTTCGGAGACCCAAGGCTTTTTTCTACGCGACGCGGACGCACGCGCGTACTATACTATAATATTGTATAATGCAGTGTGTGCATAATGCGTGCGCCTGTCGGACGGACAGAAAGAAAGAGAGAATCGAGAATAACTTGCATAATAATATATAGCTACTGCGTGTGTGCGGTGAAGCCGATAGAGAGAAAGACAGAGCGAATGGAGTCGATACGGGAATGCGCAATTATTATATACTATATTGTTTTGAAAAGAGAAGGAGGAAGGAAAAACGAAAACACTAAAAGATAATGGATCGCATAATGCTAATCAGAACCGCGTTAACCTCCACATATTACGTTTAATCGAGTGTAATTTACTAAAGCCTACTTTGAGTGCGAGTGACACGATGACATTATGTAACTTAAAGCAGCGCATGAACGTGAGAGCGAGAGCAAGAGAGAAAAATTGTGCGTGATTGGGTCATGAGTGGTTGCGATCGATGATGCGAGATTATATTATATACATTATATGATGGAGCGCGCGCGTGCAGGGGATACACGATATTGCGATGCGATGTGTAGCGAGAGAAGCATATATGAACGTCCGTATGTGAATCCAAAGGATCCAGAGAGGAGCAGGAGAGGTTTTATTATTTATTATTATCTTATATATCGGTCGGCATAATATGTAAAACAAAAATGAAGATTATTATACAGAGTAAAGAGTACGCGCATAGGGCGTAAACGTCGCGCATAGCGTTTCTTTTTTTGTGCTAGTTGTATAGATATATTATTATATACAGAAAAAAAGAAGACGAGGAAATCATGCATTATTATTGCGTCTCTATTTAGCGATATATATAATATATGAATATAGTTAGGAAACACCGTTTAGTGTTTTTATTTTATTTAATAATAGGGATGTTTGTTTTTTTTTCTTTCCTCGATATGGTCGCGGTGACTCGACGCGTGATCATCAGGCTTTTCCCGACAAGTCCTCTCACGATATTACTTACACGTTCGAAATTGAAAAAATTAACGGGGAAGAGTGTATGGCGCGCTTTTCCCCGATACATGCAAGGTCAGTCCTATACGAATTACGGGTATAACTATATTATACAAGATTCGAAATCGGTATGCCTGTATACGAGCTCTTACGCGCGGAATTCGAGGCGTTGTAATTTATGTATACCTCTGATGAATCGTGAGAGAAAGAGAAGTCTCCGAGTCGGGAAAAGACGCATTGATGATGTATGATCGTACAGAGCCTGTGGCACGTCGCGTCACTGCGCCTCGTATGCAAGTCGAAGTGAATACGACTCGCGACCTTGATCTCGGTTCCATTGAGTCTTTAGAGAGACGGTAAGAGAGTACACGCAGGCGTCTGTCGGTATAACGAGAGTCAATTGAGAGACATCGGCGAGGACTCCTTTGTATTCTGATTTTCGACGGAAAATTCTTTTGAAATTGGCATACCTCATATTACACACTTTGAGAACGAATGACGGACTTGACCTAACGCGATTTCAATGGAGTACAATTCACTCGATGCATGTCGTGGAATTGTACTGCACTCGAGCGTCTCTATCAGTCGTTCTCGAGAGGCTGTGCAAAGGAGTCCGTCGAGTCGTTCGACAATCGACCAGAGGATTTATCGACTCACGCCTGCGATTCTCCGTGTAAATAACGCGCGTAGTTCGGACGCGAGATAATCGACTGGTCGACCGCGATTGTTCTCTTATAATAGACTTTTTTTTCTCGTTTTCTCTTATAGAAGAATCGACCCCTAACTGCTTCACGGACACGTGGCTAAGTTACCAACGATACGATCGTACGCTTTTTTTTCTTCTTTTTTCATGTAAACGTGAAAATTTCCTATCATATAAGCAATCTCGTTTATACATTTCTTTCTCGTCGAGCTCTTTCTATATTCTCTTGTCGGGATATTCGGAAGCGCGCGGCACTAAATTTAATGCTCACCTGGATAACATCCCAGGCAGGATCGATATACATATGTTGCGCCCGCGTGTAATACCACAGACGAACCGTCCGAATATACTGACAAAAGATGCTCTTTTTGATATACGATGATTATTAGATATATATATAAACGATGAATAGTGTGTAACGTAAATACGTAAAAACTTCGTGATGATTGAAACCCGGTGAATATTTCCTGCAGCGTTTCAAAAGTGCCGCGGGGCTTCTTGAATATTGTGTAAGTCGCGAATTTAATCAAATAAACGGAATTCTATATTTACGCTAGTGGTGTAGTGTATATCGAGTATTATTAATCGGTTTTTAACTTCTTTTGATATTGTTCTTTCCTCAAAAACGAAAAGTCGAGTCGGAGGGACAGGGGGATAATATACAAGACGGCGCTGACGACGATTGAAAACGCATAAACAGTAGGGCACGATTATAGGGATCCCGCGAGGTCGCCGATACCGCGCGGCGAATACTGTGCTGTGTTGTAAAATTAGTTCGACGCACTTGAAGGTTTTTATTAATCGAGTATATATGAAAAGAAAAACGAGGGGAGCGTACAGCAAACGATATACGTAATTGAGATAATACATTATTATTATTATATATACACACAGAATAGAGGGCGAATTTTTTCGACAGACGACGCGAGTTATTGTCCACGCGATCCACGGCTTCGTTAAAAAAAAAAATAATAAAATTATAAAGGTATAAAACGAATGATAAAAAAAATATGTAACGGTGTAATGCATCGAGGAACTGGTGGTACAAATCTGACTTTTCTGATTTCATCGCATCCGATATGATACACAACGTTTGAATTATATACGATACACCGACTAACCTTATTTATGTCGACACGCTTTCTTCCGTGAAAAAGAAACGATTTTAATATAAAAAAGAGGAGAAGAAAAACTGTGTATAAAATATTTCCTTTCATGAATGTATATGTAAAAATATATGTATAAATCAAAAATCAAAAACTTTCGTATATATAATATGAACTTTCACTCCCCACAGATTTGTCCGCTTCCTTACTCCTCGATGTAGATGCATCACAAAACACACACATACACACCGATATACGTAAAAATTGTGGTCCAGCGCGACCGCAGCCTTCCTTGCCGAAGAGATTTATTTATGTAATTATATTCCACTTTGGTATACAGAGAGCGAGATAGAGAGCAACGAACTGTAAAAATGGCAGAGCCAAAAAAAGAAGATAGTCCAGGCAAAACAATCCGGAGGTAACAGAGCTAAACGCACGTTGAAACGAGCCTCGCGTCGATTTTTGATCGAGCGGAGAGGGAGCCTCCCCCGCTGTCGATAAATCACGCGTGGCGCACGATGTGTATCACACGCGGCCGGCCCGATGAAAGTGGATAACGCGCTTCGCCGGATTTTCAGCTCATACACGCGCTTCGCGCTCTCCTGCACTTCGTCGACGATTATTACACTCTTTTTTTCTCAGGCGCTTTTTTCAAATTTTCGCGCGAATGACTTACTTTGTTGAAATTCTCGAAACAAACTCGTTCATCAAAAGGCTACGTTGAGAGAGAGAGCGACACTCGTCACGAGTGCTAATTGTGCATTAATCAGTCGGCCAATCTATATGGGTCAGTTAATAACGGCATCGAAGTAACGCGCGGGGCGCGGCTGCACGAGACAAAGCCGAGAGAGCGAAAGATTTATAGCCTCCTCGCGCCGTGTTTACTATTGTTGCAACACGTCGTCGTGCGGCAATGCACGCCTGCGATATATATATATATATATACCTATGCGCGTATGAAAGCTCGGCTCAAGTGCAGAGCGTGAGCGTAGCTACTCGTGTTTCGAATTTTTCGCCTTTGAAATTGAAAGAAAAAAGAATTTATTACGTTGAATTTTTTTTTAAAGCCCATTATACCGAGTGTGGGAGACGCGCAGCGCGAAGTTTAAAAAATATCTTATTTTATATAAAACGTGCAATTATCCCGTTTCCTCGGCATCACCTCGTGGGAGACCGATGCGATCGTGAGAGGAACGTCGACGCGGGGCCCGTTGATGATTGCGTTCGCCCATGTAAAAATGCATGCGTACACACCCCGTGTACGTATAAAAAAAAAAACTATATAGAGCTCGGCGTTGTATCTCGAGTATACGAAAAAAGTTGTAATAAAAAAAGGACGAGGAGTAGTCTCGGAAGAAAAAAAAATTGAGAAAAAAAATTGCGAAGAAATTTTGTATCTACTGGATCTTTAATAAACTATACTTACATTAGGTAAACATGTGAAGGCGGTGGAGAGATATGCGTAGGCTTAAAACTATGTATACATATGGGGGTATAAATGCAAATTATATATTTTATCTCTATTCGTATCTATACCCGCGTATAAAAAAAAAGGTTGAAAAACTTAATGAATATGACGATATATACGTAAACAAAACAAAAAATAAAGGAAGTACCGTGGATATGTATGTAGAGTCCGTACGTAAAGTTTAAACAGAAATTTAGTGCATGCGAGAGAGGGAGAGAGCGAGCGAGAGCGATATGCATTGCCGAAAATAAAAAGCGAGAAGTGTGTCACTGTAAGCTAGCCCCTTTATTAAGCAAGTAAGCTGTATAACGTTTTCAAAACAAATCTATACAGATCCTTAATGATTAAGCGAGTTAAAATGTATAAGCGAAGATTAAGAAATCATGTTATAAAAGTCGGTTTCAGCGGGCGGGGGCGACGCGGCGACGAAATCAATTTTTCTGCGAATTCACATTACTGTAGTTTATCTGACTCGCGAAAAAGACACACACACACACAGAAACTGTCCGGTTTTTCATTGGTGTTATTATATCGATGTCCTGCGGCTCATGCGTTATGAAGAATATTGTGCTCCACGAGACATCATGTAAACCTAATTGCGTGAACGCACGATCTTCTCTCGAGACGAGATTATAACAGTCAAAAAAAAAGAAAAAAAAAAAGAAAGGCAAATAACACGAAAGAGAAAAAGAGCGATTAAAGTTAAGCGGATGCGAGGAAAAAGAAGCGAATGAAGAAACGATGAGATCGTGGACGTTTGCGGAGATGTAAATACTGTAACGCTATATATAATTATATACCGAATTGCCCGCAAAAGCCAAACGAAAAGTCTTATGTGTATACAGATGCATATATATAATGGTCCGTATAATGATATCATTTAGTTGCGTAGTATTTATTGATACCATATTATTATGTGTTATATATATACGTGAAAGGGGACACTATTTGTTTTCACCGAAATGTCTAATAAATATTTTTCACAATTGCAAAAACAATATCTGAGGAATTCTATGTTACAAGTGCGTGCAGAGGCGTATGTTCATACCCCACAACACACTACTTTCAAACTTTCTTTCTTTTTCTCTCTCACAACTTTTCTTATATGCGTTCATATGCCATTACGATGGAAAAAAAGCAGCAGAGCTGAAAACAATAGAGCAAAAATAAAGATTTGTACTGTATCAAAAGAACGATTTCTCATTTTATTCTCGACTAATCAGTCAAAAAAATTAAAAGTATATAACCATACGGATAAGTACATATAGAGAAAAAAAGCCACGAGCCTCGTCCTCGCTCGCGTAAACTCCGAAGAGTTCCTGGCCCCCTGTCCTCGCGACAGGCGTCATTATGTAGTCGCGTGTATAGTTTATGGCTCGGTAATTTCCCCAATCACCTGATAAAGATTCGTACATTTATCTTTCCGGTGTATACGAGTAAAATGAAAAAAAAAAAAGAAGACGAGAAAAATAAATTATTCTATCACCTGAAAAGAACCCCGAACATTAATTTCGAGACCTTGATGAGATCCCGTTGATCACTTGCGTAATTGTAGTCACTTCTAGTGGGGAGTCGAGTCAGATTATCGTCCCAACACACACAGTGTAAATTTGCTATACGAAACGCCTCGAAAATTTTCAAACGACGAAACGTGATCTCACCAACGGATCTCTGCCGTACGAAGACTGACAAGCCTGAAAATTCGCGCAAACTTGTAATACGAGAAATAAAACCAGTGGAAAAAGTAAAAATGTATGATAATACACTAAACTTCAAAAAAATTATTGCGAGTACAAGCATAGGAAGTCGAAGGTGTCTCACTCTGTGTTTCGTTCCTTCCTCTCCACGTGTGCGTGATAGCTTCAAGGTGCACACGCACACGTTCGCGAAACCGGTTGCCGCTGCATTCTCTCGCGATTATCGGCAGGGCAGAGAGAGAGAGAGAGAGAGAGAGAGAGAGAGAGAGAGAGAGAGAGCGAACGGCGAGCCGTCTGACGTCGCGGCATCGAATCGCGTTATCCGCGCGAGCCCACCTTCCTCTTGTATACGATACCGCGTAGGTAAAGTAGGTACCTGTTTAGTGGACTTAAAGGGTTAAAGAGAAAAAAAACGGTAGAGCGCAGAGATTGTTATAAAACTATACGATAACTATTTATTACACGACGTATCTTGTAAACTCGATATTATATTCCCCCACCGGATTCTCCACGAGCGGTTGAAGAGATAAAAAACGTTAGACAAGTAGTAGGCGAGTCGTACATATGTATTTACACGGTTCATTCATGATGTAGTCGGATTGTGCAGAGTCACGATGCAAAGTTGTAGTGTAAAAAATGACAATATTGCGTGAGCCGCGACGTTGGAACGAGCCTTCATAATATATATATATATATTCACCCGTTTGTCGCCTGTTGTTCATTAGAAACCACTTCTCTATTCGGTTTTAGTTTTCAAAAACACCTTCGACGATCTCGTGTGAATACTCGCATCGAATCATCGTAAAAATTTGGAAGCCCTCGGCTCTTTTGAAGCTTGGAAAGCACCAGGTGAAGCTCTTGCACTCAAATGCATTGGGGAAAATTATACACGACGCAAAAACTGCAATCCCGCGAGTTATAAAGCTGATCATTTGCAGTTTTTGTCGTCCTTCTATAGCGTATAGAAGTACATTAATTGTATACGTAAATTAAGTACCGAGGCAAAGGCACTATATATCGAACGATTGAAAAACCAAAAAGCTTTTTTGACGAAAAAGATACAAACGAAATTCAGCTGCTATATATTGATTCGCCAAAAAAAAATGAAAGAAATACGTAAACAGATGCGCTAAAACAAAATGATGAAGAGGTATAAATAAAGAAAACAAAAGAACTATATGTATAAATATTGCAGATACGAAGAAGGTATATATTATAAAAGTATAAATACGATTATTATTATAATTATCATTATTATTATTACACACTAAACGAAACGTAATTAATTTTGTAGTGTCCAAGCAGCATGTAAACTAAGTGTACACACGTACGAGTAATGCGTATGAAAAAAAGAGAGAAAAAGAGAGAGTACGACGACAAAGACGTACGACGATTGTGTAATTGAGAGGACGAAGGCGGTCAAAAAGTCGCGCGATACTGTATACACACGATATATATGAGAAAGAGAAGAAGAGAAAGACACAGATTCACAGGTGAAACACACACACACTCACACATAAACTCACGCGTAAACACGACGAACGATATGATTTATATGTATTATGGGCGCCGGCAATGGCTATAATGATAAATATAAATATAGTATTACCTGCTATTGCATCGACGAGTCTAAACCATACTGTATTATATATAAGAGTCTGTCCATATTAATAATAATGATATTAATTATAATAACTGTGTTTGAGAACGAGAAATAAAATGTGGTTGAATATGAAAATGAATACGTGCTCGTGTTGTAAACAATTATATTCATATACTTTTCGTTTTATTCATTTTGTTATACCTATAATTTATTTCGTCTGCTCACGTACATAATATATACGAGCCCAGTTTGTTCATTAATTTCGTTTTACAAGAGAGCATATGATTAATTTCGCAAGAAACAAATTCAGATACAAGACGCAGTCGACGAGCATTCCTTATTCGAAATCTCGAAGAATCTTGGCCAGAATTTCGTTGGCCTCGGGCAGCGTGATGAGAAAGAGAGAGAGAGGGGGAGTGCGAATATCAGCGGCCGCGAGTTTCGTCAGGTGGGTATACAGCCCTGGGGGGTCCAGCAGCCTCTAGCTCTCTCTCTCTCTCTCTCTCTCTCTCTCTCTCACTCTTAATCTCGAGTTTGCATTCACACGTACGTTATATCGGCGCCGCGGAAGGAACCATTGTATAATCCAAGATGGCCTCCACCTCGGAGAGGATTATTATTGGCTAATACGAGGCGAGAGGCTCCGCCTTGGCTCATGGCTCGTGACGGGATGATTTATTGGCTTTTCTGTCTGTTCGCGTATAACCCGTGCAGCAGCAGCAGAACACGCTGCAGCCTCCTCTCTGTATACCTATCTCTATTCCTCTCCTTCGCCTTGGCTGTGTGCTCCTTCGCCGTGAAGAAGCTCGGAGTCGATCTGCGCTCGTTTCTGATTTTGACGTCTTGTGGGCTCGCTCGATGAACTTTCCATGTACCGCTGAGGATGCTGCTGAGGATTTTGGGACTCGGAGGCTATTGTTCCCTCGTCTGCGTGATGCATTACACAACGGGACCTCTGCAAGCAGAAAGATGATTGCCTTTTTCAAGCTTCCGTTGAACAATTTTATTTTTTTGATTTTTTTTAAAATTTGCCACGTATTGTTTATGATTCGCAAAAATTTTAAGTTTGAAAATGCATATAATTCACGTAATTCCAGCCATCAAAATTATTCCAAACTCCGCAAGATCGATATCGCCACTCTCTCTCTCTCTCTCTCACGAAAATTGAGAAATATCTTTCCCTTCACTTTATCAGCAAACGATTTCATCCGATTCGGCTTATCTCTCCTCATCCCACTTTCCATCTCAGCGTATATAATCAATACGCTACATACACATCACTTGGTCCGGCGTATATAACGTTTTTCGCAAAATCGCGTACGCATCATCATCATCATCATCATCATCATCATTTCTCTATACATTCGCTCGGCGATGTATCATTAAATCGCTCGGGCTTATTATATCAGTGGCATCGACTCAACTATTTACCCCCTCCTCGATATATACATATACATATTTTCAATCTCGCAAGTATCGGTTAGCCATCGCCATCGGGGCTCCAGAGAAGCACATGCCCGAGAGATGGGAACACGCTGCAAGAGGAAGAAGAAGAAGAAGAAGAAGAAGAAGAAGAAGAAGAAGAAGACGAGGACGAAAAGAGCCAACGTCCGATTACCAACATCGAAGAGAGTCCGCTCAACGTCTCATTACGTACTACACGCTCGATATTATCTTCATCAAGGCTCGACAAAGACGACGACAACGACGACGACGACGACGAAGAGTCGAGGCTCCGCCGGCAAAAACAGGTGTCTCGCTGAAGCCAGTCCAGCAGCGCAAAGTGCGTTATAATACACAGCCAGCGCACGTGTGTGCCACAGCCTATGGATAGAGCGATCAAGTGCTGCTAGCTCGGAGAAGATCACGATCGTGAGCTCAAGCTGATGGAAAGGATGCAAGCGTGTGTGTACGAGGACGAGCTGCTGATGACGACTTCCTGCGCCCTGGCCTTGAAGCAACGCGAGGATACTATATATCGCGTAAGTGAAACACAGTCACTTCCTTCGGGAGTATTAATTATAGAATATAATGCTCGCGCGCCTGTATTTTTAGAGCATCGATGATTATACGCGTTGCGCACGAACCGGAGGAAATCGAGCCGGAGCTTCTTTTTCGTTTTTCTATAGAAAATTTATAAAGCGATCGTCGGGATATTAATGCGATTAAAGTTTCAATTTCACTCGCGGTATGTGATCGAAGAATGGATTTCGTGAAACGCGATACGGCTTGGAATTAGAGAAAAATGCAAATTACGATCGTCCTCTCGTACACCGAAATCCCATCGGTGCGAGTTTCTGGCCGATAAATCATCGCGACAGTCGCGAAGAGAGTCCCCTCCTTAGCTTCTTAGCTCGAGTATAATTTTGATTGGAAAAAAGAAGTAATTTCGAATTAAAGCGCAATAACATTAAATATAGGCTATACGCAAAGTGTGCGCGCGCGCGTGCGCGTGTGTGTCTCTCGTGCAAGATAAATTATACGAGCCGCTACGTGCATAAATCACATTTTAATTGCATCGCGCTCAAGTCAGCTCCGCGCCAGAAGAGAGAGGGAGTATAATAATAATCGCGAAACAATCATCGCGATAGCAGCATGACGCGGAAGTGATTCCCAATTAAACGACTCGCCGCTCGTTTCTCTATCTCTTTCTGATGAGCGCGACTTCGACTAATGTAATACCGATTTAACAGACCATTTGCGACATTAATTGAAATTAATTTTTATACTCAAGAAAAATTTCGAATATTCAAATCCCCAGCCCTAATTCGTCCGATATTCTCTCTTTCAGTCTCGCAGGTGCACTCGTCCAACGGCAGATGGGTGGCACACAACTTTACCGCACGTCCTGTACAGCAGAGAGAAAGAGCCTCACGAGCGCACTGGCTGCTCCACATTTACGCGAGCGAGACACACGCTGCTCTATACACTGCAGCCGACGAAGGAGGTGAAACTTACCAAGCGGAGCATAGGCCCTTGCGAAAGGAGAGAGAGAGAGAGAGAGAGAGGACGGCGGTCAGAATTTATGGGCGCTTTATCACTTTTCCGGCCTTGCCTTGCCTCGTCGTCTACTTTAGCAGCCGCCAGTCGACGAGGATCTCGAGATGAACTTTGGCACTAGCACTCGAGAGTACAGCAGCCGTCTGACGTATACAACGAAGCAAAGCCGTTGTTCTGTGCGCAGGGGATGCACTCGAGAGGTGAGTCGGCTCGTCTTTCTTCCCTGTTCTTATAGCTTAACTTTGGCTTTGTTTATTATAAGGAGCTTTTGAGATTCGCTGCGGTGAAAGGGATTTATCGCGGCCGAAAAATTAATCTCGAACATTGAAACTTGAACGCTGATGTAAAGAAGCGTATCTCGAACGTAAAAAATCGGAGATAGAAAAAAGCGTATAGATACAGGGCGCATAATCGCATATCGATAAAGGAAGCAGATAAAGCTTATTCGTGCTTCTCTCACAGTCTTTCCTCCGTATACGGCAGAGAGAGTCGGTCGTTTAGATTTATGAGTCTACCCTATGGTTGCCGCTGCATGCTAACTCCCCACTTGATCTTTGTATGCGCGGTCGCGTGTCGAGGAGGTTATTCAAGGCCAGCGGTATACTACTTACGTCGATGAAAAAAACATCGCCTCTCTCTTATAATAATATGCTCTCGATCGTCCAATTTTAATATTTATTAGTCGATTAATCGAGCGCTTTTACGTAACACTTTCTAATAGTTTCTATCACATATATCGCGCATAATTCAGCGACGATTTGAATACATCAATTTCTTTAGAAAAAAATCAAGATCCCAGCATAATCTCATGTGCGCAGCGAACTACCAAATCCCTCGCAGCACTCAAGACGAATCAGGCTTTATTATCCGCAACAGCAGCCGCAGCAACACAGGTCCTCTTCCCTCTCCTCTCTCTCTCTCTCTCGTCGTTCGTTATGCATGAGCGTCGTTAGCGTTAATAGAGTGTTAACTGCTTCCTCGGCGCTCAACCTCAACCTAGAGGGACGAAAGAGCCTCTGCACCGCTCAATCGCGCGCATACATCTCACGGCCGCTCCACTGCGGCGAGCTGTATAGTGTATACTACGTGTGGACATATACCTATATGGACATATCTCGGCATCCCGCTGCTTTCCAAGCGCATCAATATCCGCTTGCGCGCGGTGGTATACAGGCGGCAACGTCGCGAATGCCAATTCATAGCGAAGGTATAATTGAATGGCCCTCGCCACGGTGATACGCGCTACAGCCGCGCGATTTGTGGAGGCGCGTATGGGTCGCTCGATGAGGCCGCTTTCGTCGGCCGATGCGCGATTTATGGGGTTCATGCGGTGCACACGCGGATGTGCGAGCATCGCGTCGGGCTTTTTCAGTGGGATGTTCGATCGATATTGGTGGGGGTGGAATTTTCGGGAAAGTGTAATGATTTTAATTGGAGGATCGTTTGTCGTTGCGAATTATAAAAGGGCAGACCGCCGCTTTTGTGTGTAACGAAGAATAAATATTATATTACGCTGTCGGAATTCGTTACAGGCTTTGTTGGGTGTAACGGGCGCGAAGCTTTTTACAAACGTGTTTTACATGAAAATGTCGGCTTGTTCGATAAATTATGCGCAACGTTATTTTACATTACAGAAAAGGCATGTATTACAGAATTTACAACCGAATAAATCAAACGTAAATTGTCGTAAAATATAAAATATAAAACTTAAAAATAACATTGCTTTTTCCGCGTATAATCTCGAAATTCCATTTTTCCAAGCAGCAGCAGCAGCAGCGGCAGCTAGATAAACAAGCCAGTGAGGCGCAGATACTCGAAGAACAAACAGGTTTTTCAGCCTCAAACCACTCGCTCTCTCAGCCTCGATAGCGATGCACTTTAGGCGGCATCATTCGCGCAGCAACTCGCAAGTACAGAAACGCTGCGAGAGGGTGCGGAGGTCGCCGCCGCCGCCGCCGTTGGATACATAACGTGCCACGGGACATAAATCAATAATATCGCCTACCCCCACTCGTCGGCGGCGCGGCCCTTTCGTCGTCTCTCCCTCTCGCCCACGAGTTATAGATGTATATAGTTATATACGCGCGGTATAACAGCAGCGACGCCGGCGTCTCTCTCGCAATCAATGTTCGCGCGGCGTCAGAAATTTTATATAGAGAATGCGAGAGAGAGAGAGAGAGAGAGAGAGAGAAAAGAGCGACTTTTGCCTCCGGAACTGGAGATGAATTATGTCGCGTTTTAACGCTCGGAAGCTAATGTCGCCGCACGTATAGCTATGCTCTTTTTTGGCTTCCGCGTATACTAGCTAAATGCGATTTTTCGTGCGGCGGAGATTGGACGTTCTTTTGCGGTGGATTTTCGTGAAATCGTATCCGAGTTCGTGAATTTTATTCGTAGTTTGATCAAACAGGCGTTTATACAGCCGAAAAAGTGCCGCGACGTTGCGCTGTTATTAGATTGTTGGAAGAACTCGTTTTCCACGCGTATAATTTCATGTCTCTCCGAGGGATTTAATCTACGCGCACGCGTACCAGTTTGAGCGTAAATACCTTTTAATTGAACGTACATTGCGTATGTAGGAGTGTAGTCTAGTGGGCCGTTCTCCGAGCCGAGAACTGAGAAATGGCCTAGCCACGAGGATAAATATTACATGTGATTCGAAATTAATAAGTTATTAATTATGGTCTTGCATAATCAAACATGCGCCGACAAAGAAAGCTATAATTAGATATATCGTACTTTCTTCGAAGCATTACAGCATTTATTCAATAAACTCAATTATTTCAAAGTACGATATAGGATCCGTTTCAAAAACGAAGCCATATCATCCTGGCTTAAGTAAATCATCTGCGTTGAGCTTACCGACGGCCAGCAGCAGCAGCAAAACCATGAGGGGAAGCCTCAAGGGGAAGTAAACTCGCACGGCGTGAAATACATTCTATTTTAAAATGAATATATCGTATATCGGAGGCGCGTATAATTTTTGTATGTATATATAATTACTCGAACGAAATATGTTTTTTCGATCGTGTTATTTTCTTACGAAATCCAATTACAATGGAAGGACATTAATCGTATTTCACGCGAAATTCCATTCATCAAACTTCGTTACACACTCGTTGAAAAGGGGCTAATCAACGAAATACTAGAAACACCACTCTGGCATCAGCGTAAAAATATATAAATTATATCAGCTAACCTTGAGAAAGGGCTGACGCAAAGTCGACTCTCCGGTTAAATGCAAAAGCTTGTTAGGTCGGATTCGCCGGTATAAGGGTATTACGAAGCAGTCTCGCAATTAGCGGCCTCGGCGTATATATACATATAAGCATATATAACACGCGATGACGCTCCGCCGACGGTACAGTGTTTTTAACCCTCAGGGGACGCAACGCGCGCGCTGCTGCACGGACGGACGGACCCTTTTCCGTCTTTGTTCCTTTTGACTCTCCACGAGGATCTCTCGTGGGGCCCGACGCTAAATAATAAAAACTCGCTCGCTCGCTCGCTCGCGCTCTCGATATACGTTTCGCGCCCCTCGTGGGCACAAAAAGAGGGGACGACGCGAATTGAAAAGTCGAGGAGGAGTGTCGGAGAGTATACAGTCCGCGGCTATGTGTGCACGTGGCTCGAGATATAATTGCCTCCGGCGGCGGGTGAAACTTTTAAATTCGATTTATTTTTCATTTTCTGAAAATTCTTTCCGAGTTCTACGCATTTTTCCCTCTTTTTCTATGTATGTGTACGTATCGAAGGCAGCGCTTTTTTCTTCTCTGTTGCAGATTGGCACGATGATGGATGCGGCTGTCTCTGATGGGATGTGTAAGTTTTCTTTCTTTCTTCGCAGCGCGCAGTTTAATCGAAGAGTACCATACTACTACTGCTGCTAGACAAGGAAATTGAGAGATTGACATTTGTCTCTCGTGCGCCAGCTAATTTTTTCTTTCAAAGATTCTCGGAGGCGTGCATGAATTATTTATGAAACAAAGCGAGTGTGCTTATAATACAGTGTGCTCTTGGCTCCGCAGCTTGTTTATGGAGGAAAGAGTGTGAACTCGGTGTGACTCAGTGAGACGGAACATTAAAATTGATGTCTTTCTTCTAGCTGCAACTTGGAACTGCCTGTCACAGCAACAACTGAGCTATTTCGATGTGTGCGTGAATTTAATTTTCAGAGATGTGTGATTCAATCGAAGACTTTTAATTTATTCTTCAGTAAAATATGTACAATTTTCTTGAGAATTTAGCTAGAAAATAAAGAGTGTCATTTAGAAATATTATCGAGTTTTATCACTAAAAACTCATGACTCTGTAAAAAAGTACTAGAAAAATAAATCATCCTCTCTGGGCAGCAACAAAAAGAAAAAACAATCGTGTACAACGTTCTTGCCCCACAAAAGAAAAGTCCCATCACGACTCAGCAGCCAACAACAACATCTACGGCTATAACAAAGCAATTAGATCGACATATACGTACACGCGTCTACGTACAACACGTACTCTCTCTCTCTCTCTCTCTCTCTCCCTTGTATTTCTCTGCTCTCGGCATCTGAAAAATCGCCAACGCCGTCGCCGTCTCGCATACTTTGCTCTTTTGAAAACTGGCGCCCCGTGTAGGTGTGGGCCTTCAACTGTGTGCGTATACGCGGCCATCAGCCCCCTACTCCCCTTCTCCTTGAGCGAGACAGAAGCATCGGTCCCCTTTGGAGAGTGAGAGAGAGGCACGATCGAACGCATGATGGTCGTCCGCAGGCGGTGGGTAGCTCTGAGACCGAGCTCCACCCAGCCAATCAGTCAACGTCGCGATCCTCGCTCGGGGACAGGCCGAACCGGTGTGCCGGGACCGCCCCGTCATCCCGAGCGCGCTCACCCATTGGCTGGCCCATATCTCATCGGGACCATCGACGCCCGCTGCGCGCGCCCCCTTCGCTCTGGCTATCCCCACTACTTTTCCCCCGGAGAAAGAGAGAGAGAGAGATGGAGAGGCATCGCTATGTGAGCTACAGCCAAGCGTGCGTGTATCGAGCGCGAAATCGCGGAGAGGTGCTGCCGCGAGGTGGTGGCGGCCGAATCGCGAACTAAAACGGTCACTCCGCATCGATTTTTTCGAGAGTCCGGTCGCGCGCGATTACGCGGTTCGCCGATCTTTTTTAGCGCTTCTTTTGCCGGGATTCTGGGTGACCGATCGGGGTGGGACCCTGTGAGTCTTTTGCTCTTCGCGGTCTGATGTTTTTTTACTGCTCTTTCGGTGGGACCGGGGCTGATATTCGCGCGAGATAAGCAGCGAGGAGAGAGAGAGAGAGAGAGAGAGAGAGAGAGAGAGAGGTGCTTTGGGAAAGTAATCGGCCGCGGCTTCGTAGTTTACTGAATCGCGATTACACGACCTCGTGCGCGGTCGTAAAGTCGTTGCTGAGAAAATTGAGCTAAAGAGTTGAGACCTGCACAGGCGGAAACAATCATCCTAGTCAGTGGCTCTGCTGTGGGTAGAAAATTGTCGCGCGAGGTAAGTTATGTGTGTGTGTGTCTCTGTTTGTTTTGTATAATAGCTCTTAAGACCGTTAGATGTGTCGCGAAAAATTAGGACTTGGATTGAGCGAGCTTACTGTATTCTTGAATTTTGAATCTGATGCGCGATGACTTTAAGATTTAGGCGCGTGTATAGCGGTACAGGTAGTTTGTGCTATACTGATATTTTTCAAGTTGTCTCTAATTTCGTACATGCTGTTATAATTATTCGTACGCATGCATATCTACAGTTCAAAAGTGGCAAGGCTAGAAACTGGAAAATAACTCTGGTGTAACTAAACATACCGACAAGAATTAATTTTATCGTTTATTTATTTTTGATGTTAGAGTATAATGCAAAATTTTACTTGAATTTTCTCTTGTTTTCTTATAACAAGGCTTTTGCTCGTAATGCGGAAATCGCAAAATAGAAGCGACAAAAATTATATTGCCTATAGAACGTTCCAACGCGTTTTCGACCGCAAAAAAGAGAAATAAAACAGAAACCATCAAATTTCAAAAACCGTAAGTTCTAACGAGAGCCCACGCACTGAGCGGCTCAACGGAAGCGTTTCGTGGGACCGACGGGAGCCGTCGCGTTGCGCCAAGGCCATAAATTGCTCCAGTTTCGAGCAAGAGACAGAGAAAATTCGACCTCCCAAATAGATACCACGTGTGTCGTCCCATAGACGATACGTACGAAGGCACGCAAATTTTCGAGTGTCCCGCGTTTTCCGTTACCTAACGAAGAAAGCAGAGCAGGAAATCGGAGAAATGCCACGTCCCTGCAGTCTTCGGTTACAAAAACCACTCGGCGCTCACCATGTGGAAAGTTCTGAAAGGAACATTTTACTATCTCCTTATGCTTTCTCCTCGGGCTGCAATTTTCTCCCGAGTCCGTCGCACGCCTCGTGAAATTCTGGGCAGCAGATGATTCCTGCGTTTTGGCTACCGTCTGCCATGACCTATGCTGATGTGTCTCCCTGACCTTTATTTTATTTCGTGAACAGTCACACGTACATATGGAGGGACTAATGAACACGTCGACGCGCATGTAATTAATAACCAATGTGAAAGCAAAGTCCAATAAGTATTTTTCATTATTATCGAAGAAACAATTTATATAGAACTAGGACGAGCCATTAAGTTCATGCGTCTGCTCATCCTTGTAATTTGAAACGTGATTGATGATTTCTTGATGATTTCCAAGACTAAAACTATGGCTGCCTCTTCGAGATGTCTTTATTAGACCGTAGAAAACTATGCGAGCCATTAAAACGTATACAGATATAGTGTTATCATCGCCAACGAAATCGTTCTTCAATAACAGATAAGAGATTTGTATTTATGGCTCTTGAAAGCCCATGCCTTTCACAATTTATTACGAAAAATTGAGCTTCTGAAAGAAAGAGAGACGATCGCTTTTAAACTTTATTTAAAAATTATTCACATCATATCACAGAATCTACGAGCAAACTATACATAAATCACATAAAAATCACAAATTAAAATTTTCAAGTACACGCGCGCTAAAAAGAGCAAAGCTCCAATTACCAGGGCAGAAACAGTTTAATCGCTCCGTGTGTGTGTGTGCTCTGGAGCCGCGCCGCTCAACGGAATTCTGAGCCGATGCCGACGGCACACGGATTTCGACATTACCGCCGCGTGTGCTCGCGCGTTCGCTTCTGCGGTGCGCGGCGCGATTTACAAAATCACACTTTGATCGCGCTAAATTTACGACTTGTCATAAATCTCTACGCGCTTTATCGATCGGCTGCTGCAGGTAGCGCTGCTGCTGTGTGTGAGCGAAATTCATTGTCACCTCTCTGGTATACACTGTTATTGAATGCTTGCTCGTCGCCTGTAATGAGCATAAATATTGCTATTCATTGAATTTCATTATTTTTAGTCCAGTCATAGGGAACTTTGAAGATACCACAGTATTTTTATAGACTTGTTGCTTATACTTATAATTGAGTCAGTGAGTCAAACTCAAATACTGAATTTCACACTACATTCCTTACATCGATTCCTCCCTTTCAATTTGAATTTTAATTAAAATTTATATCACTCGTCCTTCGCAGCTGCCACGCAAAAATATTACTCGCGACCGTCGTTCTCTCACATCAACATTACGCGCATTTTAACTTCAGCTGCGAATTTGACATCTTAATTAAAGCACGTAAAAAAGCGATAACGATCACCTCTCTCTTTCTCTCTCTCTCGCTTCTTCACTCGCGCACACACCCATATATTTTCAGCGGAAAGCTGCCCCGTACGCACGAAAATACCACGTAAGCATATAAGTACATAGGTTTCTCGCGGGTTCTCCGCTTCGCCGGAAATTCGCAAGCATAAACCGCCACAGCAACAGCAACAGCAGAAGCGGCGAATTAAAGGGCGCTCGCGAGCAGCGCGTGCTCGGCTATAATAACAGTCCGATTAACAAGAAAAGGGCGAGAAAGTTGCGCGAGAGATAATGCAATTAAAGGACGCGCCGCTTGCGATCGACAGGCCTCAGCTTTCCGTGCATAATATACGCGCCAAGAGCTTCTTTTCTACCAGGCATAAACGCGCGCGCGCGGCTTTCTTAATGAACACGCCATAAATCTGGGCCTGCAATCAGTTTTGCCGTGCAGCGTCGCCCGTTCTCGATGCGTAAGGAGATAACATAATTTGAGCTCTCCCCATGTGTGTATGTACGTGTGCGCAACGTATAATACGGCTCCTTCCTGTCGATCCGTGAATTTTGCAGCGCAGCTCGAGCGTTTATTTGCATATTGATCGACTTATCGAGAGAGAGAGAGAGAGAGAGAGAGAGAGAGAGAGAGAGAGAGAGAGAGAGAGAGAGAGAGAGAAAGGGAAACGAGCTTCGCGTGTCGGCTCTCGATGCAATAGAGCCCAGCTCGGAAATTTCTTCTTATGACTTTTATAACGCGACGCTGGAAGCGCGAGCCTGATGTGGATTCCTGTTATTATTTAATATGGCTTTCGCACTCGCGGCTTATTAGCTACACACTGCGCCCTATACGCTTATGTAATTTACTCGCTGCGCGCACGGGGCTGCTTATTTTTGACAGTTTTGCAGTCGCTGCACCGAAGCTAACTGGCCGGAAAGTTATGGTACGCAAGAGCGGGAAGTATTTTATTTAATTTTTTGAGTGTACGTTGGAATTCGCGCGTAATTATTGTTATCGAGACGACTGCGCGGCAGCTGTTTCTTGCAAAACTGCTTTATGATAGTATAATGATAATATACACTTATGCAAATCGGGAGAAAATTTCGACGTTCATCTTATTCTGTCTAACCGATTGCAGCTGTGTAAAGACTGTGGTGTCTCACAAGAACCAAAAAATCATTCGCACAGTTTCTAACATTAGTTCAGTTCTGAAATCCGATTAAAAGCGATCAATTACACGTGAAGCACAATTTCATAAGAGCGATAGATCACGGAATTTTTAGCATTTCACGATAAAATCTCCACAAACTTCAGCCCGCTTCAGCCAATACACACGAGAGAGAGAGAGAGAAAAGGAAACGGGAAGAATTTGAGAAAACTTCCACGCGCCGATTTTTCAGTGTCTTAACAAGCTTTCGTAACACGGTTTTTCATCCGAATCAATACGCCTTCCTACTCCTTTTTCCCTCTCATTTAAAAACCTCCACATGCACAAGAACACACACACACACACTCGCATTGGAGAACACGACTCGCTCGCACGGGCTCATAAATCGCCTCGCGCCTTGACAATATACTAATCGTGCAGCGAGCGGCGGCCGCGACTCTCGCGCGCGGTTAATACAGTTCCTTTAAGCAGCTGCATAGCAGCTCTCTCTTTCTCTCGTACCTACATCATCTCGTAGGTGTTCATCTCGCGCTCTTGGCTTTCGATTTTTTTTTTTTTTCGTTCGCTGCCATTAATCAGCCTTCGGCAAGGATGAGAGTCCGTTGTCGTGTGTAGCTCGCTCGCACAGATTTTTCCTCGGGCTCCGAGACTCGAGTATTTACTCGTTAGTATCTTGGCCCTCCCACGCGTCGGCTTTAATTTCGTCCGGATTACGCCGGGCGTCGACGACAAAGCTGAGCTGCTGGAAAACTAGTGGTTGGAGAGACGCAGCGAAATTCTGAAACAGTAATTCAAATTATTTTTTCATTTCTTCAATCTTTATTACGTGTCGAGTGTTTTACAGAAAATTCGGAGAAAAAAAGCGAGCCATCAGCTTGGTACACAATAGTTCGGTTCAGCCTCGACCGAATGTGGCTCGCAATAAATCATGGCGCGCCGTGTACCCGAGGAAAGATCTTGTTACGAGTTTTGAATACGCCTGATGTTCAGGGTTAATACAATGGATTCTCTGTGTATAGAACCCTATACCTCCGTTTATTGAAAGGCAACCACTCTTAAAATTTGCCATTAGCTCTAGTACGTTTATTAAACAAATAATTCAATTTCAAAAACAACTCGAGCAGTCAAATAACACAAAATAAAATTCCAAACGCGTCGTCGTCGTCGTCGTCGCATATCCAAAGCGCGTCAAACTGTGCTCCCTTTCAAGCTGTCTATCCCGGATCGATCGCTTCCCTCTCGCAAACACAGCCCGCTGCACGCATGCACAGCACGTCAAGCATCAGGCTCCGCAACAGCAGCCGCGTTTCTTTAAGAAATTCCAAGCGGGAAAACATCAGTCGGGGCATTCTTCATCCGTCGCAGCAGCAGCAGCAGCAGCAGCAGCAGCAGCGAGAGATTTGATTCGAGGCGACACGCGGCGGGGCAACGGAGAGAAAAATACACACGGGCTGCAGCAACATGGGGGATGTGGCGGTGTATATCTATGGACGCTCGCACGCATACACACACATATACGTATATGCGAAGGGAAGGGAGAGAGGGAGAAGGGGGAGAGCCGAGGCCGGAGAGACGGACGATCAATCAAGCCGGGCAGCGCTGCCATGCTTCCACGGACCTCATATCAGCTCCGGCGCAGAGTAAACATTTTTTACTTTGCCACGTTATTAATATTAGTTGCTCTCGCCCTTTTCCTTTTTTCCTTCTCCCTCGCGCGCTCTAGTCCCTCTGTTTTTTTCACTGCTCTTGTTTTTACTCGCACTGCAGCTCTGCGTGTCTTTTTCCTCGTCGGCGGGAGCTGCGCGAACTTTTTGCGGGTTGTGTGTTTTTTAAAGCGCGCGCAGGACCTTTTAACGCGATTTCGGTAGCGGGATAAAGAGAGACGTTCGGGAGCCGCGAGTTTTTTGTGGAAAGGGCTGTTGGAGTAATGCGTCGCGCTTGGACGATTGTTAAGCGGGAGATTATCGCGGGGATAAAGGAATTTACTCTAAACGTGAATAGAGACTTCTGTCGAAAACGCGAAGCCGCATCGGTATGCAAAATTATGCGCAGAAATCGGCTTTCAAAATCAATACCGAGAAGCGCCATCCATCATCATCCTCCGCGAGACGTCCTAATAGCACGTTTTCCCTCTCTCTCTCTCTCTCTCTCTCTCTCTCTCTTCATTCTTCGCTCGTAATTGGCTTGATCTTTCCGCGCGCAATTCTAAGCAACTGGTTGCGGCCTCAGCGAGAATTAGTGATTAATCTCCAGGTTCGAGCTAAAAGGTCAAAGAATCTCTTGCGCGCAGCTCGAAAAGAAGAACCGACTAAGGAGAAAACGAAAGTGAGAGAGAGAGAGAGAGAGAGAGAGAGATGCAAACGTGCAGTTACACTGCAGACAGAGCCGGGCATTATGCAAACGACGCAACAATTAGAGCGTGCTCTGCTGCTGCTCGACGCTTGATATAATTCGCAGCGAGAGAGTATAGCCGGTGTAATGGCGAGATTCGCGCGCTGCATATTATTCAGGCTACTCACGAGCGCGCAGATCGCATGTAAATCGGGTTTGAGACGAGTATAAGCACTTCATCGCGCGAGTGAGGATAAATATTTGAGAGCCTCGGAGGTAAACGGCCTAAAATTGAAGGATGTCTGACGATGGTTTCTTTTCGCGTTTCTTTTGCTGCGGGGTTTTTACGCGCGTACATAAGGGGTGATTAGTTATTCATGTAATCGATGAAGACATTTGTCAGTCTATTTTTGAATCGCGAATATAATTATGCGAGCGATAAAGTTCGGCTATTATTCCTAAGCACAAAAAGTAGTAGTTCATCAAAACTGCGTGTAAAAAGTCCCGATTCATCGACAGAAGACGGATCGACAGGCAGTTCTGTTAAACAATGCTCATAATCGTTAAATTGATCACTCCGACAACTGTAGCTATCAGCCAAAGCACCTCTCCGAAGCACATCCCATCAACAACTCCGCGCAACCGAGTAGACGCGGCACCGACGACTATATACAGAGAGCTTCTTCTCATTTTCCACTTATTTTTTATTTCAGCCAATCTCTCGCGATTTCTCTCTCGGGCACTCGGGGGACTCTGCGTCTTCGGAAAACAGCTCAATCCGCACTGAACGCCGCGCGTATATGAGATAATCACCTCGTCCTCGAATTTCGGCCGGTCCTCTCCTTCGAGTCGTCCTCCCGAGAGAGCCACACACATATACACACAAGAGGTCCCTCGCTATTTATTTTCCAAGATTTCAGAGTCCGAGGACATTAATCTCACGTCGTCGCGCGCAAAATTCCGTCTTCCGTAAGTTGGCCTGTACGTACGGGGAAAATCGGCGCAGAGAGCTTAGTCGCGGCGGCAGCCTCTCTCTCTCTCTCTCTCTCTCTCTCTCTCTCTCTGACATATGGAGAGAGAGAGAGAGAGAGAGAGAGAGAGAGAGTCGCGGATGTACGGTAGCGATGACGCTCTTTCTTCTCGGGGCGCAGGCAGAGCGCGGCAGGCTACCGTAAACAAAGAAACTGCCGCGAAAATGTCGCTTTATCAAGCGGGCACGCGACGCAAGTTTCTTCTTGCTTGATTTATGGACGAGTATAGTCTTCTTCTGCTGCGGGAAGGGAAGCAGGAGAGAAAGAGGAGATTCGCCGACGTTGGGTATATAATCGGCTGCAAATAGAATATACCGCCTATTGTGGCTTCTCTGGCGCCATGGCAAGCTCTTTTTTTCTAAAATCATTTTTGCAAATCCATTTAACTTTAATCAACGCAGCGTTACATTCTATAGCAGCTGAAAGTTCAACGCTCATATTTCAGAAGCCGATAATTCCTAAAATTAGATATCGCGCAGTCGAGAGCGAGCGGCAGTTGCGCATTTTACTAGGAATTTTACTACGGGGGTTTCCGCCACAGTCGGCATAAGCAGACATGCGCCATACTCCCTTGATCAAGAGCGGAAATCTCGTTAATTAAAGCAAAGTAAGACGTCAAAAACGATACTTTTCGAGCCACCCCTTAATAATCTCTCCGATGCTCGGTGTCCGGCCGGCGCAACGCAACCCTTTTCTCATTGTTTGCCTGCGATTATTATGCGAAGAGCGATGGCGGCCCGGCTGCGCGATGATGAAACGAGCGCGGTCGCTTGACATTCTAATCAACGAGCCGGCCTTGTTTATTTTTCACCCGGAGATCTGCAGAGGAGTGCTTTATTGCTGTCGTGGGAGAGCCCAACGAGTTGATCTTGTTCTTTTGAATATTATATGGAACGCTGATTGACTTCTAATTAATATGCACGCCTGTATCGTGAGCAGGCTTGTTTTTCTTCGGCGACTCCCTTGAAGCATACTTTCGCGCGAAATTCTTGTTTATCTTCAAAACTACCGCTTTGCTCTCGCCTCTGGCTCTTCTTCACAACTTCAACGAATCTTTTTTTCCAGTCGTTCTTCATTATCGCGAAGCTACAAGCCCGAGATTCCTGAAATTCCAAGCTTCATCGATAACCCTTGCATTCCACAGCCATGCGAATCGTTCTCCTCAAAGAGAACACCGCGCGTATGACGTATCGACCGTAGCGAAGACAAACACTCGCGGAAGAAACGTCGACTCGCCAAGTCACGCGGCCGAGAAGAAACGACTCGAGCCTATGAAATAAAGATCGGCTCAATACATATATAGGGGTGAGGCCAAGCCCTGCGGAGGCTACGACTACTACAAGCGCCTCGATATTATTACTATGTAAATCAGCTCTAGCTTCAGCCCGACGCCCACGGTGACAGCCCCCGGGTGAGCGGCGTCGGATGGATGTGCCTCGGCAGCTCCGAGCGCCCCCACACCCCTATGCGTTATATAAAAAAGAGCGAGTTCTCGCTGCCTCGAGCTCTGGTGCATCGCTCGTAATCGAAAGCTGGATTGCTCGCTTTGCTCGCTTGACGAGGGAAAAAGGAGGAGCCGTATATGCAATTTTCGAAAGTGCAGTTTACCTGCGCGCGAGAGGTTCTATATAAAACCTATAGTGTTCGGCGGATTATTAAAATTTTTCAAAGCAGAAGACGAATTCATCCGGGGGTGTTCGGAACGACGTTCACGTCGGTCAACGTAATACCGCGGAGGAATCCGCAGCGAATCACGTCGGCGTGACAAGCCTCCGTAATTTCCCGCAATAATCACCGAAAATTCCCTTCTTTCGCTTCCATCATGTCTCTCCTTATATACACGTACACACGCATATACACGTACACACGCAGAGAGAGCCAAAGCAATTCCGGGGGCTCAGGGGGCTACCGCGGCGCACTATATGCCGCAGCGCGACGTCTTTCGCAGCAGCAAGAACAAAGAGGGTGGAATATCCCACTCTTCTCTTTCGTTCGGGGGCAGCAGCAGCAGCAGCGGCAGCGGAGTGACTGCCGACATTAGTCCACTGACACCATTGACACTTTTATTAATGACGGCGTCGGGAAACTCCCCCTACGCGCGGATTCGCTCTGCTCGCTGGGATTCGCTACTCTCGCGCTGAAGCGACCTTTTTTTCGGACATCATTGTACTCTCTCGCTGTCTGCGCGGGGAAAACATCGGGGACGTATATAGTGCTCGTCTTTTTCCTACTTGCAGCAGCGGCAGCAGCGGCAGCAGCAGCCATCGTCCGCTCTGTACAGTATTGCTTTTTCCGGGTTTCACGGTTCTTCGTCTCTGTCGCCGATGTCGATAGTGGCCCTTCGCCTGCTTCTCTTTCCGTTCAGAGGTGCATCTGTGCCCCCTCTTTTCTCATTTTACTAGCGACGATTGCGGATGCGAAAAGAATCTGAACTTTAATTTTCATCTCGGGAAACGTGTGGGGGTCTCGCCTTGTTTGCAAAAAGATCGAACGAGCAGACGCCACTGTGTATAAGGACGAGCCTCGCTCTGACAAATGCACCGAAAATGTAAATGATTAAGGCATTTTTTCCGCGCTCGCGCGAGCAAGCGAGATTATCAAGCAGCGGCATCGATAAAATAAAAACTCGTTTCGTGACAAATCGAGGATACTTTTTCAAAGCCCGGAGATTCGGGCTCCCGATAATTCCCCGAAAGAAGCTCTACGAGTCCTGCATCACGTTCGACGGATATCTCGAGGCTTTGCGTGTATAGCGAGGGGGAACGCTTTAGGAAAAGCAGACTCTCGAACGAAAAATCAAGCTTTGTCATTAGCCCTCGGTGTTTGTTATTTCTCAGCGATTCTAAGTGCGATTCTAATGGATTACTCCGCGCGTAATTAAACGAATCGACAACGCGAAACTAATCGCAGCAATCAAGCATCTAAAAAACCATCTTTCCATTCCAGCAGGTGACAGAACAAGCTTGTGTATTTCTAATCAAAGAGCCGTTACATGGAGAAATAACAAATGCTCGAGCGAGTCCTATCAATACTCCCCGATATTTCATTAATCCACAGACAAGCGCGTAGGAGATCGTTTGTTCCCTCTCCGAGCACTTTTCCGTCTGTCAGTCGATCGGTCACTCCTCTCTCCAAAAATAGCTACACGCGAACAACAACCAACTCAATGAACAAAAAAAAAACAAAATCCGCGAGAGCTCGCACAAATCATTTTCCCCGTATGTCTCTCGCCTATTATCCTTGCGCATAACGAAGCCCGCCGAGCGATCATTAAAGAAAGCGTCGCCTCGAGCTTTCATTCCGCGCACTGTCGTCCTATCTTCCATTCGACATTGAGGAAGGTCGCAGATGCCAGGAGGCAATATCTGCGTAACAAGCAATATATATACAAGCGGGGAGATCGTCGGCTCGTTTGTAATGACGACGTTTCGATCAGTGTAGATGTAGAGAGAGAACGAGAGCGTGCGCGGGATTTCTATATAGCTCGCATGTGGTCTTTCTAAGCGCGCCGTGTACAGAGAGAGAGAGAGAGAGAGAGAGAGAGAGAAGAGAGGAAAAAGAGGCACAGGAGAGAAGCGCGCCCGCGGGGCTTATCCGTGGATTTGTGGCCATCGCCCGTATCGTGCGCCGCCTACTTATGAGACTTATCTCGTCGCGCGCGCGAGAGAGCCTTTCACATCCGACTCAACCGCGAAGCACAAGCGAGCGTCCAATCCGAAGGAGGATCGAGACTCGCTTGCTCATGCCTGGCCGCGGGAGGAGGCGAGCTGCCGCCGCCGCTGTTGCAGGTGAACGTGTGTGTGGATGGGTAAGAGGATGCGGCGGCGTTCGAGAGTAAATTTGCTTCGCGGAAAGTGTTATGTGCGCATCAGATGCGCGATTACGTGTGGCGGACGTGATTCTTTTTTTGATTTTATGACGTAAGAAGTCGACCTTTGGTTTTGATAGGATTTGTTTGCAACAATGGCAAAAAATTCCAGGAATTATTCACGCTCGAGTGCCTCTCTATTGACGCGCGGAAATCGGGGCCTCGACTCATTAACGGATCTCTACATCTGTTTCTTTTGCTTCGAACCGCTGCGTACACGTCACGACGCAGATATTATGCCCCGGGGATCGATCCTCCCGAAAGATGGAGAAGAAGAGATCGATCAATATTTAGACGCGCGGGTATAGTTGCACTAGCGCGAAATTTACGTAACGCTTTGCGGGCAAAAAAGAATTAGGAAGTGCTATTATCATCGATAACGCGCCGCTCGGGGATAAAATTTATTAAAGCGCGGACAATGTGATACAATGAAAGTCGTCCCGGGCCGCAACACACAGCTGATCGGAGATTAATGCGGCGTTGCGGAGTATACCGTTATGCGAGCTTAATAACGGTATAATCATTTTTTAATTCGCAGTATAAAGAGCGCGCGGCTGAATTCAATTTTCAAAACACTATACTTTTCGAAAATGACACCACCGATATAATACAGAAATAATGAATATTTCAAAAGCATGAAAACGAAAAGCCATTCCCTTCGAACTTTCCGCGCTGAGGTCTAGCCGGATGAAGAATCCGGCGAGGCGAGGCTCTCCTCTCGGGGGTGGCGAGCGAGAGGGAAAGAAAAAGCCAGAGAGACGAGCTTCTCCTTCAGAGTTCGCACGCGCGCAAGGGGAGGGCTTGAGTTTTTCTCGTTCCCAGCTTCCGTCTCCCGGGACGCGAGCTAGCGAGTGAGCGAGAGAGAGGAAGAGATCTTTTTGCTCTCTCCGACGGCGAAGGATCAGACGTCCCACTTTATCTTCTCTCTCTCTACCGGGTCCCCTCCTCTCAAGCTCGATCACGTATAGGAGGAGCCCCTGCACCGGAGTGACGCGTCGTGGAGGAGCCATTTGTCATCCATCAGCTCGCGCGCGAACCTCTCTCTCGCTCTTGCAGATACTGTGCACCGCGCGCGAGCGCGACCTCTGCACCTCTCTTATCTGCTTCTTCTTCTTCTTCTTCTTCTTTGAGGATATTTCTCGCTTTTGTGCGAACGCGCGGCTTCCGAGACAGGGGAGTCTCTCGCTCTCCGACTATCACGATCCACTCATAATTTCCCCGTGAATTTCTTTTCCGCTTTGCGATTATTATTTTTTGCCCGGCTCTCTTCGCGAGGAATTTCGAAATTGCGTTCTCCTCCCTCTCTCTCTACGACGCGTTTTAATAATCTAGTTTCTTACAATGATTAAGCAAAAGATGACCAGCTTCGCGGAACCATATACACGGCAGAGCCTAAAATATTTTCGGTTTCGTTCAATCTACCGGTAAACAATGACGCTCGCCCAAGAGAGAGAACAGGCGTCTCATTCATCCAGCCAACTCCTCTCCTTTAGCCAAAGTCGATTTTTCATCCGGCTAATCACACTCGCGCGCGAGAGGAACAGCACACACACTGCACCGCATACCCACAACGATTTCGCCGTTCGTTAAGAAGCAGAGCGAAAGATCGATGGCAGAGGCGCGCGAGGGTCTCCATCATGAGCGACACGTCAGCCGTTGCTCTGAGAATTCGACTTGATTGCGGGCCACATATTACACCAAGAGCGAGAGAGAGAGAGAGAGAGAGAGAGACTTCGCCTCACGCGCGCGGCGTAGCCACCCGCTACGTCCATCAAGCATCAGCAGGAGAGTCGTCGCATGCCAACAAAGCGCGATGCGTGCACTGCTCGTTATTTAGGCACGAGCTCGAGCTCTTCTGGCCATAATCGATCTTGCGCACACGAGACATCACGTGGCGTTTTTCCGAAGAGAGGCGTCTTGAAAAATCGACGAGTGTATACACGATTTATTGGGATACCTTCGAGATTGATTTTCCCATTGATGCAGTTGCGAAATCGCGTCGCGGAATAAGAAATGCAAGAATAAAATACTAGCCGCAGACTTCGCTTCGATAAACCAGCGCGTATGACTAATAAAAATAAATACCGCGACTTCCTATGTAAAATATCGAGCTTATCAATTGCACACACCCGTCTCGTGTTCTTATTGTATACACGTCTCGACTACTACTTGTAGTAAAGTGCGCGACCGTTAATAGATTCGATATACGATGTCAATTACGGCTTTTTCACGGACGAGAGATAAATAACGCGCATACACCGTATATGCGGCTAGCCGCGTAATCAACTGCAGCTTTCGTTTACGCCTCGTACTCTCTTCGCGCGCGATTATAATTGCGGTGTATAGAAAGTCTCTCTCGCGCTCAGCTCAGCTCAGAGAAGAAGGAGGAGGAGGAGAGACGATCGGAGCTCGCGATGGCTTTAACCTACTCATTTTCGCTGCTCGTAAACTATTCATTTATACGGTCCTGTAATTTGCCGTCGCTGGATCATTATCTCGCGCTTTTGGACCCAGTACACACACGTACAGTCTTTAACCTCGCGCGATCTCTCCTGTGTGTATTACTACCAGCCACAGCGCAAAAAACGTGTTTCGAGAGAGGGGCATTTTTTTTCGCGTTCTCCTTTTGCGCCGAGAGAGAGAAGCAAAGAGGAGGTGATTGACTCGCCGATTGGATTGCTTCTCTGGAAGCAAAGCCAGCAGCTGAAACGTTTTAATTTAACAGTTCATTTGTGCAGATCGGCGCACTATTACGCGGTAATGAGGCTCTTCGCCGAATGCTCTTCTAACTCGCGCGATAATACTCGCTGTGTAAATTACTGTATAAGGAGCGGCTAATTTATGCAAATAAGTGAATAAAATTTAATTAAACTCTGGCTCTTGTACGTGGAAGGTTGTTTTAGATCGTTGTACACGAGGTGTGTATGAAGACGTTTGCGTTTTTTTATGCACAGTGGGGGAAACGTCAGATTTTATCGCGGTTGCGGTATATATATGAATATTTATTAAAAACGAGTAGCCGTCGTCTTAAAAAGGTCGTAATAGCGCTCCACTTGCGCTGCGCGAATAAAGAAGAAATTAATGCTGATAACTTTATTTACAATTTGCAAAAATAAAAGATACCCGTGCTGCATGAAAACATCTAAAGGAAGAGCGGCTCAAAAATGGCTGTGAAATTACTGTCCCATAGGCGTCGTTTTCGATTCTCCAGTGCAAAACACGCGGCGCGCACCAGACCGCCATAGGCTCTCACTTAGCTTATTAACGAAATTGCGCGCACGTAATAACGCGCGAGAGAGAGGGGGGGGGGGGAGCGAGAAAGAGCGCAACCGCACAATTTCGCAAGCATCTGCATAATACGAGCTGCTCTTTTTATTAAGCCTTTCCTCATCCGTGTGTCCCGAAAGGCAGCGCGCGGCGGTCTCGCTTTTATACAAGAGACGCGATCGCGCCTGCTTTTCGACTCGAAATTATACACGTCGTCTAATGTCTTAACTGAGAGCGCTTTCGGAATCATTATCATAATTTCGGTACTTGCTGCGCGCTGCAGTCAAGCTCGGCGCAATCATCTTTCTGGGTGGCAAATTATTGCGGCTTTTCATCGCGCGGAATTGAGATGTCGAGCGAGGGACGCTATATATATCACGGCTTGAGTTGCAAATGTGAACATAAACACAAAAGGAACAACAATAATACTTTTTGCGGATACGCATATCCTTCGGGTCTGCCTTTGACGACTGAAATTAATAACGTTACATAAGTCTTGATTATCTTGTACCGAAACTTTTTTTCATCATCCGCGAAGAGCGTGTACCGTCAGACAATTAATGGTACGCAAAAAATCTAAGTCACCTATCTTCGAATCCCTCGGCGGCGAAACGAGTTTTTTTTTCATCCTCGGCGTTCTGTTATGACACGGAACGAAGGGTCCAGATAAAGATCCACGAGATAAACTTTACATAATTTAAATAATACAAATGACTCTATGCGGGACTATCCTCGCGGCGAAAAAAAAACGTAACATCGAGATACCGAATTTATTCCCCATTATCATGTAAATCTTAATAAAACAATCCATTACCCGCGCTTCTTTCTATTTCCTCGTGTATACAAGCGAATAACCATTTTACGATTTACGGAATAAAGCTTTTCCCAAATTCAATTTAAACTTTGCGCTCTTGCGTGGGTCGATCCTCGAAAACGAAAGGAAATTTCATTTACAGCAGCTCGAATAGCTCCGGCAAACAAATATATCGCCGGCAATCTCAGACGACGTCGGACGCGCGCGCGCTCGCGTCGTCCCATTCTCTCGTGCTATGCAAATCCTCTCCGTCGACGTCGTCGTAGTCTCGTCCTTGTCCGACCCTCAGAGAGTCGCGTCCCTTCGCAAGTCTGGCAGGCAACATGATTAAACACAGAGCGCCGTTGTTCTCCACGTCCCTCTCCCGGCTTGAAACCCCCCTCTGATACCCAGAATCAGCGACTATCTCGAAAGAGAGGGCAGCATTCAGCGATGCGCGGCTTTAATCACTAGCCGAAACCCACGTGGTCCTCTCTCTCTCTCTCCCACTGCTGGCGCTTCCTTTATGCCATTCAATAATACGCCGCCACAAGCAGCGCTCTTGCTGCCTGCCCCTAAATCTCTCATTCCGGCTCCGACAATTTATTAACTGCTTTGTTTTCGTTCCGCCGCCCCTGTGCAAGCGCGTGGAGGGAGAGAGCGAGTATTTCATTATGCGACGATTATCTTCGCGGCGTTGAAATTTTCGAAAGTCGCGCGCTTTTGTCGATGCAGGATGCGTGGATTTGATTTATGCGACGCTGTGTGTTGTATACGCTTTTTGCGATACTGGATACACGGATTTTCTTGCTCGCTCGCGTGAATTGGTATAATTTAATATCCAGTATAAGCGGAAATAGTTTAGTTGTACTTTTTGGCGGATACTGCGCGATGGATTTATAACCGGTGATCCGATTACTTTAACGATAGCTTAATCACCCTCTCATCAGCGTATATTATAATTATCAGCGAACAGGCCGATAGCGCGTATACAACTCAATAATTTCCTCGGACGCCTTCGCCAAAAGACTCGCGTGCAATAATATATAACGATTCGAAGCTTATAGGTACACACAGCACGCGGAATAGCAGCTAGCTCGCGTTATATGTGTTACGCGCTCTCGCGCGGCGCGCCGGTACATCCCCTTATAGCATCACGTTTACGTTTACGAGCAGCACCGCTGACGTTTACGAGCCACCGGCTGACGTACGAGCCACTTGCTGCTGCGCTTGCTTGCTTGCTTTCATTGCTCGCGCTCACGCTCTCTCTCTCTCTCCCACTCGCTCTTTCTACCGACATTATACGCTGCTACTACCCCCTGAGAGAGAGAGCCGCGAAATGCAACCTTGATTTTCGCCCATTTCCTTTCGACACTCGCCCCCGTTGACTGTGGAATCTTTATGGCTCGGACGATCGCGCATATCGGATTTTCTCAACGAATTGAATTCTATCCGTGTGTTTAGCTTCGATGTTGGAAGGCGTGATATGCTTGCGGTTGTGTATATAGATAGGGGAGTCAGTTGGAAAACAATGGAATATCGAAGGAAAAAAGTCAATAAACCGACGACGACGCCGAGGTATACGGCTACCCTTGGCCCATAAAACATCGTAAACCACCGGGAGGTCCGTACACAAGTAACAAGTGAATGGAAAACTAATTGCGGGGAATTTCTTTATTGCCTCAGTTTTTGTGCGAGCGCCGCTCGTGTATTGCGACCCTAATTTGCCTAATTATGCGCGACCGCAAAAAAAGCTAATTAGCTTTTCACCATTGCTTATTTATCGCCGAGTTATTTATCAGCCTCGCGCGATCGACTACTATGCGATTAACTCGTACGCAGCGAATGGAAAGTTATCCGTCAATTTTCGCATTGAAGTATTATCGTTATAACTCGCTACAACACACGCGTTCTGAAATTCTCGAGATGAAAGCTGCAGCCGACTGCAGCGCGCGGTTTCCGTTTGAGCGATTTATGGCTCCGAAGTCGCATTGTCTTAGAGATGCAGAGTCTCGGTTCGAGTAGTGCGTGTGACGTGACATGACGCAAAACTGGGTCACAGCGGCAACCCCGGTTTTATAATGCCCTAACCTTGGGCCCACTCACAATGCTTTATACTCTTCCACGGAACCCGCTTCTGTGCGGGAGGCGAAATTTATCGCCGGTAGCTACCGACCGAGAAGAAAGGAAAGTCCGGCCGAAATTGCGTGCTTCTGTCTCTCGATATACACTTTCCTTCTGCACAGCAGACCCAACTTTTCGACTGCCGGCTCGTATATACTCAGACTGATGAGGTATAATAAGGTACTCGACGAATTGAAAGAGACTATGGGCAATTTATTTTTAGCACCGTGTCTTTCTCGAGAACGTAAAAATTAAACGGCTCACTCATTGCGCGACGTTAAGAAACTCGTCGTAGTTTTAATGAAGAGACGACAGGTATATCTCGCGTGACGAGGGGCCGCGACTTCTTGGCTCTGATGAAGCATAATGCTAAGGGTTAATTACTCCCTCCGCTGTGGGATGGGAGAAAGCGGAAGAGTGAAGCTTGACGAACGCGTCATCATTCCCATCACGTCCGATGATTCGTCGTCACAGCTCTCGCTCCCTTCGCATCAAGCGCGACACCCTCCATTTTGTCGTTAGCTTCTGTGCGCAGGACGTGAGGACGGGTAATGCCCCAAGTCGCATACGTGCATTGTTTTTCTTTTTTGTCACGTCGTCGCTCGGATATTTTTCCTCGCCTCTCTTCTCTTTTTTTGTTAATTTGACAGACTTTTTTCATAATGTATATCATACGAAACTCATCCAAACTGCAGTTACTCATTCCACTTTGATATTTTTCGAAGTAGCGATAAAAGATGGATCGCTGCGAGTCGAAGTATGAGGATCGAAATAGCTTCTAAATTTTTGCAATAACGCGTGGAGCCCCGCTATCAAATATTCATTTCGATCCTCCGAAATAAATCGAAAGCATCAGTCGACCTAAGGAAAATCCGAGACACGCCGTTTCAATATTTACAAGCGCAGTACACAATAGTAGCATCATCGTGGCTCTAGAAAGAAAGCGAATCATCCCCCGCATGTACACCAACAATCTCAGACGCGTGCTGTGTATAATACAGAGAGTCGTCGGAATGACGCATCGAGGAGGGCTATAGATACACACCGACTCGATGAGATATTGCAGAATCAAGAGATGTTTTCTTTCGCGCAGCAATTTCCACCCCATCATCCGCTCCCTATATACTATCCACACTCGCGAAAAAAAGAAGCAGCATCAGCAGGCTGACAAACCAAACAATGAGGTGGCTCCGGCGGCTGCGGTTGGTTTTATTTTTGAAAAATGGAAAAGCGTCGGAAGGGCGGACTTCCTCCCTCGCGGAGGCCACCCTCTCCCTCCCTCTCTCTCTCTCGAATTCTATCTCGCTCGAATTCTCTCTCTATATATACGTTTCTCTCTCGTGTACGCGTTTATACGTATATATATATATATATATATATATATATATATACACGCGCGGCTGGATAGTGCTCTCATGATTCATTGCTGCCGCGATGGATGATCCATCTCTTCCCCCGTATATAGCGGCCAGACCAGAATCCAGCTATGGCGGGACCGGTCCTGCCGCGGACCTGCTGCGCTATCTTCGTTCCTGCTGCTGCTGGCTTTTACCTATACCAACGTGGATCTCTCTCACCTTTCTCGCGCGTGTATATATACGTGTGCGAGTAGATGGGTTTTTCGTTTTCTTTCGGCTGCTGCGATGCTTAATCTACTTATTTTCTTGCGGCGGACGAGAGCCACTATACTAGACGCTTTTTCCCATCGCGGCGAGAAGTGCGTGATGCTGTGTAAGTTATTATGTACGAGAGAGCAGGCTGGCGGTGGTTAGTGATTTTCTGAGTCGATGAAAAAATGCCGCGAGTTTCGTAACGGCGAGAAACGTCGTTGAATTTCGAAATTGAATAAACCATTGTCAATCGCAATACACGACGAATCAAGGTCCCTTTGGCTCCCGGATCCACGAGAAGCTACGCATACCCACGCACATACCGATGGCTCGTCTTTATTTATTCTCTCCCCGCAGTGGACATATTATTCCCGTGTCTTGTTATTTCCCGCTCTCTCTCTCTCTCTCTCTCTCTCTCTCTCTCTCTCTCTCTCTCTCTCTCTCTCTCTCTCTCTCTCTCAATTGCAGCAGCAGCGAT